>OX421883.1:47010122-48210122 GCA_949128085.1 Cetonia aurata | reverse complement strand
TTCAGGTGCGCTATTCCTAAGATATGGCGGGATATCCTTGGAATAGAGAACTTAATGCCCCACTTCAATTATGCTTACCCCTTTCGACAACCAACAACAATAGCTTATTTTAATTGTTATACATAAAATAGTATGTCAAGTACCTACAACAAATTGTGTGAAATAGGTATACAATTATTAGTACTTCATAGGCAACAAGTAGGTATAAAGTAAATAAATAAATGGATATAGCATATTTAGTACATAATCCAGACGTCAAAATAACTAATTTTCATTGTTCATAAAATAGCGAAAATTTTGGAGATTACAACTTTAAAAACTATTTATTTTGCACTTTTTTCACAGCTCAGTTGTTTATGAAATAATTGCTCCGGGTTATGCTTATATTGCTTGAGTTTATTACAAAAACTTTAGAATCGATTGCTGAATATAATAAGAAAAACAAGTTTATCTCAAATAAATACCAATTAAACTTTGTACAATTATTTGTTAATGAATCGCTACTATATAATTACAAGAGAATGGTGGCAGTTCAGAGAAGAGGAGCCTTGCATACAGCTAGTTCTTATAGAACCGTGTCGGAGGCAGGTGCTCTTGTAATAGCAGGAGTAGTGCCTGTAGATCTTTGGGCCAAGGAAAGAAGGGACAACTTAACCAACTAAGCTTAAGCAACCAATAAACGTGAAGCAAGAGAACGCACCGTATATCTCTGGCAGGAGCGATGGGATACGGACACCAGAGTTGGATGGACTCACACATTGATCCCAGATCTGTCAATCTGGTTAAAAAGAGAACACGGAGAGATTGAATATTATATTACGCAACTGCTGTCAGCAGATGGATATTTCCCGGAATATTTATGCAAAATGGGTCTACGCTTTCGTTAAAGAAGTGCTAATAACAAACGCAGAGGATACGGATATGCCATAAATAAGGGACACCACCTCGATGAAATGTGAATAACGATACCGAGGTGGAGTCATGTCCGAGAGAGAAGTTTTCTAGTGGGTGCGAGTCCCACACACCGGTCTTGCCAGAGCATAATGCATTTTCCTTCCCAATGCAAAAAAATTGTAATAACAACATAGGGACAGTTACTTAAACTAAAGTACTATAACGAGAAATAAATGCCTTTGGCTACCTTAGATGTATAAAGCTTTTAATAATAAAGATTGTGGTATTGCAGCTACTATAATATTTAACAACTTGCTTTTAGGATTAAAAAAAAATAATAAGGAATAAAAGAGAAAGATTCTAGGCTTTCTAGGCAGTATCAACTGTAGAATTAGTGATTCCAGCAAATTTTCGCGCCTGGTTTAAATCTCAGAGTTCATGGTGAATTTCAAAAAATGATAAAGTAGATGACCCACAATTATTTTCTAAGCACGTTGTTAATCTGTACCTACGCTAAACGTTTAGTTAATCGTAAAAGCAAATACTTTTAAAATAAAAATTTTCCATTCCTTTTCAAATAAGCTGGAGAACAACCTCCAATACTCTGCCACGACTATTATAATTGCAGTACCTATTCCTTCAAATTCAATATCTTTTCTGAAGTATGGCAGTCCGTTGTTGATAAAAGGAAAAAATATGTAAACACAGCTGCACAAATCGTTGAAGTGTGTGTCGCCAGTAAAATTGATACTCAATACTAACGTCGAAAAAGCAATATTTGCAGAATTTTATCTAGATTTTCATATGGTGGAAATATTTGGTGAGTTCTTTAGCATTTAATATGGACAATAATCTATATACTTTTAGTGTATACACTCGCTTTTATTTCAGTTTTTGAAATCTTTATAAATTCTCAAGCCCCATAAATATTTTTCACTAAAATCTTCGAAAATTTAGTAGGGCACCAAAAAAATTACACATTATATTACACATGCTGTGATCACGCACGGAAATTTGAACCCGCAGTTACCATGACCGCGGGGGAGGGGGGTACGTTTCTATAACAAATAGACCTCGTGGAGGAGAACATAAAATTTTAAATTTCAAGTGAGAATAAACCAAAATTATTGATTTAAAGATTGATACTGTAATAAATTCAGCAAACAGTTTACTTACTTGACCTATTTACAAATATACCTTTGAGATCTTACCCAAACTATTCGTTTTTTTTTTCTCCCTAAGCGTCAACTAAAATTCGATTTTGTCAGGATTTTAATATATTCCCTTATCTCGCATACCTTCCGCAATTAAACACACCACATAACGCATACCTGATCAAGTTTTATCATTGTCAATACGGTATAAGTAATGTTAACGCAATGTAACCCCAAGTGTGAACATGAACGATTTCAAAACGCGATCAAAATCTCTGTTATACGTTTCCCAACTTTATGTTCCTTCTGATGATGTTAGGCATGCATGTATGTACATTGTACATGAGGCATGCAACCGAGCACCTTAATAGTAATATTTGGATAAATATTGATACAAGATAAAAAATATTGTATTGATATTATTAGTTCTCACGACATTCCAAGAATATCTCGCGACGAATGCAGTGTACGAATAAATGGGGGAGAGCTACTGCGACGATAAATTTAGACCACAATGAAACGACACACGTTTTATTATATTATCAATTGTCACCGTTTCGGGTGACGAACTAAAACTGTAATTAAATTCTTCCACAGATGTTGCTTTTTAAGCGAGTTTCTTGAACCGACTTTAATTAATTCAATTTCGTTCCTTAACTTAACTGTTTAGACGCTCATTTACATACAATTTGAACATTTCAAGCGAACACCAGCGCTGATGCACTCGCAGCTTATCAGTGTTGTTTTAATCGGTATTGTTTTTTAAACGTTTGGTGATATTCCCACAATAGCGTGTCAGACTGATGGACAATTGTCAAATTAAAGTCAACTTTAGGATCGCTGCCTATGTTTATTGTTTCCGTTTAGAGGGAAGTAAATAGAAGTTTGTGATTGTACCTATTATTAGCGATAGAAATAACAAATACTCATCTTTTTTAACATACGCATGGGAATTATTGAAGACACGTTTGGGATATTAATTTCACAGCTTACCCGTTCCCAGTGTATTTTGTATTGTGTTATATTACAAAGTATCTTCTCCTTGTAAAAGGAAATAAATTTATGGGAAGCACACATAAGTAGCTAAAATCTACTTCTGTACTTTGTCCAATTGTCATAACTGAATTTTTAATTTTGAAAATGATATTTTTAACAACCATTATATTAACATGTTGCTTTTTGCTTAAGGTAGAAACGGAACAATGGAAAAAGTAAAGGCATATAGGTATGTGGGAAGTATGATGGCTGAAAACGGAAAATGGTTGCTGAGATAACAAGTGAATAAATTAACGAAAATATAGGTACCACCCACTTAAAAAGACTGGAACACAAAAGTATAAATATTGAATTGATACTTACATAGTCAATACCAATAACAACTTATGCATGGGAAAATTGGGCATTGTGAAAGAACAGGGGAGCCTTGGAGATGAACCATGTAAGAATTGTGAGAAGGAAAATAAACGAGAAAGAAGAGGTGAGTCTCCGAATGGTTGAAAAGGACGCACTCCTTACTACGAGAAATAAGAGTGAATTGGAAAATGTAACAAAAAATAAATAAGGGATACGGAATCTGGAAGGGTAAAACAAGCAAACGATGTCTCGATTATCTTGAATTTAATAGTACAACACAAAATTACCTTACAATATCTGAGGACAAAAAGTACCAGAAATAGAGTCGAACTAAATTAGTGGAAAATGTCCGTAAAATAGAAATTTGCTATTGTGTGCATGCGGTTAATAAGCGCATTCCTGAAAATATTCATAGTAGCCCTTGGCAGAGCAAAGGTCACAGAAAAACGAGAAGATGGTCGGGAAACATCGAAATTAATCAGAAATAGCAAATGAGTTGAATCTAACGATCCATGAACTAGTTTCTGAATAAATCGGGCACTGTGTATTTCACGTCGTTCAGTTAAAGATTGCATATCGTGCTTCTCCAACAGATAAGTATAAACAATTCCTCTTGGAGGGTAAATGCCATCAATTCGGAATGAATTGATGATGAATCTTTTAATTTAAAGAACTTATGCTGTACACATTCAACAGAAAACTCATAATAGAGATAATAGGGCGACCCAATAAGTGAAGCATATTCTAAGGAACTAACAACGAATGCAAAATAAAGATTTTTTAATGTAGCACAATCGGTGAAGTACTTGAACGAACGAATGACAAATCCCAATGTTTTTAACGTTCGTGAACAAAGGTCCTCAATGTGTGATCCTCAATGAAGATCCTTGAAATTGGATAACTTTTGAACCGCTATGATGTTAATCATATGATGAATCGATTATATTACGCCTTCGTGAGTAAGAAACGAAACAAGACTTGTTTATGTTGACTTTAAGTGCATTGGTAGTGCACCATTCCACAAAAATATCTAAATTACGTTGCAGAATTGCGATAGCCTCATCAGAGTCAATAATCATATACATTTTAATATTATCTGCATAGGCTAATATAGGACAACTTACGACAGTGAGTACATCATTGATGTAGGCCAGAAGCAGTAACGGCCCCAAATTGGAGCCTTACGGTACGCCAGCTGTTGATTGAAACTCCTGAGACTGAAAGCCATTGAAGCAAACATAGTTTACTCTGTTATGTAAGTACCAGCATAATAGGTTGCAGAAAACTGGACTCATTCCACATAAACTAACAATGTAATATTTTATTGAACTGGAAACGAAACGGTGCATGAAGTTGACATGTAAAAACAAAAGCAAATTAAAACAGCTTAAAACGGTTCATTTTTATATTAACAACGATTTAATAAGAACTGAGATAGATATTGGAAGGCAGACGTGGGAAGAAAGAGCAAAAGGTAAAAAAGCAAATATTGTCTACAGAAAGTTGACGTTTGGTAGAAAAGAATAGAGATCAAATAAGGATAGCAGAAGCTTGATGGAGATAGCTACAAAAAGTGGCTGAAATCGGGAAGGGTGGATATTGAGAGAAGGATATGACTAGAAGAAAGACAACGGTTGAAATCGGGAAAATTAATATTGGAATGAGATGACAAAACAAAAAAGGAAAAGGCATAGAAAATGAAATTAAACCAAAAATGCTAAATATTTCTTTCGAGTTTTATCGCTTACATACCGCTTTTAGCGTTGACGTTTCGCTGATAATACTGGGAAGGCAAGAACATCCTAAAAACTTTTATTATGAGTTACGATCGTGAAAGCGAAGTAAAAAAAAAGATATTTAGATGTGGAAATACGGAACTATGTTTCTCTTAGTAGCGGAATGCAAAATAGAATCCAGAGTACAACATTCATAATGAATAAATAGCTAACAATTAAATTTAAGCCAATGTCGGACCGAGTGAGAGATTTTTGAGAATTAGAGGAAAGCACCAAAGCATAACGTTACTGAACCTCGATGCACTTTCCGAAGATAAGGATAAAGAAATTAAATAGGAATTCTAAAACGAAGTGGATAGAGTATGCGAAGAGATATCAAAGTATTATAATATGAAAGTACCTGTAAGTGGTGCAAATCCAAAGATAGGATGAGAGCAGGTCTTTAAGCCAACGATAGAGAGAAGTAGCAAACATCAATATCAAGGAAAAGTGGGTTATTGTTAACAGATTGAGAAATCACAAATTTGTAAGATTTATTACGTAAAATCTGGATGCACCGATGTCAAATTCACGAGAAATTGGTCGAGATGACATGGTAAGATTGAATTCTGAAGTACATATTTGACTTTCCAAATGCCTTACATTCTGCGGAAATGTTTTGAAACGTCAAGGCGTCTTACGAATAGGTAGTACTTGGTCTAGAAATATGACTATCGGGACAGTGCAACTGCAAGTAAAAAATCTCTAATTATTTCACAAAAAAAAAATTGTTACCGTAAAGTTGTTTTATCATAAACAGTTTCTACTCCAGTGTATAATAATCCATTTTTAAATTGGCCGTTACTTTCCCAGAAGGCGGTTTATTAAGAAATATGCCAGGGAGAAGCGAACGACTGCAGCACAATTATTTTCAGATGGCGGATGCGCGATAGCAAGAGGACGATCTCAATGAAGTGAGACATACTCGAGAGAATATGGAGAAACTTTTTAATTCGCACGTGAGAATATAGCTACAACCACTATTTTTGCGATTCGTTCAAAATACGTAATTCCATTTTTATTTTGATATATATCTACTCCGCCCACCTCTTCGAGCTCGTGACGTAAGCTGCGCATGGGAGCGGACTTTCCGCCAACTGAAATAATTGTGCTGTAGACAATGTGCAGTCAACTGAAATACGCATGCCGATATGCGGTAACAACAGGTTGTTGCTACTGGACTGGCATGGATGTTATGTTATTCTAAAATAAAAAATAGACTGTAATCCAGCTTTCAGTTGAACACTCTGTATAAATTTATACCAATGATAAACCATAGCGAAGTTATTTGGCGACATAATGCAGTCGTAACCAGACAAAATGTGTCACCGCCTGAAATAGGTTACATGCACTAAACGTGCGCATACATTACTTACACTTTAAAGCCCTAGCGAACGGTTTCGACTCGTGAAATAACCCATAAAATATATAAGGAACGCCGGCCGCACCAGCCAGCGGTGGTGATCGGTGCAAGGTGTGTGAAAGTTCACGGAAGTGAATACCAAATGCATGAACCGCAATCGTTATAACGCTGCGCGTTTCTGCTTCGGCAAGTCCCGTAAAAATTCACAGACTGCCAGACTTGTCTATACAGGTAGGTACCCAACGTATACACGAACGTATAGGATATATTGTGCAACAATTCGCAAGACGTGTGTCTTATTTCACTCACTAAAGTTCCGGCAAATCTGAAGAGTTGATCTCCGAAATTTGGTACGGAAATTATATTGGGGAGTTTTAGGAATGGTCGCGTCGTTTTCCTTTAAATGCTCCGATGCAATCTCGACTTTAAAAGACATTCGAAATTCATTTAGGGCATACCGGTTTCGTCTTTTCGACGGGAAGAATCGATACAGAATCAGAAGCTGGAATACGGAAAGAGCGCTTCGAGCAGTTATTTATCTCGGCAAATACGTTCGCTCCTATAATTAAACCGTATAATTACATTAAAGTTATCTTATTTCGTTTATATTTTCCGGGCTAATCATATTACGAAAGGTTCCACCGTTTAATTCGCTGTATATTTGCCATCATTTCGTACAATCAGTAATCTTATACCCCGTATATAAAAGATGTTATCCTTTTGTATTACCGCTACAAAAACAACGCCTAAACTTCATAAACACAAAAACCACAAAATAAAACGAGCAAGGTATACCTGTCAATTGAAGATTGACATTTTTTTTTTCACATTAATTACTGAACGACTTAAAAACGTGGGAAACGAATATACGAAAACATTTGCTATGCATTCTGTAACTACATTTAAATAAATAGAAATTGCTTTAATTTTTTATCTTCTTGAGCAAGCAATACTGATATTTAAAACCTGGAAACACTCGCGCAACTTTCGTTAAATCTACGGTAAAAACACCATCGTTAAGTTTTGATTTCATAATTCAAACTGGATTCGTTGAGTTTTAACAGTTAGGAATGTACCAACCTGTAAAGCTGAATATAATTATTGGTTCATTGAAAATCACATTGATAATGGTAGATAAACGAGAATGTATAATATTCTAATTACATATTTGCATTGCAAACTGTTTCGTCGTCTCGGTCTCTGTGAGAGATAATTAAAAGAATACATGCGCAGAGCATTGAATGTCAGTAACTATCTTTATATTGCATACCTACAGTTCGTTCGAAAAGTCTATAAAGTAATTAATTGCCTTTGAGATTTCAGTTTCATTCGATCATCCATATTCCACCATACAGTTGCTCGCGTCCCCACCAGCCTAGTCGTATCGAAAGTTGGTGGGGACGCGAGAGATTGCATGGCGGGACATTCCGAGTAATAAAACTTCGTACGACCGATGATTGAACGTAACTGAAATCTCAAGCCTGATAATTTATAGGAGTATTTTTTGAGAAAAATAGCAAAATCTATTTATCAATTAATTCATTTTTTGCAAAAACTAGCTTTTTGTGACACAAACGTTGTTTTTGCAACAACATTGAAAAAGTTGTAACACAATTAACTTTCTTGTAGCAGCTTGATTTCATATTCAGTATCTGCCATTCTCCAAAAGCTTTTGAAATACTTTAATACTTAATTTAATCAGTACGTTTACCAGCATTTTCTAAAAAGCTGGTCTTGGATTACTTCATACATCAAGTATTGCAAAAAAATGTAGGTATTTGGTATCTAGTCTCATGGTGATTAATAACTGATTAAATTGGTGCCTCTTAGGTGTGTTTTTATTTTTAACTGTAGTAGTATAATTGTGCTGTTGAAACAAATATATTTCGAATTTTAATAATATCAAATTATTAAAAAAAAAAAAAAAGTGAACAATAGGTTAAACTAAAATACACTGAAATGAAGATTAGTTTTAGAGATAGAACCCGTTATGTTAGAGAAGGTTGCTGTTTATTTAATGACAGATATACATTTCAATCGGCAACTTTTTTAAACTACATTTACAATAAATTGCCTCGGAGTAAGTCGTCCTTTGACTAGTGAATCGTTGAATAAGAATCCGCATCTTATTACACGACATCTTGTTCAGAATCTACAATAAGTACCATTATTTATCCATCCATAGGTACAGTTGATTTGTTCGACGAGCTGTGTGTGAATTGAAACTTAGCTTTGCTAAATATATATTGTCGATATGTGACAACAACCTGATTTTTATTCAAAATATTTTATTTTCTGGGGAGCTATTTTTATTTTATAGGGGAAGAAAAACTAGAGGCATGTACTGAAAATGTCAAAATCCACACTTATACTATAAATATGAATAAACTTTTAAATTTTAACATATTGTACAGAAATTTTCTTATGTAATGTATGACAATTTATTGACTCTCATTTAGAGAATTATAGAGCTTATTTAAAAATACTGCAGATATGCTACATCACATATCGTCAGAACTTTTCAATATCTTCATAAAAAAAACTATCTTGTCACTAAATTAATCGATATGTGTTATCATTTTTGTTTGGGCATTTCGAAACTTTTTGAAGCCACTATATATTTCCTTCCTTTTCGGCACTTTTACTTTATTAAAATTCACGTCAACCGTACAATCTTCATTTATCCTTCTGAATTTGTAAATTTATGATAATGGAGTCATTACATCGGCACAAAAGTTTCCTTTCTTCAATAATATTATTGCCTTAGCACCTATTGTTGTCGATTTTAACGTCTAACATTTGCGTAAACAGCTTTCGTACGTCGGGTACATTATGCGCACTTAAAAACCGTCTTGAAATTCATCTGTGGTCACTTTCAGGCAAAGAACTACAATAGGTAAACAATTCTTCTTCAGAAAATTTAACACTTCCAAATTTGCTTTTTGAAGTGCATATGAACTTACATGGATACGTAAGTAAGTATATAATTACTGGTGGTGCTCGAATGTGTTGTGTACTTACATAAAATTGTCACTTAATTTGCTTAAATATTGGACTTTCATGTTAAATGTTCGTTTAGTGGCCGTAAATAGACTATGCTTTTTTTGTTAACATTGCGCGTGTTCAGAAATTTTTAGCTGTATGTCTAATACTTTTGTATAGGTACTAATTTTCTATTTCATCATTTTGTCTACAGACTTATCGCATATTGCCGAAGCCTAAAATGATGGTTCATCAACGATAGCTTTATCGAGAATTTTGTTTGTACTTTTGTTCTTATTTAAGAGGTTTAATTATTTATATATCGATAGTTACTATTTGCACAACACCACAACCACTGACGTTAAGTACTTATTTTGTCCTTATTTTGGCCTTAATAACTGTCTGACATTAGTTTTCTTATTTTACTAGATTTGCCAGGTACTATAAAGTTTGTCATATGTATAACAAAACTTGTATAAAAGCCTTTTTGAGATTGGGGCGCTTTCCAATTGTAAAAGGTTACGCTTTGGAAATTGAGTTTCTTTTAGAATAATTTTTGACCATAGCAGAATTATAAATTAGACTTGCGAGCCATAGTATGTGGCCTGACCAGAAATTTGGCAGATATCGTACGTAAAAGTAATGAACTAGATAACGCTGATGGCCCCATTTTAATTCAAAGATTCATCACTATGTGGTAGAAAGCCTTTTGTTTTTTTACAGTTAACTTTCCATTGCCAAATATTAACACACGTTTGTATTTTATCAAGGCAAAATTTCAGTAAAATTAATTACCAGAAAGAATGTCACCATGAAGAAGCTCATGACCTATTCTAAGAATCATCATATCAGCAAAAGCAATGACATGAAAATAAGCACTAAAGACAGACTCGAATTTCTAGTGTCTATTTCTCTTTCATTGCTTTTGGTGGCATAGTGATTCCTATAACAAATTATAAGGCTCGCTGTGGTGGCATATTTTCGATAAATTGGGCAAAGCATCAAAAGAAAGTTGCTTTGATGTTTTTCTAGTTTCAATGGGAAGCACATTCTCCATGAAACAGCATACTGACAGCAGTAACTTTAAATTTTTTGCGTACTCACGAACAGCACAAATACTGATAATAGTAGTACTTTATTTTTGACGAATGAAATTTATCGTAATCTACGTTATTTCGTTTTTTTACGGTGTGTAATGTCTAAAATATCAAGAACAATCAGTGGAAGTATACATATTCTTCCTATCTCCTGTCAGGGCGTAATATATTCCTACATTCAAACGCGTTTAACTGCAGGCATTTAGACTCTGCTGGTATGATTTTACAGTAATTTTGCACATACAATACAATCATATCACCCGGGATGGTTTAAAAATACACGTGGAAACAAAAATATTGGAATTATAAAGACAAAAACAATTGTGTGTATAATCATGAACGAAAAAGTGATCTTATTTGTAAAAAGGTTCTAACTATTGAGAACTGCGGTAATGTGTTGAGACAGGTCCGTTTTAGTTTACGATACGTAAGTATACACAGATAGACCGCACCGCGTGTACGATACTTAGGGTCCATCGTTTTGCATATTATTCGGTGATCAATCTGTCCCATACGTATATATCAGCAGTGCTGTCGCTCCAGGTTAGTTGGATTCTGTGCTACCCCTGCGCGTGGTACGCATGTGTTACGTGTAAGTTAGCTCGCTCTTTTTTTGTTCGAGACTCACGGTCGCATGAAGGTGAGTTTTTTTAATTTAGTACATTTCGGTGGTTTATCGAGTTTTGGATAAAATTTGTGCTCTATTTTTACGGGATTTGTATCTCACCTTCGCTAAATACATTTTATTGTCCGGATGGGCATTATTTTCGTCGATTTTGACAGATTTTTATCTTATCGTGGATGTGATATTACTTTCACCGATACTTATAGTATATTAGTTCCACGTGCTGTTATCTTGGGTAGATTTACTGAGACAGAACGGTCAGTTGGACCACCGCACTCCTTTATGTATATTCCTGTATAAGGAGCAGTTCCTGGAAAATAAGGAAGTAATAGAGTCAGAGAGATTTTGCAATCGCTAGTTCCGGTGCACCTCGCTGGAAAATCATTGATCAAACTCCAGTTGTGGAACTCTCTCCATCCAACCCCCGCAGTTACAACTCGGACCTTAAAGATAAGTCTCAATCTTTATTATTTTCCTTCTCCGCCAAGGAAACTTATCGGTTTTTTTTTATTGTAATCTTTCGGTCAAACCGTTTCGAGACCGTACTCGTAATTTGTTATTAATTGATGTAGTTGATTTTAATACTTGTCATTTATTCTACCTAGTTTGTTTTAACATCGCTGCAACCTGGGCAGTGTTTAGTCATTGATGTTTCATTCATTGTGTCGAAACCGCTGTTGTTTACTTAACCTATACGATCGAATAATTTGAACACGACTTATTTTATGCCATATGCATTTTTTTCCTTTTAATCAATATTTTGGTAAATTAATCACAGCATTTAGGGCTAGTATTTTGCACCGATAGAATATTGGGCTTATATATATAATTATATAATATATTTGCCAGGCTTATTGTAAAAAGGTAACGATGATCAAGTTATGCTTTTAAATTCATTTACTTTGTACTGCGTCGACTTTAGAAATAATTTCACACAAGTAGTGTTTGAGATTTTCCTACTATATACAGGGAGGAGGGGGGGGGGATACCGTCTGCCTGTGTTGATGTTTTTTTTATTGTTACGCCGTGTTTAGACTGAACTAAATAGGTTTTGAATTTAAATATACATATATATCTTTTTTGATTAAGCGGAAATATCAGCAGCGGTATTTTGTTGTCAACTTGTGTATTAAAATGTTTGGTCTTTTAATATACCTTTATATATACCGTGCGTTCGGAGATATCTCTTATGATCATATGTGTTAATGTATGTAATTTTAAGTAATATTTTTTTATTGTTATGCCACTGCATAATTGTTTTTCGAACTCAATATATATACATGTAATTTTTTTATTGCTGTGCCAACTACCTAATTGTCGTCGAGCTCGATATATACAGTATGTTCAACCGAGTTGGGCCTTTAGTACCATTTATTTCACGTTACCTTTCCTTTGCCCCTCTATCCAGTAGTTCTCAGTTGCTACTTGATCCTTCACGGGTTTAAACTGAGTGGCGCCTATTTGAGTTTTTTTTTTCTTACAACGAATCCCCCGTCTCCACTGAGCAACCTGAGGCACCCGTTGCGAAGGATCGTCGAAAGGTGAGTGTGATTCAGATCGAGGATTTCGTTTTCGTGTTGTTACCCTGTTGGTTTCATTTAGTCGAGAAAACGAGCGTCACAGTTTTTGGACAACTAAAAACGGAACACATGCGTACCACACGCAAGAGTAGCACAGAATGCAACTAACTTGGAGCGACAGCGCTGCTAAAATATACGTATGGGACAGATGGATCACCGAATAATATGCAAAAAAGAAGAACCGTAACAACATTTCGTTTGTTTACTATGAGGATATCGATGACCTAAAACGCCGAAACTAGGAAGCATTAAGAGCGTGCAACGATATTTACGAGTAATGTGCCCATCAGAGAAGGGGACATAAAATAATGTATGTAACTTTGTAGTCTTTCTAGAAGTGAATTTTACAAATAGTATGCGAATTGCAATTTAAATTCTAATTAAGATTTACTATATTAATCTAAACAGGGCGTTACAATAGCAATGTAATCCCCACCGGATATTCCTTAAAAGTATTTGCTTTTTACACACTCATTTATAACAAAAGTTCGAAATGCTCACCATTGCTATCAATACATGCCTATGCACGACGAAGTAGATTACCCTGCACGGCCAATAGTAGCTCGCTGTTCTAACGAATCGTGTTGGCTGCATTATTCATTCGTTTTGTTAAATCTGCAACATTATCTACCTGTTCATTATACACTAGTTGCTTCATAAAACCTCACATAAAAAAAAATCACATGGATTCAGATCAGGCGATCGTGGTGTCCATATAACGGGTCCATTGCGTCCAATCCATTTTCTACGAAAGTTTTGATTTAACTGAATGAATGAACCATAATGAATGAATGAATCATACATTATTCCTTTGTGCAAGCGGTAAATCATCTAACAAACACTAAACACTTCGTTGGAAGTTAGATTCTCTAATGGCATATGGATATCCATCGACCCACAGATGAGAATTATGCACATTAAAAGTACCTTCTCTGTAGTGAGCAACATATTAAGGGAGCCAGATTCTGTATTAACTTTTGCCATTAACCACCGACAAAATTGCACTTTTCGTGATGGATCTTCAAGATGCAAGGCTTGAACGTGTTAGATATGATATGGATACAGACGCTGCTCGCCCAAGGCTCCCCATATTCTTCCAGAATATACAGTTAGCTGCGAAGTAACCTATCTAGTGCTTGAGCTTGGATTTTCTTCAATGGCTTCTAAAATTCTGGGTTCCAATCAAGCTAACGGCGACTTTTAGCCCGTCCAGGTTAATGAGCATGAATCTTAAAAGTGCCATGAACTCTAAGATGTTGAACTGTGGTCGTAAAAGTTCTAGCATCGTGGGTAACGGTCTCACAAACAACCGACGAGCTGCCTCAGCATTCTCTCTCGCTTCACCATGCATTAATACAATATCAGTTTAGTCGATACTTGTGTACCGTGGCATTTTCATAAAAGAAAAGCAGAGATAATAATCAAAAATGTTTCGGTAATAACCTTGAAGCTGTCAAAAGGGTACCCACATACAATTATTAAATTGGATTCTTCAAGATAGTGACATTTGCCCAATAAATAACGTATTGTGTATATCATGGGGTTGAAACAAAATCCGCGAAGTCCCCTTTTGAAAATGCTTATTTAGCGGTAAGTTTGCGGTTATAAAGTACAGTAAGTTTGATTAAATAAATTTAACATTTTCCAAAACTGTTTTGAGTTTAAATAAAAAGTTTTAAAATGTCCGTGAGCGCAGAAACACGCTATATCACACTTCGCACTCATCTTTTCGTGCATTTGTTTTGAGTTTATATACTGTGGAATCTAATAAACTTTTATGTGGTTATTTAGTGGTAAATCATAATTGAATTATAAGTCAAACCAATAATGTTGCAGTTTAATTTATTGCTCAAAATAAACTTCAATTTTAATTCTAATTTATAGAAACACATTTATTTCTATTATGCTTATCGTTATTGTACGAAAAAATGTGGAAGTGAAACAAATCAGTTCTAAAAAAAGGTTTAATGAATGAACTAAGTGTTGCTAATTTTCGGATATAATCATTTTAAAATATTTACATTAGCGTAAGATTTGCGATCAGTAGATTGTATATACATAACACAAACAGTTTACTTAATCTATATGCGTACCTTCAAATCAATGATGTTTGAGTAGGAGAATATATCAACTATAATTCCTTTTGTTTATTTACATATTGTTACCGTAACAGGTTTCAGTTCTACAGACCGTACGATTTAGGAATAACATGAAAATAATTGCCCCAAAGCGCTATACTTGGCTAAATATTTATCTAAAAACTAGATACTTAAAATAAATGTTTCTCCTCCAGCCGTGATAATTGGTACTGTAGCAATGAGAGTTAAACATACACCTACGATAGAAGAACTGCTCCAGTTCAAGCTGGCCTTTTTTGATAGTGCGGTTCCCCTTAATTGATACTCTACCGCCTAGCTATTTGGCCGTATAAAATCGAACTTATAAGAACATAATTACGAATAATTACCGTACGGCAGGCTAATAAATACCAAGTGCACTACTTGCACTTGTATAATGTCACATCTACAGTTGCAGAGCTTGCGTCTAATCGGCGTGAGAAGTTCGAGCGAAAGTATAAATAGTAAATTATCTAACGCCATCCTTATAACACCTATGTATGTATAAGCCGTTTGCTGTTATTATTTAGGTATCTTGCCGCTTGGTCATTAATATATAAAGTGGTACATAATATAGTGACCTGAATTACCTGTTTATTGAGCGTGATAGTTGTTGGAAGTAGACGTAGATGTTCATCGTTATTTGCGACCTAATTTGGAACAATATTTGTTTTATATATATATTTTTGCGCTAGAATGCTGAATTTAAAATTTTAAAAATACGCAAGGTATCCAATAAATTATTTAATCTAAAATATTGTTCAGGTCTTATTAACTATTTGTCGTAAA
This sequence comes from Cetonia aurata, assembly GCA_949128085.1. NCBI lineage: Eukaryota > Metazoa > Arthropoda > Insecta > Coleoptera > Scarabaeidae > Cetonia > Cetonia aurata. The sequence continues at coordinate 48,194,393 of OX421883.1, read as the reverse complement.
TACCAGAACATAATAAGAAGTAGTGCTTGTGTAATTGATTGCAAATTTGCCATTTGGATTTTAGCAAATAGGTGGAGTATGAAATGGAGGAAATGGAGTGAGATGGTTGGACATAATATGTGGATAACGAATCCAAAGGCAATAATATATGGATATTCACGGTCCAATGGTGACTACCAAATTGAAGAAACGTAATACCTCGGAGGACGATAATGCAAGTAGTGGGAGAAAATTTGAGAAAGATAGCAGTATCCAAATGGCAAATTTTATGATAAAAGATGCGATTGTTGCTTTCGTTCAATGAATGTGTTGGTTAGGAATTTAGATTAGCTTTAAATATCATTCAAATATTTGTATGTGTCCAAGTGTTAGCGATCAAGTCATTTATTTAACAAAATAAACAATCGTGAACCAACGTTAGATTCTTGAGGAATCCCTTTTTGTGATCCTTTGAGAATAAACTCGCTTTAAAATGATGAGATAATACATTTTACATTCAAATGATAAGAATGGTCATACAATGCAGATATGAGCATAATATAGAAAAAAATAGTGGCATTATATTATTCAGTGAGGTAGATAGTGTTAGTCTGGGGTAACTCAAGAAAGATCAAGAGAGGAATTTATTTTCAAAATGCAACAACTCCAAAATTGTCGAAAATGTGATATTGATTATGCTAAATTCTCTATACTGGACTTTCCACGTGGATCTATACCCATGAATTGCATAACGACGTAGGTCACTTATAAAAAGAGCCGTGAATATTCAAAACGATACAAGTCCTGAAAATGTTTGCACGTGCAACAAGTCGAGATTTGTTCTCAAATTGTGAGAAGTCCTTGCAAATGTGTGCGTCTACTTTAATATTCAATTATTGGTATCTTGCATATCTCTCTTGCGCGACTTTCTCGAAAACATGGGCAGTTAAAGTACATACATAAGTATATAGAATATACATGTCACTTAGTATGTGTTTGTGCGTAGCGCCAGCTTCTCGGCGTTCCACTCGTAGGCGATTAGACCTGGTAAGGTCTTGACAACTTATTACTTCATGCTTATGAAGGGAAACACCTTATAAGAGTATACCTAGTGGTTAATGACTTCATCTGCAAATTATAGATGACACCACTAGTATTCTCTTATAAAAATGTATTGGCGTATATTAGTTTGGAAATAATAAATCACAATATTCGTTGCGAATATTTATGAAAATCTTACAAGTATCTGCATCGATGAACTGATGAACTAAATAGAGAGCTGGGGCAAACTGATTCATATTATAGGTGGGACTGATAATACTTAGCCGTGGCGATCGTCGATCAATCAGTCAATCCACTAATATAAAGTAAACTAGGTGAACTGGAAATTGACTCAAAGATGCAGTTCAGTAAACTGAACTAGAACTAAAGACACGTATTTATAAATTGAACTGAACTGCACATCCCTAGACTTTACTACATCAGAACAGAAGCATTGTGATTTTTTGGGATTCTTCGTATTCTAGTAGATGTCATTTGATAAACTTTACCTTTTAATATCTATCGAGCAGACCTTTGAATGGATTTTGAATTATACGAAGCAGTTTCTTGGTTCGTACTGAAAGAGATTGGAGTATGTGGTAAAGCTAGAATGCAAAATTAAGATGACAATGAGGCAGTTAATAGTTGTAATATTAATACAGAAAGGTGAAACGTGGAATTTTACTAATAAGAAAGGAATTAAAATTCATGTAAAATATGGAAAATGAACTTTAAGTAGAATCCTTCATGACTGATTAGTGAAAGATATTAGTGAACATAGAACACTTAAACATTAAGCCTCTGTACTTCAAATAATGGTGTTACTGCATGAGCTGTAATCTCTTATATGGATAAGTAGGAGATTAGTGTCTCCAAACTAAATATTTGTCGTGTTACTCGTGAAATTTAAATACAAGCTTCCTTTAATCGGAAAAAAATTAGATATTTACAAATTGTCATTTATTACCAGTATTTCTTTATTAGCTACATACATATATTGATATGAGATGTAAGTGTCAGTCGCGGATGCTGGATACAATTATTATTGTTGTTTCAGAGAAAGCAAGCATTCAGTTTTTCGACGACAGAAACCCCTTTCAACTGTACTGTGATGTTTTCTGTTTCTTTTTATTCTTTTTTTTTACTAGGACAACATATTACCGGTTCCTAGAACGAAATAAACTATAGAGAATGGTTCCATTCTTTGCCAAAACTTCCTAAACTCGATAAATAATCAATTATCTCCAATGTTTGTATGTGAATCATTTTGGCGTGCGCCCTCGCGATAAAATTCTTGACTGTTCAGTATAATTTTTAAATAATTTAATCTCTCCAATATATTGACTGATCGCGACATCTACAATTACCACTCTGTGAAGTATCCTGATGCGACATCCGCTTCGCAATCTCGATTCTCAACCTTTCTCTCTTTTCTCAAGACCGTAAACATCCTGTTGGTGTGGATTTTTATCGGCAGCACACAGGTATGTTCGTTCGTATTTTCATATGTGTAGATATATCACGTGTATTTTAATAAAATTTTCTGTTTTGTGGTATACACGGATTGCCGCAGCATTTGCTTCAGCATCAATTATATTGCCGTAATGAAAAGAGCGCGTTAATCAAATAAACACGTCTGTAAATAATATTTTATTAGCAGAAACACCACATGTGTCTGCTATTATTCGTGTTTCGACTTGTTTCATGAGAGTGTGTGTGACATCACTGGAATCCCTTCGCCATAATGTACGCTGAATTTATTGTCTAGGATATCTGGGCGTTTTTTTATGGAGTTTAACCAGCCAGTTGGTGTATAGACGGCCGATGAATTTTTAGCGTCGAATTTCGTCAGTTTCATGAATAATTGGAAATGAGTGTAGCGGCGAATATATTTACATATTATTTATGCAAATTACAACAGGTGTAGACAGAGTCTTACTCGCCTGGCATTGAATCACTGTAAATATCTAATTTTAGCTTACATTGAATTATAATCTAATAAATCGAGAATCCGTGATGTCCTCAAAGGTGTTACCCCATTATATAAATTGATTCGGTGAGATTAAAAATAACATGACTTAAAAGATTTCAAAATTGAGAAATGTTCTCCTAAAATAAGTAAATGAGTGCGTGTATAAATAGCATAAATTAGATTTTCTCTTTAATGAAAGATGGAATTACAAAATTTAGTAGAAATAACACAAATCAATCATTTGTATTGTTTTAGCCGAAAACACGAAATAAACTTCTGCCAAGCATATGATGGTAATTACACTTTTTGACCACAATAAAATGTTACCTTTAGAAAAATAAAAATGTGTTTTGAAAGTTAAAGATCGCTTACTCTTCCAGTGCAAAGATAATAATAATAATAATAATAATAAACTTTAAAACTTTTAAACCCACAAGGAGGCGCACCATTTTACTTAGGACGAGTTGTATTTTATACAACACCTCGTTTTCCAGATTACTCTTAATTTTTAATCGAGTTATTAACATTCTTCTAAAATTTCTGTTGAATGATTGTTAAGTTTAACAAAATAAAGCGAAATTAGATATTTCATGTAACGTCATTAGGATGAACTTTCAGAAAAGTTCTGCGAAATTTCAGGGCATCATTTGGTCTTACCAATGAAAAAATTACTTGTGAGTTGGCCTCTGAAATGTTTATCAGTGCAAAAAATAATGCAAGTGGCCATCTTCTTGTCCTCCTGGCAATGCTATATGTACCACAAAGCAGGACGTTACTATCAACTGCACTTTTCGCTCTGTTGTATTGCAATATAATTTCAGGCTTATTTGTTTGTTGCTTAACATCATTTGAGTCGTGTATTGTCTAAATCAATATTACAGCTTTATTTTTTTTTTTTGTTGTATAGGAGACAATAGTTCGATCTTTCTGGAACCCAAACAATTCAGGTGGAAATTCCCGTTTGTTCTTTCGTAGAGTACCAATCAATGTTAGATTTTTCTCCAACAAATCAATAGCTAGTTGCATGGAAGTGTACCAATTAGCTGCTGTAATATTCCTATTGGAATTTCGAATGGGAACATTCCATTTTCTGCTAGGGTAGAAGAAATAATTATTTTAAATGATGAAGCTTACTTAGATCGCAGAGAGTGAAAAACTCTTTTTTATTATGAATGCTTTTAATAATTTAAAGTTTGCGAACTTTGTAAATTCCATTGTAATGCCAATTTACTGAAGCTTGACTCTTTCATATTCGTTAATTTTCATAGAAAAGAGTTAAACATTTCACTTTTGCAAATCCAATACTTTTGGCCGTATTTATAGTCCGTGCTTGAGCAGCAGCAGCGACTCGAGCACGGACTATAAATACGGGCAAAAGAAATCACTAACTCAATATATTTTAACACCAGAAACGGATGGACGCCAGAGAAGGAGTTGAAAAAGTGTTAGGATTGACAACAGACTTTTATGTGTGCATACATAACCAGTATTGTATTTTTCCTATACTCCAAATTGTATTGGACAGATTTCTCTGTGTAAGCTGATGTGGACTATGCTTATAAACTATATTATTTCCACGTTTAGTTTTATTTTAAATATAAGCAGGTTGCATGTTACCATAATTTTGCAATATAAAACATACATCCCTCAAATGCATACATACTTTTTAGTCTCACCTATGAGCCTCAAGGTGGTCTTGTGCATTTTGTAACTACAAGAAGTTAGTAATAATGATAAAACTATTCGAAAATACTGAATATTAGGTTTTGTATTAATTTACTTTTAACATTGTCATCTTCATATTCCAATATTCGCATTTATAAGTAATACAAGTTTCATACAATATACGATTAAGAATAGAATTAGTCGCAAGTGCAAGAATAATCCTATAAGCTATATTTATTCGAAATTGCTAGTTTTTGTTTAAGTTGATGTTTTGCAGGAAGATATCCAATAATCTATGAATCCAAAAGGTGCAGATAAAAATTTGGAGTTAGTTCTAACTCCTTTCTGGTGTTATCTGGCATCCATCCGTTTTTTTTTGTGCTGAAATAAATGGAGTTAGGGCTTCTTATGGCAGAAAGTGTCGCATTTGAATTTAAAATTGAAATATTTATTCCTTTTATGTGAAAAATAACCAACATATAGTAATTTGGTGTTGCAAATGTCACAACAAGATTCAGAAACTGAGATAGACTGGATATTACCAGTTTGCAACAAATAAATACCTTATCTTTTTATTGCTTTTCTGTTCAATTTCGGATAATTTCTTTAGTTTGTGGTGTTAGAAATGTGTTGAATTTATCTTCTTTCTTGGCAAACTATTTTTCTTTCTTCCCCTATTTTCCTTTCTTTCCCTTTTTTCCTCTTACACTTTTTTTTAAAATGTAATTTATTCTGAAAAAGACACAAAATTTCATTAAAAGTAACAGTTTTTGGTGTAATACTTCATCCAGTTTGTAACACCAGCCCGGTATTCTTAAATTTTTTTTATGTGTGTATAGGGTTAGATGGAAAGGTATAATTATAGATATGCCTATACTGCCGTCACTTAATATCAATAAGCTTATAAATTAAACTTCAGAAAATACTTGTTGATATCACCAAGCACTATTATGTGTTTATACTTGCTTATTGCGGCTTATGCAGTTGTTGTATCCCTCAAGATACCACATAATAAATACGAAACGAAAGCTGCATTGGGCATACAGCGCATATCTATAGACACACACACAAGCATAGCACGAACATTCTTCTCTTTTACTCCTTTTGCTTTATTTATTTCTTCATGTCCACTAAGTCTAAAAATACGGTAAATAAAAATAGAGAGGTGCCTCTCTCAACGTAAGTTACTTCGAAGCATGTACCCGCCGTTTATAGTTCCTAACAAAATGTCCATCAACAAAAATGCTACATGGGGAACAATGCTTATTTGAGACAAGCATATCTAATGAAGTCGTAGCTTACTATGATTAGCATTTAAAACAAGTTTACAATAGACAGTACCCATTTGATTGTCGATATAAAAATCAACTAAACGACGCACGGCCGCTAATGGTATTATATCAAAGAGCTTTTATACAATAAGCGTAGAAACGTGTGCGTATCTTTAGCAGAGAAAAGAGTGAAGGCTAAAATCGACGTTGTATAAATCAATAGATTGATTGTTTTTAATATAATAGAGTGGAATTGAAAAATTCATAACTGGATGGAAAATTGGTAATTGGCTGTCACTGGTGTTCGAAAATCGAGAACGCAAAAAGCCATCATCGCTGAATATTTATTTATAAATAATTTTTCGACGATGCAATTTATGACGAAAATAGCCGCTAAACATTATTTCAGTCACTTGAGCCGGAAAGCAATTACGTTTCAATGGTTGACTAAAATTGAATCGGAAATTATCCAGTTCTCAAATAATACCTAATCTTTTATTTAAACACGATTCCATTTTTTATTCTTTTTTTGATAAATATAAATAGACTATTTCGATATTATTCCATTATCGAATTTATTCTGGAATAGTACTTTTTTTTTTTAATAGTATCGACAAGCAAGTTACTACCAATAAATTGATTTAGATTAGTTGCAATATAAGAATAAATTTAAAAGAAAAATAATCTAATAATTATATAGGGACTTTTATTTGCAACTTTTACCATTCTGGAAATCACTTTCTGCGAGTACATTCTTCGGTTAATGATAGAATAAAACAAATAATAGCGAGACCTTTCAAATTATAAGAACGCGCCTTGATCCTAGTGTACATTATTGTAATTTTCATACTTATTTTATTACCAAGAGATTATTTTTTTCTCTAATTTTTTTTTATAGCCCCCATAATCAATGTTTTAGGAAACTGTATGGTATATACAGACAACTCAATACTTAATATTAGATAGAAATGTGCAATAGTAGCCATTATATCTTTTTTGCTTACAGTGGCAGCGAGAAAGTTTAGTACATGGTTGGTATTCAGATCTAATACCAATTTGTTAATACAGGCATATAATACCATTCATATACAGTGTGCGCGCGCTCGACCTGTCGGTGGCTGTATTAGAAATGGTTGATCGACTGTAACTAGTTGTTATTTGTTCTTCGTCATCCGGTTCTTCATTACATTCATACCATAAGCGTTGTAATAACGTTTTTTCTTATTTGTAACTCATATTTACAAAGAAAATAACAAAAATATCATTAAACAATTCAAAACATCTTACCATAAAATACTTCGGTGCACTGGACGCACCTTTCAATAATCCAGCTATCATCATTCGGTTCAGTATTACTACTGATAATGATAGCTGGGCTATTAAATGGTCGAGTACAGCGAGATTTTATGGTAAAATGTTTGAAGTATTTTGTACGTATTATTAGTGCCATAGTTTTGAATTTTTGTATTACACAAAAATATCGTTTTGTTTATTAAACCTTGATTATTATTGCTGTTTTCTTTAATAACAATAATAATATTTGCATTGCAAATTTAGCTCACTGACTAAAATAATAACATAAATCTGGATCTATGAGACTTTTTCGGATATGAAATTTTAATGCAAAATTGCGCAACGTTAACGCTTGGATTAAACCAACTAAAGACAAATTTATAGAGATAGTCAGATACATCGATCGCAAAAAAATTTCTACAATGAATGATGAATTTTTTATGGAGCGCCGGGTCCCACAGACACAGCGCGGCGCCCCGACTGTATAGAGTTAATAGGAAAGTAGTAAAAAAACAGATTTTGATGTTAAACAATTTATTTTATTCTTGGCTGCTCTCCCATTACATTTCTCCTAAAGGGATTTAATTTTACCAAAGCAAATATTTCAATGTTTAAATCGCTTACATTCTTGTCCCGAAAAAAATTGTTTTTAATATTTATTAACAGAAATTCGCCGGCAATAGCAAAATAGAATAATGCGTTTGTGTACACTAATCCCATTCACACACAGAAACTATCTAATCTTTCTTTCGTACCTACTGTATTTTAACCATCGCCAGCTCACGTGCGTTCATTTGGTATGTAATAATAATATCACTGAATTGATTGTTTATTGATATCTATCATCAGAAATAAGTAATATTATACGCATTATATTATATTTATATTAGTAAAACTTCTAAATTGTATTAGATAGTTTTATCTGTATATATTGTAAATTTACGTAAAATTGCCTCATCTGCAGATTCTGTGATCCCGCTCCGATACAAACACACATCGATCCAAAGCTTTTACGCTTAACTATATACATATCTAGCCCTTCTAAACTAGGTAGTTCTCGCGGAAAAATTATGCGAGATACTATCAAGTAATACATTAGATTAAGTAAGACTTAAAACCTCTAAGTGCTTTCAACACGTATATGGAATCCATTCTATATAGAGTTTTCGCTCTTTATTATACAATCAGACGCAAAGCATTGAGAAACTGAGATTTTTCCTTCCCATCCTTCAATTCAATGTTTACCGATGCATTTTTAGAAAGGCCAATTTCGCAGCTCGCTAATAAATCCGCTAAATTTGCATAACGTTTGTTTCCGAAATAAACGCGTTCTTGAAATTCCAGCGCCTACGTTATGCAATTCATTTGCGTCCCACATTCATGCGAACACCGTCGCACGATAATGCACACACAGAGCGGTAACCAGTTTTACGCGAATTGATAAATCTTTATTGGGAAATGAAATATATGTATGCAGATAAATACAGCTGTGACGAGGACATGAATCACCTTCACACGGATCTCTTAACCTTGTTTTGTCCAACGCGATGGGAACAATTTGAATTCTATCGGTGGATATTATCGGGGAAAAGGTGTAAGCGATTGCCTATCGCGATTTCGACAAAACAAGGATCTTTTTTGAAGGTTTTATTTCATCCAGTTTGGAAATCTTTGCGGTAACAGTTTACGGTAGAAGAAATTATGTTATAATAGTACTTGGAAATATTGGCCAACTTAATGATGCGGTATGGTTACAATAGAAAGTCTAGTCTTTTGCGGTGTAATCTTAAACGAGGAAAACGGTAGTTGATGAAATCTGCATGACCATAACAAGCTCGTTCGATTTAAGTAAAAACTAGTAAGTGCATCGTCATAGTTTAATTTACGATACCTTCAATTGCCGTGTTAGCTTGTGTTTTCATTTTTACATCAAGACACATCGAGGTTTTTCCTATTGTTACGTGTTTTGTAGGAAATTCGAATTTCTGATTCCAATACATGCTGAGATAACATTCTTTGAGGGCTGATATCAGTTGGAAACTAATATTCCATATATCATTTTATATAATAGCACCCATTGTAGGTAATATAAACCTATTTTTTTTTCAAAATACCCTTATTTACTGCAATAAAATACTATAACGCTATATACAAAGAAACTTAGAATTTTATCATACTAGAAGCGCTAATCCTAGCAGCTACAGGAAGCACTAGGAAAAATAGGTATTATCATGAATTACAATTATATTAATGATATTAACATCCATTTATATATCACTATGTATTAAAATAATGTTATACTCCAATTAAATATGCCTATGTTATATTATTTATCAACCCTACCTTATTAGAAAAATTTTCCTTTAGAGGTCATAGTAAAATTTTCAGATCAAATAACAAAATTTAAATTTGCAACTGATTGAAGGTAAACTTACAGTAAATGAATATAAACTGGACGTAAGTGATTATCAAATGAATATAATTGGAACCATCGAATAGTATTCTACAATATTAAATAACTTAATAGAAAGAATTAGGAATGATCAAATTTGGTATGTTATTTAAAATAGTGCTGTTGTAGGATTCTTTAATATCCTCTTGACAAAATAAAACGGGTTACAATTACAAAATGACTGGTATCAGTTCAGTGAGGCTTGGAAAGCTTCCGCAAAATGCTATGGACACAGGTAAAAATTCCTCTTAAACTGATATTTATCATTTGAATTGCTTATTTTGAAAAAAAAGAAGCAGTGTCATCCAGTTGTATGAGTTGATGTTTGGGCTATTGCCATCATCTATGGTATTGTTCAAATCCGACGTTTCAGCAGTGGTTCTACTGCTGCCATCAGGGTATTCCTGAGAAAGGATGACTTACCAATTCCATCTCCGAAATTCTGTAAGCATCCTCTCTATAGCGCTTGTGTCCTTTATTTTACACTGTGTAAATGAATATACACATGCTCATACCTAAAGCTTCACCAGGGATATTATCGAGAAAATACATACACAGATTCAGAGATGGAATTATCAAGACACAGTGCTGCTAAGGAGTACCTTAATGATGATAGCCGAACCGCTGCCGAAACGTCTGTTTTAACAATCCCATAGACATAGAAAGCAGCCCAAATTGACACTCTAACCCAACGTCAACTATTTCACGTCATGAATCAACCACCTGGGTAGTAATTTTTAACAGCATTGTTCGCTTTTAAGAAGCTGGCACTGCTACCAACTCATGATGCAGCAAAAATAACTATTTCTTGTTTTATCCCCATCTCTAGTTTTCTAAGATTTAGAACGAGCAGCGAACGTCATTTTCTAACTTTAAAAGGTAACTTTAAAAGGTGTTATACGTTCGTTGTTCAATCTAAAAAGTTAGCAGAACTGTCGAAGTATCTCAAGTAAGAATGCATACATACTACATACCCTCATCATACTCTAGACTCGAGACAATCAGAGATACGCAACGTGTACAAGGAACACTATTAGAATGCCATGCTATGGACTGTCAACAACTGAGCTATGAAAAAAAACTCTTGGAGAGAAAGTTGTACGATCAATTACGGCAAGAAGTAAAACCTCTACTAAAAAACTAAACTTTAATTGAAGGTATTTTAAGCATGAGAGCGTGTACTTATATATCAACACGCAACGTTCTTACTGTTTTCCTTATGCTTACTTTACGGTTACAAGAAAATATTTCCAACAATATAATTCCTAATACAATGCCAAAACTCCTCTTCAACATTGTAGGACCAAAATGAAATGTACAATGAAAAAACCAACCAATTGTCAGTTTGCTGAAAAGTAGTGTCAGTAATCGGTCAAAACTGCAAGATTTTATGATAAATACATTTTATTACGTTCTGGAATATTTTTTATTCCTTTTTCAATTTTTTCTTTAAACCAAAGGAAATGGTTTTTAAATAAATTAAAAAAAAAATTAAAAAAATCAGTGTTTCTTCTTGGATATATATCTTTTACCTTATTAAACAAATTTTTCTGTAGATCTTGTTACTTAATATTATTATTTTTTTTTCAGTGCGCGCATGCTTCGGGTTTTTTTGAACTGCAAGTACTGGAAATGTCAAATCCGCGTGGCGAACTAACAAATGGTAACTGTTGCGGTAGCGTTCCCAAGCCACCCTTATCACCCAGATGTACATCATCGTGCAATACCTTCTTCAGGCTATGCCTCAAGGAGTATCAAAGCAACGTCACCAGCACCGGTACGTGCTCCTTTGGAAACACGTCGAGTCCGGTGCTCGGTAGAGACTCTTTCACATTGTCGGATCCAGAGCGTGGAAAACTCGTTTTGCCTTTTACATTCAGATGGACGGTAAGTGTATTTATTGTATTAATTTCATCACGTCCATAAACAAAACTATATATATATATATATACATTATTACATTTTATAATACCTTTCGGAATTCACACTTTTATAATATAATGGACTGAACCTACACACATATTTATGCTGTGTAAACAATATATAAAACAATTTAGTTGTAAAAGAATTTGATTTGCCTACTTATCCGGTTTACCATGTGGTAATAATGTTGATGATTTTTCGTGTATTTACTGTTTCCTGGCACCATAAAATGTAAAACAGGAAAACATTTGAAACGATATGAAAGCTAATTAGTATAACTGCGGTATAACTATGTATCTCGCAAATATTTTTCCCATGGAAAGGTTTGTTAACTTGGGTCACGCGTTTTTTTTTTCTATTTTAAAGAATTTTAATCCTCATGTAAGCTTTGTAGTATTTCGAAATAGGTTAAAATGTACATACGTAAATACGTGGAATATCAAAATATATACCTACATATATTTATATTACAATCATCAATGATTGCTTAACGAAATCATAACAATATAAAGCTTTAATGTTTTTAAATAAAGGTGTTCCAGCAAAGACTGGATCTTTTGATTATAGATGTTTTCATCCTAGCAAAAAAATCTTGTTCTCACTCAACTCAGCGCAATGCTGCATAATGTAAAAAGATATTCTTGCCTATGCAGAATGTTCCAAAAATTTATTTTATTACTGAAACACAAATAATGCTTTAGACAGTACAATATATATGACAATTTTCATATATTTCAATGAGGAATTTTCTATATTGTATTTAGAAAGCATAATTTATAAGAAGTAGTTGGTTATGTTTACTTGTTCATTACTTAAATATTTGTTGGATATTTGTTTCTTACAATTCCAACCGCTGTTCATTTACTAAGATTGTTTCTCCCAATATATGCTTAAAAACATTGCAGTTTTCAATGTCTAGGTGAAATGTTGCAACAAAGTTGTGTTGATTTTATATTTTGGTTATCTTCGTTTCTAATGCTGTCTTTGTTCATTGGTTTAACTTCGATATACGAAGACCAGTTTAGAAATTAAGGTAAAATACTTTTAATTTATAGAAAAACAGTCATAAAATTGCAAAACCTTATCAATGTTTCATATGAATTGAAAGAGGTTTATATGAGGAATAACCTAGCGTAACTAAAAATATAAGGTGCCATTAAAAAATTAAGTATTCATACGTTAAAGTAAGATAAATGTTGATTTCTAGTTACATCGATAAAACTGCCATTGTTGCATCAAAGTAAGAGTGCATTACAGTATTTTAAATACGGATACCCGAAACTAACGCAAATGCCAACCTCCCTACCTTAGATGCTTTACATCAGGGACATAGTTTTTCTTAAAAATAGACATATTATTAATATACTAGTTCTATACTTACGTTAATTCAATCAATCTGTTTCTTCAAATTTTTTCATAATTTCCTTGATTGAGTTTTTTTTCTGTGGTACTCGGATCTTCAAATCCGTTGCACCCAATATTCCCAAATCATTTGCATTTAGTCATTTCTTCTCCGGTTTAACTCCTTTTCTTCTTCTCCTATCTCCTTCTCTCAATGCTCTCCTCCTGCGTCTATGTTCTGACATTCTGCTTTCATCTCCTAAGCATCTTAACTTCTGTGCTTTAATATGCTGAATTATTTTGTTGTATTCGTATAGTTGTTTTACCTCAGGATTCGTTTTTATCCTGCATATGCCCTCTTCTGTCTTGGTTCACCAAATACACTCTATAATATTGTTTCCTCTCCTACACCTCTGTTTTCATTTCACTTCTTTTCGTCAATAACCACGCTAAGCAACATGCACTACCATCGGCCATATTACTGTTTTATATATTCTATAATGTTTGCTGTCCTAGAAACTTCTTTTGACTTTAACATTTTCTTCATTAAACCTTGCTTCCCTTGTTTGTAATTCTTCTCAGTATTGAATCCTCCTTTTCTCTATTAATATGGCCACACCATCATAATCTTTGCGTCTTTATTATTCTGACCACATCTTCTCCTCCTAGGATGTCGTTTATCTCAAAGTTCATTAGCTGTCCATATTTCTCTTCTTCAACTTTTTTCAATTCGAATATTTTCCTTATTACTTTTCACTCGAAAATTCTTAATTGCTCTTTGTCTTTATTTATCAGACACATTGTTTCTACGCCGTACACAACCACCGGTCTTATCACACTTTTATAGACCTGCAATTTAGTTTTTCTACTAATTCTTTTGCTTGCTATTAACTGTTTGTATTTATAATACGCTTTGTGTCCTAATTATATTCTATGAGCAATCTCCCAGTTTCTCTCGTTTTTGCTATTTATCATCGTTCCCAGGTATTTAAAAGTCTTCACTTTTTCGAATTTATATTGTCCCGCCTGCATATCCGTGCCATTAGTAAGCCTTTTCTTTGTTACTTCCATATATTTTGTCTTGTTTTGGTTAATCTCCAACCCTCGTTTCTTTGCTTCATTACTTATATTTATTAAAGTTGTTTCTAGTGATTTTCTATCTCTTGCTACAATCGCCATATCATCCGCAAAGGTTACGAACTGTACAGATATATTGATTATTGTACCCCTTAATCCGCAAGATCTTAGAACTCCTTCCACAGCTATGTATATTAAATAGAGCCGTGGACAGGCCATCTTCCTGTCTTACTCCTTTGCAAATCTTAATTTGGAAAGGATAATATATAGGAATTTTAGTTAAAATAACGGAATAAGTATGGGCTGTATTTGTTAGGAAACTATGTATAGTCAAAAATATTTTTAAATTATGTGTATGCCTTGAATTTTATTTTTCTGCGAAAAGGTTGTTCTTCAAATGAAGAATAAGGGTGGGAAACAAAGATCCAGTTTTGCTGTGACAGACTATACATAATATTTATTACGATTTGACAATGTTGACTTGGATCTCAATAAAAAAAAAGTCGTCTGGAATCGTCTAGTGGTGCATCCAAATCCTATAAGGGAAGATGTTGATACACAAGAGGCAGGTTTAGGTACTTCCGTAAAAGTTGTCTCCATAGTCAACAACTGATGAGTTATGAAATAAACACCTCCATTAAAGAAAAGCCGACCAAGGGTTTAGGAAAGTACAAAATATTTACTACACTGCAGAAGGAACTGAAAATAAACATCGTGCCAACTTGACACAAAACATAAATAAATACGATATAAGACATACTAAAAATATAAAACATTTATGCTTCTCGAATATCAACGCAGTTTTCGATTATTTGCTTATGATTTATATATTAAAATAAAATATTTTTTTAATTAATTTATTTAATGAGTATTTATAGTGGTTAATTTTAAAATAATTGCATAATCATTTCCATTTAGAAAGACGGCGCTTTCCAGAATGTCAGTTTTTAAATTATGAGTCTAAATGTCCCGTAATTATTAAGAGGTTAATGTTAAATTGATAACGTTTGAGTATTATTACACCGTTATTCTAATCCATCATATTAACTTCAATTAACCAATTGAACCGACGACAAAACAACTCATCTGTTTCGGTAGCGTGGAGAAATTAATTGAGTCACAGGCTCATAACACACTGTTAATTGAACTTGCACTCCGTAATTTGCAAATGAAACTAGTGTCGTATATACGCCCTAAGAAATGTAAAGGGATATGGCTTCCTTAAGGAAAAGATATTAGCGGTGAAAATAGTATGTAATTTTGATTCTTCATAATTCATTTCGCCTGATTTCGATATACTTTAGTTAACCCTACCTTTTAAGAAGTATTTATGGATTTTACATGTTTACACGGTTTATTTTGTTCGTACCATCTAAATCCTTGGTACATAGGCGATATTATTTGTTCTACCTCTCTCTTTGTTTTTCGATAGCCTAACGAAACGCATGAAAGATACATCTACGGACGGGTATACCTGTACGTGTAAATATACATAAAGCACATCTGCATATACGCGGAGAATTATGGACGGCCTTTGAATATAAATGGTATTGTTTGGGAAATATTTTACCTTTATTACCTTCTAATAAAGTTTGAAAGCCAAACGCAAACAGCACGGAGAAGAATAAAACGTTAAATCGACCACACAAAACAACTGCTGGTCGTGTCACGAGAGGTCTGGATGTTTTTGTATAGGTAAGGGACCTGATAGACATGACTTTGTAACAGTAAAATTGTGATTGGAATTATCGATCAGGGGCTGGTTACGCCTTTGAGATTTTGTGAAGGAACGCTTTCAGGCTTTTACATTCTTCCTTGATAATAACTAATGCAATGAAGAAAAGGTGTAATGTGTAATATATATATTTTTAATTATTTTGGAACTAAATTGTACTTTTTAGACCTTATTAAAATCTACAATTTTTAATTTTTGTAAAATAGCCGTTTGGAATAATAGTACAACCAGTGAATTGTTTTTGTAGTTTATGAGCAAAGCTGCTACTTTCGTTGGCGTACCAAAGCGTCATGTTTATTTTGTAATAATCGCAAAAAAAGAAAAATAATTCTACTGAAACAATATAACAATTTACGTGCTTGATCAGCAAATCATCTTCATTTAACACACAAAATCAATTAGCTCTCAGCTTCACAGAAATATTTAAAAACTTCATGAACGATTAAATTTTCATACTCGGTAACACTGTCTTTCCAGTGTTTTTTGTTTGTGTTTGTCCAGTGTAATTTCCTTTAAAAGGAGCAGTTGTCTTTAAAATACAAAAGATTTAAAAAAACTATTTACTAAGAAAATAGTAAAATAAATAACTCCATATCAACAAGCGCCAAAATGATTGAAAATGCAATATCTTAATTTATTAACAAATCCTGCTTATGAATGTTTTGAGTTTGTAATATCGAAGGATTACATACTAACACTCCATTTGTAGTTTTATCAATCAAATTGATAAAACTAGATTATTTATAAAAAGGAATATTTTGTACAATAAGTAAAAAAAGTTCACTAGGAGTGAAGTACCCTAAAAAAAATCTTGTTGGTTTATGCAATTATACTTGGGTAATTTCACTTTTTATATTAATATTTAAATTCAGAAAATTTGCTATATTCTTTACAAATATTTTTCATAACGGATTTATTTCGTGACTGCTGTTGTGACGTTTCCCCTTTTGCTCTATATCGTAGCGGAAACCAAGGCAAACTGATGTATGGGGCATATTTTGCCTTCTTGACTATCTAAAAGTAGAAAGCAGTCATAATGAATCCTCATGTGTTAAAATTTGCAATATACTTTAAGTTTTCGTTCATCAAGTATTTTACTATAAGCAGCCATGTGTATTCATAAAATTTTTCCGACATAAATGAAATACGAGTCTATTTGAAACAGGTTAGTCAAATATTTTGGTAACTGCCATAAGTAATGAAATAAAAAAAATTTTGGATGTGGCCACGGTCCCTGACGAAATTTGATGGACTTTTAGGATTGCAAATTGAACGTCTTGAAGAAAATTAAATACCCTACATTCCAAACAACAAACAGATATATATATATAGTCCATATAAATTACTACTTAATAACTTAAGATTACGCTTTTCTCCTAACCCAAGTATAGGACACAATTTTTCAAAACATAAAATAAATTTTCTGAGATAGACATTTGTAATTACTTACTGAGATATCTCTAATGTTAGTCTGCCTGTGTTTTGTATGAAAAACCATACATTTAGTTTTCTCCAGACTCATTGTCAGTGACAGTTTATTATAACAAAACCACCATCAGCGTTCTCAAGAGGGCGTTCGCAATTATATCCATTTCGTCGCTAGATGTTGACTCAGAAATGTCGTCGTTATATATAAACTAAACAGCGCGGGATCCAATACAGATCGCCGAAGAACGCCCATAATGACCCATCGTAAGACCGGAAGGTTTGTATTTTATCCTCACGATTTGAAAGTATGTAGCGAACCAAGAAGTTTAATACAATCTCTCCATTTGGTCGTGCTAAATAAGCTTCTTTTTATATATTTTAGCGACACAGGCCTTGAAGGTCCTCTTGGCTCCTATTTTCTTTGCCATTTGTTTCTACTTCAATTTTTCCTGTCCTTTGCTACATGTTCTCATTTGTTTATGTCTATTTCACTTTTATCCACTTTCACTTCCTCAAGACGCTTTTTTCTTTGCTCTTCCTCTTCTGCATCTCGCGCCTTTTCTTTTATATCAAACTTTTTGAAACTTTTTTTAGTATGAGCTAACTACCTCGCCCTTTGTACTCGCATCTTTTGCGTTATTTTTCCTTTCTTGTACAGGTCCATTACCTCTCTATTTGCGTCTTTTTCATTCATTTTCTATTGTTCTTACACCTCCTATAATTTTCCGCAAAATGTTTCTCTCCCAAATTTCCAATTTTTGTTCGTGTTTCTTTTGTCAGTACCCATGATTCGATAGCGTACAGCGTACAGCAGAACTAGAAATTAGAATAAACTAATTCTAATTTAAGAAATCCCAAAAATTTAAATTCGAAACTTCCATTTTTACAGTGGTGTTATTACTGCTTTGCTTCTTGTAGTTATTTTTACTTCTACAAATGTATTTCTATTTTATGAACATTTATTCATTATTTAATTGAATAATTTTAGATAAGAAAAGCGATATTAAAAAGCGTATTCAAGGTTCTTCGTGCAACAACGTCACGCTTTGCTTTTCTTTGGTTATAATCCCATCGTTCTTGTTAACTTCCTACCCTACTTAAGATCTTCATACATATTAATAAGATCGGGACAACTTACATACATTTTATACATAGCGTCGCCAAGTAATTTCACCTTACTGCCTTAGGCGTCCAGGTATTGCATTAAGACGCGACGGGTATCGATGCATTTTGCAGTCTGAATTAATTTCAAGAACACCAAAGCTTAGCGATGATAATGTAATCTCTTTCACTCTCTTTCTTGTATTAGTTAGTAGATGTATATTTCGTACGGTAGTACTAAATTGTAATACTAATTGCTTTTAAGTACCTAAACAGCTCCGATAAACCCGGCCGAGTATATAATTTGAAGTATCTTTATGCTCCTGGAGCTCTTTACTCATGCAACGCGCGATATTCCGTCGCATATAAAACGAAAGGTCCGCTGTTCACCGTTTTCCCACGGTGACCGAGTCACTCATGATGTCATCCATTCAGTCTCTCCGCTTGCTCGCGAGACTATAGCCGCTACTCGGGTCCTCTCTTTCTCTTTACTTTTTTTTCTTTTTCTTTCCTTTCTGCTGCATTACCTACCTAGAACCTCTCTCTCTCCCTCTGCGTCGCTTCTTCACCGGTCTGAAATTGCCAGTTGTACATTTAACTGGCGCTGCGCTCTCATACGGGCTTTTTGTGGGCTTTATCATTTTTCTATAAACATTTCATCCCCGAAGTGTACACTGTATCGGGTATCACACGACGCCGGCGTCTGGCGTGCTGTTTTTGTACGATGCGACGTTATTACATTGTTATACTATTTGGCTGTGAATGCACGTAAGCTGTTTCTGCCTTAACGTTATCTGTACATGCACATACCTCACACGCATGTATAATATTCTACGAATTATATGCACATAGCATGCACACTACGTACTATACAACCGCTATTGAACTCGCGAGTTACATTAGATAATCGCCTTAATAAATTGACTTACGTATGCGATTCTATGAACCTTGCGGTAGAAAGGAAGACATATTTAAAATAAATTTCTCAAAAGAAAAAACAAGACAGTCTATCCGGCATAGTTCAAAATGTGCAATAAAGGAAAATTAATAAATAGCTGGGACTAAAGCACAATTTGATCACCTGGTAAAAATGTTATGGTTATGAAAATAAGAAAAGCAGTACCTACTTTAGTGTATTTTGCGATATAAAAGTATTTTGCTGATAAATTTGTTTAGACTCTGCAGGAAAGTACATATATCTCTAAATGGCTGATATTATACACTAGTGATGTAACGAATCTACAGGGTGTCTGTAAAAGGTCTTTACACACGCCTACCACATATTCCTTAGACCAAAATAAGCCGATTTAAGTAAACTTACCTTAGTCCAAAGTCGCTTAGTTTGGGCGCTATGCGGCCTTGAAGTTAAAATTTTGAAATCGTTTTTTTATTATAAATTCAAAACGGCTTATGCGATTTTAAAAAGATTTGGCATGGTCGGTTAGTATTATTGGACGAATGTTTTGCGAAAATTTCAAGAAAATACTAATACCGGAAGTGAATGAAACACGCAGAATGTAGGAGAGGAGTAGGCAAGGCGCCGCCAAAATCGGCCATACTGGGCCAGTACTCCCCCAGGATGGAACCTCTGAATTGGACAAGCGCCGGGTAATCATATAAAATGTGTTCCAGCGTCTCGCGCGGCGCAGTGGGCTGTTAACCAAACCCATGCAGTTCATGTGGTTACTTAGCTTGCAGTGGCCAGTCAAACAACTGACCTAAGTTACTGCGAGAAAGCTGCAGGCAATATCTTGCTGTCTTCGGTGATGGCCTGGGGATCGTTTCACGCGCTTGGCGGCAAATGGTTATCAACTTCCATCTATTCTCGTGAAGAGTTGTAGTCCATTGCTTTATTGCAGTGTTGAGTGTAGCCGACGGAAAAGGAAGAGCAGGTTCCGACACCACAAAGTGGAAGCGCGAGACCCGACCTGCTAGTACATCGGTAGCCTCGTTACTTAGATTTCCTTTATGACCCACTCCCCATGCGCGATGATCAACACAATTGTGTCAAAATTACACACGCAGGGTATCAAATTTTAGAAAATCCGTTTTTCAACACTTATTTTCATAAAATTGACAAAATTTCGGACTAAATTTTTTGGTGTAATTAACAGCATTTTTGACACCAAAATGTACACTACTAGCCGGCATTATACACTACAAGAAAATCGATTGCATTGGAAATATGCTTCAAAACTTCTATTTTGAAAGTTGAATGTTCCATTACTTAAGTTTGACTACATATGTTTTAAGTTAAAAGTATAAGGTGTAATTTTATTTTGTTTGCTGCCTCCAGTTTGTGGTCTTGATATTTAATATTTGTTTGTCTTCCATTCTATTAATTTTGATCGCGTTTTTTTATAATAGCCCATTTACTTTTTATTTAGTACCATTTTCTTCTCGCATTATTTGTCTTCATATAATTAGACTTTGAGTTTCGGATGTTTGATTTTTACATACTTTAGTATAAATAAAAGTGGGCTCATTTTACTCCCTGCTTGAACCCTTTATTCGTGTCAAACATATTCAATATTTTCTTGTGACTGTTTTATAAAATCTCTTTCTGGCCTGTATGACCTTTTTGCGTCTTTAATTTTTCTAACCCCTTCTTTCTGAGCATAGTACCAAACGCTGCTTTGAAAGCTATAAATACAGATATATCTCCTTTTACTGTCCTTTAGCTTTCTCTCTCTCTTCCTATTAGCTTGTTATTGCGCTTTTTCAAAAGCTGTTTATTTCTATTTCAATTTGCTTTTGACTTCTCTTCCTAGCCGTGTTTGTTTTGTGGCTATGTATGTTTTAGAGATCATAGGGTCTAGACTAGTGGTTCTCAACCTTTTTTTCGCCTAGCGCCCACTTACTGGATTTTGTATAGATCCCAGCGCCCACTGCAGAAAATCGCGAAGGGACACGTCATGGAGTACGACTATGGATTATGGACTAGTTAACCTGGGCACAGTAATTAAAACAACGCCTGGTGGGCGCTACCGCCCACGTTGAGAACCACTGGTCTAGACTAATTACGCTATGGTTTTCACATTTCTTTCAATGATCGCTCTTGTACATGCAGCGGATCAATTATATTAATTTCCCATTCATATATTCTACTGCAAAATGCATTCTCAAGCGCTAGTGATTCAATCATGACCTGTTACTATATAACAGAAGGTAATGCAAACCCTTAGCTTTAATTTAATAAAAAAAATTAAATCATTTGAAAGTTTGATGTTTTGTAAGTGCACATTCAATTGCTAGTTATTTTCTTATGACACCAAAGGATTTTAGATAAAATCTGATTTTACTAATACACAAAAACATGAAAGTTACCGTACAGTTTTCGCTTGACTTCTCCTGTTGACAATAATTATGTTTTGTGGTGGTTTTTGCTACCGCTGCTAGTTAGCAAAGGATAAATTCCACCGTTTGAGATAAGGACGCCTTTTGCATGTCTCTTCGGCCTTTCATTCCTTTTTCTTATTAATTCCGATTTTTCCGCGAGCCATTGTTTTTATCAATATAAAGCGCACGGTAAATTGAAGGGTTTTCGCAGCGCCGTCTCCGATATTTTCAATTATCTACCTCTATTAATCTTCGCATTTCAGTTAACTAGGAGAAGAAATAGAATCAATAAATACGGCTCTAAGTACCAGTCTAAACATCGTAAGTGCGTGTAGCAGTCTCCTTAGACCGATTTAAGGACGTCGTTAAAGTGTATATCGTGCGGAGATCTTACTCGGAAGTCATTTCGGTTTCGGAATAAATTAGATCGGATTAAATCTTTTGAGCCGATTCCTTGTCTTGCGCGGTCTTCGTTTCTTCTAATGCCGAAGGAACTTCTGGAAGACTACTTCTCTTAAAAACCTTATCCCTTGCAGTAGATATAGGCATGTCGGTATATATAATAAATGATGCTTAAAGTTCATATTGCCTCTCATAAAGAAATATCAAATTCTTCTGGGAAACACAACTTATTGCCTAATTTGCCTAATAATTAGCGCATTAATTATCTTTAAGCTCTAAATTTCACGTTTTAGATTAAATTCTTGGTATATCGTATTTTCTTACGGTTACCACATCAACATGTTACTGGTTTTAATTAAAATAAAAAAAAAAACTATAACTTCATCCTTGTAATTATTTTTTCCCACGAGCATAAGATCTGAATTAATATCTAGGTTGGGATAAAACATAATTAATATTTATGGAAATTAGACTTTCTTATTTGTTGTCAAAACTTGAAAAATGTTTCGTGGTTTTCTGTATATATTGTCTTTGTGTTGTTATTGAGGTATAAACAATAACGCCAATTATACATTCACGTTTTGCCCTAGAACAAAACCACAGTTTCGTGTTCAGCCACATACAAGTGTGTTGTAGTAATGTAATATGGATGCAAGCCCATAATTTGATATAATCCTTCTTGCGGTTAATTGACCTAAGATTATCGAAGTAAATGGGAATTTCTCTTTAATTAAATGCATTGATTAATTACTATTAAAAAAACCAATAATTAACAGCTTTTTTCTTGACGCGGTCTAAATAAAGTAATAGGCAATTAAATTGCTATAATTGCGTTGAAAGATAAGTACTACCTACTTATAACTAAATATTCCTCTCACTTATATTGCTATTCTATAGTCGGTAACATGAGATCGTACACTTTATATGCTATAAACTTATGTTTTATTTCAAACATAGGAGTGGATTACTTTGAGGAAAGGTTTTATAGATGTTAGTTATTCAACTATCAATCAGAACCTTTATTTTTTTTATACAAACTAAGGTTTGAGAAAGGTCATGTTAGATTCTACATAAAGTTATCTGATCTGACGAATGAATCCAAACTATTTATGCCGTTTCTTTGTTGTTTTTTTTTTACTCAATGTCTAGGACATCTTGAACACTTTAATACTTTTGCTGATTTCATATGATGTTACTTAAAGTTATGTTAATACATGATTTCTGAATCAAATTTAAGTCGAAATAGATATATATCTCAAACTAATTGATACCTATACGCAAGCTGCTAAAGATTTGTAACTTGAGAAGCTCAGTTCAACATTCCTGTGCATGATTTTCTGGCCTTAGTTCTAAAATAGCTTCGTAATATGTTCGAGATTAACCTAAGCATACATAATATGCATGCTTAGGTTAACCGTGTCTTAATTTCAGTTCATTCTTATAATTAATGTGATTAAGATTTTGGTCATGTTGAATTAAAGAAGAAGATAATCTCCAGAGATATTTATATTCCAGAACATTGGTCAGCCTTTCAAGTGGTACAATTACAGGGTGGAGATTTTTGACCTTAACACATTGGAACTCTTCCTTTTTTTTTTTTTTTTAGAAAATCGGTAAAAGGCTTTTTCAGTATCTTCATAAAGAAAATTCCTATATGTTGTTTTACAGGAATAATGTCAATGGTGATGGCATCCCGGTTCTTACTTTACCTATGAAATTGAATAGAGCTAGTTAAAACCAATAGTATTACCAGAATTACCTCCTGCCACTAACAAATCAAAAATAAAATATACAAAATACTGTAACTTAATTGGCCAACTACAATTGCACCATCAATATACCACACTTTTTACTAAAATATTGCTCATGACAATAACCAGCCGCAGAGAAATCAGCGTCTACTCTACAGATGAAAATTATTTTTTTTTTTATCTGTAATAACTTAATCTTCTTTCTATTATCGTTGCCGGGGTCCTTTTGTCTAGGATATATTGAGTTTGTTGAAAACAAATGTGGGGGACTTCTTTTTCGGGTTTTCTTGAGTGTGGTTGCTTTTAATAATAATAATAATTCCATTTATTGACAATAGCAATACAAGCCTATATATTACTGTATGCATTGTCAAAAAGACTATATATATATTTATCTAGAATTTGTTAATATCCATCACAATTTAAGTCCATAAAGTTTTCAAATTTACTTACAACAATGGGAGTATTACGGTATAGTGCTAAGGTGATGGAAATGCAGTTATTTCGAGATTTGGAGTGGCCTTTCGTATAATCCGGGGATTTCGAAGAACAACCTTCGAGACAGTTTGCTATGAGATCGTTGGAACACCATTTGGAAGCTGAAATGATTGTTTTGAATATGGAATGATTATTTTGATTATACTAGAGCAGTTTTCGTACCTGAAGTAAGCGATTTTATCATCTTTTGAACGTATAACCGGCATATAATCCATAAGGGAATTTTTTTTAGGTTATATTTGATTGAATGATAACTGTAAATCTAGTGAAATTGGTTTTGTGAGGTTGTATTTGATTCTGTGGGTTAATTTCACGAGCAGTTTAAGTTGGCATTTGATTTAGTAATACATGGTTTATGACAGGAATTTAGCGGAAGATTTAAATTGTATTTATGATGTTTAAAACGAGAAATACGAGTTTTTAGTTTGGATTAAGATTCTAGAAATCTTATTGTGTATCTAAGATAGTAAAGAACTTAGTTACCCTGAGGGAATCTTTAGAAGATTTATTTCTTTGTTCATTTAACTATAAATATAAATACACTATATTTTTGGTTTTTTTTTATTCAATGTATTACAAGAACGTCACTAACTAATAACTACTACAGTCACATTAAAGATACTTAAATGTTATAAGCTTTATTGATACAGTAATCAGTGGTTAAACGGAGTGACAGTATTCTCCCTTGTCCCGAGTGTGACTGAGTATAGTATTAAAAAACGAGAAATGCGAGTTTTTAGTTTGGATTAAGATTATACCTTATTATCGTGTATCTAAGATAGTAAATAACTTACTTACCCTGAGGGAATCTTTACAAGATTGATTTCTTTGTAATCTAATCCGAGGTGGTTTGAAATAAATAAATTACATTATATTTTTGTTTCTTTTATTCAATGTATTACAAGAACATCACTAACTACTACAGTCACATTAAAGATACTTAAATGTTATAAGCTTTATTGATATAGTAGTAAGTGATTAAATGGAGTGACAATATCCTCCCACGTCCCGAGTGTGATCGAATATCATCCTATTCGTTTGCGGTGTACTTAAAACCCTGTGGTGGGGGCAAATTTACTTTTCATGCCCTCTATCATTTGAGATCTAGCATATGTTTGGAATTAATGAGAGTATAGTAGATGACGCTGAGTGGTGTTTAGTAGAATAAAAACAGTATTTACTTAATTAAAATTTAAAAGATTTATCTACAAGTTTCGTAGCAATATATATTGTAAAGCATTTATCATTGATAATATATGATATAATAGGAATTCCACAGCATCGATTACCCTATTTAAGATTATGTAAATGCTCTTTAAAGTATTCAAGGAAAATATCAAGAAATCTTTATGAAAACGCATAGAATGTTTATGCAACGCACACAAACGCATTTGCAAGAAAGAACTTTCACATATCGCGTTTCAGTTCCGAACATCACAACGTAAAAATCATTATTCCACATTCGCAACAACAAAGTTCATCTCTTTACTATCAAGAAATGCACTTGCATATTTACATTTGCTTTCAAGTTTGCATGCAATTATACAGACAATTACAAACACACACATGCATGTTAGATAAACATTAATGTAAGTGGAAAACATGTATTTCTACCCATAATTATAAAAAATATGTATGTTGGCGCTATAGGAATACAAACGAACCTTGAGAAGAGAATACTATTAAGCTGGAAGTCATATTAATTATCAGTATGGTTATCTCGTTTATTATATAAAGCACTGCTGACATTTAGATCAATACTTTGTAGTATTCTTAATCATGCGGAATTGCACTGCTGCTGTTAGTTTCTCACGTTGAATTTCAACGCGATTAATAGGAGATTGTTATGCAAGCAAGTAAATCCAAATGATTGATGTAAAATCGAAAGAAATATTTTGGGTTAAAGTTAGAGAATAATTAAATAGATTGTTTTAGTTAATTCATATATGAACATTATAAACTGTTACTATTGAACCATTCTGTATGCCATTTAACCCAGCTTTCACCATAATTTTTAGAGTACGTCGTTCGGAACCGAAGTTCGTGTCTTACTTGTATAAGAAAACTCGCATGACTTTACCTGAAGTGCCTTAGTTGACGTGAATCGAACTGATTTATTAATAATTGTTTTGAATTATTTCACAATGTTCGTTGTTTTCTACGGTCCTAATTAGACTTAATTAATGGTTACGTTGCCAGTGCCGTGATAGAAGTAACCTGCCCACAGTTTAACGTTGTTAAGCCACCACAGGTTGTAGTGCAAGTTAATTAAACGCTTTTCTACGGTTAAATAATCAGCTATGGGCCGGGAATGACTTGTTTGTCGTATAAAGAAGTCTGTGACTACCTAGCAGTCACAGAAATAAGTAATTGCGCTCATGCTTTTCAATGTCAAAAATATAAATGAGGATTTTGTATACTGTTTTTCCATGTTTTATATGACTTTTGATTAATGTAGGAGCTTTGTAGAATGCGCCATATGTTTTAAAATGAACATTTGGTGTATGTACGTACTTCTTTACAAAAAGAATAAAAATAAGTTTCAATTCTGCAATTACAAGAGGACTTCGGTATTCTTCCTAATGATGTTAATTTTGCTTAGTCTTACTTCCTTGTCGCGTATATTGAAGGGATTTAACTTCCAAGTAATAACTTAATACCTTATTACGTCTTAACAATAAACTCATTGTGAACGGATTCCCTCATTTGTGCAACATGACGTATTTAATCGTAAAAAAAAAAGAAACTACATACCTATACTGGAAGCCTAGCACGCCATTAAATGTGACAGTTATATTCGTGCAGTAAAACCTTAATTGTTCATCACGATATGCTGCTCCTAAATGGCGAATCAGAATTACGTACGCTCTCATCTAAACGAGGATAATAAGGAGAGAAATAATAGAAAGGCGCGGGTTTATCTCCCAGGGTCTATTTCCCATTAGGAGGTTAATTTAAAAGTGTAACTGCAGATGGCGCCAGATCGGTGAAATCGTTATCTGTGTACGTGAATCAACTTCGCTTTACCACACCGACTGGTCGACGTCGCGGTGCGTTCGATATTAAATTAGTTTTAGCGGTTTTTATTCGCCAGTGCACAAAGATAATAATGAAGTCTTGAATTGTTCATGAAACGCACTGTGGATATCAAGTGCGCGCTGCTATGTTTCACAGCATATGTTGCTTTGTTTTTGTATAAGAATATTGTTCCTTTTATATCCCGTATTATCTGAAATAATTAATAAAATGCGCTTGTTGAAAGCACACCATCTTACAGCTGTGTGCGCTCGAGATTGCTCTATGTATTTGCGTGTTAGCGACTGTCGATGCCGCATCCGGGTCTGATTTTGATATGCCGCCTCTCGATTTGTTGAAGCAGGCGAGAGGCGTTCTCGTGAATTACCGATACATGAAAAAATGTCGAGAATTCTCCGCACATTCACTCAAGTGCGTCATCCTCTTTCCTGTAAACTTTCATTCCCTTTGCTGGCGAAATAGGAATGGAGTAGCGAATTACACATATACCTATTGCGTATCGAAATATGAGTTTGTATGATACACTACTTCTATAGTGTACGGTTCTTGGTAGAATCGGTACATACTGCTACAAAAGTGTATAATATATTTTCGTGTATTTGCATAGCTTCACTTTATTACTAATAGATGGGATATTTCCTTTAGGTTGATCTTCAAATAATGTCACCTCGACCTTGACAGTCACACGTAATTTTTTTATGTGATTATCAAGTTATCTTACAACACAAAGAGGATAAAATAATTGAAATAAAATATAATGATGATGTTTACAATTGAATAATATTAGAATCTACATAATATATAGTTAATGTTGAGGTTGTTTGAGGAAAT
Source organism: Cetonia aurata (assembly GCA_949128085.1). NCBI lineage: Eukaryota > Metazoa > Arthropoda > Insecta > Coleoptera > Scarabaeidae > Cetonia > Cetonia aurata. The sequence goes on along the minus strand of OX421883.1, from coordinate 48,166,258 downwards.
TTCTCAAAGTAAAGAGACTTTGCAATTGCAGAGTAGCCATAATCTAGATAAATCTATCTATCCCATTTCATAGCATTTCATATACAGGGTTTCAAAGGGTTTTAACATCTACATTACCAGAACCACTAGTACATATTACAATCTGACTACCATTTCTTTTTCTAAATGGAATGATTTTTGTCGATCTAGTGATTTACAATATTATCGGTGCCAGTTGGGATTAGGGTTTGCTAATCTTGAATTCACTGGTTTATTAAATTTTAATAATGAAGTAAAGGAAAATGAAAAGAGAGAAAGTTCAGAATCACAATCCCAAAATAATTTGATTAGGCAGTTTAAACGATCAGTGGACAATTGTCTTTATTCCCTATCACACGGTTTAGTCATGGTATCACCCATTTCTCCCATACTGGGATTACCATCAATAATTATTCTATCCATCCACATAGCCAAATACTTTTTTACAAATGGACTTAAATTATTCTTCTTTATTTATCGTTATCTGTAATTTTGTTATTCCACGTTGTGATTAAACTTTAAAATACGTTCAAAGTTTAAAACGTTTTTTTTTTTCTTCTAAATTTCGGCTTTCCAGGTCAAGTGGAGGTAACTGTTTCTTTTTATATTCTTTATTGTTGAAGCACGTTAGTGGGAACCACCATTTCACCAAAAGGTTTGGTTAACTAGCTCGTTTAGTTCGTTTCCAGCGCGCCACAGTTTTCTTTTTTTTTTTTTTCTAAGAAAAGAAATAATTATAGAATAGGATCTAATCTTATATTGATAATTAAGTTATTTTTGAATAGTAATAAATGAAGTTAAAGTCTTACTTCCTAAATATTCAATTTATACTGCAATAGGTTTTAGCCTTCTCCAACAAAAAACTGTAATAGTCAATGAATAAAACTGAGAAAAACATTTTAATATGACTTTTTGTGCAATGTTGGGGAGGGTACGGCCGTGATATTCCATAAAAGTTTGTATTAAAATATTTCTATTCAATTTTATTCATTAACTACTATAACGTTTTCTAATTATTTGAAGACGACTATTTTTATAGCCGAAGCCGGTTGTGCAACATTTTGTACAGTTAAATAATAATAATAAATAATAATACTTCTAATTAAGATATGATTTCTTATCAAGATTAGTGCTTATATTAGAATTGCTTCTAAACTAATTCTTCTAGAAACACGAGGAAAATATTAGAAACTCATACCTAGACTATACGATCAGCTTAAATATTGTATAACCTATTAAAAATTGTCATTACTTCTATTATAATAATTCCTTGTTATGGAGACGTAGCCAACTGCAAGTCGAAACAAATAATAATCTCAATGAACCGCTGTCTTATCCTCGCCTTGGTTTTATCTCGTAGAGGTATTCGTCAAGGCAAGTGATGCTGTCTCTTTACACTCAAAGATTAGGAATCCAAGCTTTATTGACATGCTGCACTGGTCCACTGTCTCTTACTTGACGCCACCTCTCCTTTGTCTCCTTTCATCCGGATTATATCTCCAACCATAGCGTGTTTTGCATTCCAGTTTGTTGGAGATTCTATCATTTCCTGGATGAAGGATTCTAGCTCTGGTTGCCCTTCCTTCCTAAGATGCTCTCTCCACCTCGGGAACTCGAAGATCGTGTTATGTGCTGTATCTTTTACTCCATAATTTATACATAGCATCATGTCTTTCCAGAACCTCCCAGCTTTTGTTCTGTATGCACCATGAATCATCAATGCTTACATAAGGAAATAGTCAGGTATTTTGAAACCGCATTCCAACTATGCTTCAAGTCATCTGCAAGAGCATCTGCAGCGCTGCAGCTGAGATCACCGGGAAAAGCAGACATAACTTAACGAACATACTTTTCTCTGTTGCTGTTCCAACTTTGTCGAGGTTTGCCTTTTTCTCCAATACTTTACTCTATATCCACGCCCCATATAACGTAGTTGTTTGTACATTCCCGCTCAATATTCTTCTTTTCAGAAATTCTGGCCTAATATGATACTAATTATTAAATAATAATTTTAATTAGCACTATCACCATGTTGAACTTGATTATTATTGTAATTATAAAAACCTTGCAAGTTATATATTATTTAACATAAAAATAAGAAGAGGCAGCAAACCGTCAACCAACGTTACAAAACGTAACAAATGTGACACTGCAACCAGAAGTCTTTATAAATCTCTGCTTCACGCGTTATTTTCTTCCGCAATTAGGTAAGTATAAACATTTTCTAAAGTGAGCGAGTAAGTAGTAACATACTTAACCAAACAGGCGTAATTGCCCGAATAATAAATTTTACGTAAAAATAGGATTCCCAGAACCGCGGCATATTAACTAGTTTCTGGATCTGATACCACAATTAGGCAACGGCGGCGGTATAGTGCCGGACGTAATAATATTCTAGGAATTTCAACGTCTCAAACGGGCTCCCTCGTTTTCCGTTTAATCTAATTTCACGGCATTCTCGACTCCTCCTACAAGCAAATATAATCAAGTAAGCGGAAAGATGAGCCCCCGGAGTGGATGAATGTAATTAATTAGCGCATTGTTGGTTCCGCTCTGGCAATTATTATGCGTTAACATTCTCCTTAATTAAGGCATGCTCTTGTTTCCGTGTTACGTACTAACACTTTCCTATGTGCTTATACCAAGTGAACGCACGTGAGGTGCTGATGAGTAAAGTAAGCAGCAAAAAAATGCTAGTTCTGTTTGCTAGAATGAAAAAGAACTATACGCGTTCTTTTGCTGTGTGTTAGTGAACTTTAGAAATGTTGTCTTTGTCTTACACGTTGATATATGGGAAGCCTCCATACCGCTACATGGAAATTAGTGAAACAATTATTAATAAATATCATAACAATGAATTAGTGTTCAATAACGTACTGTTTATAGAAATATTTAGAAATATATGTTACTTGCAGTCTCCCAGCCATTATTAATAAACTCATCGATAGATCAACTACGTGCGCACTGTATGCAGGTTGAATCAATAAAACAAATTGGTGCCCACACGTTACAAGTGTTTCCTAATCAATTTTCAATTATTGATTGGCTAAATGATAAATTATTAGCATTCTGAACTTCTAACGAGAAACGTCTTGTCTCAGTTATCCTGTACGCTAAACGCATTAAATAATTTCAATCAAACGGAGTTGATAGAATTTACATTGAGTGAGTGATGCACAAATTACACGTCTCCGATACTTTTCCAATTTAATTTATGGGAACATTACCGCCTGAAAAAAAAAACAAATTGTACGCGCTCGCTTACAGGTTACAGTTACAGCGACCACAAATACATTTTAGAGGTACGACTAGCAAGTTGCTCATCCTCCTCTTTCTATCTCCCTGTATTGAAAATAAAAAGTTATTTACGATACTTGGGGTCACCAGGCCGCAAGGTTAGAGTTCATCTTGCGACCTAAATTCTAAACTACCGTTAAGATAGGAAAAATCTCCGGTGTCTTCAATTCTAAAATTAGCATCTTCAACCTGTTCGATCCGCACAGTTCTCATAAAATATTCAAATGCTCGTACAGTCGTACACTACACTAGGATGCACGATAATGATCTTTCCATTATGAATACAACTTCATCGCGGCCTATTAACTTAAGCAGTTCGTTAATCCTATGTGCATCTAGTTAAGTTGGGTTTTTAATATACCTACTGGTGTTGTACACGTACGTATGGATTAGTAAATCACCTATTAAAAGAGCTAGAAAGTTCGTACGCAAAGTCTTTACTTTTAATTATGTGGAAACGACTAATAGTAAAGAACGTAGCAAACACATTCACTTTATAATTACCAATATATTTATGAAACATGATCCTATTGAGTAAATGTGGTAAAAGAAGCATTCTACGAGCATTTTATAAATTCCTAGCAGATTATAAACATTTATAAAGATTTTCCTGGTAAGTTTACTTTCAGCGTTTTAAAATAGTGCGCGAGTAGAGTTAATAGAGAAAATATGTATTTTTGTTCTAATGGGAGGTGTTTAAACCCATTACGCTTCTTTGCAAAAGATTTATATTGTACTAAATCATTAATATTGTCTTTAAAATTGAGCAAACACCACATATTCTAAGATTTTTAGATATATAAATTAAAATAAATGGGTCATTATTCTGTCAGTGCTGAACAACCATATATTTTGTAGGCAATTAAACCAGTGTTTTAATGACGTACCTCTCGATATATGTTTTTTGAAAACTAAAATAAGTTTAGTTAGTTTAATCAGATTTTCGGAAAGCTCATTAAGATTATTTTCATTAACCAATTCTGTTATTTACGGCTTTTCACGATATCATAATCTTAAAGATGCATGCAGGATAAGGTTGCCGTTCCTCCCGAAATGAGGTCACCATTATGAAGACTGGTGTCCTGACGAACTAGGAAGCATCCCAATATTTTAATGAATCCTTACAAGAGGCAAGAACACCTTATTAAATTGAACTAAATTGTTGTTGTTTCATTATTCTTATTGTAAAACGTTAGTTTTCCAAAACATTATAAGCTTTTGATCGCGGAATCTGCAAAAGAAAATCTGCCCTCAAATGCCCGTAAAATAATATGATATGATATGATTTGCTCTACAACTTTCTTAACACATTTCTTTAATGTGCTCGATTATTAGAACAGAAAACTACCTACCATGGCAGGGTTAGCGGTGTGGTGTTGGAATGACCACATCAGAAAAAGCAAAGAAAACCAGGTTACACTGCGATCGTCTAGAGATGGGTCGTATCCGTATGATTCGTATCTTTGGTAGGAATATCACTTTGGAGTCAGATGGTACGAATCCCAGCTGATAAAAGTTTTCGTATTTCGTACCGACCTTCTCGTAAATAACGTTCGTACGCGTACAATTTGTACCGCTGTCACCATAGACGTCAAAGGGTATGAAATGGTACGAATAATACGAATCTTACTCCGTGAAAGAGTCGTATGGTACGAATCTTTGAAAAGAGTCAGACTACCCATGTCTACGATCGTCTTATGGGTTAAAAGGTTGGCTTGTGTCCCGTAGGAAGCACACATTCAAACTCTTGATGCGATAGTGATGAAAATGGGATTGCCCTCGGACTGACGCTGATGATCTCTGGTAGGCAGAAATTGGAGTCCGTTTCTAGTGCTATTTCCCTTTCATTGCTTTTGCTGATATGGTGATCCAACAACAATAGACCACGAACCCCACCGTGGTGGCATTTTTTGGTACTAATTGTATTTAGGCATTTTTTCTTTGATGTTTCGCTGAATTATTGACTAATCTCTTGATATCATTTAATGTTTTACACCTCTTCATTCACAGTTATTCTGTTTATCCCATCCGTGCTTTTGTTGATCTAATTCACCTTTTAATAATAATATATTTCATTCCATAAATACAAAAGTGTGTGGAACAAGTCAAGTTAAAAGAAATACACATATACACACATACACAATATACATCACATTACGATAACAAATAATGTAAAACTTGAGTGTTTGCTAACGTATTTCTATTGCAAAAAAATCTTCAATTTTATATAAAATATTTGATTTAAGAATTTTCTTTAATTTGTGTTTGAAAGTTATGAAAGGCAGGATTTTTAAAATATTTGGCAAATGATTATAAATACGTATGCATTGGAACAATGCAGTTTTCTGTAATTTAGTCAAGTGCGTATAAGGTGGCACCAAGAAACCATTTAATGTATTTCTGGTGCCATGATTATGTGCTAGTTCAATTTTTTTAAAAAAATCATTATAATTACTTTTGACAAACAATGCGTACTCAAGTATATAAATAGCCCATTATACCTATATTGGTGTGCCCAGTCTAGTATGTTAAAAGTTTGCAAAGAGAAAGATATGTTTGTGTGTCAACATTATATTCGAAACCCCTTCAAAACCACCAATTGTCACATGTCGGAATATTTTATATGAAATCAATGAAACAAAAAAGGCAGACTATCGTTGCTATCGTAAATACTAAGCAACTATCTTTAACTATCAATAAGAAGTTTCCCTTATTTTGAGGTGACTTAAAACTATATATATATATATTAACTGTTGACCATTCTCAACTATACCGATTTCACTATCTTAGGTAATCAAAAAAATTATAGTCAGCAATACGTATTAAATTTTATTTTATTAATTAAATATATTTAAATACTTATATATCAATAAATGTAATGTCGTTGTCCAATATACATACATGTAATTTTATTACTAAATTTTAATGTTTGTAATTGTGTTCACTTTGATTGTTAATTTGACATAACAACATTTTGAAAATTAAATATTCATCAAAAAAATATAAAAAGATAAACAAAAGAGTTACAGCTAACCCATACATCATTAAACAAAAAAATGTCATTTATAACTGTTTTTAGTAATTGAAAAAAACTTCAACAAAAGTCGAAATGTTTTACATGAATTAAGAAACTTTTTATTACCCAGAGCCAATACTTCCACTAAACAAATGAAACATTATTACGTATTACGCGTTTGTTGGATAATTACATTTTCACAGTATAGAAATATACTGGAAATATTGTCATGTTTACATAAATTTATAGCCTTAACTTCAATATTAAGTTATTATCAGAGCTTCAAGGTAAGATTAAGTATCATTCGCTTCTTCTACTGTGGAGGAAAATTTGCAGAGGATTTTCGCCAGACAACGTGGCGAAATGGAACTAATGGGGACTAATTTAGTAAAATTCACAATAATGAAGCTATACAATAATTATAATATATAATAACATATAATATATAATTATATATATATATATGTTATATAACATAACATATAATTATGTTGTATATAGCTGATATTAAATCCCAGTGTTGTCTCATTTTACTAGAAATTCTCATATGACTTACTTTAATTCGATTTTTCTCGGTGTACAAAAGTTATCATCGTTATAAAAAGCAATAAAACAGGTTACTGATAATAGTCTTTTGTCAAATAGCATTTCTTTGTATTTCTCAGTTTAATGATAGCCGACACTACATAATATTATTATGCATGCATACTATTATGATATACTGTGTATATAAAATTTCTTGAAATATAGTGCTGAATACTTTTTGAATTGAGTTCAATAATCTGATATGTATGTACACTCTTGATACTGAGTATTGGTTGAGTATTCTTTAAATTATGCATAAAATGTTTGTTTGTTATAGTAACTATATACGTAATACAACAGGTTACTTCAATCTCAATATAATTAACTTTATTAAAAGTTATTAAAGTTTAGGATGCACGTCAAGGAATCAACATGAGGTAAACATATTGCATGCAATGCTTACGTAAACCAACTCCTCAATTTTCAGTCTAATACACTACTAATTTGATATTTAATACAATTAATTCGTGTCCGATTGGGCAATGATCATACCGCAACATATATCATTTATTGTATATACCGGCAATTTAGGATGTTATAATTTTTGAACAGCCCAGGAAGTATTACACTAATTGGAACGAATAATCCGGCATCGCACGATCTTGCATGCATAGAAGAGCTGACTTCTCGTCGGGCTCATTAATTTTTTAACGTTAATAAGCGCGTTGGGATGCTCCTCGCACCATTAATCTTTATATATTTTACATTCTACGTAAATGAACTAGAATGCGCCGGTGTGGTATGCCTGATTTTTTTGATATTGCCAGATTGTGGTTTCGTGCATGGTAACAGTAAAAATTTTATGTTTATGTCGTTTCTTCTTTTATATATAAATAATATGTGCATGGACAATGATGGCGTGAGTTTTATTGATGTTGATATACATTACAAGAAGCTAGAAACTAAAAGAATCAATTTGTGGTGGGTAATCTTATAGTCTACTGTGCCAACTTTTATACTGCAGATAAGTACTTATGCAATTGTTACGGTTCATATGTAGTCATATGTAACTTAATGTATATAAACAAATATATATTATGAATGTTTTAGACCATTACAACATGAGTACATAATTTATGTATGTATATGCCATGGTGTATTGATTACTTTTATGGCATGAATACTTATTAGTTCCACCTAGAGAGCATGGCAAATAAGGAAGCTATGTTTCTATGTATGTGTAGGTATGTATATACATACATAAATTGCACCGTTGGATTCCCAACTTAGTATTTTTTTCTTTTTCATTTTGTGCGCGCTGCGGCATAAGTACTATTTTTCATGCGCTTGTCAAATACACAACTTTCGGCCTGTGAAGTCAGTATTAACAAATTACCCGAACTTATACCGCGTGGTAATTGGTTTCTTAGGGCTCACACTGTAATCCAAGAAGATTGTATTAACGGCACGCTAATACGCGTTTGTGATACTTTTGACACGAAAGGTCTTTATTAAAATTAATTTTCCTGACGTCGCTGAATTTTTCTCAGCTATCTCCTTAATTAAAAAATAACCGTTTTTGTAATTTAAGTATACTTCTAATCTGAATACGAGTGAGTTACAGGTAATTAAAAAAGCAAGTGCCAACCAGCCTCGACTTGGTTTCATGCAGCACCGTTTAGATTTTATAGTAGGCTATCCATATTACACACAATCTTTGATGTAATGACGTCATTTCTATTGTATTACATTAAATATCAAATCAGCACCTTTTTTATGGTAAAGGGGAAATAAATGAAGGTGCGTTTATAAACTTCTACCATTTACGCCCTTTGTGTATGATTCTTGGGAAATAATATCAGAAAAAATAGTTAAATATTTCTCCAATTTTCCCAAAAAGTTTTGGATGAGACAAGTTCTAAGGTGTTTAGAAATATTAAAAATTTTCTTAGAGCAATTGGGTTGTTATCAGAAAGCTAGAATAATTAACTTATTTAATTTGTAGTTTGACATAATATTGAGAAAAAAGTGGTCCAAAAGTCTGAAACGATTTATTCAACTAGAATGAAATAACCTAACCTAAAAAAGTATACGTGCCAATAAATTCATTTCTATTTCAGCAACTAATTTCTATCGAATATTTGTTAGAGCATTTGCGTAAAAATTACAGTAATACAATTTACAGCCTATATAAAAAAGGTTTGTTACGAGTCAAATAATCATGGCAGTAATTGCAAAATAAAATTCTTTTTTCTGTTGTAAAAAAATTGATGTTTTTATAAGTATTTCTACTAGAATTTTTTTAACTCAAGCTAACACGTAATTCTAGTGGCACATAGCTATACATTATGAAGTTAGAACGATAAAACATTCAAATTTAATAATAATAATAGATAGATTTGCCGTCCAGAATGTATAACAACAAGCCATTGTCAAAATTACAATTTTATATTTACCTATATACGTGTTAGATGTTTAAAACGAAATGTGTAGAATGTGTTTTCAATTTAATGTTTGCGTAGCTCTATTCTCATTTTATTATCATTATTAAATTGCTTTATATAGTTAGGAAAGGTATTATACGAAAAAGCTCCGCGTTCATAGCTTACAAGATTGTGGTTGGGTACCACCAGAAAGTCCTAGTATATGATCAGTAAGCTATAGAGGAAATATTCGGATTTCGACTAAGTGGATGCTTATTGAACAAGTAGAAAGTAACTAATTTATAAATGTATAAACATGCTTAAGATATTTAGCTGTTGGAATAATTTTTTTACAGGGCGTTTTATTTGATTTATGCAGCCTGCATTTAATTATTTTTAAAAGCCTTTTGAGAGCAGGTGGATGATTCCCAGAAGATCAGACTATAAAAGAGTTTCGACAGTACTTGCCCGAAGTATAACATTTTTGAGGGTATCGATGCTGACTCTGCTTCTGATTTTGTAAATGCCGTAATAATATCGGTCCAATTCGTCACAGATATGTTACTCCAAAATATTTGACTTATTTTATTTGGTTGATGTTGTTATTACTTTGTGTTTTTTATGAATTTATCTATTTTTGCAGTAATGTAAATTAATTTGGTTTTTTCAAGATTTAGCTGCAAGTGATTCATCGTAATATACCAATCCAACTATTTACCAAACAACAAATTTAAGGATTATGAGATCTCGGCATAAGAAGAACCCTTCAATATGCTGATCGTATCGTCTGCGTACTGATATAACACCCCGATATCTAGAAAGTTAGCTAACTCGTTAGCGCACATTACAAATATTAACGGTCCTAAAATTGATCCTTGCGGTACCCCTTGCACAATGAGAGAATGAGAATTGGCTAAATACACACAAGTTCTTACTCCTGACAGTACAATCGGAAAATATACGCATTGTGTCCTATTGGTATGACTTTAACAGTTCTGGAAGAGTTTCGCGAATACCATATTTACTCAATTTTTCCCAAAGTATTTCATGTTTTATGGTTTCAAAATCCTTGTTAAAGTCGAAGTAAACGCCACATATTTTGATTTTACTATCCACTGATAAAAGCATTCTCTGTAAGCAATCGAGAATTGCTTTGCCGCATGATCTTCGTGATGCGAAACCATGGGTTGTTACTTAGAAGGACTTTACAAAAGTTGTGCATTCTCTTATAGATTTTTTCGAATATTTTGGAAAATGATGATAACAAAGAAATTGGTGGATAATTAATAAGGTTATACATTTCTTTTAATTTTTTAAAAATAGGTTTTTCAAATATATTAGCATGTTGACTGTGCAAGTTATGATTAAATTTAGTTTCTTCAATTCTTCTGTTCTGCTATATCTAATTATAAGAGTGAAAAGTTTGTGTATTTTGTTATTTTTAAATAAACGATGAAATATCATGCATCTTAACAACTTTATTATACGCACTCTAACGATTAGTTAATATTCTGAACAAGTCTGTAGACATCATCAGCGTACAAAAAACTTGCTGAGTCTGCGTTAAGTTATGTGGTAAATCACTAATATACAACCGCAATAAAGTGGGTCTCAAAACAGAGCCTTCAGGTATGTGTATATTACCGATAACTATCGATAGATAAAAATATCGAATGCCCAACACCCGTTTTTATATTTACTGTACCTTATTTCACTTTGATGTTCATCTATCTATATGCAGTTTTACTCATCTCATTGTATATTAATGTAAAATATAGCCACTATCATAGTTAAGCCGATCTGTATGTGTTGCATAATTCCAAACCGCCAATTTGCATGCAGAATACTTCACGATTCAAATAAAGGTCGTTGACAAAGCAGCGTCACCATTGAATTATTTATTGGCTGTTTCTTAACTGGAAATAAACTACACAAATATAGTTGTCTCTTAACGATGCTATTTATACACACAACGTAAGTTGGGTCGCTAAAATTCTAGTTTTAATGGGATTATATTTTATATACCAATTAATTCATAGAAGCACATTTAAATTGAAACAAGATGTTACAAATTTTACCGCATAAATCATTTATTCAACTGTGTAATTTCATTTCCTCGTTTATTCATAGCAAACTTAGTTACTTGATTAAACATTAAACCTAATAACTACGGCCATATATTCATACAATGGAGCTCGTTAATGGAGCGAAGCAAATTAATTGGTCCTGGGTTCCTAGCACTTATTTACACTTCACGAAATGTTCTATTCACCAGACCCACGTTAGACCTGCCCACCACGTTTATCAATCCGAAAAAAAAAAAAAGAAAAAAAGAAAAAAAGAAAAATGAAAGAGCGTTCTCTTCACAAATAGAAGCTTATTATGAATAAATAAATTGGAGGTAATTGAGGAGATCAAACGAAATAAATTTCCAGTCCCAGAAAAAATTCTTTAATTGCTTAAAACTGGGCTGCGAGACAAAGAAATTCCAAGATCAATCCCAGCGGTCGTAACTTCAGCGTGCACCGTGTATAGGTTAGTTTAACAAGGACATGTCTCTCTCTCCACCTTTGTCTCACGATGCTGCTCACTCTCTGTGCCTTTTGTACCTAGGGAAAATATCGATGGTATTTATTTTCGGTTAAATGTATGTATGAACAGGTTCTGTTATGCCTGAATGTGTATTTAATGTATATAACACGTACACAGATTTAAAATGTATGTAGGATATTATTTTGTAGTTAATTTATGAAACTTTTTTAAATAAATTGGTATTACCATTGAAAATTTATTGTGAAAATTTGTTTTAAATATACATATATTGTACCTATCACAATAAATTCCAAAAGACCGCAGTAAAAATTAACGTATGGACCCAACTCAATTCTAATATTCTAATATAATTCTTGAACTTTTACCTGTAAATTTTATAGTCTATTAACCTACCATTTTTTTTAATGATGGTTATATGGTAAAATTAACACTCTATTTAAAAAGAATGACAAAAACTGATTAAAATAGAGAAGCTTTTAAGAAAATTGCATGTACTCTAAAATTTTGAAGATAAATGATCATGAGAGTGAGGTCTCTTATTTTGCCAGTAGATAGGGGTGCGGCCCAGGGTGGTGTTTTGGGCCCTCTAGTATTTCTTCTCTTTATAAACGATACCGCGGATTTTCTGGCTTATTACAACATAACTATGTACGCTGATGCCATTAGCGTATTCACTACTAGCACTCAGCAAACAGAACACCAATCAAATACTTTGTTGAATGATATGGTTACTTGGTTCTCTAGTAACAAGTTATCTTTAAATAACGAGAAAACCGATTATTTGATATCCCATAAAATGCAGAATAAGACACAATATGATTTACACATTTATGTACAAAATGAGGAGATACGTCGTGCCCGCGAAATAAATTTTTTAGGTGTGCATATGGACGAAACACTGTCTTGCGGCGTACACTGTGAAAAAACAGCGAAAACCCTAAATAGTTACTGTTATCAGACACGTAATTTAAAACCGTTAATCGAATTTAGTTCTTTACTTTCATTCTACTTTCCAAACGTGCACAGTAAAGTATCATATGGCATCACAGTTTGGGGAGCATCGTTTGCTAGCAGGACTGTATTTTTGGCTCAAAAGCGCATAATTCGATATATGGCTGGAGTTAATTGCACAGAGTCTTGCAGGCCTTATTTTAAAAGATGGAATATTTTACCTATGCCTGCTATCCATATAGGCCTGCTAGACCATTTTAAAAAATTTAATTTTCTCTGGGGAATTACAGAAAATTGTAGAAAATTGTTTTCTATTTTTTTTCTCGATAACGGTCAGAGATACGAAAAAATACAAGAGATTAAAAAGTTTCTAAACCAGACAGAAAATTTATTGCGTATTTTAGAATCTAGCAGTGGCGCATCGCAAAAAAGTTCAGGGTGGGAAAAGAGGGCATGACCCCGAAAAAATTATTACCCTGTAGATTTACATCATCATTTGGCATGGCTAATGATGCAGGCCTTATAGCGTAACCTACCTTCCAAATTTGAGCAAAATATCTCAAAAACTGTAGGAGCTATACAGTAAAAACTGAAAAAATCTTGAAATTTCAACACCCTGCAGATTGGTAACGAAGCGTTTGCAGACCTATGTTTATATGAAATTTTAGGCACAAAATAAACCAAATAATTACCCCCTTCCTTATGTACATGATATTTAGGAACACCCTGTATATGAACTTTTGAATTTTGTTTATAAAAATAGACGTAATTTTCAACGCAATGAACAATTCCATGCACATAATACTAGATCAAAGCAAAATTTTCGCGTCCCTAAATATTCCTTAAATATAATGAAAAATTCTCCCAATGTTTTGGGTTTAAAACTATTTAACGTCTTACCTCAGAAGTATTAAAATATAAAGTCGATCAACAGCTTTAAACGGAACATTAAGAACTTTTTATTGTCAACATGCATATACTCCATCGACGAGTACTTTGACTTATGTATTTCGTGTATATAAATCCAATGTATTAAATTTTATTATTTTATTTTCGATTTATCCTACACATTTTATGTAATGTATACAGGATCAAATATATTGTTATTATTATTATTATTATGAAAGTAGAGTGGCGTTTTTTGAAATATAATTTTAAATTGCATTTAAGTTCATTGCTGTAAAGTCAATAATAAATTCTCATTTCACTTGTACTAATGTGACATGTTCTATAGTCCTATAATTTATTCATTCATATAATTCAGCGCTCATAGTTGATAAACAAAGTAGTTTGCACTAATTATCTGTTGCAAAAATAGGTCGATAAACCACTTCGTAAATGAAGCGACGGTTAGTTAAAGGGAAGCACTTTTGTTCACAACAACCCTGCAAATAGCAAAATGAAAAACTAAACATCGTCGAAATTTTGTGGTTAGATATAACTTCTTAAACTCAGGGTTCCACACAAACGAATACTGATGGCATACAATACTTAGTAGGACCGTTAATTTGAATGAAATTTAGCACATTTCTAGCCAAGCTTCATTCAAATTAGTAACTGATACCTACTAGGTGAGATTTTCAAAGAAATCACCTGCAGTGAAAAATGTTTTGTTTGAACAACATCATTCGGTCTTCGGTTGAAAATAGAAATCCAGGAATTTCCGAAACAATTATCCGGAATTAATATAAATCGCTGTAGTGATCGGATATCTTGTGTGTATATTACTACGCTACAGTTCTTGCATATCTCAGTAAAGAACAAAATAAAATAAATGTCTCTGTTGTTAAAATTTCTAAGTTTATTTTAAATTATTTTTAATGTTGGATTACTTATATTAATTACCATATAGCATTATGTATTTGCTAATTTCTGCTGATAAAAATAAAGCAAACTTACACACTTTCTAAAGCATAATTTTTTCGGTTTTATACAGCTCATTGTTATATCTAGTCGCCAGTTGATGTATGCATGGTTTTCCGTAAACATGCAAATCAAAATTAAGGTGCGGCAACAAGCACTAAAACTAACGGACCCTAAGTGATATTTATTCCGATAAACTGTTTCGTTAATCCAGTTTATTTGGATTAATCCCCGTCTACTAACGCTCGGTTTCGGCGTTTGAAATGCCATAAAATATGCATAATCGTCCATACACTTGCCTGTGTCATAGCATTTCCTTTTTTCTTCTTCTTTCCAATTAATTTTACTCCGACTCTGATGCAAGTCTATTAGGGATTTTATTGGACTCTTTCCAGTTCACTTAACGCCTCTAAGATTCAATTTTATTTTCCCTGTAACGATGGCGTAGGCACTAGTACTGTTATATCATATTTTATCGAATTGGTTTTACTTTGTTTATTAAAATTCCAAGGTAATATTGTATGTGTTTATTTGTATATATAATGTTATACGTTATGAATATATGTATGGGTACGTGAATAATTTACCGCGTTTGAAATTGATGCGGTAGTAATTTGTAAAGCAACACATACCTTATTGTTAGACAAGTGTTTTAATAATGTGTTTATAAGAACCGAAGTAAAAGATTAGAACCATCATATAAAATGTAAAACAATAATTTAGCTACCGTAACTAATGAAGCTAATGATCATATCAGTAAGAATTTAGAAAATCCTTATAGGTACTATAAGCTGTAAGAGAGTATCATTAAAAAGCGCTAATTAGAAGAAAATCTTATAGGAGATATCTATTTACGAACACTTGCCCATTAGATTTTGTTCCGAAAGGGATCTCAAACGTAATTGATAACGACCGAGTTAATTGCAATATAGAAACAATAATTCAACATATATGCAATTACAGTCTTGAGCTAGTAGAAACTGATATAAGAAAAAAAAATTGATACGCAATATTATTTAACCGATGGTTGTATCCTGTGCAGTTATTTGATTTCATTAGTAAACGAGGAAAATATCGACTTATCTTAAAGTATCGTTAGTGTTATTAGGCATTATAAAAAGCTTGTATATAATGAATATAATTGACACTTGTTAATTTTTATTCATAATGTATGTAATACCTAATTATTGTATTAATGTAATTGATGAAATACTTCTACTGTATATTATTACATATATATGTATACTCTATTCTGTATATATATTGTATTCCTAATTATGATCACTGAAATGCTCCAATTAATGTAATGCTGATCTGATGCAGAGAGTTTTAATAATGAGTGATACGAGGAAAACTCAGTTGAAGTAAAATTGAATACTATATTATCTAATTTTTTATGATAGAAATATGGGACCCTATTGAGATACTAAATTCACCAGGGAGTGCTTCTATTTCATTTTATATAGAAACTGAAAGGATGAACAAATTTGAACTCTTTACTAATTGATCTTAAAAACTATTATGCATAGGTATATTTGCTTAAGAAATTATGGGGAAACGCACATTTGTTTGGCAATAACAGATAGCAGTATTGTAATAAATTGACAGGCATTCAACAATGTGCTGGTTTGATGAACCCAATTATGTTCATTAATATTTGGTCTAATAATGTATTTATCACCTATTTATTCACAATCTATTTACAAATATTGATGATCCATTGCTATGTTGTGATTAACTTTCAATCACAACATAGCAATGGATCATCAATATTTGTAAATAGATTGTGAATAAATAGGTGATAAATACATTATTAGACCAAATATGAATGAACATAATTGGGTAGTAACTTAATACAGTGCTGTAAGCCGACGCCTCTCGCAGAAACATGTTTCTCTGTGCTTCCACTAGTAAATTTTTATAGCATGAATCCAAATAGGTGCCCCATAGAGAAGTATATTGTAAATCGCTCCACAGAGAACTGCTCCCTTTACACTTCTTGGTCCACCCACATTTGGTAGAACCCCTGTTGAGTACAGCCAAACCCTGCTCGGCCCTTACCGTCACTTCCCGGATTTGCTGTCCAAAGTTACCTTTTCCAACGATGGTAATGCCCAGATTCTTAATGGTCTTTCTTAATTGCTTGTTGCAATTGGTTCATAATTTCCAAAACATAATTTGGGGCACGCCCAGGTTTCAAAAAAATTACACTACTACATACTACTACACAACTAAGAAGAGTTTTTATGAATTAAAAAGATTTTTTTTTAAATCCCAGTATATCCAAATTACTTGACGCATATGGCAAATATCTCAGAATAAATGAACGATGGTATTACAATAACAATCTAACAAACAATAATTTGGTGTCAAAGGAAGACGTGAAAGAAAATTAAAGACCGCGTAATTCAAATATATTTGCCATTTATTTTATATTTTTAGAGATTTTATAAGATGCACATTACGTTTATTAAAAGTTCTAATTGTTCCACACTAATGTTACGTAGTATACATAGTTGACTAAATTTACACCTATTATTTTTTACAGACACCATAGTGAAATAATTATTACTTCCACAATACAGTAATTCGCATTCCAACATTAGATTTTTGCCATTCCTCATTTATTGGAATCTGTTCTTTTGTATAATATAGTATTTTTATTTCCTATTAATTTCTCTGTTCTATTTATTAAGTTTTGATTTTTATCTTTTTTCTCATTTACTCCTTATAATCTTGTTCATGGTTCTGCTACGATATTTTACCCAAAATGGTGGTACATATTGCTCGTTTATATGTCTTTTTTTAAAGAGGCGCGTTTGACAAAAAAAAAAAAATAAAACTTAAAAAAAACAATAAATTAAGGAAAACCAATCACACAAATAAAAGATTGCCAGACGCGAAGCGTCGAGTTTTTTTACAAGTGACAGGCAAGAATTAAAACAAAAGGAATATACAGGGTGTACCGACGATCCCAAACCAGTCACAGGTGTAGACGGGGGTTAACGGAGAGTGTTGCGGTCTTGCTGGTCTGCCGAGTTGGGGCGTAAGTGGTGCGTTCCAGGTGGAGCGCGGGCTTTCTACTTTCTGCCGAGTGGGGGCGGTAAGCAGACATCAAACGACTGATTAGTAGGCCGGGTGAACCGGTCCGATTTTCTAGTTACTTTACTAAAAAGGAAAAGAAACCAAGTAATACTCATACAAAACCGATGCTGTTGTACTTAATCGCCTTTATCAAAACGTTAAACTCAAATTTGTAAATTTAATTGTTTTAGATTTGATACTAAATATATATATATATATATTTACTCATTGTTAGAACGATTGAAGCTATTAAATCTACAATCATAATTCCCTCACCGCAAATTTTCGTTACTAATTAAGTTAGCAATGTTTAAAAAATATGATCAGCATTTATTTGCTTTAAGATATCATAAAATTTATGCGGCTATAATCTTCCATTAAACTTAGTATATTTAAGGAGCTAAATGCGGTTTTTAAACAACAAAGCACTTTAAATATGAAAATTGCCGAATTTATTTAGACTTTTATAGTTTAGTAGTTGGACTATTGGTTATATCATTCAGCTTATAGTCTTAGATAAGATATTTATACTATTATTTAAACTAGTTTTTAATTAATATCAATTAATGTGCTACTTAAGTGTACTACCGAAGCCAAAAGTCTTGACTAAAGTTCGAAGAGAATAGAGATAGAATCATTGTATATTGTCTCCAGTGTTTCAGTGTTTCTTTCTTTGAATTTGAGTCAAGACTTTTGATGTCGCTAGTACGTGTGACTCTTGTAGAATCATCCTGTTGCTTATAAGTAAAAAAGTCCTTTTTTTTCTTGTAACACTGAAGTTAAGATTGTGATACTTGAAATACACTAAGATCACAGTCTTGCTTCTAATATAAAAGATTTTTGTTTATTTTTACGCACGTTAATTACAAAGAAATAATTACACTAACCACGTGAAGGCTAATAAAGCTAAAGGTAAACTTCTTAAGAGAGTTTATTTATAGTGTGATTTTTTTCAACGTTAACATTTGAAACGCTCATCATTAAAAGACATAATAGCCGAGAAGTTATGTAGTATTATATCGTCAAACTAAAATATCAGTATGCCATTAACAATGTAAAAAAATCGAGCACAACAAAAAAAAGAGCCAACGAAATGAAGTATCTTTAGCAACATGGCTCTCTAGTCGTCGTCGTTTTTCGCTTCGTTCCTGTCGTTATAATAAAACACAAAGATAAAATCATCTGAGTTATTTTAATTAAAAGTTTTTCGAGTGAAAAGAAAAAGGAACAAAAATAAGAGATGATTCAAGTCCGGATGATCACATACCAAGTATTTTGCACCACCCGCCGATAGGTCTAGACCGTTTTGCGGACCGGGTTCTCAACCAATTAAAACGACTTGAATTTTAGTTTATTATCTAAACCTGATTTTATATACCTCGACTTTACGTTAAGCCCGATACAAGAACACAACATCGAGTTGAGGTAAATCGGATTTGCTGGTGTTGGTGCGGAGCTCGGGACGTATTTTTAAATATCTCGATATTCTTTGTTTGCCGGTTCTACGCTCTTCCGAAGATATTTCGTATACTTTAATGATTGGCTCGGTCGCAATAAAAATCCGCATTTAAAACATTTCGACGCAATTCGTATGCGTAAGCACGCGATTACGATTGCTACTCCACTTATTTTTTTCTTCGCACCTTAATCCACCAATCGTAATTTTTAAAAACGGCTGCAGAAAATTAACTCGTCGCCGAGAATTAATAATATACAACGGAATAGGAGGTAACCCGTTTTTTTCCTTTTCGTTTAGCCGTAAAAGATTTTTATTGGTTCTTTTTTTCCTTAAGAGACCAGAGGAACTGCACGCTATCGCAATCCATACACGTACTTACATACATAGCTGATGGTACTTCTGGTGCTGAAGAAGAACACAGCACGGGAAAATTTATTGCGAATGCATTTAACTATTGTGAATGTGAATGTGATTTGTAAGGAGAAAAATTACGCTTAGAAGAGCGTACATGAAGCCAACTTCCACAAACGTAACTGTACATCCCGACCCCCAGGTCATACCTCGCAAATAAATTAACAAAACGGGGACTCGCAGGGTCGGCCTCAGGCGGTTTTGTATCGACGTATGTCTTTGCAAAAGCACGTATCTGTCTATAAGGACTTAAAGAAAAAAGTTCGCAATTGAATAACGGATATCTATGTTGCAGGAAGACTTTGCTAAGCTAATTCTAATGAGTAAATTTAAATTTATTTAATTAATAATAGTAATTGAATTATTTTATAAACGATACAAGATTTTGAAATTCCAAACTCCTATTTTTCATAATAAGTAGTAATTATTTAAATTTTTATATGTAAAGAAAAGGTTACCAAACTCCTTGCTAATCAAAAATATCTAATTATAATTAAAAATCAACTGGTACACCAAATTAAATTGGTATAGAGACAATATTTTAATTATAATAACATTATTTTTTTTAATAACGTTTTACTGTTTATGACTTTACTTTAGACCTTATATGATTGCTTAAAAAATATAACTGCAAAGATTACAAACCTTTTGCGTGCTTAAGAAGCTTAGAGACGTAAGGTTTGGTGGTGGTTGCGCGAAACATCGTTAAGCAAAATATAATTTCCCTGGTTTTGGATTTATTTTTAAAACAAAATTATAAAATATAAATTAAACCACTTTAACGTTACCTAGGCTTCTACGTATTTTTATACTTATATAACGTCTTTTAAAAGAAAATTAAAAAGAAATTATTCAGAATAACGTTATTTCATTAAAGAATATGATTACCTGCTAGATGTCTCTGTGAGATATTAAGCAATTGTAAAATAGTATATTAAAATACTAGTGTGACGTTTCTTGTACTACGAATTATTCAATATACGAGTACTACTAAAAGGAATTATTGAGAATAACGTTATTTCAGTAAAGGATATGATTACCTGCTAGATGTCTCTGTGAGATATTAAGCAAAGAGAAATTGTAAAATAGTATATTAAAACACAAGTGTTACGTTTCTTGTACTACGAATTATTCAATATACGAGTACTACAAGTACTATACGAATCATTGTAACACATTTTTTATACTATTTTTTTTTCTATTTTGCATTAAATTAGATACTTTTATTTACTATTTAAAATTCGATTTTTTATCCACGCAGAGAATTTCAGTATTTTTACGTTGATAGTACCTAGAATCTTGTCACGTGTAATTGTTTTACGCGCAATTGCAAAATTAAAAAATCATTTTAAAAGTAAATTTGGATTTATTTTCATTAATACTCCGTAATCGTTTATGATAACGTTAAATTCCTCTTCGGCTTCTAATTTTGCGATTATGGGGAAGATAATCGTTCGCCGTTTGTGAATCAACAAAAATATGTTGAGGTATATCCGTCGAAACTGCATTACCAACCTACGGTATCGTCATGTACAAAGTTTGATTGCAGAAAGTGGAACTTTGTGACCCTGTTTTTCAACAAAACAGTTCTTTAATTGTATGTGCGAAATAGAAAATGTAATTTAAAGTTGTTTTTTGCGTATTTGGCATCTGCCGATTTACATGTGTTTACTTATAAAGTCAAATCAGCTTATAAGTTCCATATGGTAACGATTATTGCAAATACAGGTTTTGAGTTGCCTAAAATTAATGTGTTATTAAGTTAAATTAGTAACATTAGTTTTACTTCCGTGCTTGTTTTATTTCTGTTCCATTTATAAATTAGGTGTTATAGCTGTTATTGGTGTACAGGTGTTAATAGCAGATAAGCGCGAAGTAAAATTGTTAAGGTAATTGCTATCGGTGTGTTAATATGTCACAAGGACGTTTATGTAATGCGAGTACAAGTTTGAATAACGAGCCGCGTAGCGGCGAGTCATTCAACGTAGGAGCATTACAAACACATTGTGACACGAGTTTTTTACAGTATTTTTTCTAAATTGCACATTAATCGCCCATATTACATTCCGGTAAGCGTCTGACCAGTGCGTTGATATCTCATTACAGCACAGTGTGCGGTAATAACCATTTCAGCACTGCGTCGTTGTTTGTTTTAGCTTTATTTTAACATTCGATTAGAAAAAAATTTATTACGGCACCTAGAAGCTTAAAAGTATATTTCAAATTACACAAAGCTACCTTTCTATACATAGACAGCTGAAAATTACCATCAATACCAAACAAAACTGATATCAATAAGATGATTTATACTTTATGGTCTATTTTAATATAATAAATGTATGTAGATACGTATGCTTACAAAGTTCATGTTTTTTCTACTATGACATCAACCATAATTTAGATATTCTGTAGGTTTCAATTGAGCAAACTAGAATAATTTTCATAAAAGAAAAATGCTATCCGCCATATGAATCATCTGTAGAAAACATCTTCGAGTTTATCTCAAAATTATTGTTTTGAATTTAATATGCAAATGTTATTTTATACTATCCTCTAATCTTTACTGTACGTCGGCAACATCGGTAAATTCGATACCGATCACATGCGATCATGATATTCAATATTCTAAAATAAACACCTACTTAAAAAAATTTACGTATATTTAATCACTACATTGTTCATTAAATCATGATGAAAAATTTTCAGTGTTATAAATTCTGGCATTTTAAAAAATTTCTGCGCAATGAATGAAAGTCAAAAAATGTTGTTCTGTTTTTTTTTACACTATTAAATTGACCAAAACTATTGATTGTTGTTTCTGGCTTTGTTTTATACGATGAAAAATGCATTCATGCATAGCATTAATTATGAGTACCTATGTCTTCTACCCTGAAAGAAAAATTTCTTTTATTCTAAGAAAATGTTTAAGAAAGTCTTTCTTCGGCTAAAAGAACCGTTTTTGTCAATGTAATTTTAGGAAATATTTGAACATGAATCAAATAAAATCTATAACAATAAAACTTTTGAGGTCACAACAGCATGATTAATGAAGAATTGATAAATATTATTGATTTAATCCAAATTGGGACTAAAATTTATTGGGACGTAAGTCACACATATAGTTTCATATCGATAATGAGACGTTAGGGCCATGTTTGTTGCACTATTTCATTTCGGCGTTACATTTTAAATCTTAAACACAATTATCTGACAAATTTGCGATAAAAAAGGACACTTACTTTTTCACTTTAGTGCCACATTAAGTTTGTAGCTGCACTTGTTTATATTGAAAGTACCTACTTTTGTCAATAGCCTTATTGCAAAACATCCAACCATCTTTCAGACAGAAATAAGCGCCATAGATATTTGTGCCCAAGAAAACCTCAAAAAAAAGAAGGATGAAAAGAACTAACAACTATATTGGCACTGATAATTAGGCAACACTGAGCGTCCTAAAAAAGAAAATAGCTTTGAGTCTAGGTTGGTATTGAAGTACTTAGATAATATGGCTGGATATGATAAACAAAGTCACATTAGTATGAGTGCCGGGGCATTACCACATTAAAGATAACGAAATGGCTGATCAACTGACCAAACGATGAATCAGCAGTCACTTTTATGGATCAGAACCCGCTCTGAGTATTTCCAAAACGCAGATTAGAGATAAGCTCCAACAATGGGAGTATAAAAAAGCGATGTGAAGGCAAACTTCCGGAAAAGTCGTATAGCCAAAAGGTTAGTTAACCCTAACGAACACTAACGAAAACTTATTTAGACTCAGCAAATCGGAATTAAGATTACCAGCCTGCTTACCGGACAAGACTGATATGTGTCGGTTTTGTGAATGCAAAATCGGGACAAAGGAGCACATACTATGTATTGCAAAGGCTGCTACATTATGAACAGAAGATAATATCTCCCGAAGTGATCAACATGGCAACACTTAAGGATATCATCAGATTTGCGCTAAGCACGGCGGTTGATCGCTAAATCTAGATCAAGGTATCACGGTGACCCGAGGCATCTATCCTTCAGCCCTGCTACAATACAATACAATGCAACCTCATTAAATTTAAATATTTTTTTGTTGGAAATGTGGCTGGTGATTGAATAAAAGATTTACATTTTTTAAAAATGTAAATCTTTTATTCAATCACCAGCCACATTTCCAACAAAAAAATATTTTCGTCTACAATACACTACTCCTGGCTAAATAAAATTTCCTACTGTATTAAATTTAAAAAAAAATGATTTCAGTATACCTATAAGTACTATGTATATCGTTCGAAATATAATTATTGCATACAATTTTTGCAAACACAGTGTTTCTGAAAAATCACTGTGGTGTATTTTTTATGAATTCTCTTCAAAAGAGCTTCTTTACACAGTTGGTTTTATAATCGATTCCCTGTGGTTTTCAGTAGTGTTTAACGAGTATTATTATACAACCACACACCACAGAATGTATTAAACTTTGGTTGCGCAAAAACAAAGTAAGTAAATATCTTTAGAATACACATGTGAATTCGTATATGGTGCATCATGTACCTCATTCATTTTTTTTGCTGTTATTATGTTTTCATTTACATGAAACATCGATGATGTTTATGTCTTATAATATAAGACCAAAATGAAATCGTTGCAATTCTCAAACGTTAATGAAGAACTGTATCCAAGAGAGTGCCCGGTTACATTAAAAAACGCAAACGGTTTTAACCACAGATCCCGATGCTCCAATGTTTAATTTGTAGCGTTAGTTACGGTCAATTTAACTTTTAAAACTCATTAAAACATGGACTACTGCCACTTTGGGGATAAGTATCGGGCATACAGTTGGAGTGCAATACTTATCACTGTGGTTTTTCAAGCGAAAAATTATGTTACAATGGGCTAAGTTGGAAAAAAAGGGAAAGTTTAGAAAACGTTATATTTTGAATTTGAGATTAATTATTTTCAAATTACTTTCTGGTATATAAAAAGCGGGAGTGGAGCGAAGAATGAACAAACAAACGTGTCGCTGTAAATTCATCAATGATACAATAGTGTAAATTATATTGTAAATAGAACAAGTTTAACAATACAAACTTAATCTAGTATGGAATTAAAATTGAATCCATCAAATGGGTTTCAAAGATTTTACAATCCACAGTGGTAAAGTAATTATTTTTTTAGAGTAGTGACAAATAGAAAATCTCAACGTTTGACGTTCTTTTGTGCTTGAGTACCTATTATTGTGAAAAGCGACGTCGTAAACGGAGCAGTCATTATTCTCTTCTTTCGCATGGTGTACCTTTATTCGCGACACTCATTCCGAAGTACATTCGAAATAATAATAAAAAAAAAATACGCAAGCACTTACTAATTAAAATATATGTTGGAACGGACGAAAAACTAAAAAGAGAGAAAGCAAAAGAGAGGCACATACGAGCGCATGTGTGTGTAAATATGTGTACGTGTTACATAAATTGGAATGTGAATGTCCAATGCACTTGCTCAGAACAGGTTGAGTGTTTTCGTCTGCAAACGAGTTCCACGGTATCCAATACTCGCTTAACATAATTTAGACGATAGCCGCGCGGAGACAAAGAATTCCTGTTATGACTTCCACACTAATTAGTTTTTCCAAATTAATTTAATTAATCCGGCAGTATGTAAATAATTGTAAGTGAAAATCGAAAAAAATGGAACGTTACCTTAATTACACCGATGCTACCTTCAGCAATCTAAATATTTGTGTGGAGGTTTCGAATTAAATCGGGACTAAATCTGATAAAGCTGAAATGTGAAATATGAGGAGATATTTTTTTAAGCGCGACATGATACGGGTAAGAAACGTGTCGTCTTTCTCGAATAATATTTTATCTTGGGCACACAAAGAAATGCCATTAGTAATTTAATTAGCCCTTCTTAAAGACCGGCTATTTTATAAAATTGCATCGCTTAATTGGATTATACGGATGTTATTTGACAAAATGCGAAGTTAATTGCAAACAATTTTTTTAATTCTTTTATCCACCTTGCAGGACGAATTTATGTCGTTGCAATGTGCAGGAATTATCCGTTACAAACATGAGAAACTTATTAATTAATGATTTGATATGACTTTGTTAATTATATAGCTTTTTCGAAGCTTTCAAAACACTACCTTTGTTATTTTTAAAGTTACAAATTTAGTTAAATTAGCAAAAATTTAACGTTTTTAGTATTAATTATCATGGAATCAAGAACAAAAAATAATTCAATGAAGCACAATTCAAAAAGTTTAAAATCATTTTTCAATATTTTTGTGATATAAATGTTTTAATGCGCCATATTTTTGCAACGAATAATAAAAACTTCAATTTCAATTTACAGGCCAAATTTTCTGCATGAAGATATATATGATGGCTTAACACCGCTTGTGGGGTTGTGCCGCTTATATAAGCTTTCTAGATCTATTTCAGATTGGGGTGGATCAATCCCCACTTTCTTCCTCTAAATCGCTCTCACTATTTGTCTCCATAAGTTTCTGTCATCTACCTTCTTCTTTCATTTGCCAAATCCGGCCTCTCTCAGATCTTCTTCCACCTCTTTCGACCATCGTCTTTTTGGTCTTCCTCTTGTTCTTTTGCCTCCTGGTTCCCACTCCAATATCGTATACGTTACTGCTCCCGGTCCTGCTCTTCACACATGTCCCCGCCATTTTACTCTCTGCCTTTTAATTCTTCTCACTATGTCGCCTCTCAATTCTTGTGCTATTTCATCATTCCTTCTTATTCTGTACTCATTATCTCCTATCTTCACAAGTCCTAGAATTGTTCTCATTATTTTTCTTTCTACGATTCTTAAGTCCTCATCGTCTTTTTTTGTAAGTGCCGTTGTTTCTGCTGCATACGTCATCGTCGGTCTTATCAATGTTTTGTAAATTGTTAATTTAGTTTTCTTAATAAGTAGCTTACTTCTTAAAAGTTTTTTATTAGCATGGGAAGCTTTATTTACTATCATTTTTCTTTCTGTAGTTTCTATTTTATCGTCTCTGTCTTTTGATAACATCACTCCAAGGTACTTGAATCTATCCACCTGCTCAAATTCATAGTCCACTATCTTTATTCTTCCATCGTTTTGATTTTTGCCAAGCTTCATTATTTTTGCTTTATTTTGGTTTATCTTTCGCTCAATTTTTCCTCCTTCTTTTACTATTTCCTCTAACATTTTAGCCATTATTTTTCTTTGCTTTGTAATAATAACTAAGTCATCAGCATAGGCTATTTGTCCTCCACCCGTTCTGAGGTTCCCTTTGTTTATATTCCTCACCACATATTCCAGCGCTAGATTAAAGAGAGTAGCCGAGAGTAAATCGCCCTGTTTAACTCCTCTGTTGGTTGTAAAGAACTTTGTTTCACCCTTTTGTGTTACTATGCTAACTTTTGAATTTCTTATAGTCATTTTTATCAGGTGTCTTAGTTTACTCTCTATCCCCAATTCTTCTAGTGCTGTTATTAGTTTCTCTCTTTTAATTGAGTCGAAGGCCTGTTGAAAGTCTATGAAGAGCATTTCTACCTCCATCTTATGCTGTAAAGTTTTTTCCAGTATTTGTTTAACTATGTGAATCGCATCTGTTGTCGATCTTCCTTTAATAAATCCACATTGATATTGCCTTACTATACCTTTCACTCTCCTCGCCAATCTTTCCTGGATAATTGATGTCAACATCTTATACGCAACATTCAATAACGTAATTCCCCTATAGTTATTACATACCTATTGGTCACCTTTTTTATGTGCTGTTACAATCTTTCCTTTTACCCATGCTACAGGCATTTTCTCCTCACTCCATATTTTTTTTATGAGCAAATATAAATGCTCGTGCAACACCTCTCCTCCATATTTAATCAGCTCCATATTTATCTTCTCCTGGGGTTTTTCCAATCCTAGATTTCTAAATAATTTCGCTCACTTCCTGTTGTGTTGGTTCTTCTACATCTTTTCCTTCACTTTTTCTTTCTTCTGCGTCATCTTGCATCACATCTACTCCTGTCTCAGTTAAAAGTTCTTTAAAGTGGTCTATCCAAACCTGTTTATATTGATTTTCTTCTTCCACAACATTGCCCTTTTTATCTTTTATTCCAGTTATTTTACTTTTGTATGTTTTATTTAGTTCGCTGATCTTTTTAAAGTATCTCTTTGTATTCTTGCTTGTTTTCTCCTGTTCAATTTCCAATATATTGTCATCTATCCATTTTCTCTTATTTCTTCTCATAGTTGTGTTACATGAAGATAGCAATGACGAATTTACATTACCACAATGCATCTTTCTTTATATTATATATATTCCAAAATTTGAAACACGGTACTCATTCCAAGATATATATTTGTACTTATTATTCGTAAAGGTTTTAAAGAAACTCCTTAGAATATAAGAATATTATTCGAATATATATATAGTGCCAAATTCAATTTGGCAACATTTTTTTTCCATCTTACTTAAAAAAAAATTTAATACTTTATTTTGAAAGCATTTTCATTATGTGGAATTATTGATATAGTTATAGAAAGTACCTCTCCTGTCTATTTGGAATGAAAAAACACCTGAGCAAAATTGTAAGCTAAAAAGCAGAAACAACCAAAACTATGCCAAACCGAAACGGTTGATTAGTAGAAAGGAATAGAAAAGACCAACATTATGGAGAAGGTTGCATAAGTGTAAAGATGTAGGATAATAACCTTGAATACTGCTGTGCTCTTCTGTGACTATGAGTCGGATAAGTCTGGATGTATGTTAAAAGAAAGGAATAGAGATGACCAACATTTTGGACAACATTGCAGTGTAAATACGTAGGCCTTGAATGCTGCTGTGGTTTTCTGTGACCATGAGGCGGGTAAGTCTCGATTTAAGGGAAAATAAAAATCAAAGAGGGAATTTTTGTCCCTAATATGAATTAAAACTAATATCAATATCCTCTGATATGATTTTGACGCAAGTAATATCATCATTTGTTATTCTAAATATTTTCAATTTATACAAAATACCGGCACATTCAACATCGAGAACTAACAAATCACCGCTCCATTAACGGAAAAACGATTTTATATCATTAAATAACTGAAGATATCTTTAAGTAATTCCTTTCTAAGATGTTAGAATTTTAATAGCTTCCTAAAGAGCAACAATAATGTATCACTTACCACCTAACAATGCCCTCTATATGGAAACATAAATTCGCTATTACTCCCTAGTATATTCTCTGCTTTATAGCCGGCGACGTTATTATAGTTTTCCGCGTGATTATGACTTGAAGAATTTATTCAAATTACGTTACCAAGGGAATAGTATAACAGTAAATCTGAATAATGCACACATCAATTATTAAATGTATTGGTATCAGCAGTTGCAGTAGCATGTAGGAGCAGGCGTTTGTTGCAATTTGCATCTAATGAAAAATGTCCCGTTAAGCGAACCTGATGCTTTTCTTTGTGAATAGCAATAATTGCTGTCTCTACTCGGGGATAATTAATCGGTATTATTAGCATATTAATAAGGAAACTTGGACACTTATACATATAGTGAAATGTAGAGGACGCAAATATATATGTATGTATAGATTATATGTATATATACGGACAGAAATGTATATAATATGACAAATATAGTTGTACTTAAAACAGTGATTGGATAATAGCACCATTTATGTTCATATGAAAATAACAGAAACATTTAAAAAAGGTATGTTTTTATAAAATATGACTACGGTAAAATTATACCAAGTACATTTACAATTATATGAAGGAACAATATTCTGCATTGCGAAATATATATCATTAGCAGTTGACAATGATTCTTCCAAAGTCATCTCTAATAAACCATTTATTACTAATCAATTATTCAAAATGACTAAATTTTCCTTCACCAGTTCTTTGCTATACTTTTAGAATTGTAATTTTCAGCCCACTATTTTAGAGTGCTTGTTCTTCAAATGGGTCAGGTTCTTGAAACAGCACAAAGTCTTCCAGGAAAATGACAGCCTTCCTATATGTACTTGATTCTGGTGGCGACTAGGCAGTGCTAAATGATATGCTTTACTATTTCCTCGCCCTGCAAGCATTCAGTCTCATCAGAGAATTGTTACTACACAATGTGATTTAAATTAAATGCATATCATTTTCTTTGTTAAGTAGATTAAATTTTTCAATATCTTTAATGTTGATGACAATTTCTGAATAAAGTTTGAACTTACATCAAAGCTTACTGGAGAACTTTAAGAAACATGGTTAATTAATAAATAAATAATAAATAATAAATGAAAACTATAAAACTGTTAAGAGATACAACTAAAGTAAATGGCTTTGCTCATGCAAAGAATGAACGTTTGGTGTAAAAGGAAACTTACTTTGGTACACAGGTGAATTAACACACGAATTATATTGGAGAAAATTCTTTGCTTATATGGTGCGTCAAAACTTGTTTTCAGGATGATAGTAGTCTTGATGTAACTATTATCTACTTCAGGATCATGGACGCACTGTTTTGATAGCTGTCGATGATACAACTCCAGCACGCTGCATATACCCGTTCTTTATTAGATGACCTATACAAAAGATGACATCTCAACACGCAGAAATTGTAGTTGGTTGGAAAGGAAATTTGACAGGCAACAAGAGATGATATTTCTTCGGTAGTTTCTTTTTCTGTCTTAATAACCTATTAAGCACTGATCAAATTGCCTTAATATTGGTAATAATCATTTTGTTGAGATAAAATGTTTGGAATAATTTGGTGGCACTCCTCACTTTACGGCTAAGTTCCGTTCCGACAGCTCGGTCGTTAAGCGAATTGGTCGCTAAGCGAGGAGCGTTATAAAATTATATGAAGAAACAAATTAAAATTACAAAAATTATCCAATTATACTACTTAAAAATTATCTGCCTCTATGGTAACAGTGCTGAACAGTGGTGGTGAGAGAACAGTGAAACAAAACTTGCACTATCAAAGGCCTAATAGTCGAAAAGAAACTCGTAAGTGTTGTATATTTGGTAAACTTCTTTCCTTCTTGATAAATTTCTTTATAACACTTTAAAAATGCACTAATCTCACGTTCAACAATTGGATCCATAGCCTCACGTTTCATTTGTTAGCTCTTCATCGGCATAATTCACTAATTCAGAGTCTAAATTATACTCATTGGCAGGGCCCGCAATTTCTTGATTTTGTTGTAGGTCATCAAATTGTTCGTTCGTTAATACGATATTGTTAGCAAAACTTTTTATGCATTTTTTTTCATATGCTTTGATTTAACGTTTCTAATGCGGCCCAAATGCAATACGGTTTCCAAAAATCACGAAGGCCCATTACGTCATTTTCTGTTGCTGAAACGCTTTGAATTGTACTTACACAAAGAGTTACACATACGGTTACTAAAAAAGAAGGTACCTTCATGATGAACATTAGCCTGTATACAAACTTTTTTTTATTTATAAAACTTTATGACTTTTAATACCTGCAATCTTTATTATCTATATTACAGTTGTTTTTTTTTTCGATTTCTGGTTTATAGTTAGACGTCTTCAAGAAAAATGAAAATGCTATCGTTTTTATTATCACATTATAACCATCAGTAGAAGAATTATTTTTTACTTCTTTTTTCTTGTTTTGATACAAATAACTGTTGTGCTCCGTCATTATTTTGCAGTTGAATTTTACCGTAAACCATAAACTTTAGATCACGCTTTACTGTGACGAGTAATAGTGTATATAGAAAGCTTCCGGAACGAACGCTTGTGGGAATCCTGTGGCTATGTGCAGAACTAATCTCAAATCGTCAAATCAAACGTCACCTACCTATTAGCAACGCCGTTCCCTCGTCGGTGTTTTAAGAAGAGAATTCCGCTCCTATTTTTATATATATCCTGGCGGCCTCATTATTCGACAGTAAAAACCTTCTCAAACGATTCTCCTATAATGTGCTAATAATAATCTTCGAAAGAGGCGTTCCTTTTCTTTTTATTTGGTGCGTCAGACTGAAGAGAATATAAAAGAAATGACATTTATGCTTGTTAATACTTTCCGACAGAATCACCGTCTATGATGGACAAATCCTTTGTAAATCTGTTATCCCTAATCATTCTAAATATTTGACTTTAAATCACTCTCGCTTTCAACATACCTATATCTAAAGTTGTCACTTGTCCATACATAATATAATACATAAGAGAAGACCATTCTGAAACAACAACCGCGGTGATCAACACACAGTAAGGTTGCTATAATGGGTGTTAAAAAAGAGATCTCCAAATCTTTCATTGTAGCAATTGCATTTATTTGGAAGTTTAATTACATATGCAAAACGTTTATATACGTTTTGCTTGTCATTTCAACCGATAAGTGAGCCACGTAATTTGCTTTCTATTCGTTTATATTTCTTATACCCTATCAGTTTATCAAACCTTTGTACATTTGTATTTTTTAGATGTCGTTCCTAAAATCACATTCCGTGGAAATTCTCCCCTAAACTTTTGGTCAACCAAGATCATATTGAGTTTCTTTCTACCTGAAACTGTTGCTATAACAAAAGCTAAAACTATTTATTTCAATAAAATAAATCTGAATTTTAGATAAATTTACTAGAAGAAATAAACTTATAGGTACAATAAGTTCGACCTGGGAGACCCAGATGGAACGGTACAGATTAACAGAAGAGGAAAATGCTCTCGTAAACAAACCGTTTGATAATTATCTTCATTGCACATGTTTTATTAAAAATTTGGTAAAAAAATATACAATCATTTTCCTACAAAAGTACTTTTGCAACTACTTTTCAAAATATTACTCTAATATCTTGTAGATATTAACGAATATACGAATATATGAACTAGTTCGTGCAGAAGTATTTGGAACTTATGTCCATACTGAGACATACATACTCCAGAAAGGGGTAGAGGTATAGACATAGATAGATAGATGCCCGCAGGATGGAGTTTCGTTTCCCATACTGTGGGCTACCCTAGTGAACGACCTACTCCAGAGATTGACCAGAAAGGGCCTTCATTACATGGGGTATGCTGACGACCTTAGTCGTTAGAGGGCGGTTCCCAAAAGTTCTGATAGAACATACGCAAACCACTAGGAAACTAGTGTAAACAAGAGCGACTATCAGTCAATGTTTAGAAAACACAAGTCGTGACATTCACGAGAAAAAGTTGCTAGAGAGTTTACAATCGACAGATAATAAGTCCAAGAGATGGTTGCAAAAATTACCAAGACAAAGACAGGTACGGAAGTTTAAGAGAACACAGACCTAAATTTACGAAAGACCTACTGAGTAAAGATAGGAAGACCGCCAAAATGATAGTAGGTCTGTTGATCAGCCATTGTAGACTGAATACGCGTATTTATAACATTGCTCTGGCAAATGACGCTCTCTGCAGATTCTGCCATAATCAAGAGAAACCCCACTTGATGTACTGTGGCAGTATGATGGACTGAAAATGACAAGGTTTTTAGTACTTTGCGTAGAGAACTCAACAGCTACATAAAAGAGCCGCTCGCAAAGATGATAGGTCTAATTAAGGAGGCAAAGTTAGAGAGCGCTTTCTAGTACAAAAGGGATCACAATAGATTAGAAAAGTCGCAGTGAAATAGGTCAGTGTAGCCACTCCAATACTAATCTAATCTAATCTATGTCCATACCGTAAGACAGAAGTAAGGTCCCTTTGAATTAAAGAATTAGCGGTATGTATGCTTGATTAACACAGTATTTTTCATTACTTGAAATATAAATTGTCAAGTTATGAGAAAACTAAATAAATATATTTGAGTATGCAATACTAAATCGCAAAATTTGAACAGGTTTACCTTATTCTCAGACTATTGACATGGATTTAGAACAGGAAAATCTACCATTTCGACTTTATTAGATATTCATTCTTACGAGATATACTATGTCCGTTTGGTATTATTGTGACCTGATGAGGGCCTACGGCTGTGGATGTACCTAGTAATGTACCTACTTATTTATCAAATGGAATGCAATTTATTGAATGATATAATGAATACAAATGCCAAGCACCAAGTAAGATTTTCTCTAATGCCAAATTATATAGGAATACCTCAGGATTCAGTTTTAGGTCCTGTATTATGTTTGTTGTTTACTAATGATATTATATATGCCGCTACCGAACAAAAAATGCAACTTAAGCGGAATCTATATTGCATAAAATGTATAATTGATGTTGTGCCAATAGAGTTTCGTTAAAGTTAGATAAAACCAAATATCGCTGGTGAAATTATAATAATACGGTAAAACATTAACTATGGGTTACAAGTTATTAGAACATCGCATACTGCACTAATGTGATAGTATTTTATTGAATTTATCAATTGACTAGCACAAGTTAACAGTTACGCTGCTTTATGTTCTTTATTGAATGGTTCTTACAAAATATATTTTCAGGTTTAGTATCATTTTCCACAGAGATAAGGAATTAATTTAGAAATTTACAGATTTTTCCCTGAACAAAATATAATTTTAGTAGTCGCAAACAATTTACTGATTTCTATGAATCGTTCTTAGCAAACGGTCAAACCGGTCATTCGCAAACTGCACATCTCCAGTTTTCAATATCTGTAGAAAATGTATCAATACTTTAATAACGTCTTGTACCAATATATACAAGTAAATTTAAATCCTCATCACTTTCTGCTACTCTTTACCTGATTTAATCATACATTTTAATGAGCAAACCATAACTATATCACACGCAATTTTCTTAATACAACCAAAATGAAAACGCAGCGAAAATTTATACGACCGCAAATGGTGTAAAAATTAAGACATGCGCTGGCTGTTCTCATGATGATGGCACATAACATGGCACAGGTTGCGGCGGAAATAATGAGCTCCGGTTTATGTATGTACCACGTCGGGTACCAACGTCGCGTCGGTCGGTATCTCGAGAAATGCGTAACTATGAACGTGTCTTAAAACATATAGACGCTCGCCACAAATATACAAAGCAAAAACACGATTGCGCGTGATAGGGAGGTAAAATTTTCTGGGCGAAGAGGAAAAAAATACTTCATTCCTGGCCGCTTCGACCGTAACACGAAAAATAACCGCAACTTCATTAATAATGATGATGTGCTGGATGGGTATTACTTACTAGATGTTAAACGCATTAGAGACCATAAACTTGTTTCATGTTTACTAAATATTCCACATTCGAAAGTGTAACAAAAATATACAGACATGTGTACGCGGTCGATACATAATGTGCTCGGAGAGCCCTTCGAAACTCGTTTAACACAATAAGGACTGTAGTAGTAAGCAGTGATGCACTTGACGGGCCTACTTGTGTGTTTGTATATGTGTAAGTACATCAAAGCATTAATTATTTATCCGAAGCTTTTTAATGTACAAAAAACTGTAATTAATGAACTTGACTTGCACGAGCTATTAAGTATGTTTTAAACAATATTCAGGTAAGATTCAGATAGCACTGACCAACAAGCTTTAACTATGAATTGGGATTCATTTCGGGCCCTATACATATATGTATGCGCATATATTAACTTAGAAATTATTTAGAAGAAAATTATATTACAAAATAAGGTAAAGGTGACAGTCGTTGACATATTTAGGTTGTGGTGATTTTTATATACGGGTCACAAAGTATTCCGTGTAGGAAGATCTATAATAACTAAGCCATGCGAAACAAGAAAGACAGTACTTCTGAACTACGTCAATTGTTTAGAATCTACCTTTGTTTAAGCATGAGCTATCCTAAAGAAGAATAAAGATAGTTATATTTTATAGGGATTGGCAGGGAAGCCACAGTTGTTGGCATGTGAGAATATAGTAATTGGCATAACCACTTTAAAGAGAGGTTACAATCGCCGGAGTAAACGGCGATGGTAAACTCGGCCGATTATGAAATCCCCTATGTCTATGTAAACTCGGCCGGTCGAAAATGTTATATTGCAGTTTCGATATGTAAACTGGGCGGGTATATAGTGTTACGTACTATTAACAGTGTTTGGAAATAAATTTCACGCTTTGAACGACTTCTCTTTTTGTAATTGCTTTATTGCTCATTGTGCATTACACGTAATTGTATTAGATACATTTCAATATTATATGGTTAGGTTATATGTGCTGTGCGCATGGTGAAATGCGTTGCTGCTTCAAATTTCAGAAGCTACCGACAGGTGTCGCTACAATACGGCCGAGTTTTCATTTTTGCAGAAGGTCCAAGTTCACATGTGTACTGAGACCGTCCTTGTTGCAAGTACGGATTAAAATGTTATAATCGGCCGAGTTTACATCCACTGTTATAGGTTATAGGCTATAGGCAGGAAACGAAATTATTCAATTTTAGTCGTCTTGCCAACCATTGAATTAGTGGGAAAAAATCATGAAACAGTTATTGTCATCCATATGCCAATCAATGAAATTTGCATTTCATAGTAGTTTAGGCAGTTTTTCTTACGTAGGTACATACACTAATAATATACATCCATGGTGAACACCTACATATCTATATTTGCTCTTTCACAAGTATAAAAATAACACATTTTCTCGGACACTAATCTACCGTAAAAACAAGCTTAACTGACAGCATGCCACTGTCATCGACAGGTCAATTTCGGATACCAACTCTGCACAGAAATGTAATGAATTATAACACTAAAAGAGCCAACCTTGGTTTGAATAACATCTTAACGCAGACAATATCAGTTGGGACACATTATAGTTAAAAATGTGATCATGTGTCAATGACTATCTACCTTCCAACCATTGTCGTCCTTACCCTAACCATATTCACTACATATAGTTTCAAACGTTCACGGTCTTCAGACAACACTGCCTGACTGGTCTCGGGTTCTGCCGTGTCGTATTTTTTGGCAGTTTATTGCGTTTTTATTTATCAAATGAGTATTGTCTTATTATTTCCCTTTTCACTAATGCAAATGTAATATTGGGGTTAATATTAGTTTTACATACTTCGTAAATCATTTACAATAGCTCACTTAGATAATTGGTTATTAATTTGTTGTTCATGTCATCAATAGCGATATAAGAATGAGTTCTAACGAGAAAAAGAATACCTGGCACATTTTACTTACACTGAGCTATGATGATTCACCGAACGTTAACAAATTGGTGTTGCGATCTTGTGCGTAGGCACGCCTACAGCAAAATTGCAAAAATAAAAAAAAATATTTATTTTTATTTTTTAAATGTATAAACGCTTGTTTAACTTTTATTTTTAATATAAATGTCTCAATTTAAGTTATCGTCTATAGTCAAACCTTTCCGCTTTGAAACCGAAGAGAAGACATTATTTTAAATGTTTCGCTCTAATTGCGAGAAGTTTTTCCCAAAATATATTAATTTTGTATTTTCGATGTTGGGGATAAATTTCTAACTCGATATCACTTCCTCATTTCACCACCCAAAACAAGGGGTGCTGTCCACACCAGCCCCTTCCGGATTTCCGCGGAGACCAATGTCGGGGTATCATCCAAATAGGTATTATAATGTTGGGTAAAAAGAAAACCCATAAATCATTTATAAGAATGACAAAGAGAAGTGGACTTAAAAAATGCACCAAATTATTCAGAATACGTATCTAAACAAAAAGTTACCGAGATTAAGGCGGGTGAATCAGTACCTTCCAAGATGCAAGAGGAGTTACTGGAACGTTGTCGAAATACGTCAAACCTCTCTTAAATATTTGAGTGATGACAATATTTTAATAAGAAAACATTAAAATGATACTATTTCTTATAAATTTGGTTATTAATTTGTTGTTTTCTAAGCTTCTCTAATACATTGTTTCGGCAACTTCCATGTTACCCAGGCAAAACAA
The DNA here is from genome assembly GCA_949128085.1 of Cetonia aurata. NCBI lineage: Eukaryota > Metazoa > Arthropoda > Insecta > Coleoptera > Scarabaeidae > Cetonia > Cetonia aurata. The sequence continues at coordinate 48,128,814 of OX421883.1, read as the reverse complement.
CCTTGTACTTTACAAAAATAATTTAGAATGAATCTTACTAAAAAATTGTTACACTTATTTTGGATATATTTTGCTTTAGCTTCTTGCCTATTACCTATTCTTTTTTTTTTTTCGGAAACCAGTTAATTCATTTTGGCAGTATTGAAGAAATAACATTGTTAACTAATAAATATTTATTATAATTATGCAGCAATATCAAAATCAAATAAACAATTCCTTCTCTTTATATGTAGACTCCACAGCAAACTTTAATGCAAAGACTTCAAAGCTGTATTGCCTGCTTAAAATAAACATTTAGTCAAAATGTCGGTAGTAATATTACTCAACAATGTTTTACTGTAAGTCCCTTTTACATGCTTCAGAATTTCTTGTTTGCTGCATCTATAAAAACAAATATTAAAAATCAAAATACTGCATTTTGAAGATAACAGCATGAAATTCTTCAATTTGCAAGCAATGTTTGTTTATCAAACAATTATTTATTTTTATACATTAATGAAAAATGAGCTCTTACACTACAACAGCATTACAACGCTTTATATATAATAACATTTCTAGTTCGGCAATTGGTACCATATATTATGTATTTTCTAACCCTATTAGACTAGAGCTCGCTTGTTAGGCAATTTACCTGTTTATTATGTTGTTGTGACTATCATAATAATCAACTTCGAACATAATAAATGGTTAAAAAGCTGAGCTTCGAATAGGAGAGGTACTTAAGCTATATGAAAGTAAACTACCCAATAATGTCCGTACTAGAAACAGCTGACCTCTGTGAGCCTTTCTGTCCTAGAATGACACTTAAGATATAAATCAAAATTTATTATTTAAATCCTTATTAGTATCTATATTCCTAATCGCTGCCGTGATGAGCTTTAAACCATTTCGCAAATGCCTATTGATGCGAGAGATGTAGCGAAGAATCTACTGTAGCAAGTAATGTCTTTATTGCAGCACGATTAAGGCAATACATACATACACAATTGGAGACGTATTATGCACTTGTTACTACGATGGGAGTATCGATGAACGACTATTGTAATTTGATAATTAGCTTAGCGATCAAACATGTGCTTTCTCAGATTATCGGCGGGGTTGCGGACACAATAGCCAGTAATAAAAGCTACTACCTATCGACCAGGAAACAATACGGACAGAGACATGAGGAACAAAGGCAGCTGAGAATTGTACCGTCGGCGTCGGTCAGTACACACTTTATAATATTCAGACAATCGCATTGTGATCGCACTTAATCGTCTTTTGTGTCCAGTATCATTCATTGTATAGCAGATGAATTTGCCAATTGAGACACATCCATGAGAAACATGTGTTTTCCTACAGATTCTAATCGGTGGTCAGGACAAGTGTTCACTCCTGTAACGCGTCGAAACTTTTCCCAGTAGCTCCATACGTATATGAGTGTATTGTAACGACGAGCACTGTGACAATAACTAATTGTCCTCTTGTCTAGAATGGTGATAAATGAAATGGCTACACACCTAAGTCAATTATCTGGAAAGTGAAATAATATGTAACGCATGAGACATAATGTTGGATTACTATCCATTACGTGTTTAAAGTTTAACATTAATTTGTTCAAAACGGCAACTTCTGATCAGCGTTTTACGTCTATAATTCTTCACCTGTCAAGTGAGTTTTAGCAGCGAAAACAATGTGTGATTGATTTAAACGTATTCCTTTATTGCCTTAATTAACATATTGGCTTTCTTCTTACTTTGTTCCTGTTGAAAAAAATACCATTACCTACAATAAAAAAAAAAACAAAGAATGACGTCATGGCTAAAAAACAGGAAATAGCGCACACTCAACGATAACTAAAAATCTTCTTCAGAGTCAGAATCAAAGACAGAGTTTTTTCAAGAAAAGCGCTGACAAAGATTGTACCGTTCCATTAATTCCTTTTATTTTGATTGATTTTCTCATGGGCGGTAGCGTTGCTACCGCATCTTATTTTACTTCATCGAGTTTTTCTTAGATTAATATTGTTAACGACGCGAGTATCGTCCCCGCAGACGGTGCCCAATTCACGCAAGCTCAACTCCCACCATTGCGACCGCGTAAAGAAACCGCAAGTATATTTAAACCGCGCGCTTAGCACGCGTTCCAAAGAGTCCCTCCCAGTCCGCTGTGACTGTTGTGTCGGCAAAGCTTCTGATACACGTCGAGCTTCTTATTCTCAGTCTGATTGTAGCGCTGGCAAAGCTCACTGGCGTAACAGCTTCTGGCGCTCCCAGAGTTTTCTTTACAGTCATTACCGTACCGCAGAGTTTAGCAGCGTCACCGATATCTAACCGTCGTAACCCGTGAAAACTGTCCACGTACTTATCAACCGCCCCTGTATATAGATTGTTATGTTATGCTATTAACCGAAACACAGCTATTAGATTCCGCGTTTAGATTTCAAAAGCATTACCGAAGCCCCGTGAATGTTTCAATATTCACCACCGTACATATTTATATATGCTCGCGATTCTACATACATTTTTTTACTTACCCTTTTTTGCTGTATATATTCTATGTCTTTTACACCTGTTGTATAGAAATAAACGTTTGATTTATGATACACTTTCACTGATTTGTTGCGTAATCCGAATCCTGAACTTTCTTCGACACCTTTCTACCACTTAGGGATTAACACTTTACTTTATTGTAACGGAGTGAATAGGACGCAACACCGTTGAAACCGGCACGAATGTGATTTACCGTTTGACAACTGAAGATTAGCGCTGCCAAACGAACTTAGGACGAGCCTCCTCTTTTGACTTACGATGAGGAACGCATAAGTAATAAGCATTTGAAAACCAACAATCGAAAGCCCATAAGCAAGGCATCAAAGAGCAAACAGTAAATACCATCAGCACCGAACTAGGAACCGGAAAGAAAACGTGGTTACAAGATCTCCAGAGTAAAGAGGCAAATTAGTTCTTAAAGAAACAGAGATCTGAATGTGAGTTTACAAAGGATCCACTAAATAAAGACAAGAACGCTGTTAAAATGAAAGTAGGTCTATTAACTGTAGACCAAATGGGTATATGCAAACCAGAGGCCTACTAGAATATGCAGATTTGTAAGACGAAGAAGAGACTCCAATTCATGTTATGTGCCAATGCGATGGCTTACCAAGTACAATGTTCCTATGTTATGTTTATGTTTCCTATTGGGCTTAGAGAATCCTAGTGCTGATAGCTACGTAAAGATGTCACTCTCGAAGCAGACTGTGTAATAAAATGACAAAGATTGCATATCAGATCCTGTGTGAAAACGAGGGTCCATACGCAGAAAGACAATTTTTGGCAAGCCAAAAGTGAACCCAGTAAATTATTTTAATCGACCAGCCAAAAACCGACAGACTATTGCAGAACACCAGAATATTGGAATGGCTGGCATAATTTAATGGGAAAAGCAAATGGGAGATATAATACAAAAGCCAAGAGGCTGAAGTATTTTGGAGACTTTATGTCAGACTGCTCCCATAACAGAAAAAGATAGTAACTCTCAAAGATGATAGGTATGTTTAATATTTTTCTAAAGTAAAAAGGATCACAATAGATCTGAAAAGGTCGCGGTGGCTACCCCGATCCTAATACTAATCTAATCTTTGCAAGGATCATTGTTCTGGATTGTAGTTACAACTAGACGGTGGCAATGATGGTCTACTGTCGTCTCATTTTCCAAATTCAGTCTCATGCATTCTGACATTTTTGTTTGTTTTGTCACATTTAGTTTCACTTATTTCTTGACTCTGAAATACTGCAATAAAATACACTCTTGTACCAAACCAGAACAATTATTTTATTAGATATTAAAATGGTTTCTGGTTTAGTTGAAAGTTGATTGTCCTTTTAGCAGGTGCTATAGCTATGGCAAACTACAATCGCTGCAACTCTTTTCTTGTGGGGGTAAGTCAGTATGTATCCGAATTAAAGAGATCCATTTCTAATGTAATTAGAATGTTTTCACTTTCAATTTATGCGTCCCTAGTGTTTTAAACATCAACACTACTAGAAATTTGTATAGATTTATGCCGGATGTTCTTATTTAAAATCTCTCTATAGCATAGACTTTTCCCTGAAAATCCATTGCGTGTTGTCCATGATTTTGTTATTTTCCAACCTGTGATATAATAACTCTGCACCACACCCTGCTGTCTTGTACTTAGTAGTTCACACAAAATATTGCTTTATTATGTAATACTTGAAGAAAATATTTCCATTTTGATGAATACCTTCACACATCGATTGAAAAATCGAATTGAATCACAACCTATTTATATAATAAGGTGTATAATGTTCAATATTTCTTCGTGCCGTATAATCTTTTAAATTGCCCATCAATTTATAATTCAGGATGTATAAATAGTAATCCAGTGAAAATTATATAAATTAGAAATATATTTTCATACATAAATATAAGAAGAAAATAACTAAAAGTATGTATTTGAATTGAGGATGTCGATAGTAATCAATCTTGAAAAGGGATATCGTTATGTCGATAAAATACGTTTGTTTTAATGTCCTCAGAGTTTTCAACTTTTTTTCCGTGGAAATATTTCAAGTTATTATTAAAGCGACGAAGGCGACGTAATACATCAATGAAATTTACACTGGCTGTATGTTGTTAAAATATGTCTTGAATGATGCTTCATTGGTATTCTGCAGTGCCTGGTTTCCGAGAACCGTACATGAGTATTCTCATCGTTTTGTTATTTACTCAGAACAATGTGTGTTTTTTAACTCAATAACGCGGCCAGTTTATTCCCGATAGTTGTAGGGCGTTCCTTCTTGGCTTGGCTCTCTGTGCTGTCTGTGTACATACACCGGTTCGTAAAAACTACTTACCGGCCGTCGTCCATTAGCCGTTTCATAAACATTTACTCTAATCCCGGTACACAACGAATGTACGCACATTATACATACTGCGTGCAACAACTATCATGTCCACATTCTGTAAATCAACTACACGTATATACTGCGAGAATTAATTAACGGTGGTAGAAGAGGAAGTACTTGAAAAGTATGATGAATTATAATTATGATACACCTAATTCTAAGCAGTCTAACGGACGTTTGCAAAACAAAGATTAGCTGAAGATTAATCGACATTAGGTATACATGCTTCCTTTTTTCAGTCACGTAAAATTAAACTTTCAAGGTATTTATTTCATATGAAAAAGTAGTTATACACGTACAATAACTATTAGTGATTAAATACCTTTAGCCTAGTAAAATACGCACACACAAGCATGAACAGCTAGATAGTCTGGGTCAATGTAAACTTCTCTAACTATGTGCTGCACCATCTCTACCGGCAAGGAAAGGCATGCATCCAAGTGTATCTCTCCGATTTTGATAAAATTTGGTAAGAATGTAGACCGAAACATATTTGACATCTCTTTCTTTAGCATCGCGTTTTTGGTTTTAAGGGCTGCAATGGCGTCTCAAAGTTACTCCCAAAAACACATTCTTTGCAATATTTCAGAAACGAGAAGAGATATAGAGATCGGCTGAAGACGTCGACCCTTATTAGCAGCTGTACATTTTAAGATGAAAAGAGAACAGTGGCGCACCTACGGGCTCATTAGTGAGTTAAATCTGATATTTCTTGGCTGTTACTGTTTGCATGTACATTCATGCATAACGTTACGATGGACACCTTTAGTCCAGGCACTTGAGCTAGGTGCTTATTGTACCGTCCCTATTAAATCTCTTACTTCCACTCGAGCAGCTTAGTGTGCTCTATAAAGCCCCGTATCTTGCCCAGTGGAAACTTGAGAACCTTCGAGGGCTCCAATAGATCCTTCCCGAAATGTTTCTGCCGGAGTACTTTCAACTCCTCACATGTGCAGATTACATGTAAACTCGTTTCCTCCTGAAGCTCACATCTTCTGCACCACGGTTCGCTTACTCGGCCTGTGTTGCATAGATGCTTTTTCAGGGGACAGTGTCCAATTACCAGCCCAGTAATGGTTTTATCTTCTTTCTTGCTGCGTCTAAGTAGGTTATCAGAGAACTTAGCATCCCCATCCCCTATTAGCGCTTTGGCTTGAAGTTGACTTTCAGTCGTCCTCCATTTATTTGTGCTTCCTTTGCCCAGCCAGGTCCAGATTTCCCTTTTAGCAGAATCCTTAGTAATCTCACATACGGGCTCTGGACCTATGAAGTGTCTCTTAGAGCCCTTCTTGGCTAGTTCGTCGGCTATTATGTTGCCCTTTATATCCTCATGTCCCGTCACCTAAATCAGCGACACCGTCTGATCCTGTGCCAGTGAATTGAGGGATTATTTGCAGTCTCTAACTAGTTTTGACCTAGTTACAGGGTTCGAGACTGCCCTGATAGCAGCCTGGCTATCAGTCATTATACTTATTTTCCTCCTCATGCATCCCCCCTTCGCAATCAATTCTGCGCAGGCTGCAAGGGCGAATACCTCCGCCTGGAAGACCGTCGCATGCTTCCCCAGGCTTATGGATACCCTTTGATGAGGGCTCGATCCGCAAATACTGGCTCCTGTGCCCTGGCTGGATTTGGATTTGTCCGTGAACCAGTCATTGAGAACATTAGTAACCCTACGTCCCTGGTCTCTGCTCGGTATAGAGATTTTCACCTTTTCAGTGAAGATAATTTCGGGTGCCGTACTGTCCGTCGGCATTTGCAGCAATGGCCCGTCCAGTATCATAATCGTAGTGTCAGTGTACCCTCCAACCATAATGTTGGGATGCCAAAAATTGTTGGTTTTCAGTCTAAGGATCGCATTCATAGCTTCCGCCTTCACATAAAGCTATAATAATGAGTCACACTTCGCTGCAGATAGACCGTACCTATCACTTTGGCCACCCAGTCAATCCAACTAATATTTGAATTGAATTGAAAAAATCTACTTACTAGAAATCTAACAATATTATTATATTTCAAACCGGTTCACACAAAATCAGTACATTTACTATTTTTAGGTAAACCGTAGAAACCTCTGTTGAATTTTTGAGAAAAGAAATACTGCGGAAACGTAAATCGTGGACGATTTATCGCAAAATTAATGGGTAGAACAATGAACATTGCCCGCAAATGGAAGTTATAGAAAATGCAAAAAATCCAGAATAATTGAAAAAAAACATACTAAGCATTTAGGCAGTCATTAAAATAAGGAATCCATTTGTAAGAAGAAAATATACTCAAACAGGTCAAACAAAACTCGGTTCGTTAAGATTTTCCTAATCAAATGAGGAAGGTTCACTTTTTATTTATTCATCGCCGAATACGATCTCTTTTCATTACATCATCATCATAATCTTCTAATTACGTAATTACATAACCACAAAAATTCTAAATTCTATATTTCATGTGCCAAAATAGCAGTAAAAAAAATAATAAAAACACATGCAATTAGAGATATTAGAGATATGTACATATGTATATTTCGAAGATAAAACAAAATACAAAGAATGGCCCGAATATATCGAAATATTTCGTCAATTTCTCCACTGAAAAGCGCCTTTTATTAATTATTACAAACGAGATCGCCAACGAAGGAACCCCACGTATCTTTAACCCATTTTTAATTGGAAAGCGACTAATTAACCGCACGAACATGTGTCCCATGTTGTCCAAATATCCTCACCTGCCTCGCGGAGTGGTGAAAGTTTGGGAAAAATGATTTTATACTGACTTTATCATTAAGTGCCCGCTCATTACGATCCCATTTAAATTTTTTGATATACATGCGATGTTTCGCAATGCAACGTGGAAATAATCTCTACTTGACTTTTCTGCGACATACAAGATATTTATGCAAGACTCCTGAAGAAAAACGAACTTCGTTGTACGTTGCCTGGTATTTTCGCCTTATTTGTAGTAAGTTCACATAATATATACATATATACATACACACATAGGTTGTAAAACCTTTGCTGGACGGGTGCGGAATATCAAATGATTTGAATTTTATCTCCATTTCAGTTGTGTGTACAGTGTATGTCATAAGTTTTTCAAATTTTGAATAAAGTATTGTTCGCATTTAGGTAAGTGTACGTTTCTTTTAAGAGGCATTAATCAAAATCATCTAATCTGATTTCATGATAAATATTATGGTCCATGTTGAACGCCTGAAAAGTATAGCTTGAATGTAGTTTTTGACTCGTTTCTCACACTACGGGCAGAATAAATTAACATATAATTAATTATTCATAACACTGTCTACCTACATTTATGTTGCAGAACATTTTTCACTAATTTTTCTCCGCTACGTGAAAAATGCAATGACATTCGGTACATTCAGATTACTCCGGCTGATGTATGTACCATTTAAAAAATTAAAACATACTTCTTTATGTAAATGAACCATGTAGCAGCGCGTGAAATCGAAAATTCGTTGTATCTGTTAGGTAAAAAGTTGTTCCTATCGTGTTGAATCTGAGCTACCATAATATCCTTGCATATGTATGAAACTGGTACGAACGGATGTATGTCTAGTAAACGTTTACGTAAACCACCGCTAATAAGAGATGATAATTTGTATCTGTGTGTAGTACAAACGAACTAATGCACGGGATTTAATTTACTCTGTGTTATCCGTGTAATTTCCAACGTCCATCGCCTATAAACTTGATGGAACATTAATAACTCAACCGGTATGGTATACTCGTGTATCAATAACATTTGCCGTTTCAGAAATAGCAAGATTGCCGCTGACTATCTCTCCAGTGCGTGATGATGAAGTGTTTCGCGCAATTATTTGCTAATTTTCACCTCGGACTGTAATCATTTTGTAATTACAAATCCTTTTTAATTCAAGTCGAGGTTTTTAGTGCAATGGCTATATTGAATTAAAGCTATTAGGGATTCGGAATGTAAAAGTGTTTGAAAAAATACGGTCATGACACAGCAACATTGATACATACAATCTTTATGAAGGATTTCAAGATACCTTTGAAACGTAAGATGCAACAAAATTTACAAAGAATAATTAGCGGGACTGAACAAAAATATAAAAAAAAATCTGACCAAGGTTTAGGAAGAAAGGATATCACTAGAAAGAATAAAGGTTTCAAAAATGTATGCAATTTATTTAAATTTTAATTTACATCACGAAATAGCATAACTAAATTATGATCTTTAGTTCATAATCAACAATACCCCCAACATAATGTAATTTATTTTTATATGCCTGGTATAAAAGCAGTTGCACAGACACTGACTAGTCTTCACTAAATCATGTGAACAAAATGTATTTAAAAAGACTACACCGTTACCGTTAGATATTAATAATGATTAGAAATCAGTACCGTTTTGTTAAATATGCTCTACAAAATACTACAAATTCAATCTACAATAAAACGTGGACACATAGACTATACTTAAACATATGTAAAAAATAAACTATATGCACATTGCATATAATCTATTATTAAAGAAGGATTTACTATATGTGGTAGTATTGTAACTATTTTCTATAAACTATCAAATGTATACTACTATTGGTAAATAATTGGTCACCCCAACCTTATATGTGAGAAGGTTACTCAAAAATACAATTCCTGCAGGCTGGCTTAAATTCCCAAAAGCGTTTGTGGCTGTTTTTTACTTAGTCTCTGGAGTAATTGATTTATTATTCTCACGCTTTCAATACAATATACATACATCCATATGTGAAGTATGAGAACCTGTTGTAGTGCTATCTTTATATAACAATAACACACTTTACACAAATCCGGGGTAGGCGGACAATAGCAGCATTAGGACTAACATACAATTCGACACAACTGTGCGACCCGCACCGTTACTAATACATATGGCACATATAATATTCATAACTCTATATGCGTTAGATTTATACCTGCCTCCAGGGACGATACATGAAAATAGGCTTAATGAAATAGTAGGGAATTGGTGCTATTCATAAATAACATCGGGTTGTAGTGGCGCGTGCAGTAGTTAAAATGATCTGCATCGCCAATATTTCTAAGCGTATAAATTGGGCTAACACTAATTGTATGGATCTTGCATTAGCTATAATGTTTCTACATATATTGGTGATATATAATGAAAGAAATTAATAATCTTAAATAAAATTTGAACTTAAACAGTATTAAAAAGATCAAAGCATTTCAAGGTAAAAACTGTTATAACAAAATGATACTACCTATTGCTATTTAGTAGTAACTTGACAGTTAATGCCAACTTTCCAACTTCACTCTATTCAAAACATATTTAACTTCAGACTTTGTCCTGCAATGGACAGAATATATAAAAGGCATTTGAAATCAACTATGTATAACTTCTTTTGATTAAACCTTCTTCTAAATTTTCAAAATTTGTCTAAGCAAAAAATTCTTTATACTAAAAGAACAGTTATTTCAAAAAAAAATTCTATACTGCACGGAAAACTACTATTTTATTGATATAAAATATCTATAGCTATTGCTTTGTATGTAAGAAATCTCTCTAACATTGAATTCATATTTTACTGTGCCTCGAATAAAGCTGTATTTCTACGAACTAAAATTGTAAACAAAGGCATTTAGCTAACATTATAACGAATCTTCTTAGGGTTCACCATATCAGCTTCGGTTTAAATACTGTATTTATGCTTTTACGCTAAATTTGATTTTGTATAAACATGGCCAATAAAAGAGAGATTTTATTTGACAAAAAGATTTGGATGCATTGGGCCGTTTAGAAGCAAGAGGCACACTGTAGTCTTAAAAGCTACTGTAAAACAAAAACTCGAACAAAAATAAAGTTAAAAGTTGTTGCACGGATAATAAAAGCGCTCTAAAAGTAAGTTTTTAATAAGTAGAACGACAGCCTACTTCAATGCCCGCTGGTATACTAAATCTGGAAAGATGGAGAGATTATTTAGCTAAGTTCAAATAAGAAATAAATGAGCCAATTTTTCTATTATGCGACTATTACCTGATCTCATTCACATCAGATAAGAGGAAGATCACTGTACTAATAAACCTCGTAGCAGAAGGCAAATGTTGATATTTGGCAAACAACACGCTTTCTATGAAAGATTTAGCTCTAATGTTTCAGTAATATTTAAAAGGAATACAACAACAATATTTTTACCTCAATTTTTTTTTAAACTACCTTTTGTATGCCGAAATTATTTAAATCCTTTCCAAGTGTAAAAAAAATTATGAAATCCTTCTATTAAGGTTTATTTGATAATGAAACTATATTTTATATTTTTCTGTTGTTCTTTCCAGGATGTTTATTTGCATTATTTATTGCTTCAATAAATATTTGTATCTGCAATGAAAGGTGAGGAATAAAAGAGACAGAAAAATTAGATACCTACGTATGTAGTTCAATGAAAAATCTTTACTACATACAAAAACTACAAATAGTGCAAATACATTGGAACCCTATCGTACTTAAACAAACTATAATAAAAAGATGGTAAATCGACGATAAAAATACCGAATCATGACAATACGCTTCATTAATAGTGGCCAAAACCAAAAAGAAAAACACCATAGATAAAATTACAGAGAATCACGTGTCTGGAAATTACAGAGGCAATGCGCACCTGCCCAACAGCAGCTATAGGGGTGATACTAAATATTACACTCATTGATCTGCAAGCCAATAGCTATTGGGCAAACTCCAACCATCTTTCAGATTGTAGAAAATGGCAGAAATATTTGCCATAGATATTTGTGCCCAAGAAAAACTTAAGAAAGGAATGATGAGAGGCGATGCTGAGCGCACTAAAAGCAAAAAGCTTTGAGTCTATCCTAGTATAACAATGCTTAAATAATATAGTACAGTTGGCAATGACAAAGAAAGTCACGCTCTAGTAAGGGTGTCAGAGCATTCTCATATAAGAGGTAATGATATAGCTGATCAAACGACCAAACGAATGGCCACTAGTCATCTCTATGGACCAGAAACCACTCTGTGTGTCTCCAAAACAAAGATTAGCGGTGAGCTCCAACAATGGAAGCATAAGAAATCGATATTCCTCTGGGGAAAGACATCCAGACTACTCATGGCTAAAAGACTGATTAACCCTTTGCTAATTACTAACGAAAGTTAATTCAGATTCGATAAATCTAAACCAAAGCTACTTAGTGGCCTACTTACCGGACATTGTCCTCTGAGGTATCATCTCTAAAAGATAGTAAAGAATAGATTGACATGTGTCAGTTTCATGTATGTGAAATTGAGAATGTGAAACACATACTCTGCGCTGCAAAAGCTACTACATTATAAACAGTAGACAATATCTCCCGAAGTAATAAAAATGACAACTCCAAAGAAAACCTTCAGATTTACTTTGAGGTATTTCATAAAGAGTTGCTTCGGTCGCTGTCAGCAGAGACTTTCGTGTCCCAATCCTGCATCCATCATATCATCATGACACTGAAAGAAAGTTTGTAGAGTTTATTTTGTTTTTAGAAAAGCGTTTGAAACTATTGGTAAATTGCTAGACTTTATTGATTAATTGTTTAATTAATAATAATAATAATAATAACATAAACAGAACTTGCACCAAATTATGAAATTTTGCTAGGTATATTCAGGGTTTAGTCTTAAGTCTCTTAATATTTGTTATTTATGTCTATGACTTAAACGATTTTTAAATTTTGGTACTTTATATACCAATCCGCAAACAATACCTCTGCCATAGTAAAATCAGTTGGAAATAGAACTTTTAACATGTATAGATTGCTTGAAAATCCTTTTGCACTCCTTTTGATAATAACCAAATAACATATTATAACAGATTCGGCATAGAATAATAAACGTACATGAATGCCATCAAAAACTCCCACGTTATACTTTGTATTTACTTCACATTCTTTTTGTCGTCATATAATGCTTTACGTTGACAGCAGAAATTCTTTTGAATTGAAATATGACAAGAAAAAATATAAGACTGGAATAAAGTACTGCTACTACAACCTGATTAATTAGAACATCATGATTAAAAACATGTAACTGTTTTTTTTTCTCTCTTTCGCTTCTTTTCAAGATTATAAATTAATATATTAAAACAAGACGCTGTGAATACAACCCGCAAGCTTCCGTTTAAGGTCACTGAAAAGGTATGCATGTTGTACCTTGCATGTACTCATGCGTACCTAGGTATATACAATTTTAACATAATTAATGTTTTTTATTATTTTTTGTTTGATTATATTTCCTGAGTTTTAACATTCAAGTGAGTGAATAGAGCAAACTAGTCCATTAGCATAATATAACAGCAAAAACGGGATGTGTGAGATCGACTCTGAAAAGGAGTATAAAAAGAAATAAGTTTACGAAAACTATGTAGCATTCGGATACCACCGAAGTCACATAACGTTTATACTAAAACGAAGGTTGAATTGCTAATTGCATATTCATGTGTGTACCTATTTCAAATAACATCCGTTGTTTGATTTATGTGGGTATTTAGGAAATTAAACAATTATTAAACAAGAATAGAACATGGTGTAGTGTGTAGACATACAACCAGCAAAGAATATTTATTTGATTAAAAAGTAATGTCTTAAAAAAATTCCGAGTAATGACTAGGGAATTTAACAGTTGAATTGAACTAATGTCACGCTGGATTACGTTCTCCACCAGGCGGCAGTAGTAACTCGGTGGGGTTCGACAGCTTCCACAATACCCATCACGATTGACACGCAACATTTACCGTCCTCGTCCTATTCACCGGTGTGATATATTCACTACAAAAAAAAAGAGAGATAAACGGGATGAGATTTATACCGAAATAAAAATAAATCACACAATTGTAAGTATATTTGATTGGAAATTAAAGCACAGGTTGAACAATCTGAGATTCCAAGGCCAGCGCTGCACCGCCAAGTTTATATTAAAGAAACAAACTGCAGTCTATAAATATGGTATTTCAATATATACACATACTTATTTAATTGACCGACCACTGTTTTTACATGGGACGAATCGATACACAACGATACGCAACGACCTGAATTATTGTCCGCGATAAAATTTAATGTACTCGTTTTAATTTACGTTCGGGCATTTTTATTGGGATATTTCGAATTTTTAAAATCAAACATTTCAAACGAATGCGGCAATTATATTTTAATATTCGAACGGCTCGCATCAGACCATAAGAAGTACCTTATTGTTCATCACTGACGGAACGGTATCAATCAGAGTGCAGATGTAACTCAGTAACTCAGTCATTAGTTCCTATCGACGGTTGAGACCTTTAATTAGGGCTGAAATTGGCAAGGATATAAGGTTTCGATATTTCTAAATTGATGGCATTTCCAAACATGTCGAAGCCGCACGATATAATAATAATAGTATTCACGAATCGCATGAAACGAGGTAGTGTTTCATAACGGGTTACATACAAAATTAGAAGTTTTTTCCATTGTTTCGACATTGTTGTTCAGTAAAGCATTAAATCGATATTTATTACTTGCCTTAATGGGAACACTGTAAATTTTACAGCCTTTTTGCCCTATTATAAATGGTAAATAGTATCAATAATTCTTATTGGTGCAGTAATTGATCAAGATACAAATAAATGTCAGGGCTGAATAAGATATCTATCCTTGAATCTAGGTTTAGTACCAAAATATCCTTTTCTTCACCTCAATGTTTCACATTTATTAAATTTACGTATGCATAATATATCTAATGCAAAGAATTCGCTATTCCATTTATTGTATATGAAACAATTGCGGTTTAAATTATTAGGAATATTATACCATAACAAAGATAAGCAACTTTTATATAAGTATTCGATCTTATAATAACAAAGCTTGGAAGAACTGTTTGCTTGATTGGCTTTGTTTGAAATTGGGCAGGTGTGGTTAGGTTTTTTTTACAGTTAAATACAATCAGAAAATCATAATATTTTCCAAATATCTAAAGTTTTAAATTACTTAGATAACATATAAAGAAATTTTGAAATTACAATAAATGTCTCTGTGTTTTTAATAAATAGTGCTTTCTAAATCTATTATTACGGATCTTACTATCAAATAGTATAGAAATTAATAATAATAATGCTAAATAGACACTTTTCTGCTACTAAAAGTTAAAATTTAATATTAATGAAATAACACCAACGTCAATTTCTTGATCTTTTCAACACTGATCAACACTAGTCCAGTGTTAGAAAAAATTCATGTTTTTTTGTTGTTGTTTAAATTTAATAATCCTCTTTTTTTGTCAGAAAAACCATTCCTATTTCTGTTTGCTATTAAATATTGCTTTAGATACCTCTTTTTTTTACCTAAATCAGTGGTGACTCTGATACAAAGAATTATAGTTATACAGACTTGCATTAGTTAGAATGATTTAATCAAACTTAGTGGTAAACACAAATTATATTTTAAATTGTTTTAATCGAAGATCACAACTTGATTCAGTATTGCCCATAACGTCTTGTTGAGCAAATTGCAACAGCTTGGCATACACGGCGATCATGTTCGTTGGCTTCATATATAAGTAATCGCTCGCAGACTGTGCGCATGGATGGTTTCTTGTCAGATACGGCTTCTGTTACGTCTGGTGTGCCGCAGGGTTCACATCTTGGCCCACTAGTGTTTCTTATATATATTAATGATGTGAGTCCTTGTTTCAAATTTTCAAAATTTTTATTATATGGTGACGACATTAAAATTTTCCCTGAGATTTGATCAAATTCTGATCAGTTCAAATTACAGACAGATTTAAATCAATTTAATGATTATTGCGTTGTTAATAAATTATTTTTAAACCATGAGAAATGCAAAATTATTAGATTCACACGTAACGTCGTCACTTATAGTTTTCCGTATTATCTAGGCTCGCTTTTCCTAACTACAAGTGACATAATTCGTTATTTGAGGGTAATGCTTGATGCTAAGCTGTTGTTTATTAAACACGATGATTATATTATTGGCAGAGCTTTGAAAAAGCTCGGATACATAATTCGCCTGACAAAATGGTTTGCCAGACTGACTGTGTTTACTACTTTATATTATGTGCATGTGCATAGTGTCATTTCCTTCGCTAGTGTAGTGTGGAATCCGCAATATCATATCCACATCGATCAAATCGATTCGGTTCAAAAACAAAAATTTGCGTTTTTTGTCAAATAGGTTTTATATGCCTGGTTACAATTACGAATATTCTTTATAGAATATGTACCAATTATATCGACTGTAGTGATCTTCTTTTGTTAGTTAATTTCAACATTCCGTCGTATTTTACTCGTATGGTTTTACCATTTTGACCACCGCAGTCATACAACAACGCACACATGAATTCCCCTATGGTCAGAGGTATGACCTCTTTTAATAGATTTTGCCCATCTGTTGATATCTTTAATATTTCATTACCTCTGTTTAAAAATTTTGTAAATCTTTGATGGGGGATGTGCTTGATGTCTGATTATCTCTTCTTACTGTATCTAAATATTAAGTTAGTCATTTAAGTAATTCATTCTTTTTTTTTTTTAGTATAAGCTAATATTGTTTTTGATTTTGAATTATATGTTTGTCGATGTAATCACATTCATTCTTTTGTGGATAGCGTTTTTGGGTTTATCCTGTTGCTATCCCAAAGAACTAAATAAATGAATAATTCAGGACTGCGTCAGTAGAAAACAATTTAAAAAAATAAAAAAAAACAAATTTGTGCTAAAGTATTGCAAATGGATAAAAAAAAATAAACAACTTTTTCCTGTAACACTTTTCAAAAAAGAAAGTGAAAATGCACCTGTAATAAATAATAAAAATGTTTCCATATGATACTGATACAGAAATTTTTTTGTTATACTTTCACTACATTTTAACAAAATGCTTATAATAATTTACTTACAGTTAATATGACGCATTTTTGTAATTACATTGGCAACACGGTTTTTTGTTACACTTTAAAACTCTATTTTACTCATAATTCAGTTAATATAACAAATTGACTAAGAAGAAAGAATTTTGGAAGTAGTATAACAAATATGTATTGTTATATTTAACTGTATTGGCATTAGATTATAGGAGCGGATATGTGCGAACTAAAGTTGGAGTTGTATTAACATTACATTTCTTTCTGTGTAATATCCAGTGCTTTTTAATATAAAGTATTAGGTTTTAACTAGAAACTAGCCCGTTTCGTATAATTACAAACGGACAACAATTTATTTTGCATGTTTTAATAGGGCGAATCCATGAGATTTTATTTAAGTTTTCAATAAGTTTTCATGAAAAAACTGTGGAAATGGTCTCGCTCTTCAGATGGCTCCATAAAAACCAAAGATTGTAACTTAGTGTTATGTTAACAGTTTCAGTAATATAAAATTCGGACTTTTGTAACAAAAACTGGTTAATATAAAAATTCTGAATTATAATATCCGAAATAACAGAAACAAATGCTTTTGGAATTAGAAAATAAGGTAATAATCCATATATGTAAAAACATATAGGCTGTTGCCTGTAGCACTTCAAACTGATGTTATTTTTTTAATAACACAAAAAATGTGTGTGCCGGTGTATTCCCATTTCATCAACAAGCAATTACCTAAATTTTATTTCGTGTCAAGACAAAATTAGCTAGAATCGCTAAATACCTAATTCGTTAATTAAACGGGGAACGGCTAACGAAAACGCTATTTAATCATGGTAGTCACTTAATCAGACCTAAATAAAATTTAAAAGTTTGGGCTGTGTTTAATAATATAATTTATTTGCGGACCAAAGATGCAAGCTATGAGAAATTTCATTTATTTTATGTTATTTCAATATAAAGATAGCTAGCTGATAGGGTTTTGGGCAAGGGTTAATTTAGAACAAGTAAACATATAGGGTGCTATTTAAAAAAATCAAGTTACTTTGGACTAAAGTTAAGCAAATGTTCAGGACTATAGTAGACACCTGTATACAATTACATCGATTTTAATTTCAATGATGAATCAGATTAAGTATGTATGTATGTATCATATTTAAAATATGAATGCCTAAAACAAATGCAAATATAAACCACGCCGCCTTAACCTATGCTCTGCATCGGGACTACTTTTGAAAGAATAAATAACAACGTTGTTATTAAAAATAGACATATAGTAGTTTATATAAAGTGGTATTATTTTTCTACCTAGAATTGAAAAATTAAATAATATATAGGATGTTCCATTTAAAATAACGATGTAAGTATCCGTTTGCCTACTTCTAGGACACTCTGTATAGTCAAACATATTTTTAGGTGAGGCAACATTAGATTCTATAACATTCTTGTAGAAAAGCTTTCTTTCTAAAATGACAAATAGAGCTGTAATCAAAGACCCAGTCTTCGGGGGGATACCCTATATATAATGCACTAACTAAACTATTGACTACTAAAAATAATGTCATTGCATAACCTTCGCACGACTGACAAATATTGATTGATTAAGTTTACTTTACCCGGCTCTGTGAAATTTATAACTAGCATATCGAAAAGAAATCCATTAGGACGGTAACAAACAAACACAAATCTGGGTCTGCACATACAATGGTTGGCACGAAATTGAGACATCTCATTAATTCCTTCGCAATGACAATACTCCTTACTTGGAACCTTCTATTGTCTTGTAAACATTACAATATTTACTCGACATTGTTTGACGTGTGAGAACAGTATTAAGGAGGACGCTAAAGCAGAAGTGGCACAGACACATGTAGCTAATGGAAGAAAAACAGACTGTAACAAAATAATTGTAACTTAGGACGTAAGTAAAATGGAGTAATTCACGTGAATTTGTAACTGAATACGGTATATATATTTTGAAAATTATACCGGTTAGCTACATCATTTCTTTTTGAAATTTATGTACCTACATATGCGTTTAAGTAACATCTTCTGAGAAACCGTACGCTATGCGTACATACTTTTACATTTACGATCGAAATTAGTTAAGTGTTCTATAATAAACGTCGCAAATAACCATGAAATTTATGGCTAGTAACCCACACATTCCTTTTGATGTATCCCATCTTCCTGGTTCCTCAGACATCTTAGGATCCATATATGTTTCAGTTATAAGCTTTTGTTTATTCTGTCTCTATAAATGATCCAAATATTTGCATACTTTACGCTAGTTATTATGTATAAGTAAAATAGATTTAGAATATAATTTTGCCATTTACGTCTAATTAAATCTATTTGAAAGTTTAATATTTTGTGGTGCTCAATACTGGAATGCAGTAATATTATGCTAAATTGCAAGTTTAAACATCGTTAAATCACTGCACCGAAGCATGCAACCTTCTCGATTTATGTTTTTCGTACATGCCTCCGTCATTTCCTAATATACTAACGTATTTATATACGCTCAGTGAGCAATTAGTCTCCACATAACTCGCCGAAATATCCTCGTTTTGTGTTCCGATGAGATTTCCGTTATGCATACAAATTGACAGTGGTGGAACGCGTATGCTCACTTAATATGTAGGTATGTATGAAATTCGCTCATAAATTAGAAATTCTGCGTGCATCTAGGAAATACATAGTTGTTGACTCCTATTAATAGATCCTCCATGAAGATATTCGATCGTACATTAAACGTCACCCGCCGTAGAAGAACAGAAACTACAAGCGTGTGTTTTAAAACCGAGAATTTAATTAGCTACAGCAGTAAATTTGTCGAATCAATTACGTTTATTATTATCGTAAAGAAAACCAATTGTACAGTTTAGATTTAAATGGCTATCGTAAAATACGAACGAACGTTATCTAGAAAAAGAAAGGTTCGTGCCTTCGTTTGATTCGGTATTTATGAGAGACCACCAGCAACGTTAAAATTGAGATTTTCATGGACCCATCGCACTATTTGTATCTATACGTCATAAAATATCAATAAGCTTGAATTTGTGATCTGAAGTATTGATAATAAAGGGCATTCGTTTGTAATTTGTATAATTTATACATTCTCTAAAAGAAAAAAATGAAATCAAAGCTGAATATTCCAAGGAATTAAAAAAAGTAATCATTAAAAATATAGATAATTATGAATTATAATGCAACCTATTCCATTCATTACAATTATAGTTTATATTGTGTACATATTTATATACTAATTACTATTTGAGTAGGAGTTTAAACCAAACGTCTTCTAATAACTTGTAGGATGAATCAAGGATTGGTAGTGATGTATCTCAAACTTTCTCTTTTAACATATAGGTACTTGGTGTTATACTCATACTTACAAGGGAAGCTCGCGACGTGTAAATCGCAGATCCTGATGCAACTTTGTCAGTTTGTAGACCCCATGGAGTGTTACTTAAGGATACTCTCTGTTGTGGTGGATCTTTAACTTTAGGGACTGCAATTTGACTTTGAAATTCCTCCCAATTTTCGTTTATTCAAGATAGCTTTTAAATGATGAAAGATAGAAAAAAACTTACAATGAGCATGGAACGATATAAGTTGTGGTTATTTGATCGAATTTCAGAAAACGTGGTGGTTTAAATAATTATACAGAATGTCAACAAAATTATGAATTTTTTCATACTTTTTTATTTTATTGTTATGTGAGTGCATTGCATGTTCAAAACCAGTGCAAAATTACACCAATCAGTAAATGTCTATCTGTGATAGTTTTCGAGTAAAGCGGATTTGGGTTTAGGAATAAATTACGCCCTAGCAAAAGACAGGCAGAAGAAAACGTAGACTTCCACATATTGTTCCCAGTACCTTAGGCATTATACAATATATATACAGCAGATTACGTCTTTAATTTTCATCCGTCACAAATAAAGTAAAAAATTATGAAAAATAACATAAATAACAAACTTTTCAAAATAGAAAACTTATTTTGTATAAGGCACAAACAAACTACTTTTTTTAATAAAATAAAAATCAGTGAATATACAATATATACCTCTGCTTGCATTGAGCAAAAATGTAAAATTCATTCATCATCGAAGGTGAAATGCATATATCACTGGATGAATAATCTGGTCTGGATTCTATATAACCGCTTTTATACCAGGAATATAGAAATAGGTTAAGATGTCTTGGAGCAGATAGTTGCTTGTGGATCAAAGATTGCAATTTAATTATCATATTGCGTTGATGCAAATTAAGGTGAATATTGGCGAGCAACGCTTGATCGGAAAATCGCTTGACGAATCCTTTCCACACATACGAAGCCCTATACGTCGAGCGGTTGCACCAGTCCAGTCGTTTTCTTCTTGGGAATCGTGAGATGATATGTTGTTTTGTCGGCCGGTATAGAAGTCGCAGGACAGTGACCACCGCAAGAACTTAGTAGATAGTAAAATTGTTGTTGTTCCACTCTTAACTCGGTGTAGGTACACATCGGTAAACAATTTTTTAAATAATTCACCAGTTAGTTTGCAGATGGTGATGCTTCAGCTTTGACATTTGAAGCTTGTTAGGAACAAAACACATGGTGCGTTATTAGGTTTTAATCACAATGCTAATGTTACTATAGCAACCTGGAATAATGTACTGCCTACTTCTTTAAGACTACCAGCAATGGTGATACCAGTTTTCCTGCAGCCGATATTATCTTGTAACTGTGTGGTGCGTGATACACGCAACAGTTTTGCCTTTTACATAGCTTAAGGTACGACCAGATGATGCGATCTCAAATTAAATCCCCTTTGGTCTGCATTATGCATATTTTCTGGCCCACATGTATCGATGTGTGGTAAAGTCTGTAGCTCCCGCATCCAGATTCACTTTCTCATGTCCATACGTTCGGCCGACAAATTTAGTTTAATTTTTAGAGGTAATTTTATTGTTTCTTTTAAATCAGAAAATCCAATTTCTAGATGCTATAAAATTTTCCAGCTTAATGATTGCGCTTGCTTCTAACGCCCACCGTTGCAGCCTATGTCGTGTACTATGGCGTTTTGATCCACAGCTACTGAAAATTTACTTAATACATGTTCTGCAATTTCCAGCCATAAATAGCTCTTTCTGTTCCGCCCTTTTGTATATGTTTTTCCCATCTGTATAACTACTGAGGCACGGCTCGTTGTTTTGGATAAAATAAAAGTATATCTGAGAGGTATTGAACGCTAGCCAAATCTCTTCATTAATATTAGAAATGTGTGTGATATAATATCTTTTCAACATACAATCCAACCACACACGAATATGTATGTATGTATGTGTGATTAGGGTGATAGTACGCTGCGACCTAAAAGATCTATTGTGTCCCCTCTTCTCGCTGTATTTACAGCTGGCCGTCCAGTCTGATTCCTTTCAAGAAGTGCAGAATGTCCGAAGGCCCCAGATTAGGTAACTCTCCCTCTTCGATTTCACATGCTCCCAGGTGCAGCGCCCTTGAGTTGCACAGTGCAACACAGTTTGTGAGTAGATGAATGGACGTTTCGTCCTGTTCCCCACAAAATCTACATTCGGCTTCAGCGTCGCTATTCCAAGCCTGCTTAGATGTCCGTTCAGTTTACAATGGCCTGTAAGGATCCCTGTCAATATCCGAATATTATTTTTACTCAGGTTGAGGCATTCTGCAGATCTTTTCTGGTTATAGGTACCCAGAAGAGTTTTAGCTTGCCTCATTCCCTGGAGATTCTCCCAGTATTTGGATTTTCTCTGCTCTACTTCATTTTTCAGTTTCTCAGTGTTATGCTGCTACTTATCCCACAAAAAGGTTCTGGCCCTACAAAAGGTGTTCTAGCCCCTCTCTTAGCGAGATTATCTGTTATTGCATTTCCTTCCACTCCCACAATAGGGTTACCTTGTTGTTTTTGCCTAGCTCGTTTAGTTTTTGTAGACACTCCCAAACCATTTTGGAGCTGATTATGTTTGACCTCAGCGCCCTAATGGCTGCTTGACTATCAGATATTATGATAATCTCCTGCTTTTCATAGCTTCTGTCAATGTTGACCTGGACACATCTTTCAATGGCGTGTATTTCCGCCTGGAAGATACTTGGGTACATCCCCAAGCTTTCGAAATATTTGGTTCTAGGCCCATATATCCCTATTCCAGTTCCCTCTGCCGTTTTGGAGCCATCTGTATACCATTTAATGGCGTTTCTATTGAGTTTCACACACGAATATACAGAGTATTCCATTAGAATAAGGAAGCGTGTTTGAATACAACATACATAATATGCTTTTCTTTTGTCTACTCACGAATAGCACGAATATTAATAATGTAGTATCTACTTTATTTGTGTCAAATGACAATTCCAGACGTAATCCGTCGCTACTTTGCATAGGTACATATTGTATAATGCCGAAGGTATGAGGACCAATCAGTGGAAGTTACATTTTCTTCTGCCTGTCCCCTGCTATCGGCCATAATTTATTCCTACATCCAAACGACTCGAAAACTATCACATACAGATATTTATCGTTTGATATAATTTTACACTGGCTTTGAACATGCAATGCAATTACATAACAACATATAGAGTGTCTCATTAAAAACAGGAAGTATACAAAATTCATTCTGTATATAAATAACTATACAAGTCGATAAACAGTGCAAGTCCGCGGTTAAAACTTATTTTCTATCTTTCACTGTTCAAAAGTTATCTTGAATAAACAAAAATATCGAACGAAGTCAAATTGCACCCCCTAAAGTTGAAGTTTTTTTTTTTTTTTATTTAATGGCATTAAGGGATCGTAGCCCATCTGCCACTAAAGTTGAAGTTCCGCAACAACAGAGAGTGTTCTTAAGTAACACTCCACCGGGTCTACAAACTGACAAAGCTTTATCCGGATCTGCGATTTACACTTCCGTAACTTCCCTTGTTAGAAATTTATCACCAATTAAAGGACTGACACGAGATGTATTTTGGTCAATCTCCCTTGAAATTTACTTATTTCTTCCCTTTAAAAAATTATGATAATTTAACCTTTTTTGAATAATATAGAATCAAATTATTTATACTTTTATATAATATTAATAATTTATTGACCTCAAAGTATCCAAAAGAAAAAAAATATTTTAATTGGATTTTAATATTGTTTTTACAGGCAGGTTAAACGTAATCTTATACGAATCTCCTAGTAACTATGCTACAGATAATTATGTAATTTTCACATTAGGTGCTATGAAGATAATGACAATAAATCGATTTTGTTCAATTTACAATGCTTTCCTAGTTACTTTTTTTCATTTATACAACTAATGTAACCGTAACATGTTCACACTTATTGTCAGTATAAAAACAATAATAACAGTTGGAAACCATTAAAAGAACATTTCCTCTCTACCGATAATTTTGCATTGTCACGATTATGTTACGGGTTAACTTACATTTTGTACAGAGATGCTCTGTTGATATTTATAAATATCTAGGGCGGTCCATGGCAAGTTCGATGTAATTACAGATAAGTTAGATCCGGCATCCCGCTGAGCTATCAAACCCGCTTTGGTTCAAAACAGTATACAGTCCGGCCGCATCTTGATTGGAATAATTAAGAGTGTATATAAATATAATTCGAAACGCTTGGCTACAATAATAATTCCGTGATTTATAAGTAATCCCACAAAGAAATTGATTCACATACAGATGCTGCTGATGAATATGATGTGATGAATCTAGTGAGGATTTTTAATTAGTATAGATTTACAAAAGTTAAATTTCCGCATTGATGTATATTCTCCTAACGGGAACTTTTTAAATACAAAGATAAGCATTGACAACTCCATAAAATCAAAGACACGAAACGATTAAAAAACAAAGACTTCCACAAATTGCTATTAATAACCCTCTTCCTAGTTTCAATAACTGATTTAGTAATTGAAACAGAACTGGTGCAACAAAAAACCAATCAAGTCTCCGTTTCGAAACAAAGGAGCGAAGTAACAGCTCGTTGATTGGTCGATTTCCCCGCTCCGTAACGTTATTAAGATAAGTGTAAACGTTGCCAATAGAGAAGTGCTCAAATATTACTAAATCGATTGATCTTCTTACATGTCGATGTTATAGTACAACAAATGAGTACCGATAGTAACATGAACAGTTGGGACCATTAATAATAGGCTGTCTTGTTTTGTTTGTGGTCTTCGGACTTTACGTCTAGTTCGGCCGAGATCTATTTATCATTGCACTCAAAAGAATTAAAGAAAAACTGCTCTGAGGATCCGCATTGATGTTCCGAAGAGAAACCGATACACGTGTAAGACATTAGTGTGGTTTAAACAAACAGCGATTTGTACGTACATCATGTTCTCGATTTAATTATGTTATTGTACCCTGGAATCTGTTGGTTGCTAAATTAACTACCGCATATGGTAACCGGCATATATCAATCTTTTTTAATAACGTTTAGGAGCTTCTACTATTGAAGATACGTTTAACTATCGTTTATAATTGCAAGACCCATGCAGTGAAGCTAAAGCAATAGTAAACTATTTATTTGAAACTACTGTAGAAGAACTACTACGAACAAATGAAATAATATATATAAAATAGCTTACCTTAACCTAAAATTTAAGCCAATCGAATATTTTTTATAGAATAAATTAGTATTCCCATCTGCTACACTTCCAACTATCTTAAAACTCCTAAATATTTGCAAAACCTTTATCGATAAATTCTGTTCAGTGTACCTATCTTAATATCTTCCCTTTACAAATGCTAATCAAAATTCTTTTGCTGATGCTAATACTTCAGGGAATGATTTGATTACATCGCTTCTCTCACGCGACGCTGGAATAAGGTTTGGTAAAACTTTGACAACTATCGTTAACTCGTAACAAATGCAAGAATTTACTTAGTATTTATGGCTTTGTCTTATATTGACCTTGATATTAGCCTGTTAAGATTGTCTGATCTACGGAGGTCGCATTAGACAATGTTAACAGGCTAATATCAAAGTCAATAGAAAACAAAAGAGATAGCCATAACGACTTTATTTGACATAGAAGGAGTATTCAATAATGCCATTACAAATTCGATTAAAGATTCTGTACGGAAAAAGCAGACTTGGAAAGCAGACATTTAAAGCGACCATTTCCGCAAGTTTTGACTCAAAGCTGGTTTGGGACTGCGTAAGCGTCCTAAATGAAATGGCCACCCAAAGATAGCTAATATTGGACTGGGTTCTCAGCCACACGGGAGTGAAGAGAAATGAGGCACCGAAGGACCTGGCCAGAGGAGGTTGGTCAAGGTAATTCGTTGGAGCTGGCCCTTCCTTCGGCATTACCAAATCGCAAATGAATAAGTTATTAACGAATGCATAATAAGCCGAAGAAATTGTGGTAAAAGTCTGCAGGACAAAGAGAGACAAAGGAACTCTTAAGGGAATAGAGGCGTGAATTTACTAAAGACCTACTGATTGTGAGTAAAGACAGGAAGACTGTTGAAATGATAGTAAATCTGTTGTCCAGTCATTCTAGACTGAATAGGCACATGTATAACATAGACCTGGCAAATGAGGCTACCTACGATGGCCTGACGAGGACAAGGTTTCTGGTACTGAGCTTAGATAACCCCACAGCTAACACCACTCTCAAAGATGATAGGTCTAGTTAAAAAGGCAAAGTTAGTTAAAACTGGCATATGCTGGTAGACAAATAAAATTTTACCTACATATTATGCAACCGTCATAAAAATATTTCAATCAACATTATGTGCCATCTAGTATATGATCAATTGTCCGCCCTATAAACACCTAATTAACATCTATAATGCCAAAATATTAAATAAACGCTTAATCTTGGTTTATATATATGTAGTATAATAAATGATGAAATATCCGTGATATAAAATGTTGACATACAAATCATAATAAGTACACCAATTATTGGTATATGACAGCTGTTTCAGCGGGTTATTTTTACGTTTACTATACTAAACCAATATGAAACGTACATACAAATATTTTGTACATAGTATTCAACGTTTACGGTTGTTATTTATTATTTCATTGATATAAATCAAAATTAAATATTAATTCAACGTTTAGGATGCTGTTTGGGTTTGGTCAGTTTGAAATTTATGTCAGTTCCGTAGAATGACTTCCACAAGTGATAGAGGAAAACACTTATACATATTTTTTTTTTTTTGAATAGGTATATTGGTGCATGATCCAGACATAGAGATATAACGCTACAAATTTGCAAAACAGTTAATTGTTCTGAAATAATCTAAGATTTGGGAGTGAACGGAAAACCGAATTGTTTTGTTGATTGCTTTTTTCTTTTCAAGTAGCATTATTTTATTGAAAACATTTAGTTAACTGCGTAGGCCTACCTTTTTTAATGAAAAATTGGTTAATCATACCCAACATTTTAATTCAGTACTAAATCTTGCTCGATTGCCAATCATTTACTATACAACCAGCCCTTACAACGTTTCAAAGAAAAAACAAACATGTATCCAATTATTGAGAGCATGGAATGTATTCGCATACTTATACCGCGAAATGTAAATTATTTACACGTCACTAAATAGCTGGAATTTAAAATATCCGCGTCTCGTTGCTATGTCAACCTTATTAAATTATTAAACTTGCGATTATTAAACACCTGTGCACTTGTCAAGCGAACTTTTCTATAGGTTTGCATTTATCAAGATGCATTGCTCCCCGGGAACACTAATAAATCACCTACTTCAACTATCTACCAGTACAAATCAATTTACCGCGGAGCATTCAGGTAGGAAAGAAAAAAAATGTGAAGTAACCGTACATTTTCAGCCCAAAGAAACGCATCCGAAAGTCAATTAGATTTAACAGTTTTTTTTTTGTTATTGTTATTTTCTAAAACTCCAGTAATTCATCTAGAATTTTTACCGAAGAATTATTTATTTCGCTTTTTACACATACTAATTGTAATCGAAGAAAATTCAATTTAATGGTTTCAGATATTTAAAGGATCATCATAAAAAAAAAACAATATAACCGTGAAATAGCGTATTAAAGGCGCGATAAAAAGATCTCAAACTGCGTAAACAATCGCCGCGTACCGACATTCCGAAATGTTAGTCCAAGCGCCCGCCGCGTGAAAAATGTTTGGGAAACGTTTTCGTTGGACGACAATATTCATCGAAAGGAATCGTTGCTTAAAGACGGAAAAGCAAATTAAAATGTCATTACGTGTATCGACGCGGGGAACAATTGCGGCCGTTTGTAAAAATGTCACAAGAGGAGGTAAGATCTCTCGCTGCTGATATTCTCCTAAGCCAAAGATGGTAGCGATAGAAGTAATTGAACATCCCAACATCGTTTATTGTTTGTGGAACAAGCTACTTTACAACAGGTTGGAATAGATTGGTACTAAAATTATAGAGCCATTGATGTATTATGTTGTCTGTTGCGTTGCCGTTCTACATAACCATTGTGTACACGCCGATATTTTAATGGTATGCAAGTAATAAAATAACTTATCTGCATGAGATATTAGTAAATAGATACTTAAACTTGATAGTACGAAGAAACAATAATATGGCATCATATATATCGCCTAACCAACTTATAGTCTATTTGACTATAAATTAGAGATACTTTTTGTCATATCTATCTGTTGGTTGTACTAATAAATACTATAGGTAATATTATATCTAATAATAGTTTATTAATGAGTGCGGTTGGAATATTTTTTCCACGGGCCAGAATCGCAACTTGGCGAGTGTACCAACAAACGCGCGACCAGCAATAGTTGCGTTATTTATATCACTTGTGTTAATTATGTTTTATATTGTATAAATAACACATTTATTGTTAGTTTATTCACAGATGTTGTGTAATGCAATGTGGGTAAAACTGACAAAATCTACAATCCACGTCGTGATAAAAAGATGTTTTTACATTTATAAAATCACCACTAGACATTTACGGATATAATACACGCTTAATTAAAATAATATTTAGAAATAGACAACGGATCTATACATATACCATCACATGAAATGAATCTTACTTTGATTTGACTCAGCACATAAATATTTCGTCGGAAAACCTTATAATCGATATGTCTTACCACTAGGGGTCGCAAACCGGGAGCCTGGCTCGCAAACAAAGCATAAATGCTTCAAAATATATAATAATAATCAAATTGGATTCATCAAAACCGGAATTTCCGACATTTTCGGTATTTCATTAAAAAAAATTGTTCTAAGTTTCAATGTCGTGTTTAAAGTAAATAAGAGGATTGTTGCTCGCGCAAAAATGAGACATGATGGTTACTATGGCAACGGACCCCGCGGCCGCTATGTATGGGGATAGTTATTTATAGCCATAGCTATCTATACGATCAACCATCATTCATTAGCCAAAAAGCATGCGTTGCGAAGAGTTTCGTTTTTATACTGTGGGTAAATATATTCAGGGTGTGGGACAAAGATATGAAAACACGCCCATAACTAATTTTATAGGAATCTAGATGTAAAGTTGAAATTTGGAGAAATATAAGCTGATGAATGCTGTTTTGCGCAGGATGGCATCCTCTCCCCACCTCCCTGGGGCAAGAGGCTGCGGTGACTAAAGAAACTTGAATGGCATAATACTTCAAGTGAGGGCTCATTTTGAAAAACTTTGCTATGACTCCCCAATCAAAAATTATGATCATAAAACAAAAATGTGCATTTCTTTGTTTCTTACGTTAATTAATCTGTCAATGTCACAAAAACATCGTGTCGAACATTGACATAATTCGCTTGACCATGTAGCGAATGCATACAAATATTAAATTAAAAATTCCTAAGATTGAAATAATATTTTTATTAAAGCGGATTTCATCAAAACAAACACGCTTTCACATTTTTGCAAACACGCTTCTCTCTCAAACACTCGTGTTTCGGTGCTGTTTGACACCTACTACTTTTAGTCAAATAGGCATTCAAATTTTTTTGAGATTGACAGATAATTAACGCAATAAACAAGGAAATGTACATTTTAGTTTACGATCATAACCTTCGATTGGAGAGTGGAGAAAACATTTTTTCGCATTCAAAATACCTTCAAAATGAGCCCTCACTTGACCTATCATACCATTTAAGTTTTCATCCTCACTCTCCTGCCCCAAAGAAGTGGAGAGTGGGTACCATCCTGCACAAAATAGCTTTTATGATCTTATATGACATCTCCAAATTTCAACTTTATATCTGGATTCGTTCAACAGTTATGGGGGTGTTTCCATACTTTCGTTCTACCCCGTATAATACAATAAAAGCCATGTTTTTATTTAACTGATTAAAACGTCGCTTTAATCTTAACAAAAGGACCATAACCTTTTTTCTATATACAGAATGTTTGGTGCCTCGTTTGCCAAATTAAATTGGCCGATAAAAGGAGTCATTAAACGGCTCATAGATTCACAAAATTCATTTAAAATCAACCAAATTCGAAATTACTTGCAAATAACTTTAAACAGTAAAATATATATATTTCAAGGAAAAACTTCATTCGTATAAATTTTAGAAGAAAATCTATATTTGGTGTGGAGCCACCTTTAGCGGCGATTAACGCTTCAATTCGTCATGGCATGCTACTAATGCAGTTCTGAACGGTCTCCTGCAGACATGTATTCATTATCTTCTAAAATTTATACGAATGAAGTTTTTCCTTAAAATATATATTTTACGGTTTAAATTAGTTTTATACTGTTTGTTTAGCTACTAAGATTGCATATTAAAGAAATTAAACATTTTTATAACAAAATAATGATTGTTATAAAGTCAACAATCGAAATAACTAAAGAAAAATTCAAGTGCGTCTAATAATATGGCCAGAGACTGCATATAATTGTCAGATTAATGTGACATATAATGTAAAAAATAACTTCATAACACGATACTGCGGCACATAGACAATAAGTTTAAATACAGTTCTTGTATGATGGTCATCTGAAATTATATGGAAAGATTTTAAATAAAATGGAGGTGTATTTCCGCCAATTTCCAGAGTAAATTTGGCAACAGTTTGGAGTATTATCTTTCAATTTCTTCGTGCTATTAGTTCTGCTTGGTTATTCAAATTATTATTTTCTTCCTTAGTGATTTAATATTATTGCTTTGTTGTAAATAGTAGTGTTTACTTTTATACTTAGTTTCGTAACGCGAATATTACATTTAAGTATAAATATAAAAATAAGAGGTACATATAATGACAAACGCAACTCATATCTCCTCACAATATAAAAGTCCTCTGACAAGTCTAAACATCTAAATCTCTAGAAAATTTTATTAGCATTTGGATACTATTGAGCTTGCTTTTTAAGTACGATAAAGAATGGGTTAAAGATTTCATTAAATAACGAACAAAAAATGGGTGATTTAAATCAAGAAAAAGTAAAATTCTTAAAGTGCCGGGTAGTAAAATAAATTTAATATCTAATAAATATGTTTATGTTCCTTCAAAATAAATTTTTTGCTAAAGACTTCCTACTTTAATGTAACTCAATATTTTTATTTCTTGTCAGAATCATCCATTGTTTTATTTCGTTTATAAATAAAATCGTAAAATATCATTTTTTACGAAAGAAGACATTATAATAAAAATTATGCAGAGTTCAAATATTGAAAGACACGCTATCATATTTTCTATACGAAGATGACTGAAGCTTAACAGAATCACCATGTAATAAATTATATGACGTACCTTAGTACATATTGCTGCTTTTTGTTAAAAATTTATTTCGTTTCACCCTTAGCACAGTAATAACTTTTAATGTCAAATATTTGCCTTTCTAATACTATAGACTTTCATACATATAAAATCCTAGTCCATATATACGTTTCTCGTTCCAAGTGCGTTCTATTTCGTAGAATGTATCTGTTTGGCATTTAGCACTTCATCAGGATGGATCAACGAACGACCCTTCGGGGTAATTTTAGAATTACCTGCTTTTTCGAGTCGGTTTTCTCGAGTTACGCTACTGGTCCAGGAGTACATAAATAAATAACCAGTCGATTATATAAGCTCCAAAATTTTAAAATTACGTGGTGATTTTATGAATTTCAATTTAAGAACTGATTTACCATTGGTAACAATATTATTTGAAAAGCTTGAATTGATTTAAAAGGCAAAAGTAAAAAAAAGAGACTGAATTATTCACCATACAAACATAATTTATTCATGATCCTCCCTATTTTTCTTCAACTTTCACGTGTACAATATATCAAGGTGACATAATCTTTTTTTTTTATTTAAATATGTACCACCTATGTTACAGCTATCACAAACTTGCACGCATAGCATACTTTATAAAGCCATTCGAATCCAATAACTCTTAATGCGGATAGGTTTTTTTAAAAACGCCGATTCATGCAAAGCTCTTTCATTGTTTCATATTTTTTGTTTTGTATTTTTAGTCGTTCGCTGGTTCATGTGTGTGAGGCCCTCAGGTAAAGGAAGAATAACACTTCTTCACATTCTTGTTTTATTGTAATAAACCGGGCAAGGGAAACAGGTTCCGTGGTAAAATTTTCTTATTTTTTTAAAGGCTGTGTGTGTTGGGTTGTGTGCCTGTGCCTCCGTATATGCGATGGTAAATCGCTACTACTACGTCTGGTCGGGGATTTGCCGCGAAAGCTTAAAATATATTGCGATTGCTCTTTGTGACTTCTTTACCCCTTTGACAAAAGGTATAAAAGGTATGCAGTAAACTCAATAATTTGCGCAATATCGTTTTATTATAGCTGTGAATCCAGCTTCAGTTATTTCGTTCATTAAACATAGTTTATTGTGGTCAATGTTTATATATAAGTATATGATAGAAATTTTTTATATTATGATTAAAATAAATTGACAACTTTTTTTATGTCTTTTCAAGCATCTTGTTATCCGCTTGGCGCGATTATTTAAGGATCAATAAACACTGCGTTACACCGAGTAATAGCCTGTATCTGACACACAGAAAGGATTTTTAATTGTAGCAGTGTACATTGAATGAGAAAAATAATTGTTTTAAATTGTGGCAAAAAGATTTGTTATTTGTTGGAACAAAGAAATAATTTCTTTCTCTTTATTTTTTTGACACGAAGTGAATTTATTTTTATTTTTTTAAGAAAGACACTTTTAAATTCAAGTTAACGAATTGCTTTTTAAATTAGCAATATGTATTTTTGTATTACATTGATGGTTTTGAAGCATCGTTTCTTTTTCAACATTTCATCCTACTTCACACAAGTACTATAGCTACAACTTAAAGGCAAATTCCTAGATGCTCTAAAAAGTGAGGAAGAAGAGAAAGCAACTGATAGACACAATTCTTGAATTTTAACTTTTTTGTAACGGTGAACATATCTTAAAGCACATGCATACCAATATGTATTCATTAGAAACATGTAATATACAAAACATACTTACTATAATTAGGAAACGGTTTTTCTAATTTTCTACACTGAGAAAACTAGTTAATAAAAATGATGACAACAAACTTTATAATTAGCGGTACAGATACGGAAAGAACAACCCATCCAATTTGAATAAGAAAGAAGGTGCTGCCAGAGATAAGATACCTCAGGAAATGGGTAACTCCCTGGGGTACGTATTTGATAATATTTTTCGTCTAAAGTACTAAGGAACGTTCCTAGAGGGCGCGCAACAAAACAATATTAAAATATGCTTTTATTTAATTTTTAATTTTTTAATATTTATAATTTCAACATAGAAGGCAAATAAAGAAAAGTACCTTTTGCCTAAAGATAACATTTTATTTACAATATAGATAATATCTATGGTACAGGAGTACATATTTTATATGAATAATTAACCTGACATTTAAATTTTATTTATTAATATTACACTTATGTTAATCTAGCTTAAATATATACCTTAAATAACTAAGTATAATGTGTAACTAACACCTACAAATTAGAGAATATTTAGTGAACTTTATAACATATAACTTTCAGTTCATACTCACTAAACTATCCTATAAACTGCACTTTGTAAACGTTTGTCGAATATAAAACTAAAACACCACTGATACTTAAAAAAACACAAAAATAATGGAAATAGCAAATACGTGACAGACGCGTAGTAAAACCACAAAACAACAAATCACATGAATGAAGACAAAGGATGCAAGATGCAACTATGATGCAACTGTAAAAAACAGAACCACCAACCTAAATTTTATATACAACCTACACAAATCAACTTGCAGAATTTGGGGTTATAGCGCCATCTAGAAACGTTCCTTGTCACCACCAATTTTTGTTAACACTTTGGCCCTTTAAACTTACCCATCTCCTTTAGAACATTGTCTCTGGTGCTGCTTACGAAAAATAAACTGGCGGATGCGCGATAGCAAGAGGGCGTGCTCAATAGAATGAGACACATCCGAAGAAATATCCAGACATGTTATAACTCGCTCGTGAAAACATAGCCGCCCTCACTATCTTCGCTATTCGTTAAAAAATTGCAATTCAGTTTTTGTTGTAATTCGTATCTGCAATACTGTGCGCCCGTTTCCTCGAGCTGATGACGTATATGCGCGAGAGGGCGTATCTTCCGCCAATTTCCAAGGCATGCACTGTAGTGCGCTACACCCTCCATATTATATACACCTTAGTGGGGTTATAGCGTCTTCTTTCTTGCTCAAACTGGGTGGCTTGTTTTTTTTTCCACGCGTGCGTATAGTAAAACCTCTCGACCGTGGTCAAGACGTCTTACAGTCGATAGTACATGATAAAAGAAAGATTTAAGATTTCAGTCAATTTATGGAGAGAGTTTTCTTCATTTTTTGCAAATGTAAAAGAAATACATTTATATATTGGTGACAAATAGACTGTCCACATCCATTAGCAGGATGTCCGTTGTAAATGTGTTCTAGATGCAGTGATTCTCATACTCCCAAACTTGGATATTTTAAAATTGTCTGTAAAGAAGGGTATTCTTTGGAGAGAAGTGTACATACAATTATTTGAATAAAACAGAAATATCTACACAATAATAAAAATTTTGTTAGAATTAACAAATTCTGTGTTGCAGAAGATCCACAGAAAAAGATTGTTAAGTAAGAACTACCCAAAGTTGAATAATTTTGCTAAAATGATTATGGTGTTGCATCTATTAAAGAAATTCCACTTAACAAACCTCGTTTATAGCACAGTTTGTTAAATCAACCATTATTCAAAATAAAACATTTGCAACTCCAACAAATTTTCACTTAACACCAAAAATGCACTTACTGTAATATATAGATGTAGATGCTGGATGATGTATTACTGTCTCCTGGATTATACCATTAATTATACTTGTAGTACCTACTTTTCCCAACGTAGTGTCCATAATTAATATACCTACATATATTAAATATTTGCAAACTTCGTAATTGGTATTTCATGATTTCTCTTTCTTACCAAAATATAAATTATAATCATAACAAATGTTAGTTGTATATTATGGTATCTTATTCCTCATTAGTTTCTATTCCTTCATGTATCTTTTATTACAGTAATAAAAATATTATTTCTATAACTAAGTTGTTAACACGAACCAATCATAAAAACGGAATTTACAAGCTGTAAAATACATATTCTTAAAGATGATAATAATCAATTTCATTTCAAAAATTAGGAATGGTATGGTATGAAAAATTAATTATAGCGAAAGTATAACTTACATTTAGAACTATCCTACAAGAATAAAGTAGGAAAATATTTACAACAGTAAAAAAGAAAAGATTAAATTTCGAAACTAATAACGTAATGATGGTTAATATCGACTTATCAATGCATCTCAAGATATTTAGATTCGTTAATATTACGCACGTAAAAATTTTACGGAGCCAATTTAGATGGAGATGTATCTTTTCTGAAAAGCGTTAAACTATAATTAAAAATTTGTCTAAACATCATTAAAAAGAAATATTTTACACTTTTCGGAAACCCATATAGAAGATGTTACTCCTTGTTTAACATCACCTTCAGATAATAATAACTCCAACCAGAAAATTTTTGAGGTGACGAGTTAAGGTGACAGCAAAATGTGAATTGATTAACCAGAATTGAAACTTTATTCTCGTAAGGTTGTTCGAACAATTCCGAAAAGTAAAAGTTTATTCCTTAAGTTAGTAGATACTACCGTATCTCAACTCTGCAATACCTCGGGCTTAAACCAACTCCAAAACAGAGTAATTGAGAAATTGCAACAACTACTGTTAACTCCAAGAAGCAAATTTACATTGTAAAAATGAAATTTTACTGCGAAACATGGGGTTAGTATTAAATTGCACAACTTTGCCCGCTTCGAACTACTTGTGCTAACATTTGGACGTGAGAGAGCTACCACCGTAGTTCTCTCACGTCTAGATTTA
Organism: Cetonia aurata; assembly: GCA_949128085.1. Classification (NCBI taxonomy): domain Eukaryota; kingdom Metazoa; phylum Arthropoda; class Insecta; order Coleoptera; family Scarabaeidae; genus Cetonia; species Cetonia aurata. Next base: position 48,092,620 of record OX421883.1, on the reverse strand, counting down.
ATACCGTATTTCTTTTGATACATATTTATAACATTTTAGGCATTATTTTAGGCACATAAGATAGGATGCAAAGACATGTGCAAAGTATTTACTGTACAAAAGTTAAACAATAATATGCTAAAACCCATGCTTAATAAAAGTTGAAGAAAAACCAAACCATGTCGAAATTTAGAGAAAATTAAGTATTTCTTTCAAGAATTGATGCAAATCTTTCATTGAGTCTGTGTAACTTCTCATTAATTTGTAGGTTCTTATATGTAATAAAATTTACTATTTTCTTTTGGATGTTCTTGCAATGATGTTCCTGAAATCAACACAAATACGCTTGATAAAATCATATAAACGGAGAGATCTGTTTATTAATAGACAAAAAGTTGTAAAAAGTGGCGGTTTCGTTGGTTATCCCATCGAACTGACTCATTAGAATTTTTTGAAGTTCTAGTTGGAGTTTGATTTTGAAACTTACAGAATAGTCATGATCGACTATTACCTATTTAAAGAAAATATTTTCAACTTTATAACCTATCCGGCATACAGGCTGTTGTCGGCAATTTTTTAGTTTTAAATAGATTGATTCAATTTTTATGAACCTAGTGTATTTCCTAGGTCATTTGTAATCAGTTTGTATTAATATTCCCTATCCGTAAACATAACAGTTTTAGAGATATTTGCAATTTTGTCAAAATTTTGACTTTTGCACTCTATTCTATAAAATTAAATATTTCATAAGGTATTAGATATTCACAAAATTTTGACAAAATTGCAAATAACATCAAAAACTATTTCCTACTCGAAACTAAGAAGTCACTACCATTAATTTTACAATGGCTTAAAAACAATAATCATCTGTTTTGATTCTTGCATGCTAGTCAATCCAACCGAACAAATACATAAAAAGCGAAATAAATATTATTTTGCAAAGGTAAACTCTTTCCATAGATACGAGTAAAATATTCATATTTTGCTTACAATAAGAGCACATAGCCGTAAGATATAGGTAAACCAGTAGTCCTAAATTGGTGGCATTGTTCTTAAGACCGAGATGTGATATTGCGTGTTGGAGAACGGTCGACCAATATCTCTTTGTTCGCGTTCCTGTTCGTGTTGCATGCTGCAACCAGTGTAAATTCTACTATATGCACCGTTTACGCATTTAGTAACGAAACTGAAGATAATAGCCCACCTTACCACTGTCGAATGTCAGTAATTTCATTTATTTAACTTTATGATATCGATTACGTGACAAATGATTCAAACCTAAATTGGTACTTACTCGAACTTTCCTAGTAGGTTCTGCCATATGGAAGTTACTTTACATATGTTTATTTTTGAAATATAAAACAACATGCAAAGCAATTCAATAAGGTGTGTATTGTACCATCTTTCCGTGATAATGGAGGCAACTAACTATTATAACTAAACAGAACAATTCAAAATACTAGTATAGCTTTCGAAAACCGTATAATATTAAGATGGTAGATATATGCATTGCAGCAGACTCTATTCAACGCTTTATTACACATGTAAATCCTATGTAATTTCTATTAACAAGAAGCAACTTCGGATGATCATTATTGTAATATTAACCATATTGGAAGGATGATTGAGATTTATGAGCAATGATGGTGCTTAAATGCAATTATGTCATCTATACGTATATAAGTTTCCTCGTAATCATCATATCCTTTGTAGATGATTGTAAAATGACAAAGGTAAGCTGTTTATACATCATTCTGATCTTGTACGATACCGGTAGTCCAAGCGGAAATTACTTCCTTCACCCGCGATGAAGAAGAGGACTGTACGCTATACAAATATGTATATGTGTACGTATATATTTGTACCGCAATAAACAATTGTTAAAAAAAATTGAATGATTCTATGAAATTATTTCATTTGGACTTAAAGTTAATATAAATTAAAAATAAAAATTATCTAAAAACAATGTACTTAAATCAAACATGTACTGTTACTGTCTCCCCAAATGTTACATATCTCTAGGATTATATTTCTTTAGCAAATATTTTTTTATTGCCTGTATGTCGCTTGCGTCTGACAGATGACGGTTACAATACTACTAATGGCATAAAGTATGTACGTACCACAACTGGTGCTCTCTTCATTGTAGATAAATTTACAGTACATCATATTTATTATCACCACATCAGCCATGTCCAAGGATTATCACCTTACTAATCAAATAATCATCAACTTCATTTGAATTACTGTAAAATATGTATAGAAAAATCTTCTATTATAATAGTATACAAAGAACAGATCTGATATCATAACCATATCTTTTGCCATCATAACCACGGCAAAAGTTATCAATCTTGAAAACTACATTTCCATCAGAATGCAAAAAAATAAGCATCAAGGTAATTAAATCGAAATAGTCTCGTATACCAAGACTACACTTTAGTCAAGAGAAGAACATGGCACCTAGTAACTAAAACGTTTTGTGAATTAACAAATCAAAGATGAAGATTAAGATTAACTTCAAACCAGAATCATGATGGCATAATAAATATTAAATGATTAAATGTATATGTATTTAAAAACAAAAATGGGGAAACTTTCATAGTAATGGAGCTAATCAAAACGTTACTGCAAAAGAAAAAACAAGACATAATGGGAATGGATGAAAAATGGGATCTAAAAGACGCTGGAGTGAGAAATATAGCAAAATAAGATCCCAGATTAAACTAAAAAAAAATAAAAATTATTTAGGAACAAGGAACTATCAGGTCTACCTACCACAACATAAAAAGTCATAGATTTACAAATATCTATAAACACAGAGAACAACAGATTTTGGTATATGAACATGGTGAGCCGAAAATAAAAATGAAAGAGTATGAAAATAAAGGAATACGAAGAAAGCAAATAACCTCCAAATCCTCCAAAGAGGATGCCACAAGAACCGTGAATGACAGAAAAGCAATCGGTTCAGATCAGCACTCAACTGAAATTTTTAAACAAAATCCAAACATTATTAAATTTATCCAAGGCAGTATATTCGAGTAGAATAATACCCATAACGTAGTTATTATCTGTCTATATAGTACCAATTGAAATTGCAAAGACTAAGCATTACACTGAATACTATAGAATAAGTGCCTCGAGAAATTATGGGAACTGGAAGAACTAAACAGAAAGAGCTGGTTTGGATGCCAGGACACCAATGGATCGAAGGCAATGAAACAGTGAATAAACTCCAGACCAGAACCCGCCTTGGGAATAAGCACTAGCATATAGCGAATCCATATGGGAGACTGGATAGGAGAAGAGCATAGGAAGCACTGGGCAAACACACCCAGGCATGAGCATGTCAAGCAATTTATAGGCAACCCATGCCTTTTAAGTAGGAATCAGCTACAGGTAATTATCGGGTTAATGGTAGGACCTGCACCGACATAGGAACACGTATACATTCTAGGGGTGTTCAGTTGAGACCCTGAATGCATTATAATTTGTTATTCCTACGCCAAACTACTTCTAATAGATTTAATTTCCTTAAACAGATATGAAAATCGCACTCCCACTATGCAAAATAGGTTTCACCGAAACAGTGAAGGTAATTGCCTAAAATCAAATCCAAACAATTGCATTTTAGAAGAGGTTGCATCTGCACAGAAGGAAACATTTTTATTTCTTTGAGAACCAAATAAATAATCAATAATTTGTGCAAAGAAAGTTTTATGGTCAATTTAATCAAAATCCGTTTCCTACCCACTACATGTGATACTAATTTATAACGCTTCACACCTCACAAAGCACAAGCCGATTAAGAGTACTTAGAATGAACCTGTTAGCTAATCTATAATGCAGGTTCCATGACTATAAATAAAACTTTATTGTGTATGGAAGCAGATCGACTGTATAGCCGAGATAAGATTACGTAGGTGTACTTACACGTTTTATATACATACTACAACAACACACAACACTCATACAATGGACAGCACCACATCCAGGCAGACGAATTGTTAGACGTAATAGTTTAGCATAACTGGTATTGGGACAATTTTTGAATGAGTTTGAATTGGACGTGACAATGTCTTCCAACCCGTGACCTAGAGCGTTAGCACCTGTTCATACGGTAGGACATTGACCAGCCATTATCATACGCAACTCGTCTTTCCAGTTTCTATTTCGTTGTTGCATAGCTTACTTCTTAATATCTGTAACCCTCCACATTCCGATTATACTGTCTGCTTCTTTTGTTCCTTTTCGTTCCATTCATTATAAAATATATAAGAACGTTGCTGTTACTTATTGAAAGTTCGAATTAATTTTAATTGATCACCGGTCAGGTTCGGTGTGCGTGCTTACAACGCATACGTGGTCCGTTCGTGCTCCGAAGCAAGATGGACGTACCCGCTACACCCAGGCAAAAAGCGAAATGGAAATCCTTACACGCTTTAGTTTAAATTAGAGTAAATAGTTTTTAGTTCGTATAAGCGCATTGCATGCCCTTTAGTGGGTATATCTACTATAAATTCTACATTCTAATGGATATCTACTGTAGTTTTAATGATGTGATGATTTAGCTTTTAAATGCGTTTGTAGTCGCTATTTTAATTAGCAAATACTTTCATTTTGTCTAACGTAAGTACTTAAATATTTAACAGTTTTTTGTGTTTTATGTAGACACGTTGTTTTTGTAAAATATAAAATTACATACTGCTTATGTCAACAACAATTGCACTTTAATATTATCAAAAGAATCTAGATTAGCTTCAATTTGTAAAAAATTTGCCATGTTTTATGTAATATATAACTCGGAATATAAACATGTAGAAGTGTTCTGTAGTTGTCTTTAGAGTAGTCTTCTGCCTAGTGCCTCTTCTTATGTCAATGTTGGTATAACCATTCTTCTACAATGCTTTCTCCAGATGTGTTTTCTCACATCTAACCATGTAGCTCATCACTGATGATTTCGGCTCTGGACAGTAAGGTTTTAATTACCTTACTGTTTTAGTGATGATGGTAAGATCTCGCATGTGGATACCTATCGATGTGCGTCTTCTTTCTAAATACTGCGTGTTGGAGAATTCCCTCTTTTGTTTTCTTCACCACTACATCCAGGAAACGCAGACTTTCATTTTCTTCTTTCTCCATGGTGAATTCAATGGCTTGGTGGTATGGTTGATGTGTTCCAAGAATTGTTGTAATTTATCTTCTCTCACTTCGATTTCGTTTTGCTGGGACTGATGGCTTCTTCTTCAAATGCTTCCATAAACAAATTAGCTATCACAGGAAATAAACGGTTTCCCATCACTGTTCCATTCTTCTGCTCGTAATACTTGTCGTTGTACAGAAAATATGAAATATGAAACATACAGAATTAGTAAGGTAATAAATTATGTCATTGCACCCAAGAATATACCAACCGCAAAAATCATCACAGAGGTAGAAGCAGCTATCAAAGGCAATTTATATAGGTTGCAGCAATAGTATATCCGTCTTTCATTGTACGAGTTGTATAGCAATTTGAAATTTTGGGGATGTAATATAATGATATATATATTTTTATATTATGGAAGGTCTCTAATCACATCGCATTCATCCCCAGATTGTTAAAGCAATCAGGTTTGTGTTTTTACAACTGTTTCTGATAAAAGATAAAGAATTGCATATGCCAGACAAAGTTTTCCTACATTAAAACGCTTTCAAATTTAACAATAAAATTTGTTGTGTGGATTAGCTGCAAATCCAAGTTAGGTTTTCCTACACTTATTTTTAGCGGTTTCTACAATAACTCAGAATAATCAAAATTTTTAAATCGTTCATAAAGTTGATATACTTAATAAATTTTCAAGTTAGGGACTAACAAAAAAAAAGAAACAGTAATAAGCTGTCAAAGTATAAAAAGTCGCTGGAAAGTTTTATATGGAAATGAATTACTGTAAAGATGATATGGGAAATATGATTTTCATGCTCTTTTAGCCAGTTGAGCTTGCAGAGAAAGATATCAAGGCAGGAGACATCCGGAGAAATGAGTTTATGAAAAACTAATGGCAAGATTTATATAATGGAAAGTGTCGTTCACAAGAAATGGAAAAGAACAAAAGGTGCAACAAATGAAAGAAATGAATTAAACTTTTCGTTGGCAGTTACTGAAGGTCCAAATACAAGCCGAAGAGATATAAGTAAGAAAATACCATATTCTAGTCACAACAATATTTTATACTGAATAGAATTTCGAGAAACATTTTCAGTTTTGTAACTGGGTATATAATACCTTACAAGTAAATTCTTAGATATCAATATTTTTACTAATCAACAACAATATTGTGAGATTTATTTGATATATTATTTTATCTCTGTTTTACTTAAAAATGGACATCTATGAACTTCTGAAACATTTGTTAGGAATAAATTAACATCAGGAGTATTCTGGTATCTGTGGTACATAACGTATGTCACATAAGTTTTGGGAAAATTTTCGTCGGCGTAAAAATAACTATAAATAACTTGCAATCTAGTAACCATGATAAACATATGTTCATTAATACTCAAACTTGTTATGACATTTCATAGATGTCAAATAATTTGTCCAATTATGTCGTACAAACTTGAAATACGGAAAAGCATTTACAGCCTGGTTGGACATGTACCCAAACAAGAAATTGTAAACATATTTTGGAATCAAAATATTTCAAAGACAACCATTTATAGAACAATTGCAGAATGTGCACAAGGTATACCATGCCTCAATTTACCAAAAAGCGGACGTCCCGGAATGTTGACCGAAAATCGCGCCAACCTAATCTCTGAAAGTGCAAAAGACCGCGTTGGAACGTCATGCCGAAAGTTATCCAGAAGATTTAATGTTTCTCATAAAACTGTAAAAAGGGTATTGAAAAAAAAAGGCCTAAAGTTTCGTAAAAGACGTAAATGTCCACGTTATACAGAGGACCAGTTACGAAGAATTCCAATGTGTTGTCGTAGATTACTCATTTTGCAAACGATAAAGTGATCATCATGGACAATGAAAAATATTTTACGTTCTCTCACTCAGAAATGAAAGGCAGTGATGGTTTTTATACCGATAATATAGAAAATTGTGCAGATAATGTTAAATACAAAACCAAAAAAAAATTTGAAGATAAAATTCTAGTTTGGTGTGCCATATCGGAGAGAGGAGTTTCACGACCTTATGTTGGGCATGTGAGGGGTGAGGCAGTTAATGCCAACATTTATACCGAAAGATGCCTACCGAAGTTGCTACAGTTTATTACTACGACTCATCCACGTGAAGAAATAATGTTTTGGCCGGACTTAGCAAGTTGCCCTTATGCAAGAACGACTAGAACATGGTTAGAAGCTCACAACAGACAATCCGCCAAATGTGCCACAAGCTCGACCCATCGAAGATTTTTGGGGAATATTGACCTGAAAAGTATATGATAATGGGTGGGACGCTCAAAATGAAGCTCAACTAAGGCGAAGAATATATCAAAAGATAAGAGAAATTGATATAAACATCGTCCAAAACATGATGGGACAAGTTAGACAAAAACTGCGTGCCATTGAGGACCATGGCCCTTTGTCATTATTTTAATTGTAGTTTTCATTAATTTAAATATAAGGTAAAATGTTGGTAAAGTGGTCATTTGAATAAATTACGTTACACTTACTTTAAAGAATTTAATTATTTTTCCCAAAACTTATGTGACATACGTTATTTCTACTTTATCTTATACCACAGTTAAAGAACACTAGCAGGAATTATTGCTTATAACAAAAAAAGCTTGTTATTAGGATCCTTTTAAAGAACAACTAAGTAAAACTATTACCAAATTACGAATCTGTGACAATTAATTAATTGCCTATAATAAACAGTTCAGATTTATATCTAAATCTGAATTCGTCCATTTATTGAATTGGATATACTGATTCTTTTTTTTCAATTATAGTTGGCCACAATTCCTGCACTATTTACAGATTAAAACGTATTAGTTCATTCAAAATAACCACTTATATCTGCCACTATATTAATAACGTTATACAGGTTAATAATGCAACACAATACATGTAGATTAAAGATAAACAAAGACAAATCTAACTGCAGGAACATGTGTATCACGCTTAAAACCCGATGCGCATTTAATATAGATAAGAATATCTACTAAATCTGTTAATTTTAGCTATTGGAAGCATTTCTAGCGTTATAATAGAACCCATAAATACTTTTAGAGAAACTAAAAAATTGTATATAACAATACAAATCTGTCAGAGCAATCTAAAATCTCCTATTTATTTACTTCCACATTGAAAATATATCCCTACTTCCAGCTACAATTAACTAACTAATCGATTACCTAATAATGACATGTGTGCTCCTTCTTGCCTCATTATCCGGCGTTTAAAATTCGACTATCTGTTGACCCTATGCACGGTGTATCAAACGCATGGGAACAATAAACCGAAGATTTATTATGCCCGAAAGCGGTCCCGCGCACTAGTCAAAGTTACCGGTAGTGTTGTAAAACAGAAGTAGTCGCAGTAACTCAAGCGCAACTTCCCTTTGGCTAAGTTTCTGTAATCCATGAATCCTCCTTATGCCACGAACAATGTGTTTCAAAATTAATTAACTTCGAATTGAATATTTTATGTAACAGGTGACGATTTAATCGCGTCTATAAACGAATAGATTTAAACATTCTGACGTTAAATGGTTTTTGATTCTTAAGCACTTGATTGTGGTAGTGTTATAATATGCATAGATTTATTATAAAATTTACATGCGGAAGTAAGATGGGATATCAATTTATATGCGATAATAATGCATAATACTTACATAGATGCGTAGGTTGATAACGATAATATAATGCTTTCCTTAATGATATGGTGATAAGAAAACAAGAGGTAGTGGTTATAGCTCGGATCTTTATCCTAGTAAGAGGTTATATGTTAACCTTTCCATTTGCGCATATTTCACGGTATTTAATAAATTCTTCCTTCAGAAATAATAAATTCTTATTGATTTTACTATTCCAAATCACATTTTGGACTGCCGTGGCAACGTTCACGGGGGTGCATTACTCTTTTTCAAGTGACTCGAAGATCAATCTTGAATCCCACCCTTTTACGAGCTGCATAGCTTCAGAAACCCCATTTGAAGATATTACCATACCGGCTGCAAATTTGGCGCTTAGTATAACTTCTTGGTAGAACATGCTCTAAACCTGATGGAGTGGTGCTGAAACCAGAATATGGCGAAGAATTAATTGTGAAATGCAATTCGGTTCAATTTCTTGATCTAGTATTTGATATCTCATTAAAATACGAGAAACATTGTTCAGTTCTAGAGAAAAGTGGTGTTCGGTCCTATTCGGCATGTGCAAATGTGTTAGTTTAGTTATGTTGAATATCGCATGACGTCGTCATCTTTTGGGAAGAAGTCTATTTATAGCACAGAAAAGATTTATTGGAAGTATGGGTAGTGTTCTAATGCCAAAATACTGCTACTGGAGTTAGTTTATCTTCATGAATATTAATGTTTTTCAAAAGAAATTGTAAACACATAGAAGAGCATTTTCCAATGTAAAGAGTAGCTTATTTTACCTTTCATTGAAAAAAAAACCTATGGTAATACACAAGCATTCTATACAAATCTATAATAATTTAAGTTACCTTCTTTGGTACGCAACAGGATATAATGATGTTCTATTTATAAAACAGCGTACAAGATCATGTATCTGCCAGTACAGCCCTGGAGACGAATCAAAGAAAACAAATGACAAAGAGAATATGGAAGGTGTGGTAAAAGACCATCAACCGAAACTTGACCAAGTGATTGGTCGAGTACAGGAGAACTTCGCTAAAGTTTACAGCAACCAGAGAAAAGATGAAAACAGGACACGAAATGGAAAATGATATAGATGAATGTACTTATTTGCAAAAGGAGCAATTGGGCTATAGCTTGAACAATAGAGTAATATGTTCTTCAGAAATAATTTCAAAACAACAAACACACAATATTACCAACCAATCACACCAACGGAAGTGAAATGACATCTACACTAAACGATTAAAGAAAAATCTCCATTTTGTTTTTTCTTCTATTATCTGTTTTAGTATAGACATTAATTTTTCTTCTTTATTAAAAGCTGTAGCAAGATAAGCTATTGAAAAGTGCCCCAAAGGGTATTGAATTGAAAACAGCAACTCATGCAGAACTTATGCTTCAAGAGGTAACGACCTGTATAAAGTTTCAGCCCCCTACACCTGCTACGGGAGTTGATGCAAGCAATTATCCTCCAAACACTTTATTTTTTATCAGCGTTTCTGTTCAACGGATTTGAAATTTTGCAGAAATAATTTTTCTGATTAGTGCATCTATTTAAAAATTTTGAGCTCTCTGTGATAATTGTAACTAACAAAATAAGATATTTTTGACACCCTCAGAAACGGGGTCATTTTACCGAGCACAAACACCGTCGAATACGCGGCTACACCGTACCTTTATCTTGTGAAAATTTGATCCACTTTGCTGTGGTGGAACAATTAAATACGAAACGGATAGCTACCATGGAAAACGAGAAAAACATCGAATTGCACAGAACTAGTTACGTAAACCAATTCAATTTTCTTTGCAGAATAAAACAACATACACGAAGATCACAAAGAGAAAATAATAAAAACTGTACCAGCACTGAGAGTAATAAAGACGGATAACCGCAAAAACACAAGCTAGGTAAATGCCGGAGCATAAAAACAAAATCTAAGCAAATCAATGATTTTGGAAATGATATGATGTGATCTAAAATGGGAATAAAGTGATGGTCAAAGAAGATTAAACTGAAGAAGGTAAAGAACGATATGGATAAGTGATCTGCAGGTTAGAGGCAGGTGTTGTAAAGACTTGGATACACTGCCAAACATATTCACGAAACATATTACACGTTATCACTATCTTTTTTATGATCAGACACGCATTTGAGTAATCAAATAAATTAGTAAGGATTTGTGCTATATAATCTATAATCTTTGGTTTGTATCTGTCATTGGGTAAATAATAAATAACAACGGCAACATGTGAACAACAGCCAGCGTTCCTCATTCCGTTTGAGCAATTAAAATAATACATACAATTTGATACAATTTCCTTTATTTAACATGGGATTGTAAGCAATAAAAATCTAGTAGGTTTTTCTATGTACATGTCTAGACTTAATCTAGATTCGCAAAATAGTTTTTTTCTCTTTCACGTAGTACAGCTTAGAATTAGTCGCATCGATAAATTGGTGGAGACGCGAGAAACTGCGGGACATTCCGAGTAATAAAATTGACTGAATTGAAATCTCTGGTGATAGTAATAACTCGTAACTCGAACAACGTAATTTATAAGTTAAAGTTCTTTTGTTACCACTTCACATAAAACCTAAGACTTGAAAATTCTATCAATGAACAAAAAACAAAACATTTAATACCATCTACCAGAACAAGCGAGACAAACATAAGAAATGTATATAATATTAGTACAAATAATTAAGTGAATAATCAACAAAACAAAAAGATTGGCAAATATAGTTTTTAATTTCATACAAACTGTAAAAGATTAAGATTTATTAAAAACCGATACGCCTTAAATATTATTTTGGTTATTATTATTATTTGAAAGACCAACATCCAGAAAATATTAATATACAAAGGAATTAAAAAAAAAACAAAGAAATATTACCGTAATATCAGTGTGTTAGATCTTGAGTTTTATGATATTCAAGAAAATATCGTACAATAGAAAAGTATTTTCTTATAAACAATAGCATAGAAGACCATAAAACTACAAAACGATTTTTTCAAATCTGATTTAACGGTACAGTACAATTACCATAGCAAAAAAAGAAATAACATACATTACTATCAAGGGTGCATTAGCATATATACGCTTTGAGCGTAAATTACAAATGTCGTCGAGTGACACTGATGCTGTAGGTGACAGCGAAACATGCATGTCTGTCAATAACGACATTTTGTATACATTTTTCTGAATTTCATCAATTAATATGGCGTTAAACGCTAATTTCGCGGCTTCAGTCAATATGTTTTCAAATTTGTGTTCGGATCTGAACATATTTGTAAATCTAAATTGACAAATTAGCAAATATCTTCGCTAAAATAAGGAGTTTAAAATCGTATAACTCTCATACATTATCTTAAAAATTGAGCCGCTAACATTTTAAAACAAAATATAAGATTTACTAACTAATACTACTTTTATAAAGCACATACACATCCTCATAAACCTGATAAGATGTGACTGTCAAGCAAACCCATTAAACAAAAGTACATTCTATTCTTAACAATCCAAACTTACAAACAAATCTTAATTATACAAAAAAAAAAAGAAAGTTCTTTCGTTTTCTTAAAAACAAAATGACATTTCCGCTTCAAACAACCGAATAGAATGCCATAATCAGCGCTCTATTAGCACATAAACAATGCCATAAAATTGCGTTCAAATAAATTACTGCGTCGAATTTATAAATTCGAAGAGAGGTGTGTTCCTCAAGAATTAAATTACGATCAAGAATTTTAACTCTCGAATCGTGTGGTACTAAACACAATTAAGTGTTGCAAAATACTCGAGATATCGGACGCAATGTGAGCACAACAAGGAACTCGAAAATGATAAATGACTCCAGCAACAGAACTCATTGGGTGGGTAGAGACTGTCTATCTGTAAATATAGCTGGGTTGCAGATTAGCCCACAACATATTGTATGTATTTGCTAATCTTAATAGGGACATGCTTTCAATATATATTTGGCTACGAAATAAGTATCAGTCTAATTAACATTATCAGCAATAGACAGTATATTTGTGAACTGATACCCAATTTATTTGGAATCTCAACTGTTAATGTTTTGCGATGTATTACTAAAAGTTTATGATAAAATTTTTATCATTTATAACATTGTCCTCACAATTTTGGGATATCGTTTAAGTATGTATTTTAATTATTATGTATTTCACATGTGCTTTGACTCAAAGTTTTATGTCATTAATGTGCATAAATCTTCCACATTTAATTAACATTGGACTGCTTATTATAATAGCTGTGCTTGATTATGGTGCTTTTTTTGCAATAAATTAATATAATTAAGTAGCTCCAATTTAATTCTTCTATTCCTCCTTAAATCATCTTTAAGATACATATAAACGTGAAATAACTAAGCTAAAGATTAACATAGATAATTATGTTTCCAATGTTTGTGTTCGAAGAAATAATTTATTAAAGGTCAAATGTTAATTATATGGTGTACTACAACTGTTAAGTTTTTTTTATTATTATATTCTACAAGGTGTAATTTCTTAATTAATAAATAATTATTATTATTTTCTTGAAAGGTACAATTTAAAATAAAGCGTTTACTGTTTCTACATTTGCATATTTCACCGTAATAAATTAAAACTATCACATTTTTGTTTATAAAACTGACGGAGAAGTACAACATTAAAGTCTTCAGCGTACTTAAGAATTAAATTATTAACATAATTTGCAGTATAGTGCTTAAGTAGGGAGATCAAGTCAAAATAAAGTAACACCATTATGTGTTTAATAAATCAACACGTTATAATTTACAAAATATTATTTAAAAGATTTCTGGGTTTCGAATATTTATAAATTAATAAAACCATTAAATCGTAAAGTTAATAGATACAATATGCGTGATCGAATTACATTTTGGCATTTCAAACAACCTGATTAAAGTTTTAGCCAAAGTTCTAAATTCTGTATATAGTTATCTTTATGCTTAAAAGTTATTCTGTGTATAAATGTGGTGTATATTATTATGTTTAAAACCTAAAAACTTGCAAAATGAGATTTGTAGTGATAAATACATTCGATAATTATTAGTGTGAAGTCAATGTAACCATTAGACAGACATAGCCATGGACTTAATTAGTTATTTATTCACAAAATTATAATACATATAAAACTAATGATATCTATATTATAGGCTGTTTATATATAATTATGCATCTATGAGAAATAAATGATGCTATTATTCATCATAAATATAAAATTGAATTACCCACTGACTTTAACTTTGAAATTACGCGGGTAGGTAAAACGTTCTTACTTCATCAGTGCTCACTCTAACACGGAAGACAAAATTTCCAGAAAATGTTTCATTTATCAGCATTTAAATAGCGCAAGAAGGCAGTCTAGGTCTTGTCTTTTACTTGGTGTATCGCAAAGATCAAATTTATGTTCCTACACTTCTCTTTCAACATCTTCATTACGATTTGTTCCAACTGTGATAGTGGAGTATGCAGATGATCTCAAAATCCTCAGAATCTATTTCAATATTCTACAGCTGATTTTCTTGAAAGTGATCTACAGTCAACCATATCAGTTTAAACATCGATAAATGTACTTAACAAGAACTGCCAATAAACTCACTTACAATAATTATACTGGGATTGAGTTTCCCTTTAATATCCTTAGAGTATCACAGTTCAGAGACCTAAAAGCACTTTTTGATGTTCATATTCCAAAACTTTCACTTTTCTTGTATGTTCTTGCATATAATTTTACCAATCCTTTGACTTGAAGATTTTGTATTTCGCGCTTGTAAGATCAAAATTGGAATACGCATCCATTGTTTGCATCGACAGTTTACCATTCAATGTGGTTAAAAGAAATTTTTAAAATACATTTCTTTTAAAAATGATAGTATATATCCAATTCTTGGAAATGATTAGTGATGTTAATCTGTTTGAGAGGCATGATGAGAGCTCTGCTCTTTAAATGAGCGTTTACTGCAGTGAAGTTTGTGGTAAAATGTTTTAAAGTTTACATGTTAAAGTCAAAGGCAGATATTTAGCCTCTACGCAGAATGACTGGTTTATCTCAGGTTTGACCAGCGCCTTTTAGCAAACCCCAGATTAGATTCGACTTTCGGGGTTTGACTGATGTATTTTTAGGTAAACCTAGAAGTACCTAGAGTTCTTAGCCAAACGTCGAAAGTAAAATGATCATTTTCCGTCTTTGCCTGGTATATCCTAGAAAAAATTTGGGCAAGTTTGTCAAACGTCTATTTGTGCAGAAAATTACTAGTTTGAAACTTGTCACATGAGAAAAAGCCACCCTAAAAAGGAGCTAGTAGTGCAATCTTTATTTTTTAAGGAGATTCATGCACGAGATCAGGTAGACTTTATAAACATATTAACGTGTCCTGACCGTGACTACAAATGCATTCTTAGCTATCAAGATCATTTGACAAAATTTGTGATATTACGTTCCCTGCATATAAAAAGTGAACAGGAAGTAGCTCACATTCTTCTTGATGTCTTCTGTACTTTGCTAGGAACCGGATATAAAAAGGCAAAAAGAATTTTCTTAATTTCAAGGATGTGCCCAACGTCCAGCTGTCTCTAAAAGGGGCCAGCAAAAAAGATTCTAAGTTTGGAGCCTAAGGTCTCCTAAAATGTAATAAAAAATGCTCCTCAAAACTATGTAACGGTAAAAAATCAGTAGTATTATCATAAGGCTTCATCTTATCAAAATAAAGAGCAATTTTCTTGTTAATTATTATAATAATGCAGATTATCAATAAAAAAATTGTTTATTTCTAATTATTTATCAATCAATTCTTAGAATATCGAAACAATAAGTATTAAAATCGAGAAAAAATATGGTTTTACTACACCTAATACCTAAGTCTAATCAATTCCTATACCTAATTTATGTCTGACTGGTCAAACCCCGATTTCATTTGAATTGAATTTCGGCATTTGACCGTCATTGTCGGCCTTTCTTAGGATTACACCTAAATTCGTTAATCAAAGGTCGAAATACACTATTGGTTTGGAATTTGACTTGTGCCAGACCTGGGGATTACCTAGCCAAACCTAGGAGCGCCAGAGCTTCGGTGTTTGACTATAACATATAAACTATACACACGTTAAATAATTACCTATTGTCAGGCTCATTACTTGGATTCTCTTTATGATCTTTAACCCATCTAAGTGTCAAGGCATTTTCAATAGGGCCGCTTCTAGTGCAACTGGAGTACCAAGTCTGAAATCATCCTATGATTGTTAAGAGCCTTAAGAGCATCTTGACTACCAGTATTTATAAAAGGCAATATGCTTAATGCTTTTTGCTAAAATTTCTCCGGTACCATGCAGGATCGCCAGTACCTCGGCTTGGAAACGTGCTCAGTGTTAGCTTTAAATTGAGTTTAAAAGGTCCTGAGGGAAGACTCCCATGCACCCGTTGCCGTGCTCTAAACAGAAATTTTAACATTATTGTAAACATTTAATTTACCTTTTTCTTTATTTGATTTTGTCATTTCAAATTTTCAATATTCCTTTCCTTTTACAAAATAGCCTTTTTTGGATACTGTACTTATTCCCTTTTATATATCCTCTATAAGGAAGTTTTTTTGTTGCTGGACAATAAAGATTATTATTAAAATATTTTTTTTTTCGAGTAATATTATTCCATTTGTAAGTGTCAAAACAGTAGAAATCGCGCATATTATAATAAATCAACACCATTGTTAATATTTGATAATATTGTTACATAATCTCTAGTAGCAACTCTGAATACTAAATTTAAAATAAAATTAATGTGAATTCACGAAACGTAAATGTTCGAAGTAAAATTTTATTAGGATATATTACCGATCAGTTCCGTCAGCTTACGCTAAACGATTAGATAGATTTAGATGTTTGCTGAATTCGTTATAGAAGTTTTCAGCGACAGAAACGGTGCAAGTTGCCCGCAAAAGTAATGTTAATACATTTGTCCATTTGCTGCCACAAGTTCCGTGAAATCTTCATATAGGGTCATCAACTTTTCTACTCCGCACTTTATATGCTTTATTATCTTTATATCTCTTTCTCTTACATCATCGTTTGGTGCTGGTGCTTCTAAGTATTCTGTTATGGTCTGTAACCGTGTAATAAATTATAAATTTATCAGCAACGTACGAAAATTAATTAGTTTCTATTCTACTGATGCGGCAAATGCTCCATATAGCATCAGTAATTTCGTTATGACTATTATGGGAATGTATGTAGGTATACTTATAGCGCGTATCTAACACAGATATACATATAATACAGTGTCGTAACTAATGTTCTAAGCTGGTTACGCTGCTATTTTAGTGATTCCTCTGTTCTTTTTGCACCAGTCGGAAACCGCCTCGTCTATGCTTATGATTTATAGCGCATCTAATCGTACGGTGCACTTTTAAATATATATTGATGAAGATTAATCGTCCCGATCGGACGCAAGATTAAGAAATTTTACTGTTTTGTTTTAGACGAATTATTCTATAAATCAAGAACTGTATGACAAGTGTGCGATTTGCTCCTTTTTCGGCTTACAACGTGAGTTTAATAACATAACTCGTTACTTAAAATGTATTTTATGTTTAACTAATTCATTATTTATTTTGTGTTGTGTGCTGTTTAACGATTTGATTAATGTTGCAATTAAAAAGAATTACAATGAAATCGTTGTTGTAATGTCCCCAACTACAACAGCAATTACGAAATATCTTTCCGTTTACTGCATTTGTAGTATACTTTAAATCATTTACAGAAATAATATTAAGAGGTCCAGGAAACTTATTAGGCAAATTATTCTACAAGAATAGAGACGTATTCTAAGATATCTGTCATGAAAATTTTATATTCATAGGAACTCATTTTTAAGACATCACTTTGACAATCTAACGTTAACGATAAAGCAATAACACCTCCTAACGTGCTTAGCACACTCTGATTTAAGCACTTTTTATTGTATCAAAATATAACCAACTTCGTAGAGACGTTTTCGTAACAATAACCAATTTCATCGCTCGGTAATCGTGAAAAAAAAAACCATAAAAGTGTAAAATCTGCCGAAAAATAATTCCCTTCGGATTAAAGAAATTTAACGCTACATCATTTCGTATAAATGTGATTTTTCTTATTATATGACGGCGCACCGTGAAGGAATGTCGGCGAATTATCGACCACAGCATCCATCCGTGTCTGAGAAGTGCCTTTGGGACACTTTTATAGTTTAACACGTACATACTGTGAGCGCTTGATTGTCATCGACAATGATCATAAGAGTTGTGCCGTTATTTTGTTGTTCATTCGACACGGTATATCCACTCAAATAATAGAAGTAACTCATTCGTTTATCAGCAAACGCTACAAACTATAAATGAATTTTGTTGTTGTCTTTTATTTTTACTTTGCTTTTAATTTATAAAATAAATTGCTGACAGTTAAATTTTAATTGCTAAAAGCAATAAAATTCTTATGTGTGGCACTCCATAGGTAATGAAGTTGAAATGAAGTTGAATCACTGTACTCAGAAAAATTTAAGCATTTCATCAATATTTTTCCCGAGTCAAATATAAAACATTTATGTAACCATTAAATGGTTAGGCGAATACAAATAAATAAAGAAATGCGCATACAGTTAACTTCTTATGAATAAAAATGCTATCAAATGCTATATGAATGGCTCTATAAAACAGCAGAAGGAACTAGACTATGGCTAGAACTGAATATTTCGAAAGTTTAAATAAATTATTTTGTTATTATCTTTCAAGCAGAAACATTCGCTCTTCAAAAAAAGAGTCGGTTTTTTACCCAAAATAAGATTATTATAAAATTTGATGATCAAGAAGCATAGGAATGAATAAATGGTAAGTGAACACAGTTGCCCTTGTATGGGCTTTGAGACACACACGAGTGGTAGGAAATAAAATAACATCACCCTGGAAAGGGTGCTAAAACACAACTTTTAGGACTATAGAATACTTCTGTGCGGCATAAGTAATAGCACAATACTGGAGGAAATAAAAAGCGAAGCAAAACAAAGAAAATTCAAATATTGGTAAAATCTCAAAAGAATGAGAAACTCTTTATTTATAACCTGTAACCGGAAAAAATCTATAGACACATCATTAATATTATCATACAACATATATCTAAGTAAGAATAATGTCGCTAGGCTAGCAGGAATCCTATCAGGCCACTGCAAACTTAAAGGACATCTTAGTAGACTTGGAATACCACAGGCAGCAGAATGTAAATTCTATAGGGAACAGATTGACAGATCTGGACAAACATCATAACACCTGAGAGCATATTTTATTATTCGTCTTTTATATTTTATTTATACACTGTTTATATAAATATTTGTATATGTATATTTTATTGATTTAATCACTTATATTTATATGTTTATTACATGTTACGACGATGTAATGAAATAAACACTATCACTATCGCTATATGAAATCTTCTCACACCATACACTTTTCAGAAGATATGGGATTGAACAGTCAGCCATAAATGTAACAATAATAGGCAACACCTACCACCTAGACAAATAAAAGAAAAAGAAATTGCTGCGGAACTATGCAAAGAATGCGAAAATGGGCGGAAATTTGATGCTGCAGATAACGATATACGCCTTGCTGCAAAGCATTATAGTTGCTGGAATTTTATCAAAACAAGCAAATTACGGAGTGGAATAATTAAAAGTCTCAGGTTGCTGAAGTCAACAGCGGAGTTCTACAAGGGCAATCCTTGGGCCATTGCTGTTTATAGTTTATATTAACGATCTACCCATTAATGTTCCGAGAACCAAAACCTATTTGTATGCAGATGCTACTGCTTTGATGGTTGTGGCAGATGACTATCACATCTTATAAGAAAATACTGAAGCAGCAATTAAAAACACGAGTGAATAATGCTTTGCGGACAAATTGAAAACGCAGAAGTGAACATTTTCAACAAACCATTACACTGCACATTCACAAGTAAAATTTCTGAGAGTTATCATGGTCACTAGATTGAAATAACAGGAACACTTGAACGATCTGACCAGCAGGTTGGCTGCCCTATATACCATAAAGAGAATTAAACGAACCATGAGACAGCAAAAGCAGTCTACTTCGTGTATTTTCATTCTCTCCTGCAATATGGGTTAGGATTCTGGGGAAGAGCGACGGAATATTTGTGCTGCAAAGAAGAGCAATTAAATTCCTACGTAACCTAGAATACAATGAAAATTGCCGAAACCACTTTAGACGACAAAAAATACTTTCCTTGCCATCGTTATATATATATTATCAGTTGTCACCCATGTTTTCCTAAAACGCATCAAATACGAAATAGGAACGAAATTAGGATGCCATTTCACAAACTGGCGTGCTCTTAAAAATCTTTAGATTATTGGGGAACCAAATTATATAATGGCCTACACACAGAGTTGAAACGCATATCCTCAATAGGCTTCAAGCGTATAGGGTTAAAGACTTTTTAATGAAGCGATAATGCTACACGTTGGAAGAGTTCTATGTTTATGTTTTATATTTATACATATTTCTCAGTGCGTACGTATCTCGAATGATGGTTCTATTAGTGTTTCTGTTAGTTTGAGTCTTTATAGGGGTGTACCACAGGGATCCATTCTAGGCCCAATTTTATTTTCCATTTATACTGGTCAACCACCTACTCGCGTTTCTTGCTCGAATGTCCAGATGTACGCTGACGATACTCAAATTTATAAGATTTTCTATGCCAGAGATATTTATGGGGCTGTGGATCTTATTAATCATGACTTAAAACACATTTCTGACTTCGCATCGGAGCATATGCTTGCTAAATCTGTGGCCTTATTATTTGGTGTTCCTCGAATTGTGGACAGCAGTAGATCTGCACTTACATTAAAGATAGATGACTCTAGCTTGTTGCTGTACAATTCTGCTAGCAACTTGGGAATGGTTATGGATAACAGCTTTCGTTTTAAAACGCACATCTCTGGTGTTCTTCGCACGGCGTACAGCAGACTAAAAATCCTGTATTCGCTTAGAGGGCTTTTGGGTATTCGGGCAAAGACCGTCATGTGTGAGGCCTTTGTACTTTCCTCCTTTCACTTTAATTCGCAGGTATATTGCCCTTGCTTGCTGACAGGAATAGGGTACAAAGGCTTCAGAATGCTTGCATGAGATTTATTTTCGGTATAAGAAAGTACGATAGAATTTCACATAAACTCGTAGGACTAAAATGGCTGACCATGCAAAATCGTCGAAAAGTGCAAGCTCTCAAGCTATATCATAAATTGATTCTAGAAAGAACACCGCCATACCTGCTCGAAAAGATACGCTTTCGTACAGACGTACATAATGTTAATATTAGGAGCAAAGGCCTCATTCCGCCACCGCCGCACAGGACTACGTTTTATGAAAGATCCTTTTCTTTTAACGTGTATGCTTTGTACAATACAATGCTGGCCAATCTCAAAACATTAGATATGCGACCATTCCAACGTGCGCTTTTGCGATACATGTATCAAAGACAATAATTTATTGCTTTGTTTGCTTCTCTCTCTTTTCTTTTGTTATTACTATTATTATTATTATTATTCGTTGCATTTTTTTTTCTTTTTCTTTAACTTACCTTCTTTTAGATCGCAGAATGTTTAGTGTAGTTTGTAGTGTTAGGCATTTATGTTTGTACAGGGTGTCCCACCGAAGACTGGGTCTTTGATTACAGCTCTATTTGCTATTTTAGAAAGAAAGTTTTTCTACAAGATTGTTATAGAATCCAATGCTGCATCACATAAAAATATTTTTGACTATACAGAGTGTCGCAGAAGTAGGCAAACGTATACTTACTTCGTTATTTTAAATGGAACACACTATATATTATTTCATTTTTTAATTCTACGTAGAAAAATAACATGACTTCATATAAACTACTATATGTCTATCTTTAATAACAACGTTGTTATTTAGTCTTTTGTCAAAAGTAGTCCCGATGCAAAGCATCGGTTAAGGCGGCGTGGTTTATATTTGCATTTGTTTTAGACATTCATATTTTAAATATCATACATACATACTTAGTCTGATTCAACATTGAAATTAAAATCGATGTAATTGTATACAGGTGTCGACTATAGCCCTGAACATTTGCTTAACTTTAATCCAAGGTAACTTCATTTTTTTAAATAGCACCCTATATTTTGCTTGTGTTAAATTAATCCTTGCCCAAAACCCTATCAATCCATACTAAACATTTATGATGCCTCATGCACGACTTCATAGTTAATTAATGATTTTAAATAAATCCCATAATTTTTCCGTTAATTTTCAGGTCGCCTTGGTAAATAAAAGCTAAACAACTGAATAAAGCTGCGAATTAGCAAATACATGTCAGTATCGGGTCATAATATTAAACTAATAACAAGTCATTTATGTATGATCAGAAAATATAGAACATATTTTTAGTAGGTTATGGTAATTGTTTTGTTTTGTAAGTATCCATTTGCCTACTTCTGGGACATTCTGTATAGTCAAAAATATTTTTAGGTGATGCAGCATTGAATTTTATAACATTCTTGTAGAAAAGGTTTCTTTCTAAAATGACAAATAGAGCTGTAATCGAAGACCCAGTCTTCGGTGGGACACCCTGTACAGTAGCATTGACTCTTATGTACTATAATGTTTTTACTTACATTTTAAGGATACAGATTAAAAACAGGGGGTAGCGTTATGTTACCTATCTGAACTGCTCTTTAAGGTTTAGCACGAGCTTATAATATTTCGTTTGTTTATTTGTTATATTTCTTTTTCTATTTTTGTTCTCTGCGAAACGTGCTGAATAAAGACATATTATTATTATATTTCACGATTTTATGTATTCCTTGATTGATTTTGACAAAATCTATAATGGTGATTACAAATATATACTCATTTATTATTACTGAAAAATAAGGAATTGGCTACCAAAACGATGTTGTTCTACCTAGTTTTGAGTTGCGCACAAATCGAAGTTGCCATGGAAACTTGCGATATTTTAAAAAATAAAACATATATCCAATAGCATTCCTTCGCAATTAAGAGTTCTCGCCATTAATATCTTAGTTAATATTAAGTAGAAATATTATTGATAAAAATCAGACTAGGTTGTAGGACTTTTTTTTATATTTAATCTTTGAGTATTTCATTAATGCTTTATGTTTGCCGATTAGCTGCCATTCACATGATTATTCTTTAATTCGTACATTTAATAAAATTTTAAACTCTAATTAAAAGAAATTATTTCTATCAAAGGAACGCGTGGAATGTATAATTATACAACAACCATTCCTTCGTTCAAGGAAGACAGTCTCTTGCAGACATTCACGTAATAACTCAACTGCTATATACCGGAAAACACACGCATTTAATACAATTTATTCGAACATTTCCTCTCTTTTTATCAGAGATAATACTCAACAATTGAATGTAAATCCAACGAGGTTCGTATCTCGTATATGTGAAACGGATCCTTACGTGTGCCAGAGCCATGTGCTCGCGTATTACACATGTGAAAAGGAACGCGTTTCCCTGCATAAATAATTACTCTAAACGTAGAACTTTCTAACGATTTTAACTATGCAAATATCTGTAAGCAGCATCTTCCGCGAGCGATTATCTCCGCAAGATGGTAGACAATGGCCGTAGAAGGATAATCTGATCGAAAAATGTCATGAGAAAATATGAATGAACGCATGAATTACGACGCTATTTTATTCATGAGCATTTGGTAAATTAAAATAACAATGGTTATCGCACACAGACATATCTGTGTGTAGGTAAAGGCTTGTGAAATACTGTGTTCGATATATTTTATTTCCTCGTCGGTGGCAGTGCACATTACCTGCACATTAATTACGTTCTCACATGTGAATAAAGTTTGTCCTTGATATCTTACATATTATATACATATGTAAGCGCACATTAAACGTTAAGTGCTCATTAACATTACACATATCATAGTTATTTATTGTTTAATATTGTCACTTTCCAATTACCAATCACATGCTACCTTTTTACTTCAGCTTCGGAATTCGCCCAACAGAACTGTTTACGTCCGTATAGATTAGCGATACATTTTATCAGAGTGTTGGTGTGTCCAGCCGGAGTTAGACGGTGACATGATAATGCATTATTGCTCTAATCTCGCCAACTGGTTTCCTGTTCGATTGAAGCATCTCCGGAAACTGGTATATCTCTCAACAGAATAGGCGCATACGTCCGCCCTCTCACATAAGGAGGGGCAGAAATGTGAAATTGACATCGTCCTACTAGAGTCGTTATTAATTTACAAGTCATGCAAATGCACAGTTGCGTAGTTAATCTGCAAAAGTAATAAAGTATCTTACGTAATTAGTTCCTAAATAAAATAGGAACAAGAAGTTTCTAATTTTCGTTGATTAGTAGTACCAGGTTTACTTATTTTATAATTTAAATAATAAATGCCACTGTCATGTGGATAAATTAAATGTCTGATGTTTAACTAATTAAAGAAACACTACACAGGGAGAAAAATGTAGGAAATTTTACTACAATTGTCAGCATTTATACTACACATTATAGTAGATATAGGGACAAATACAACTTGTAGCAATGTTTACCAACAAATTGTGGCACTAAGTAGTATTAATTCTCACAATTTGTATAAAAAACAAGAATGAACAGCTAGTTTTCTTTCAACAACGTTGTAAGAGAAAGTAGTTTTTATTGTAGTAAAATTATATACAATTTTGTGTGACTTTTCTATATACTGGTGAGCATAAATTAATACCTGTAATATTTATTCCACTCATTATTTTAAATTATTATGATTTTATCATAAATTTTACTTACCTTTATTGAAACATCCACAAAAGATATATAACCTACTACATGTGTGGAAAAGTTTCAACTTGTGTATTAATATATGTAGTATATACTTATGCAAATTACTATATATATTTGCAATAATTTGTACTAATTCTTATTGTGAATTTTATCTAATGTAGTATGTAAAATGTCTACCTTGCAGTTTTAAAATGTTTCATTCGCCTGTAGCACTTCTAATATGTTTATCATTAATTCTATAATTTATTGTTAAAGTTTCATTTCATTGTTAAAAGGATCAAAGTATGTAGTAAAGATACACCATGTTAACAAACTAGAAACCATATATTCTTAAACTAAGCAAATTCACAAATAACAGACTTTAACAAAACACAAATATTTAAAACAAAACAGCAGTCTTCTGTAGTATTTCCTAATTTATTTATTATAATTTTACTGCACTACTACGCTACCGCATCGCGGGCGTACCCTCTCCGAAGCTGCAATCGACAATTGTATTCTACTTTCGGTAATTTTCCCATTTTTTCCCATTGATAGTTGACTATTAGTACTATTACATCACTAGGTAAGTGCCTGGAGACGGTTTATTAACTGAAACTACCACAGTAATATAGTAAGATTGTAATAAATAAATTGGGAAGTGTATATATTAAAACATCAAGAGAGCACTATTCTTCACAACCGCACCTAACACAGGTAAAACCAAACGGGAGGACAATTGCAGTGAGCTACACATGTGCATTTCAGTTTCGCGTGATCGAGAACGCCAATCGTCGATGAGCATGTCAATGCAAATTGGCGCGTTATGTAAATGTAATTGGGGATGCGCAAAACAGCGCTATCCCTGTTACATCTATTTTCACCCATTCCATGTCGAACAATGATAGAAAATCATCAAATATTTCTTCACCAGACATTCTAATATGTATGTATATTAAGCGTATAGAAGATTATTTTTATTACGAATTATAATTGCCTGATATAAATATGTATATTTTTAAGTACAATATAGAGGTTTTAAACTTTTAAACATATAGTCTTTTTTATTATATGATCTTATAGCTTTATTGGCACATTGTTGTGCAATGGTAGATACCACAGTAAGGTACTAGTAAAAATATATACTGACATGGTGAAATAATTACAGAATGTGTGCTAAGTTTTCCTACAATAGAGTATCAATTTTTGCTACTTCCAAATATATACAAATTTTAACAAAATTGTGTTACTATTTCAAACAAAATTGATCCTACAAACAGCTGTGAACTTTTTCTACAACGGCTAGTATTAAATGATAAACGTGTTCGTTAGAGCTCACTTGTTTGTATTATTTATTTCTACAAAATCGTTAGTACTGCGCCATGTAAGTTTTTATTACAAGGATTTCTCTCAGTGTAAGCAGAACTTAGTAAAAGTATAAATTTTTCAGAATACTTTACCGGAAATAGAATACTAGAACAGAATATGCAAGTCTGATAGTTGTTTACTTTCATCTTCCTTTAAAAATATCGTGTGCCGTACATTACATATAAGTTACATTTACGCCACTATATAGTGACTTATATATATGACATTGAGTTTATCACAACGTTTTAGCAGTATTAAATTGCAGAGATACGAAAATCAGTCGGCAATTAATAACCCCATTGGGAGAGAGAGTGAGATTGCTGCATCTGCGCAATCCGCTATAAATATTTCCAAATCATCTATAGCGATTATCGGGCACTTAATAATAATCATTCGTGCTCTGGAACACACAAAATTACCGAGCGATAATCTCGATTTCGTAGCAATTAAAGTGGTAAAAGGAGCGAAAAAACGAAACGGAATGGTCCTTGGCATTTCAGGCAGTGGTTTATTTATCATCCGCGCGCTCTCCGGTAAGATGAAACGACGCGCACTGACCTCGCCCGAGACTACGTTCTTGTACAACAATACTCCAGCTCCGAGAGAATCAGTTTCCTACATAAAGCGGATTAGCTCCATTCATCGGTATTTTAATTTCCGATGAAAAGGAGTATTAGAGTATTATTATCTTTTTATACTCCTTATTCGACGTAAATGTGGGATTAACAAGCGTCTCGAGCACATACAGTTTGTCTCGATCGTACAAAATGATGTTCGATCGCGTGTTTATTGTTAAGAAAATGAACACATTCTAATCGTGAAAATAGGAGCAAACTTTATCCAGAGCATCCCAGATTGGGATCACATAATTAAAATGTAATTCCAAATAATTTCAACATTAAACTCTAAACAAAACGCATAATAAAATAATCATTCATAATGGTACTGAAAACTTAGCGAAGTAACTAATCATTACAGTAAACAAAGACAGCTTGATACAGATCCCCCTGTATATGAACGTCTAGACCAACAAATCTCATTAAGCTGTGAGAAAAAAGAGGTGACATAATGACAAAGAATAATTCAATCCAAAAGGAAATATTGATGACGCAGATAATCTTAAAGCTGACATACTCATTTTGGTTAGCAACAAAAGAATTCGTGATACTTAAACTTAAGTGTATGATTGGCGTGATACAACGTCTAATACTTGATTTTTTTCCCTTATGAATTGATGGCTTATTGGAAATCTGAAAGGTTGGTCATCATTAAGGTAAACTACAGTATTTTAAAGACCCATTCACTTTCCGCGCTTACCATGGGAATTCCATTTATTATTGCAGATAAAAATGAATTTACGTTTGCAAAGTTGCTATTTTGTTATTATTATGAACCTGAAGAGAAATTATGTTTTTTTTTTTAATTGAAAATGCTCATTTTTTATCTTATTGGCACCATATTAGATGGCAATCATACATGACGTGTTGATATTTTTTTTAGTATTATGCTTTAATTAACATGGAATCCATTTTAAAATTGTATCAGCTAACTACGAGATTTTAAACTGCCAACATTTTAAGTAGCTTTCCTTGGTAATGTTATGCACTAACAAAGAGAAACGACCAGTTTAATATAAGCACATTTAATGTTTAATGGAGAAACATAGATAATAGATACTTAAACCTACGCACATAGTACATACCTAGGGGCTACCTTCATAGGTAACAGTATATATTATATTAAACCAACTACAATATTTATAGCGGCACCAATACGACACACCTGCTCCCAATATGGTTATTGCAAAGAATTACCTAATTTAAGACTTTTTAAACCAACAAATATTGCCGTAAATGAATAACCAACTAAATTTCCTAACCTATGTCTTCTGAATTACTATTTAGTGAAAATTAGTAAGTCAATGTCAAACAATCCATTAAAAAACTTTGAGATAGAATGACCTGATTTCACTGTAATTCCTAGAAAAACAATACAAAGGTAATTTATATTAAAATCTAGAGAAACGGTACTATCTAACTGTCGTCACTCAGCATACGAAATTGCAAATATCTACAGTCGCTATTATTGTAGGAGTTTCGATTTGATAGATCAAAAAATACTTGGCATGCCCCCTCTTTCCTTTAACGAACCAGACTTTCCTATTACCAATAAACTATAATTAAAACATTTGGTCCTATATTTAACCTTAAATTTCATTTTTCGTCAATTAAACCATAATAGCACAAACGTGAGTCAAACATTTACAGTTGAAATAATAAAAAAAGAAACTCTCTCTGGTCTTAACATTTTTTTTAACATTTGTTGGTCCTTTCCTTGCCTTACAATCTTGACACCTTCGATTCGAACATATTGCTTAATGCCCTTAACCATATCTTCCCAAAAGTAGCGTTCTTTTATTTTATTTAACGTTCTAATGAAACCTAGTTGACTGTTTAGAAGTTCATTATGGTGGATATGATATGATAAGGATTTGGAAAAACCAACGATCTTATGCTGTCCCGACAGCTTGGATTTCTTCTGTACAATATACCATCTATAATTTTAAAATTCTTAACGCTGCGCTGGAGCACTGGACAACCAAATTCAAATTTCTTGAATGTTTGTCCCCATAAATAAGGTTAAATTAACATAATTTTTACAAATAATAGAAAATAAAAAGTAACATCTTGTTTTTTTTGCGGAGGGGAAAAATGCATAATGTACCTTTACTCACTAAGAAACTCCACCTTTTAAGTCCTGGATTAACCTCGAAAGCGTTTCATGTCTAACATATAATTGTCTTCTCCATCTTACTTAGATTTTCTTTTTTTTTAAATTTTTAATACTTTTTCAATATAGAAAGACACCTTATTCCAACAGTTCCTTTCGGGTACCATCATATCCGCTATATCTGCTGGCATTGAACGTCCTATCTCCTCCTCTAAAGCCTCCCACTATACTTTAAAACGTACGCATTCAAAAACTGTGTGATATACAGTATCTAAATCAGAGTCCTGATACGGGCATGCAGCACCATCTAGTTTCCTTATTCTAACTAGATACTCATATATACAAGTAACCACACCCTGTCAAAAATTTGCTAAGATAGTATTCCACCACTTCATGTTTCCTATCTATCCAGGCCGAAACGTTTTTAATTAATCTGCGTGTCCATTTTCCAGTAATGTGTGTATTCCAACGCCTCTACTAAAGTAATCTGATATTATTTCACGCTGGAGTTCTTGCCTGCCTTTCGCCTACCTCTGCCTCTCTGCTATAGACATATTTCTTCTCTTTACCCTCTATTACCAGTACAGCTGCCTCCGAAATCATTCTATACGCACTTGTTATTCGCAGAGCCCTACTTTGGACTGCTGACATATTTTCCCTACACATTTCTTTATCTAATACCTAAATCTCACCTCCCTAAAGAATGCAATTGGTTACAGGTATGAGCAACCTTCGTTTACCTGAAGATGGTCGCCAATATTTGTCATGATTTGCTTAATGAAGCAACCAATTGAGCAGCTTTCCTAGATACCAAACATATATTTTACTAAAACGTCATTCGATTATCTAGGTGAATTCCTAAGTATTTAACTACTTTCGAAATTAGTAGCTATTCTCATGTAGATCTCTAAAAGAATCCTAGGTGTTGTCATTAGCACACTATCTGTTTTATGAGCTGCTAGTTCTAAGCATGCTCCTCCATCCAAGTGTTAACTCGTCTCATAACTTGATTATTTTTTCTTTGTACATGCGCAATGTCTTTAGCAACAATTACTACTGCGATAGCATCAGCATGCCCTATCAAATTCCTGTCGTCCAGCATTTGCATACGAAATACATCATCATAAGCTGCATTCCATAAATCAGGGCCTAAAATTTACCCTTGAGGCACCCCAGTCGTAATCTTCATGAAATGCATTCCATCCGACATCATAATATTAACATAAATTTTGCAATATTGGTAGATTATCGACTAACGCTTGCATCAATTTGCTGGATAGCTTCCCAGAGGCGGAAAAGTATCTAGTATAGAAAATAATATAATGAGATATTTTTGTAAACAAGTAGAGCACTTGTATACAATGTTAGGAACAGGTTCTCTATTACTTAATAACAATAAACATTCCACATGATGTTATTATTGATCACATTAATTCCAATCTGGAAATTTCCGTTTATGTAATTACCAGTACCTAACTAAATATTATGTTTCCTGCAATATAAACAAGTTAATCCTATACGTATTCCTTTTCTGGTAGGAATGGAATGCTGATCTCATATTAATTTAAGTGTAACTGTAAATACGTGTCTGTTTATACCTGTTGGGGTTCTTATTCATTCAAAGCTATATTGAGGGATATTAACATATAGGAATACCAAATTGAGTCGTTTTGCAAAAGAAATATTAGGAACATTTAACGATTTATAGACATATTCTTAAGGCATATCATTTACGCATACACAAGTACATAAACCTACTTGTATAGATGGAGGCTTAAAGTTTAACGGCATCATAAATACAGAGGTATCAATCACCCACAATACCCGTATAAGACGACAATTACTGTACGAACGAAGAGATTTTGCAACAATATCCTTGACAATCGACACACATGGGCATCAATTTGAATAACTGTCGGTTGAGTTGGCGACCTACGTTAACTGCACAATTAACGCTTATTTCCAGTAAATGCTACACGCAATAGTAAAACGCTATGGACGCATGCACTTCAATGAGCTATTTAGCAATAAGTCTGTTTGTGTAGACATGTGTATGTATCTAACTTAGATGCTTGGGCATTACATAGGTACGCTAATCGGATTTTCATGTGACATTGACATACAACTATTGACCCGTATGCGTATTACATGAGGAACTGAGGAACAAAGATTCGACGAACAAGTGCTACAGACCCTATGCATGTAGGTACACCTCACAAGCTATTAAAACAAGGGCTGGTTGATGGGCTGTATTACATTGCGTATGGGTAATCATCTCGAACGCGTAACAGATTAATCAAACTTAGTAATCTGGACCCCGTGAATCATAATTAATTATTATACGCTTATGTAATTATAATATTAATCGACTCCGAAATTATGATCTAAAATCCGAGACGAGTTACACCTCTTCGTCTTCTACCTAAACGGTTATTACTCGGGGGTTTTTATCCTTATTCTCCGGGCAATCTCTTATTCGTGTTTAATGTTTAACGCGAGGATTCCGTGCTGAGTGACACGCCATTAAACCCAGAGAGCATTTTTAAATCGTTAATTAGAATTATCTTTCCCTGCAATAAACAGTGTATGATCGTACTCGTATGCGTTTTAATAGCAGTAAGAGTAAGTAATTAGTGAAATCTATACTAACGAATGTGTCATAATTGCTGGCATGTATATACATAACGTAATGATGCGATTATATTCGATGATAGTACCTATAATTATTATTTCTTCTGTATTACTTTTTTAGAAAACTAACGTTTACACCTGGGTACTAATAACTTTCCCATAGGAATTACATAAAGCAAACTACGCGTAATACGTTATTTAATCTTTGTCATCACATAAATTAATGGTTAACGTGTTTATCAAGGAACATTAAGCTGTGAAATTTATTTCTAAATTATCGTTATAAGTAGAAAGTAATGGAAATGTCAGGTACTATTCAGCACACGAGCTGTTGTTGGAATAATTTAAGGGCAAGTAGTGCCCCCAAGAACCTTAAATTGAAACTATCAAACCCTTGACATTTACATACATATTAATTTCCCAAGTTTTAATGTACTGATAAATGAAACTGATGCATACCAGATCCTTTCTTTGACAGACCTTTTTAAAAGGAACAGCTGGATTAACATCGGATAAACACTACTATTTTGGCAATTGCGTCTACCAAATAATGTTTCTTGTCGAAAATGCTTCCCCGTTTCAACCAAATCAAAAATGCAAATTCCAAAACCATTACCGTAAAGCAGGGGCTACTTTGATCCAATGTTAATACGTTTCATTAAAGTAAGGCTTATTGCTATAGTATTCTGTCAACATAAAAATCCGAAATAAATCGCATAGCCTACTTAACACTTGCTAAAGACACTAGTATAACTAAATTATCAATGTTTAGAAAATAATTCGAACAATAGCATTTTAAAATTTGGGACAATGTTTTCCACACGAGTAGGGTTACTTTGGCCCAGGCGAAATTTAACCTGTTTATAGGATTATAAACGTCACTGGGATAAAGAAGGAGATATGCTAGGTATAATAATGATGCATTGTACTTAGAAACATGAGGTTTTATTAAATTTTGCGATACGAAATTAAAGTGAATGAAGTTCGGGCACGAGGAAGAAGCCTTTTCGGACCTCTTTGGGCCGAGGAATCTTTATTCTTATGTCAGACGTCTTATAAAATAGAGTATCTGCAATTTTGGGCCATCTCCAACACTTACTGCCTTTCTTCATGCAGTCAACAACTGCTCCATCATCAGCAACAGTAATGTCTCTCCCAGGATACTCCTGGTCATCATACACTACGATAACATAATCTCCCGATTTAATTTGCTGAACAATATCACTTACATTTCGTTGCTGCAAAGCTTGATCTGATGATTGTTCTACGGGGGTTTTAACCTTATTAGTAGTTGACGCATTAGGTTCCTTCATTTGATCTTCAAATATCTCGAAATTTTCCAAGGAACCAAATGACTCTACGCTTCTTCCAGATGAAGCAATGCTGAAATTGTCGTCTTCAACTGATTGAACTCTTTGTTTCCGTTTTCTCATCTTACGAGGAGGTTTTAGCTCGAGTTTGCCTGGCATTTGCACACGGCAACATTCAATGTCATCAGGATTAATGCTCTGGCCGGGCGGTACAGCTAATTTTTGCCTTCGATTGCTCTTCGGAGTTATTTCCATTATTTTCTCTTTAAGTCTTCCCGAAAATACTTCCCTTATTAAGCCAGTATCAACAGCAGTGCGATCCTGATTGGGCAAACGATTTAAAATTTCATGTTTATTAATCGGATAAATTCCCGCTTTCCTAAAACCGGATTTTAAATTTTGGGAAATGGTTGGTTCAAGGTCGTCCAAGGTTTTTCAAATCGCTCCACCAATTCCTTTTTATCCACATTGTCTATTATATTAAGCGCTCATCCTAAAAAGTTAGTGTCTACAAAAACGTGGTATTACATTCTCTAATGTTATGAGAATTAAATTTTAGATATCCTATATTTTAGCAAACATATCCTAGTTTCAGTTAGAGTAAAATAGTTACCTTTCTTGTACCTCGAATAAAAACGTAAGTATAAGTTTGAAGGATCCTTTAATATATGGTGCTTTTGGGGAAATTTGCATTAATAAATTCTAAATGTAGAAATTAAATCTTTATTTTACGTTTCGCCAATGTCGACATTGGCTTCTTCAGAAATTATCCAATAATTATTATAAAAAAATCTGTGAAGCAATAGTTGAAGGATTATGTATGTTTTGTTTAATAATGCTATCTCAAATAAATATAAGAAGCGTAAGAATTTTTAGCAGCGGTCATAGCTATAAAGAAAACACCATCTGTAACCATCTGTAATCAATACCAATTAATTCTAAACGACATCAATGTTCATCCCATCGTTTCTACCAGTTTCTGAACAACACCAACGCATTTTGAACAACACCAACGCATTTTGAACAACACCAATCCTCATTCCACCCCTTCTTCTCTCTTTTGCTCGTTTCTAAAGAGCATGAATGCATTTTGAACAACACCAATGCTTATCCCACTCCCTCTGCTCCTTTCTTTACAGCACCAATGCTCATCCCTTCTATTCTATTCGCTTCTGAACAACATCAATGCTCATTCCACTCCTTCTTTTATTTTTTGGCTCGTTTCTAAAGAACATTAGCGCATTTCGAACGACACCGACACTCATGTTACTCCTTCTCCTTCCTCAACAGTACCAATACTCATCCCATTAAAAATAAAAAACCTCGATGGAACATAAATTGGGAATTTTCATCAATTTCTCTTTTCAATTTTAGAGATTTGCACACGTTTGGCGGAATTTATGCTATACTAGGTGGGGTGAAAAGTATCCTGCTTGACCGCCAGAATGCGCTGCTACTGCAAAAAAGGTTATGGTGCCTTGAAGTCCGTTCATATTTAGGCAGACATGCCAAATTTCAGTGCGATACTGTATTTAGTTTTGTTTTGACAGCTGATTGTTGTTGACGTGTTTGGCATCATGTTGAGTATGGACAAAAACGATTGTCGTTCTCTCATAAAACATTATTTTTTGAGAGGCAAAACGGCGAAGGAAACAAAAGAAAAGTTGGATAAATATTATGGGGCTAATGCTCCGTCAGATTACACCGTCAAATATTGGTTTCGAGAGTTTCGTGGTGGCCGCAACTCCACTACCGATCAAGTCCGCAGTGGCAGGCCCTCCGATGCGGTTACAGAGGACAATGTCAAAAAAATACATGAAATGGTGTTGGCTGACCGGAAAGTGAAGGTGCGCGAGCTAGCAGATACCACAAAGATTAGTACTGAGCGCACACGCCATATTTTGGGCAATATTCTGCATATGAAAAATTTATCCTGCCGTTGGGTGCCGCGCATGCTCACTCCTGACCAAAAACACGAACGCGAGAGCATTTCGAAAGAGTGTTTGGACTTGCTGATGCGGAATCGGGCGGACTTTTGGCGTCGATTGGTAACTGTTGATGAAACCTGGATCCACTATTACACACCAGAGAACAGAATGAGTGCCCGGCAATGGACTGAAGCCGGCACGAGTTCTCCGAAGCGGCCGAGGGAGGCTCAATGGGTCGGAAAGGTTATGGCGTCGGTTTTCTGGGATTGTCATGGCATACTTTTCGTGAACTACCTCGAAAAAGGAAAAACCATCAAGAGCGAGTACTACTGTGCATTATTGGAGCGATTGAAGGCCGAAATCGCTGCAAAACGGCCTCACATGAAGCGAAAAAAAAATTTGTTTTTGCAAGACAATGCACCGGCGCACAAGAGCATCCCAACCACGGCTAAAATCAATGACTTACGGCTCCAATTGCTGTCGCATCCACCGTATTCGCCCGATTTGGCTCCCTCGGACTATTATCTCTTCCCAAACCTCAAAAGATGGCTCATCAATAAAAAATTCAGCTCACGAGAGGAAATCATCGACGCCACGGAAGAGTATTTTGCAGACCTTCCAGAAAATTATTTTTCGGACGGGATCAAGAAGTTGGAAAACCGCTGGAATACGTGTATCGAGTTGAAAGGAGACTATATTGAATAAAATAAAAAAAAACATTGAAAAAAATTTTTCCCAAGGAGGTTACTTTTCACCCCACGTAGTACACTCATTACTTCTCTCAACTTGCGTTGCATTTACTTTTTAAATGAAGATAAAGGCCATTTCCGAAAAATTGACATATGGTTCCTAAGCTAAATCGATTAACAGTGATGGCTATTCTAATGAAGAAAGGAAACCACTAAATAATACAAATATAAAAAAATGATACCTTAAAATAAACCATTAGGAAACACATGCCGAAGAATTGTGATAAGGTTTAAATATACAAATTTCTCAAGTTGCTTAAGATGCAAATAGGTTTTTGCCAATATACAAATTCCTCACTTTTCTTCCAATTTAATTCAGTGTTAAACGAGGAATCCGCAAGCCCGTTAATAAATATTCATTTTACAGCATACCAATGCAGATAAAAGGTTGTAGAATATATCATCATTAATTTTTTAAATTACGCGACTAAAATTAATATAACTCGTATAACATGGATGCACATATTTATGAGTTTACGCACTTATATACCTATAGATATCTATGTGCATCTATATAGTAGGCAAAAGCCTCAGAACATTCGCGCCGACATAAATTTTCTAAGAAAAAAGGGAGCCGTAAAAAATGAAATTTTAAAGACCGTACGACACGTGTAAATCATACACGTTTGATTGCATCAGGATTCGAACGGCCGACATCATCATCCACACTATATTCATTTTCAATTTCTTTCACATCTAAACTAACCTCGATTGATGGGATAATTTGTTTGGCGATGGTAATTTTAGGAGGTGCACAGACCCGCGCGCTCCATAATTCGTTCTTGTGAGTTAATGCCTTTTGACACACCAATAAAAGATTATAAATAGAACCACGATCACGTCGAATACCTAAAGAAATATTCATAGTATCTAAGTGCATGTAAAAGCGAGAGTATTATTATGCATAAGACCGCTTTCGAAGAAAGCTTTAACAGAATCAATCCCCAAACGACATAACTATGAACAAATTTATTCTAGAGAATCAACGAATGTATGAGCAGATCTTTTATGATCTTCGATTGTGAAAGGAATTTGTGCGAAACTTATTATGTAGAAATAGATCGATAACAGTTACGGAAAAATTAATACATCAATAAAACGTTGGTTAGTATCTCCAGCGAAGCATTCCGCGTGTTTCTTCTTCATTTGTGGCAATTTGACCGATTGAAAATGAAAATTGCATGAGAAGTGATCACTCGGCATCGCCGACATCAGTATTTGGCCGTTCTTCCAAGGCATTCTATACGAGATTTATCGCCGTTGTAGTATTTTGTACCGCATCGAGAACACGTAACTGTCCCACCGCAATAAAATTTTAATTATGACAAAACAATGCGCGATTAAGTGTATCTGGCGATGGTGGAGAGGCAATCTATATGTTAACCGGGATAAATATCGCTAATTGACGGCATTAATTGCCGCAAAAAAACCCTCTTTAACTCACTGATACGTTCGTGACTTGGAAGTTCGATTTATAATAAAATATTTCGAAGACGTGTCCTGTCTAACGTAACGGTTATTGTCCGCTGCGCAGGTTGTATTGGCGAAGCAGAAAAAAAAAACAGTTGTGATTTCCTCCGGATTTACAATATACCATCAGGGCGGCATCTTTCCAAGAATTTTTACGCGAGTCCCAGATAGTTTAAATAGGGGAATCGATTCAATCCTGCGGTTGTATCCTGTAACGACTTTATTAAGCTTCTAATTACGAATAAAATATAAGGTAACGCGTCAGTGCTCCTGCGGAATGGTATGTAAGGGACTCGTAACTGATAAAGAACTCCGTACGACAACCGTTTAATTGCTATTTTATGTATATTTTCGTATTAAATACGAATTACGAACATACATACGTGCATGTGCGCTGACGTAAAGAAAATTGTATTTTCTTATTGCTTAGAACGTTCCAACAAAGACCAATGCTCAAGTAGCCATACTACAGAATAATTATATACGTCGTAAACATATTAGACTGTGCTTCGATTTGATTTATTTTTAGTTTCCTTATGCTAAAAACATTTCGCTATTATTTTATTTATTTATTTATTGAGTTAACTTTATGGCATATAATACGTATATATGTACATGCATGCACAGGATATGTAAAAAAAATATTCAAAATATAACACGCACACACATCGCTGCCGCTGCGTCCCTCTTCTTCGCCTCGAGATTGGATATCCCGGGCTACCGGTATGGAGGGCCTCCTGGTTTTCGTCCGTCGTCTAGTCTGGTTGTGTCTTCTTACTTCGTTCTATTTCGTATAATATCTTTCACTTTCTTTTTGAACTGTACATATCGGAGTTGTTTTATATTTTTGGGTATAGTGTTGTACATGTTAATTGTTTCGGTTGTTAATATTTGCGTATACTTTAAGCGTTTATATCTTTCTGTTCTTATGTGTGATACCCTTCGTGTTCTGTAGTCATGAATCTCTTTGTTTGTTGTTAATTTTACATTGATTTTTATTTGTTTATTTTAAATTTTATACAACAATAGTATGTTATTGAATACAATTGACTGAGTTATATTTAATTCTTCAGTTTCCCTATATATGGCTGTTGACGGTGTTCTATAATCCATATTGTATAGCATTTTTAGTACTTTATTTTGCTGCCGTTGTAGTTTTGAAATATGTTGTTTACTTGTGTTTCCCCAAATGTTGATCAGATAGGTGTTGTTTGAAGTGAACAGTGCATGATAGATAGGTTTTCTATACGCTGCTGGTAACATATGTTTGATTTTATGAATTGCTGCTATTAATTTTGCATTTTTGTCTATTAGTGATTGTATATGTATATCCCATTTTAAGTTATTCTGTATTTTCAAACCTAGATATGTAGTATTTTGAACTTCTTTTAGTTTCTGTTTCTTTAAAATTATTTGTATATCATGTTGTAGTTTCTTATTTGTAAAGATCATAAATTCTGTTTTGGTTTCATTAATAG
Organism: Cetonia aurata; assembly: GCA_949128085.1. NCBI lineage: Eukaryota > Metazoa > Arthropoda > Insecta > Coleoptera > Scarabaeidae > Cetonia > Cetonia aurata. The sequence goes on along the minus strand of OX421883.1, from coordinate 48,054,306 downwards.
TAAGAAGATTGTTATAACACCAGTTTTCCAAGAGTTCCATGTCTATACTTATATTGCTTTCTATTTGTTTTGTGCTATGTCCACTATACATTATGCATGTGTCATCAGCGTAAGCATAGGTTTGACCGTGAAGGGATTGACCTAAAAGATCATTCGTATACAAAATGTACAGGATTGGGGGAAGTGTACCTCCTTGTGGCAGACCATATTCAGCATACATAGCGGTACTTTGTCCTGCGTTTATTTTTGTTACTCGCGGTCTTTCGCATAAATAAGTTTTTATCAAGTTCAGCTCCTTTTCCTGAAATCCATACCATTCCAATTTTTCGATTAATTGTTGTTGAAGATGATTGTTGGAAGGCATACTGATTGGGACTTATTATGCTATATTTTTGTACATGCTCCATAATTCTCGTTTGTATAACTTTTTCCACAATTTTATTCAATGTTGTTAATAAGGAAATTGGTCTATAGTTTTCCAATTCGCATGGTCTTCCTTTTTTATGTAACGGTATCACTAAAGCCATCTTACGGTCGTCTGGATATATACCGTCATCTAGGGTTTGATTAACTAATCTACATATCAAAGGAGCTAATTTTGTTTTGCTATTTTTTATGACATTCGTAGTGATATTATCGAAACCAGGGGCTTTATTATTTTTCATGCTACCGATTATTGCCAATATCTCGTTTTCAGATGTTTTTTTAAACTTAATAGGTGGCATTCTCGTTGTAGTAGTGGTTGTTGTTGGTCTTTTATTTCCTTGAATTTGCTTTTCTGCCAATGTTTTTCCTATAGTTGTAAAGAATTTGTTGAATTCGTTAGCCATTTCGACTGAGTTTCTAGTAAGTGTTCCATCTTCTTTAGTTATTTCTAAAATTTCTTTATTCATCCTTTGCTTGTTCTTTATCTGCTGGTTTACGAGTTTCCAGATTTTTCCTGGATCTTGATTGTGGTTTTTGAACAGTTTTGTACCTATCATTTGTTGGATGTTTTCTCATTTTCTTGTACAAAGTGGTTCTTTTTTTTTATCGCCGCTATAATAGTGTCTTCTATCCAGGGGCATTCCCTTCTTCTTTTAATTTTAATGATTGTTTGATGTTTCTGTGTTATAATCTGTATTGTTTCAGATAGTTTACGAAAGGATGCTATGCTCATGTTTATTTTACTTATGTCGGTGTTTATGTCATTGTAACTAGTTCGCAAGTATTCGAAATAATTGTATTTATATTGTTTTGGTAACATATTTGTTTTGATTTTGGTTGTTATGGCATTGTGGTCAGATATATCTGTTTTAACTATTTTTATTTTGTCTATTATTTTTGTATTTGTGGCTACATGGTCTAGAATTGAATTTCTACCGATAGTATTTATTCTTGTATGGTAATAACTCGATCGCTTATTATTATTATATTTTTGAAATATTCTTTTTTAATTTTGTCGAAATAAATGTTTTTCCTTACTGAATTTCGTACCAAATTGCCTCCGAAGTTCCATAAACTTTAATTTTACTTTCCCTGCAAATCCAGGATCAATCATTCACTATACGCGGAAATATTTAGTCATCTGACGTCTGAGCTTCTCGACGTGTCGTCACGTAATCGCAACTAAGTTAAGGAAAGAATTTTTCCATAACGGACAACGCAGAATACATCGGATTCTGCGAGCAAATTATACCTGTCTATACGCGTCACGTGAGAAGACGCCAATAAAGTGAGGATTTTAGTCTTCATCTTGCAGTAAAGAAAGTTACATTTCCAAGCATTGTTACCAGAATACTTAGATATATGCATATAAAATTCTAATTTAATACTGATTGTAAAATAAGTATACATCCAAGTACTACCTAATAATATATTAAAAGTAATATCATAAGAAACGTTTTAAAGCACGAATTCAAGTTTGAAAAATAAGTTTTTCAATGAGTGAGTGCTTTAAATTAGATAAAACGTTTTTTTTTTAAATTAGCGTTTTTAATGTCACTTCTTTTAGCAAAAAAAAACGGAATTTGATAATATAAAGAATTATATAATGATTGATAACGTGTATGAACTGTATTTAAAAATATAACCTCACTATCATATATCACTATTATAATAGACGTATAAAATCGTTTGAGTGCTTTTATATTATTATAAACTTCAGTTGCAAAAAATATAAATTTCAATCGAACTAAATAATAAAAATTATCCGCATTTATGGAAAAGTTTTCAGAATTTTAAAATATTCTGTACTTTGAAGAGTAGAGGAAAAGGGAATAATATTGTAATAATATTTATGCTTGCACACATAAGCAAAATAACTTATCCCTAATCTGGGTACCTGGGCACTCACTCATTCATGGCAATGAGGAAGCAAACACCCTTCCAAAAACTGGTGCAGCGGAGCATCTCCAGGGACCAGAACCTGCCATTGGCATAGCACCTACGGTAGCTAAACAGCAAATCAATGTATGGGCGCAGCAGAAAGCGTTCCAACCTTGGAACAATCGTCCTGGTATGATACATGCGAAAAAGTGTATTTCGTTTAATCATGTCAGGACCCAAGAACTACTAGACCTTGACCGTAAAAATGTCAAAGTAATAGCTTCTGTCTTTACATGTCACTGCAAACTCACAAATCACCAAAACAGAATTGGACTCTCTGAAGAGACTGAATGCCGGCTGTGTTTTGATAGATGATGAGCCAGTTGAGCATATCTTCTGCCACTGCCGCGCCATAACGAGAATCAGGTATGACATCTTTGGGAAGGTTGACCTTTCGCTAGAAGGCCTGAAAAAGACCTCATTCAAAAAGATTCTGAGGTACCTTAAGGGCCTGAACTTGTTGGATGAACTTTAAAGATAACATCCGCTCTACAATTTCTGATAGTTAGAAATAATTTTTACAAATCTTTCATTTTAGGTAGTACAATAAAAAATTATTTAAAAAATAATGGTCAAAATGTTCAATTTCGGAAAATAAACCATTTTTACTTTTTGCAATATTAACCGCCTCAGTCGAGTAATACTGATCATTCAGTGGGGTAATATTGTGCATACATGCAGCAGATTAATATTCCGTTTATTCTCTGTCAAAGGAAAATAAAACACAAACCTGAAGTAAGGTTTTGATTATAACCAAAAGATCCAAGTTGAAACTAAAGCACAAACTTAACAAATTTTCCTCAGAAAATAAATTTGCTCTCTTCAAAATAATTTTGTTAAACTTATTTAAACCGTTTTAACTTCTTCTGTCTTTTGGCGAATTTACTCGCATTCATCACACGTATAACCATTAGCTTACTTCCAGCCTCAACATGCTGAATGAGCGCAAGCTGCATATTGAACACATCTATACCAAAGCTCTTGGTCCTTTTTGAGTTCATCACATACAACACAAATTTCGTTGCTTCCAAGAGGGCTATGATACAAGGCAAATTCGTTACCGTCCAAATCCATCTTTATCAGACAAACATAAATAAACTACTATCTAACATCAGAGTCGTCGTATTAGATGCTTGTTGGTCTTTTGTCATTAATATCCACGTGTCGCTTTAACTTTACTAGTTGGTATCTCAAGCTTCTTTTCTCGTTTTGCTTTTTCTTACTTAGTGTATTTTTCATTGGCGAAGAACTCCATATCTCTGATTGTTGTTTCTTTTTCTTCGTGTTTAGCTTACATATTATCTTTGGGATTGCCGCTGATAGTTTGACACATGAAGCGGTTGCAGATATTGATAGTGTCGCTTCAGAAATTCCGGCGGATACTCATGGCGTTGATTCACAAGTATTTATAGATATTGTTGGAATGTGAGAAGAGCTCAGATCCAAGTAGATACTTTTCTCCTTCTACTGATTCACCCTATAGAGCGGGCTCCCAATGCTCCTCAGCAGGCTTCTTCATATATACATTTTTAAACCTATATTTATATCTAGTACGACGAAATTGTATGCATGAGAGTATTTCCGTTGTTCTTCCCTTGTTAGGTAATCGCAAGGATTTTTTTAAATCTACTTCTATAGAAATTTGCTTCATGATTTGTTGATGTTAAGAACGTTGTCTACCTTATTCCTTGCGATATAGGGATCGTTCTAGAATTACAATTATACTTTATCAATCCGTTTGACAATTTCATATTTTTAATTAACAATTTTGTACGTTTCTCGCTTAATCATAATTAATATCTTGCAATCGTACGAAACATTCGGTATAGAACCATATTTTTTTTTACCATAGACGGAATGTTCGATTTTAGAATCTCATTTAAGGTTAACATGCAGCGATCGCCTTTTACTATTCCAACTGAACTCTAAATCTACGTTGCTTTCATACGATTCTAATATAGTCTTTGCTACTCTTCTCAACATTGCCAGAATAGTAAAATCGTCTGCGAATTTCAGACATTATTGACTTTTTTATCATAATTCCCGTTATATTAATTTTACATCCTATTATGCCTTCTTGTAAGATAATATTGAACATCATAATAGATTGATCCCCCTCTTTGACTCCTACAGCTATTTCAATACGTTTAGATTTTTGTTATTTACAGTAACTCGACTCATCTAAACTTTTCTGCCATGCTCATTAATCCTATTCATAGCTTTATAGGCTTTCCCGCATTTTAGCCAACAATAGGTAATTGTTAATCAATAACACAAAGAACTCTTATTTGGATGATTCTATGAAAAAAGAATACATCGCCATTCTTCTGCAAACCTTATGTTTATAGTAATAATGGCACGGAATGTAATTCTGATAAAACTTTCATCAGAAATCGATCAGATATGTATGAAAGAACGAAATGTGCGTTTAATAATTCAATACTTAAAACAAAGGCACTAGTGCAACACTAATGCCTTTTCAGAAATTAAATCTATCGTCTTCACGGTATGCACCCTTACAGCGATAACATAATAAAAATCCAAAAATACTTACGACGACCAAACAAAACAAAAATGAACAAGTCATAAACAGGTGTTATCGGAGTCGATAGAAACCCTAGTGGGGTCATGCATGCGTAAATGTCACTTACGTTCTTAAAAATCAAATAGAAAATTGCAGCTATACAGAAATTTATGTATGTATATCAAAGGGGAAAGAATATCTATCGCGTAGTGAAACCATTAACCACAATCCACCGTGAAATTTCTAATAAGGTAGAAAACGAGAAGAAAATGCACTCCGTCAACTGGTCCGTTCTACCAGAGAAATCGATTACTGTCAAGTGGCATGTCATTAAAACGTCTAGGACTCATACGCGCACACACAAAAAAAGACGTGTTTAAGAACATGATTAAAACCAAGAGATTTATATCGAGACTCGTTACCGACAAAGAGTGCCGATTTAATTGAAGCAAGGGGTTTCTTTATTTGCGTCAGTAATAACCCTTGGTGTGTCAAAATATATATTCTAAGAATGCGAAGAATGCTTACACCGACTTGCAGAGGAACCTATCCTTATTCGTAGTCCAACTTTAATCAGCCATTTGCGCTTAATGAAATATTTTTACATTATGATGATAGTATGGAAAAATTCAGGTAATTAAAAAGTAATTACTCTCTCTCTCAGAGTTTTTTTAACGAATACCATAAGTATTTGGTTGCCTACAATAATTATTTAGACTAAGAAGTTACCTGAAGCTACTATGATACGTGATGTTAACTATATATAAGCTAATTTATTTTCGATCTCGCTCACTGTAAGGAACTGAAGCTAGGTTTAAATCTGGCAGAGTTGCCAATTTTGTGTCTGCTATAGACAGAGAAAAATATGTCTTTAATTTAATGTAAATACACAGAAAAAAATTTTAGGGGAAAGTTTTATACCGAGCAAATTTTATATCAAAACAGCAGTAATACGAACTGATTTTAAAAGATAACTTACACTTTTAAATCTTTAATAAACTTTTTTACACTTAAGACATATTTCACTTTCTTCACTGTCTTAGTTGTAGTGACATATTTTGGAATTATATTATGTGTCTATTTTCACTCTAAAGTGGTATAAATAAACTAGTCAAAGTATATTTTCTTTGCGAAGGCAAAAATGAATACTAATTTTGGTCTGCAGCTGCAGATAACTACAACACTGAAAACAAAAGAAGAAATATTTCATAATTTTAGAGTTAACTACAGCTGATAAATTGACTCTGAAAACGGAGTGGTCGCCAGGGAACAATCGAAGTTGTTCCCTGGCGACCGTTTTTCTTCCTGTGCATAAACTGTAGTTACCAACTTGTCTAATCACCAGGGTGTCCAGGAAGGTTCTTTCCCAACGATGAATTGTAGGTTGTTATTTTATAATTGAGAAAGAAAACAATCATTCAGTACCCTTTCTCGTCAGCCTGGACATTAAACAATCTAATAAAAACATAATTCTTGATCGGTACACTAATTTTCCCAACCACTCGATAACTATGAAGATCAACTTCGTGAAGACCATGACAATTTATCATCAATTTCAGTAATAATAGTTTTTGGAAAAGTTTTCTTTGTTTATAACTCTTCCATTAATGCAACAGAAAACAACTCGATTTTGTCTCTACAGACGACTGTGCCCAGTGTTTCATCCACAAGTCAAATCCCCAATAGTGACAACACTGTCAACTTTAGCATTCGTTCTTACATTATATTCCCTTCCATTAGAATTCTAACATCTAGTATTGCTCATCTCTTTAAAGAGCATAATGTTACGCTATTACCTCATAACGTAAAAGCGATCTATTCTTCAATCATAAGTCTGTTACTCCTGCTGTTCTAAAATCTAACGTCATTTCCTGTGTACCTTGCAATAATTGTGAATTTGTGATGCCGTCTATATTGGATAAACTTCACAATACATGAATTATAGGTTGCATTCATAAAAGTAGTAAAAGAACATAGTAAAAATAAACATCATAAATTTAACTTGGAACAATTTAAAATATTACATCAAGAACAGAATTGATCTAAAAGGCTAGTCTTAGAAATGTATTATATTAATAAAAATAGATATTCGATCAACTATGAGATATATGTCAACAATCTTAGTAACGTATACCAATTTCTGGTTTACTTATTTTCAAATGGGAATAGAAATAGAAATTATATTCCACATATCATTACGGATAATGATTGTAATATCTACCCTACTGTTTTGTGTATCTTCATCTTGATTATTGCAATTTCATATTGGTATTTTTCATACATTATTCTCTGTTGGCGAACTCCTAACTTGTGTATATTCATTGCGTGTCAATTCTTGTAGCAACTATGCGCCTGGTTAATCAATCTTAAAAGCTTTATTAAATTATTTGAAGTTATCAAATTGTTATTATTTATAATTAACTGATGATAATTTTTGGTTGGACTTTTTGAGCTTATGTCCGTCAAATTCATCGCTTTAACTTGCCTCTACTTTTTCTCAATGTGAGTAATTGAACTTCTGTTCTTCCATTTTATTGTAAACTAATTAGCATCAACTTTACAAATATTATTTTTAATTGAGAGGACTTAAGTCAAAAGATTTCGCTCGCCATTCAGCAACTTTACTATTTCTAATCTAACGATTCGCAAACTCCTGGGTTACAATTAGATAGCTTCTCACAATTGTCGCTTTGTAAGCTGGTGCGCAACCTTATTTATTAATCATGCTGCAATTGAGTTAAAGCGATACTCTGATCTAGAAACTTACCTACGTATATCCCAAGAATATTTAAATATCTTTCTCCATTTAATGCTTCTTCTGGTCCTATACATATAATTGGTACTCCCATTTAGGCTCATGGCTTGGTTTTCTGTTGAATTTTCTTTAACTTCATTCACAACGACTCTCTATCAATCTGTCTCTGCCCTTTATTCTACTCAGTATATCTCAGTCTTTAACTCTTACTCTCCCCACATCGGCCATAGCGGCATCCAGCAATTTTTTTCTCGGACGTCCCTTTTTCTTCTTTCCATCAATTCCCTCGACTGGCATGCCTATACTCTGGCATCCGGGCACCTCACTCTTTAGATTCTTACACATGCTGTTAAAAATCGGCTTCCAAAAATTTCCTGTATCGCTGTGTTTGTTATTCATTTCCATCTGCCATCTTTCATCCTTAGATATCCACCAAGATCCTTCGTAGCATCCTTCTCTTCCATATTTCTAATTTGCTTGACACCTATTTTGTCATTATCTATAGTTCATTCGTGTTCTTCATCATGGGTCGTATCATTGTTTCATATAACAGTAACTTCACATATCTAGAAATGATTTTGGATTTGAATAAACTCATCTGCTGTCCTACTATCTTTTGTTATTCATTTTTGGACTTCCAAACTCTCATCCACATTGCTTGTTGTTGTCATCCCAAGGTACTTGAAATTATTTATGTTCTCAAAATTGTAATATTTTCCTTCTGTTTTAAAAGTAACCATCCCCATATGTTTTGTTTTCGTAATGGTCCTGGATTTATAAGACGTAAAAATGGCCATCTAAACGCTTACACTGTCCATTTTTGCCTAAGATTCTGTCCAAGTTTATAGAAAAATCTGGAAAAAGCGCTGTGATGTGGTTGTTGTCGTTCTAGATATATCTTGTATGTGCTATTATCTAGGAAAACTTAACACATTTTATTTCTCATTGGTGTTGTAGATTATTTTAGGTACTAACATCCAATGGCCTTAAGAAGCTGTTTTTAATTTTTCGCTAAGAAGCCAAATAAAAACTAATATAGAATAAGAGAAATTGAGCGTTTTTTTTTTAAGAAAAAATATCTCGAGCAGAATTTATCGTAAGCTCATTTTATTTGGCAACTCTCTCAAGTTTAAATCCACCGCATATCTCTAATAATAATCGAGATCCCCATGGCAGGAATCGAAAATGAATCACCCTGTTTAAATTCTTACGTGTATGCAGGAGCATATCCTATACACATTTACTCATACGAAATTGCACAAGAGAATTTTTCATCGACGAGATTAAATATGGCTGTCTCTCCGCGCACAACAATGGCCATTATTGTACAATCGTGCCTACTTTGTTTTTAAAGAGTTATTTATTCAAAGACTGTCAATGTGGGCTCGAATCTCACGACAACCTACGGTGCATCTCGGGAGAGGAGGTATTAAGGAAACATTAACCGCATAATTCCAATAAACATATCTTCCTCCAAACGACAAATCAATGTGATGCATCGCCGTATCTCGTTAGCCGTTCCTCTTCTTGTACACATCGTTGTGTGCTGTCTGCGAGAGTATGTGGTACATACCTACATACATGCCGACACTTACCTAACGTACTAAGCAGTTATGCAGAAATCGCTTTCGCGCACAGTCAAGATAAATATATATAGTTGTCGATGTGGATATTATAAGTCACACAAGAAAATGTATGTTACAGGTTATTTTGGGAAATGTTTGGACAAAAATTGTTGGCGGAATACATTTTGTATAAAACGTCTGCCTTAGTTTGAATAAAAGCATACGGAAATATAATTAACGGATACTTGAAAGCAATTCTGCAAAGCTAAATCTCCTCTAAGCATTTCATTGTTGCTAACGCTAATTTCGAGACAGAAGATGGTGCTTAGAGGAAGCGAAAGATAATCCCTGGTAAAGGGCACAAAAGCAAGAGAGAGGTGGAGATCAGAGTTCTTGCCTCAAACTACCGACTCCCAAAAGCATTATGGTAAAAGCTCCGGCCATCTCTTAGGCAGCGATATTTATCATAAACGTTTACGCTGTGGAAAACCTCGAAGAAGGGATGAGTATCATAAGCCTTATAATCAGAGCGAGGTTTTTCTGCTACCCGCTTCTCTGTTTTGATCTAGCAAACTCTGTTACATACCATATCTGGTAGCATGAGTGCAGGTCAAACATTCGCTTGAATTTCCGATAAAATACGTAGACTTTGATATTTTTATATTTATATAGTTTATACAGTTATAGGTTCTTGTGTATAGTAAACAGTAACATATTTATCCTACGTTTATTCAATTTATTTTCTCAAATATTATTAGCGAAAACAAAACGTCTCATCTTCACTGAGCACCGCTGTTATTATTATGATCAAGCGTTGTAAAACTAGGAATGAATAATCAAACGTGTTCAATGTGTGGATCATCTCCAACTTCCGCACAACTTCTGAAGTGATCAAAACGGCTGCATCAAACAGAACTCTTCACATAATTTAGATCTGGGTATTTGCAATTTTATATCGAAAACAATAACTACTTATCGCACAAACAGCATGGGTACAAGAAGGAGCACTCAACAACTACAGCAATATCGCAGATTGTAAAGCAAATCTGTACTAATACTTTTAACTCAGGCACATGTGCTGAAATTGCTCTTCTAGATTTGACGAAGGCCTTCGACTCTGTGAATCAGGATATCCTTCTACACGAACTAGAATATTATGGTATAAGAGAAGTATACCTCTCCAATTATTAATATCTTGTCTAATCAACAGAACACAACTGACATGCTGGAGCAACAAGTGGTCTGATATTGTAAGCATCGTATGTTTTCCCTTAGGATTTGTTACTCGGACCACTACTCTTCATAATCTATACAAACGGCTTGCCATATAGTATAGATGACGAAGAAGACAATACTTCATCCTTAGTGTATTCAGAGGACTTCCACGATATAGTTGAGCGATCAAAGGTGGCAATCAATATGACCGAGATTTAGTTTCCTGCAGACAAACTGAAACCGAATTTAGAAAAAACGCAAAGCCTAAAATAATCATTGATACCAATATGAACTGGCACCAGCACATTGATTGCATATGCAACAAAATTGTCATTTGCAATATACGCGATTAATAGAACTAAACAAGTACCAACTCATGAGGCAGCAAAAACAGCTTACTTCGACTCCCTCCTAGCATATGGAATATCCTTTTGGGGTATGGCGACAGATGCAAATAGAGTGTTCGTACTGCAGAAGCGTGCCGTTAGACTGATGTGCAGCCTAGAACACAACGAAACGTGCAGAATATACTTTAGAAAAGACTTACCTTGAGCTCCGAATATATTTTGTCTGTCGTAACCTATGTACATCGCAATAAAGAACTATTTCCACAGTTTTCACCATGAGTACCTCACACGATATAGAAATACTATGAGAACACAATACTATCGATTGGAGAGATCCAAGGATTACTGGGGTACAAAACTGTGCAACCACTTGCCTCCCGAAATAAAGCAGATGCCAATGATAATCTTTAAAAAGTCAAGTGAAGAAATCACTCATCCAGAGGGAGTGCTATACCATAGAGGAAATCTTGAATCCGGAGTAGATCTAGCTGTTTCTGTACCATAAGTATTACATTTGTTTCTCCGCCATGTTCGTTGTATGTATTTATATGCTTTCAATACCTGTATTTACCTTCACATAATTTTATTTATACACCTGTTTTATTTTATCCTTGTACATGTGCATTTTACTTTTATTTTAATTCAGTGACGTACTGACAATTTCTGTTATGGTCAAATTAAAAATATATCTTGTATTATTATTTTCACCCGGCTGATAGTCTAGTGGCTTGCACACTTAGCTATCAGTCATTGGATTGCGAGTTCAAACCTCACTCGTGTCAATTGCCATAACTGTACTTTTCCGTGGTCGTAATGATCATTAAGAGGAAGATTCGACTCTGCTCAGGTGAAAGAATTAGAGAGAAATGATTAGAGACTTCATTCGCTATACGACAACACAATTCATTGTTTCTAATACAAAACAAATTTTACCTAATTTGATGTAGGTATAAGTATTATAATATGTAAAAATTCTATGTTTTTCTAGAAAACTCTATTGGCAAAACGACCTAAATAAATGATGACTAAACACCTTCCCTTTAACTTACAACAAAAGTGAACCATTCCTACATAATTGCGGGTTTTTGATATGGTGCTAAATTTTTTATAGTTTAGCAAACACTTATTTGTTAAGTAAACACTTCTTAATTCCAACCACCTACCAATATTTAGAAAGAGTATTCGTCAGGGAGCAATGAACAAGCGAATCTTGTAAATATATTACTAATGAGAGGTCGACGGCTTACTAAGCAACACATAAGCTAGCAATTGTCACATTTATTCCCATATTTGCGGTTTTCTCTTGTTCTGGAAAACAGCAAGGGAATTGGTATATAGTTTCCATGATAGATTTTTTTACGAATATTCGAATGGTGGAGGCGCGGGTTGATATCTTTAGCCGTTTACGAGATATTTAAGATAAAGCTTTTTACCGCATACCAAACGAAGCATCCGACTTTTTACGAAGAAGAAATCTTTTACTAACAGAGAGATACATACATCAAATGTTATCGTTAGAGCAACTATACGAAGAGAAAAGACATGCACGGAAAAGGCCTAGGTGTATGCTAGCAACCAGCGTACGATAAAATTGATACGATATTTTCCGTACGGCAAAAAGTGACGTATATACACATGTGGAACTAACCTAATTGTTTTTAAAGTTTTAAACGAATTATGATCCTTTTTCTTGGCTTTTACGTCACTAGTACTTCCTTTGAACAACCAATAATAAAACCAAATAGCATTTTCTGGAAATTAACAAACGTTTTGATAAAAAAAAGAACTTTAATAAACGTTCATAGGTAATACGTGTATGTTTATTATAAATATTTAATGTGTTTTTTTTTTGTAAACTTAGTCACCATCTACTTCTTTTTCTTTTCAGAGGTCATTCACGCTAATTCTCCAAGCTCTGGACTACAGCAACCAGTCCCTTGTTACAGGTAATAAATACCATTTTATATATTGTTTTTTCATTAAATTTTGTTAATCGGTTTCAAGATTGCTTTTAAATTTTTCTTATGGCCATATCAATCTGTACAAGATCATGTAACTAATATTAATTGGGTTTAGATCTCTAATCTAGCAAATTTAATACATTGCCCCTGAAAGCTCAATGATAGTTAGATGAATCAACATTGAATCTCTACAACGGTTTCGAAAAGGAATGAGAATAAAGAAACAAATTTAACAGTGTGGATTACTCATCAATAACTCAATCTCCAAAAAAAAATTTATAAATTCTTTCCAAGTAAAATAATAATAAAAAATAATGAATAAAAAATGTACAGCATATCGTGTCATCAATAAAAAAAAGCTTCAAATTAGTATAATGGCGCTACTTTACCTACAAATTTGCACCCAACCATTAGATGTTACGTAGCCCAGCTTCAAGTATTATAAGACGCTTCCCTTCATATTGCAACATTACCTCCAACACGATAATTACCTGAATATAAGCAAATAATCTGTTGTAATTAATATATAGGTAATTACAAATACCAGTAGAAAAAAATAGACCTGCTTCTCTAATATTCCTGCTGTCACATAATTGTTTAACACAACCAGCGTAATTAAAACATAATTGCAGTATTTTCAACTAATGTTTTAAAGAAACGTTGAGCAGCAAAAACACAAAAAAAAGTAATTAAATTTGCTGTTTTTGGTATAAGGAATGTTCGCATCATGCATGATACAACAGTTTCCGCCTTGTCTAGGTAATTAATGTTAGCACACTGATGCATGCCCACGATACATGTATTATGTAACTCGATAATCACAATGAGTAGCTACAGCAGCTCCTTGTTTCATTCAGTTTACCGTAATTTTAAAACAATTCGCCTGGCGCAAATATCTCTGACTGTACTCGTCTTTTTCGAGAATTGTTAAGTTAAGCAAATTTATTCGCCGCTACGAATCCGTATACAATGGGAAAATAGTTTTGCGATTGAAATTTTACGCAACATCGTCTGCCTACTTCATAATTATATTTCTCTATCATGTTGAATCTACGCCTGGAGTGTAGTGAATCATAACTTAGATTCACTACAATAAGCGATGAATTGCGATTTCAATCCAACATTAGAAACAGACAATATTTGACATCGCAATCGGTTTGTATTACAGAAATTTTTAAAATAAATTATAATGTTAATAGAAGTCATATTTTTATATTTATTGCAGTAGCTCATCGCAAAATAAAGAATGACTCATTATTTGAAACAGCAATTTCTGAAATTCCATCACTGTATGTGAAAAAATAAACTTGTAAACATTCACCTGTCGTAACAAAAATAACGGTGCATGGATGTTCACTTCATGGAACTCTCTCCGAACAATTAAAGTCTATGCATATTTCAAGGCTGGTCTCAAGGATGTATATTTTACGATACACACTGTGAACTTGCTCATACAGATACTGTTATTTAATTGTTATGCACCAGATCTTTTTAGTACAAGCAGGATGTTCTTAAACATGTCCATTGTAATACCTATTAAAATTGTATGCGATTGCTTCTTCAGAGGAATTGTTTTCTAATTGATTTAATCCTTAATGGATACAGTGGCTTGGATGTTTTTTATGAGAGAGAACTTTAACTTTGTTTAATTCACACTGAACCTGCTAATGTTAAAATGTCGAAGTACCAGAAAGGAAACAATAAATACTAGGAGGGTTTTAATTAACTAAACCTAAAATTGAGTTTAAATTTATTTAGAATAGATGGTTGAAGTACAACAACATGGCTTTTTACTCTCAAGTGCAATAATACTATTCCCGTATGCAAGTATGCAAGTTCAGGTATGACAGTAAAAAGTCAATATACTTCTAAACAAATGAATCAATTAAATCAGGAGTAGTATGCGTCAACATTTTCAAAGTTATATCACATTATTATTCCATGATTTTAATAACACAAATCTGGGCAATTAGTATAATATAAAATTTGAAAAACGTTTAAAATAAGAGAATTTATAAAATTTAAAATGTTGGGAATGCAGATACACATATAGGTGTGTAGGACTAGGCACCTTCAGTATCTGAAAAAAATTCTGAAAACCGGATATTTTCTGTTCTGCTCGCTAGGAGTAAGAGGTAGAGAAAAAGTTTAAGGACAAAAACCGTTTCTTAGAAATGAGTTTTATTAAGCAGAAAAGAAAAAAGTAGAATATATATTAACATTTTTACTCTTATTTTTTCTACATGTAAACATATTAGGGATTAATAATAAGCTAATAGGCACTAGTTGATTGTTTAATGGACCTGTATATATATAATAGCACTAAAGGCCTAGAAGACCCATGGCTTGGTTAATAACTCCTCTCCATTCGGTTCTGTCTGCTGCTCTCCTCTTCCAGTCCCAAACTCCAATCAAATTTAGGTCTCTCTGAACCTCCTCCCTCCACCTTCTTTTGGGTCTTCCTCGCCTTCTATATCCCGCCAGTTTATAGTCCCACAATGTTCTCGGTATTCGAGTTGCCGGCATTCTCCACATGTGTCCCAGCCATCTGATTCTTTGTCCCCTCGCTACTGCAACAATATTTGGTTCGTCGAACAGTTCCTTCAGTTCTTTGTTGGTCCTCTTCTCTCTCTTCTTTCCTCCATAGATCTTCCATAGCACTTTCCTCTCCCATCTGGCTAGTAGATTAATTTCTGTCGTTCCCATTGTCCATACCTCGCTACCGAATAGTACTACTGGTCTTACTATCGTTTTATAGATCTGTTTTTTCAATTTTCGTGATACTTGCTTATTGTTCAGGATTCTTTTTAGAGCAAAGAGCAAGCGGTTTCCCTGTGTCAACCTCTGCTGTATTTCTTTTCTATTCTCAGGCTTTCTATATATATTCGTTCCTAGATACTTAAAGACGTCCACTTCTTCTAAGTTATATATCTTGCCTCTTTCTGTCTGCACCGTTAATTCGCATCTTTTGAATTCTCTAACGGACCTGTAGTTACAGTATTAAAATTAATTTTAAAATCTAAAACTGGGGTGGACACTTAGAACATAACTGAAGCAACAATGAATAGATTTTGGTTAACTTTTATGGTTTTTTGCATGTGCAATTTTTCTACGCTTTTTTGAAAGGTTAGTGCAAATAAAATAAATTAAAGCATTAAACAGAGTATGAAATATTAACCCTGATTACCAAAGGAACAGAAGTGAATAAATACATTTGCGTTTAACTATATTTAATTTTTCTGGACTGTTTAATAAAACTGGAAAGTTTCCTATTTTCAAAAATTTATTTTATCCACACAGAGTGTTTTTCTGCAGAAAAAAAGAACTGTTTATTTCAACCCACACACACTTTTGGTTTTCAACACTTTTTATTAACAAAAAATAAAAGTATATATGTACAGTCTTCTTTTCTAATGTCTGCCCCTTGCGACGACCAAATATCGATACTATTTTCTATATAGCAAGGCCTTGTACTTTGGCTCAGCTCGGATTCACAGGTAGAAGAAGAGCAGAGAAGAACATTATCATTGTTGAGCAACGTGTAGTCATATCTTCTTAACATATTTAAAGGACAAAGAAATTTCATTGCATATATTAATCTCTTGGCTATTATTAAATTTAGTTTAATAGATGTTTCTATTCCTTTTAAATTTGTATCTGTGCCTAATCTATTTACTGTTCCTTCACATTCATTTTTATTGTATACATTTATTTCTCATTTACATTTGAAATCAGTTTGTACAATACTATTATATCGATAGGGAATGGGGATAAGGGATAATCTTTTTTTAGAAATAAAAGTGCTATCAGTCTAGTAAAACAGATTACTGGTAATATTATTTGCGAAGATTTATATGAAATTAAATTCACTGCAGTTTTAATTTACGAGTTCCAGATGGTTTATTTTAATTTGTAATGAGATATTTCTGAATTCGATGTTTAATATTACTTTGAACAAGTTGTAATGAAACTAAACAAAATATAATTTTGTTTAGTTTCATTAGTTTTAACTTATTGTTAGTTATAAGTTTAATGTAAGATCTGGTTTAAATAAATATAAAATATGGAAAATAATTAAATAAAAATATAACATTGCTGAGCCTATATCAATCAATATCATTCATCTTGCATATACGTATTTGTCATGTAAGGAAAAAAAGACTTGAAGATAAAACAAAACCATAATAAAATTGTTTTTAATTCTTTTATTAGTACATTGGGCAATTACGTAGATATAATATCGGAAATATGCCACTGTGGTCAAAATTTTGACAGCAGTTCGAGCCCTTCATTATAAGACAAACAATTTCTGAGTGCAATTCAGGTGCACCCATTCAATGCACGTTCTATGTAACTTGGGTTACTTCCAATAAAAGCAGATCAGCACCGATTTTATCAGGCATACTTATCTATGAACCGGTAAAATTTTCCAAAAATAGAGAAAAATGATATGGAGATGCTTGAGTAGTAGAGGAGTTGGCAGATATGAGTTCAATGATGGTACTATAAATGCAGAGAATTACCAACATATTTTATTGAAAAGCTTGATTCCAACAGTAGAACAAAGTTTTGGAGATGAAAGTTTTATATTTCAGCAAGAAGATACACCCTACCAAACTGCGAAAACAACGGAAAAAGTGGTTTGAGGACCATAATTTAAAATCTTAATTATGGCCATCAAGTAACCCCGACTTGAATGTGATTGAAACTTTATGGTATCAAATGAAGAGGTGTTTGCGTTACGTTCCAGCGTTAAAAGCAAATTTAGCACTCTTTCCCACCCAATATTTCAAGACTCTTTAGTAGATTCCATGCCAAAACACATACAAGCCGTTATTGCCGCAAAATATGTTGTTACTTCTTATTAATATTCCAGTGGCGTAAATTACACCCCCGTAACCCTCGAACGACGGGGGATCAGTCATCTAAGGAGCCCTTAAGCGGCTGGACTCATGCTTAAAAATAAAATATCGTATATTTTAAAAATATATACTAATAGACAAGGCGCCCAGACTAAATTCTGCGGGGGGTGGGTATTTTGCGCTACGCCACAGTACACTGTCCTCCAAATCTAATGATGCTTTACTGGGCACCTTTGTTTCTAAGAAAAAGATTATTCCTTGTTCCGTATACATATAATAGTATTAGATAGATTTCAAATATAAACAAGAAATAAATGTATACCAAAAAAATAGGTATTAAGAAACAATAACAAGATAGATTGAGCACAAATAGAATTTAAAAAAGAAAACCTACTGAACTAAATTTGCAATAACAGCCAAGAGATTATTCTATGCAAATGTGTCATCGGTAAAAATTTTTTGTTCTTTAGATATGTTAAGTAAATGTATTTCCACCCTGTTCAATAATGTTTTACTTTGATCTTTTACTACCTGCTCTTTTTCTACCTGTGAATCCGAGCTGAGCCCAAGTACCTGGCCTTGCTATATGGAAAATAATATCGATATTTTGTCGTCTCAAGGGGGTGACATAAGAAATGGAGAACAGTGTACTATTCCATATAAGTTATTATACTAAGTGCGCCCGAACATTTATTTGCTGGCAAATTTCTTATATTTCTGTTATTTTGTTATGAAGATTATAGAAAATAAAAAAAGTATATAATTACCTTTATGTTAGGTAAAGAGCATGGGGCTTGATTCTGTAAAACAAAAAGAAATAATTTAAAATGAATATAAATACGTTTTTTTTTAAGATTTTGTACATTGTTTGAACGTGTCAGAGCACATATACTATTCCTTATTTTTGTTACTCTAAAGAAAATATTACTTACACATATATGTTTTTTTGCTTTGTTGCAGCCATAAATTTAATCGACGAAGCTACTTATTCAGGAATAATCGACCCAAGCGCCGAATGGCACACGCTAAATCACGGTGGACCAAGAACACGTTTGACGTATAGGATTCGGGTGAAATGTGACGATTTCTACTACAACGCTACATGTACCAAATTCTGCAGGGCTCGAGACGATGCTTTCGGTCACTATAGGTGTAACGCCAATGGAGATAAGGAATGTATAGAAGGCTGGAAAGGAACGAATTGTGAAAAACGTAAGTGGTTTATTAAATTAACGTTTTGACACAATTCACAACTATTCCGATATTTCTCTTTATAAAATTATATTTGCTATACTAATTGCAAATTTTTTTAGTAGAATAAGCTTACGCTGCACACTAATAAATTGCACAAACTAAATGCTCTATTTTGAAAACTGCGTTTACTTTAGTCTCAACCGATACGCGTGTAATTTACCTGTATATACTTACACGTACTTTGATTAGAAAATGTATAAAAACATGTCATTATATCTCAACATTTACTTTCATGTTATTGTATTGTAAATCATATTTTAATTTGCCACTAATGAGACCTTGCTGATACCAATAAATACAAGAAAAAACGCAGGATTAAACGTTTTATAGTATAAATATGAACATAAATATTGTAGCGGCGCGGTTCAATAGATATGTGCAATGTATACACACATAAACATTCCCAGCTTGTCCACTTATAAAATTAACATTTTATAGCTTGTTAGTCATGCGATTTTATCGTAAGTAAAATACTGGTAGGCCGAAGTGAGAAATAGTATGAAGTCATAACAATTTAAATATCAGTTTACGCAATTAATAATTAAACGTAAATATATATTTGTGTTGCGTTCTTAAATTATTATGTCCTAAAGAAAACCACCAGTAGTAAAGGAAGAAACTTGATATAGGTGTGTACGCCTTCGAAATGGAAACCTTTGAAGCATTTTCCTGCCTCTAAAAATATTTATTAAGCATAAAAATTATAGTATAGTAATAAATATTTTTTTTTTGTTCACAGCTGTTTGTAAAGCTGGTTGTCATCCCATCCATGGAAAATGTGAAAAACCTGGACACTGCAAGTAAGTATTTCTGTTTTTAATAATACTTATTTAACTATTACTGACACTACAATTTACGTCAAAGCCTCATGATCAAAGAGATGGTCAACCAGAAAGAGTTTTCTTTAGAAAAATTGACGGTCGTGTGTTAACTACTTGTTTTAAAACAAAATTTAAAATACGATATGAATAAACTGATGGTTTAAAATAGAAAATAAAAAAAAGTTGACAGTAAGGTGACGCCTCTAATGCTAAAACTGAGCATTATCAACGAATTCTAGGAGGCTACTGAATTGTCAAATGTTGTAAAAGAAATGACATATTACTGGGCATTATTCTATATTAAAGAAAGCTTTTTTCGGTTTTTTAAACTTTGCTTCAATTAAAATCGGTTTTAGCCAATAAGCATCTGTTAATCTATTAAAAAGAAACCATTAAACAGAAATAACCATCACATCGCTGCTATAGGGCGACATTTTTTACGTAATTTTGAGATAGAAACTTTCGTACAGCACGAAATAAATATAATAATATTAATTAATTTTCATGTGATCTAGAATATTAACTAAATGTTGCTTTTACACATACTCTGCACAGAAAAAAAAGATGTTGTAAACTTTAGTGCAACAAATTGTGTAACATATAGGGACGAGCACAACTTTTATTAAAATTTCCTAGAAAATTGTTGACGAAAATTATTGTATTTTTTGCAACAAAATGTGCAATTTTGTTATACAATTCATATACATACATTAAACTAGCATAAAGTACAAGTTACTTGTTGCAAATAGTACGTTTACTCCTTTCATTCCCAATTTCCAAAAAATAGTTTTCAAGTTCAGATTTAACTTGAGAATATAGAGATCTGGAAGTAAACCACACCGTTGTCAAAGTCTAATTTAGATTTAAACTATTTTTTAAAAAACGACTATCACTACGACAGGTTGAAATGAATAGATACATTTATGCACGTTAAAAAGATAATGAGGCATAGATATTATCCAGTGGCTGTACTCTCAACTTGAACCTGTACGATCTCTAGTAGAACATCATCACAGTGCGTAGTTACGATTTCACTGTGGTATTTTATTAGCGACTAATTTCATCTAAAACGATTTATAATTGAATGTGATATATAAATTTTCCCTCATGTAGGATTAATGTAGCATAACTTCAAATTTCCAATGTTTAGTGTACAGTTGAAGTAGTATTGTGCTTTCTAATTTTAAATGGTCTGTTGATGTATATTTTCATATCATATGAAAGAACAACTGGCAATTTGACGCGCAAACTTACGAATCATAGCACATACAAACAAAAGGTTAACTCGTTGAAAATCTTGTTACACCTGCAACAATTAGCGTAATTATTGTCGATCGCTAAAACTGTGCACGTTTACACAGTTCGGTATGATGTGTTTTATATGTTACGGAGGTTTACGGTGGTCGTGAGGCAAGCGTACCGCCGCCGGTGTCAATGGCCATGACGGTACCGATTCAAAACACTTAATACGTTCGGTATTCGAGAGTGAAGCTAGAGAGTAGAGTTCCATGTAAGAAGAAATCTTCGGCATTAAAGAAACCACAGCGTCACGTAGTCTATGTAGAGTCGAGATAGAATGCGAGCGAGCACGTTATGTCAAACCGGAAAAAAAAATACATCGTGTCCCATTCGACAGTCAGAGAAGGTAGTTTTATCATAACGTTCGCCTTGATATATGACTGGTGGCAGAAATCACAAAGCTCACTGCTCTGCTGCCTCGGCTGGGCGGGACGCTTGTGCGATTATGCACCTTGTTTGCTAATCAATACAGTACAACATGCTTGATATTGGTTAACATTGCATTGATCGATTTCTATACGCTGAAATACAATGCTGCATACAATGGAAGCGTGATGATTCGTGTACATAAGTGAAGATTTTAGAATAAAAATGAAAATTATGTTCGTATGCTTATCGGATTCTGCAAGAATTACATCTTCCGCCTTCATTATAGGAGGGCTGTTTGATGAATACGCGGATTAGAAATGACAACGCAACTTTTTTAGGTTTTGACAATCTATTTACTACTTTTCCCAGCGGTGCTGCAACTTTTTTAACACCTCCGTATACCTTCCGTATACTTTTCTTAGCCTGCAAAATACTCCTCCGCGGCGGCGATTACTTCCTCGTTCGACCCGTACTTCTTTCCGACAGGCGATCGTTTAAGGTTTGGGAAAAAAAGGAGTCGCAGGGAGCCTAATCTGGAGAATACGAAGGATGAGCGAGCACTTTTTCTTCGCCAAACGTGGTCGTTTTTTTTTCCAAAAAAAAAATAAATGCTGTGATTGTTTTTCCCTTCTCCAAATAGTCAACGTGGATCACACCTCGAGTGTCCCAAAAAACGGTGGCCATCACCTTTTCGGCTGAAAACACGGTCTTTGCCTTCTTTGGAGCACGTTCACCACGTAAAATCCATTACTTCGATTGTTGTTTGGTCTCTAGTGTGTACCAATGAATCCATATCTCATCGACGGCCAAGAAACGACGCAGAAACGGATTTCGATTAAATAGGGCCAAGCACGTCGTTGAAGTGGTCTCACGATTGCGCTTGTTCTCCGGTGTGCGCAAACGTGACAGCCATTGCGCGGACAGCTTTCTCATGCCCAAAATCTCGTGCACCATATGGCTAACGCGTTCAGTTGAGATGCCTACCATCACAGTCAACTGGCGAACTTTCACTCGGCGGTCCGCCAATACGAGATCATGGATTTTATCCACGGTTTACTCTGTGGTAGCAGTTTTTGAGGTACCTGGACGCGATTCATCAAAAGCCGACGTGCGGCAACGGCGAAACTCTGCGAACCAATGGCAGACGGTTATACGGAAAGGTGAACGAATCCCATAAACACCATCGAGAATGGGCTTGATTTCCTAGCAGGTTTTGCCCCTCAAAAACAACTGCTCTTTTTCCATAATCGCAAAAAACACTAAAACGATGTTTTGAAATGGCTGTCCAAACAAAACTAAACGTCGGATTGTCACCAAGTTTTGACACGCGGACTAAAAAAGGTTATATTAAATAATGGTACAGTTATTTTGGCTCAGTAGCGCCACCTATCTTCCATCCGGATATTCATCAAACAACCCTCGTATTTTAACGTATGAATAAACGTACCTATAGATGGCGTTAATAACATCATCAAAAATGGCTGGATCAATTCCATATCTTTAAGTATGTATGCCATTCTTTACTTTATATGCTATGTATTTTCACTTTCTTCTATTTCCTACCTCCGTCTTATTCTTGCTTTCCTGAAATTCGCTACTACTTCATCGATTCATCTTGTTTTTGGTCTGCCCATTGTCCTTCTTCTTCCTGGGATCCAATGTGTTAGTACTGTTACATTTGCTTCTAGCTTTTTGCTATATAGATTTATGTAGCTTACTATATCTTCCCCATTTAGTTCTTCCAGTATCTCTTTATTCGAACTTCGCTCTCAGTTGTCTCCGGTCTCCATACTTATTTATCTTTCTGAACAACATGTTCCGTCCTTCTTTTGTTATACAAAATCACAAAACCAAAAATCTTTTTTAATGTATTCATCAGCAACCGTAATATATATATTTTTTTCAGATCTTTCAACTATAGTTTGTGTATGCCTTCATAAAAAACTGGCGTCATTTACTCCTGCAGCGTTCGCTTTCTTCTTCTGTTTTAATTTTTGAGAACAGGTAATCACTTAGAATCAGGTTTATATTATAGGATATATAGCAAAACACCTTTCGTTAATTTCCTCCTTCTTTTTTTTTTATTGACTTCTTTTATCCGCTCCAGGATTGAATTGTGATTTACTCCAGTTATATCTTTAAATCTATCTGAAATTTTAAAAACTATCACAATGAATTTTTCAGCCGACAGTGACATCTTAAACTTTTTGGATGTGATCCAAGCTTCATTCCCAGAAAATTTGACTGAATACAACATATGTCTCTTCGTTACAGAGAAGGTTTGTTGCATCAAATACTCCAATCATTTCTGCTAGTTACTCATTCTTCTTTGGTCGAGCATCTTTCAATTTTAAAATTGTCGACTTAAACTCCGGAATGGTAACTTCTATAGGTCGCACCGGGAGTGATGACTAATGACGCAATCGTGATAAAACCTTATGTATATAATAATAACGAGCACTGAACACGTTATGAGCGATCTATCCTACCACCATCTATCCTATATTTGTTTTTTACAGTATTTTCATCAAGTATATCTAGTTTCTGTTAATCAAATCAAAAGTTGGTTGGAAGTTTATGAATAATACTTGTGGTCTCATTAAATTCCTTTTCTTCGCTTGCCTACTTCACTGGAACCTCATGTCTGTTATGGGGATAACCGCTGCCACAACGTGCTTATATCTATCTCCCTGCAGTCGAAGTATTTTCATGATCATCAAACTCAAAGCTTCCGTTGTGGCTTCATATTAAAACTTGTGTAACTTCTAATGGGCGTGAAAATTTTATTTAACCATCACTTCTTTCCCCTTCAAGAACTAAACCGTCTTTAACTTTTAATTCATCTCTTTTAGTAACTTTATCTGTGTATAACACATTATAAAGTAACACAGCACATAAAAAAATACTAACCAAAGAAATCTACAGGAAAATTATGAAATATGATTTAATATATAGCTACATTTCGTTTAGATTTGACGTAGCAAATACAATATCTCACATCTACGTCCGGATTGTACCTTGAAGACACAGGCTGATTGACATGTGTAGTTGTAATAAATACATCTGCGCTAGAAATAACTCTCATGCATTAGAATTTCAATAAATATTCGTCGCTTTACAGGATGCGAACGCATAGCTGCATATGAAATTGTAGTTTACTTCCTGCACGAATACTTAAGCGTACGCAATCATAGCAAATTGTTTAGAAGGTCAGCCATGTTGTAAAAATAGCCTTCTTTCACGCAATTCACTTCGAAGTGACTGATCTAGATGAAAATACGATTATGTAATGTGAAAGAATATTATCGCAGGTTCACATGCATGTTAAAGTTTTTTTTATTACTATTTAATTTGCATACTTACTTTTATGTTCTTAAATTTTAATAATTTTGATGTTGCTAGCTGATGCTGCAAGACGATCTATATATCTTCTCATATAATTTGAAGAAAGCTGGAGGAACAGATACAGAAACTTATTGAGGATATGTGGGTACGTGAACAGATTTCGGAAGGATGAACAGATGTAAATCTGTGTCCGATACATAAAACGATGAACTGGTGGTAAGGGTCAAACCTATAGAGGAATTGCTCTGCTAAATGTGGTATATAAATATTAGCATTGCATTTCAAAGCCTTATTAAGGGAAATAATGGAAACATGCAGGATAATAGTGTACCTCTGCGACCTGAAGAAGTACGGTGGGTAAAATCTATTATATGTATTAATGCAAGTGGAAAGTGACACATATGAAATTGACGGAAATTGTTCGGAATTGTTTTTCGACTTGAAACAAGTATACGTCAGATTTACCTCTAATTTCTTTTTTTTCCAATTCTAATCCTGCTTTCAATAGCTTTGGCTTTAGAAAATTTGAAGCACTAGAAGCAAACAATTGTTAAAAATTCTACTTTTTTGCACTACACGTTGAAACGAAAATAACAAACAGCAAAACAAGGGAATCCATGACAGTGGGCGGTGAGTACGAGCCTTCTAGACTAATAATACTGCCATTGTTGGCGACATATGAACTCCTACACAAAATAAGCCTTCCTGAAAAATGTCGTCTTCATACCTCAGAACATTTTTCTGAAAAATCCCGGTGATGTCGACATCATCCTTTTCCATATTTTGAAGCAATATAATATGGACATGATTTGGGGGCTATATAAAACTGCTGTATCTGTACCGTTCTGCGAAAAAATATAAATTATTTTCATCATTTCTTATATCCAATACAGCAGATATTTACAATATATCTCTCAAAGATTATATACAAGCAGTGGCAAGTACCACTTCTACTACATTTCATTATATGTACATTTTAATAGCTAAGCTACCATTAGGCGCTTTCCATTCAGGATTTGGCACGGGTCATTTCAGTTTTTGTGAATTAAGCGTCAAGCTACTCACAACGTGTTCAATTAGGGTAGCCATCCGTAGTAACCAACTCGTAGATTAACTCGCAAACGTGATATAACCTGAGTCAAACTGTAAAAGGAATGCGCCTATTATCAGCAATGAAACTAAACCTTACTTGTAGTACCTACAGTGAAGCTTGTGGCAACTGATTGTGAAGGGTATAGTGTTTGCAGTACCGCAATTTTGAGTATATGTATAGCCCTAGAATATTTACCTCATTTCTTCGTATCTTTGTTGAAAATTACATTGCTCCTTAATACATATATTAAATAGGGCTGCAAATGATCTAGCCAGACGAGGTTCGTAAAGGTCCAAAGAGTGATGGCAAAAATCACCAGGACAAAGGCAGGCAAAAGACAGAGGCCTGAATTTACTAAAATCCTACTAACCATAAATAAAGACAGAAATATTGTAAAAATGATGTTGACCAATCAATGTTTCTGTTATACTTAGAGGAATATGTATAGCAGAGACCTAGCAGATGACGGTATCTGCAGATTCTGTCAAGAGGAGAAAGAAACCCCAGTTTACGTATTGTGCAACTGCGATGCCCTGGTGAGAACAAGGTTTCTAGTTTTTCGTCGCGGTGACTACCCCAACTCTAAACTAATCTAATCTAGTCTAATCTAATGCATATCGCCCACCCAGCGAACGTATCAACTTGCACGTAAAAATCAAATAATTTCCTTAAATACTAAAAGTATAATTTTAAATGGAAAATAATTTTTCATTTATTTACATTTACCCACACGTCGTTATTAAACAAAACGCGGTGAAAATACTGGAAGTGCTTGCGAATGCAAATGTTGGGAGCAATTCCTTCAAATATGGGACACACTATACAGAAACGTATGTATGCAGGAATGACTAGCCAGAACCAGCAATATAGCAATGACGAGCAATACGAACGATCGGTAACATTTATTCAGACGTATTCCCGACTTAAAATGTTCTTTATTCACCGACTCTTATTTCTTCTTAATGTATTCCGTTTAAGATTGTTGTAAATCTAGATTTGTCACGGCGAGCAACGAAAATTATTGAAGTTCTCGAACCACGAAAGCAAAAAAGTACCGCTGAACGTTTGCATCATTGTTAAAACCGCGCGCTGTAAAACGATGAGTAAGTGAGAAAGTAAAAATTTGATGGTTTGTTATCGGTCGAGGTATGTACAATAAAAACAGTAGAGAATAAAACACCAGCTAATTCCAAAACATCGTATAAAAGACGTGGTTGTCGGTGTTTTCATTCTTATTACATAATTTTACTTAAGTTTTCGATAAACTGCCAAAAATTGTTTTAAAAGGTTTTGTTTTTTGATTTTTTTTTTTTCTGTTGCTGGGTATCAGATAAACTCATTTGTAATCTATGAATAATATGTGAAATATATACAATACACAATAATAAAAAAACAAATTAAAATTCTTAGAAGCAGGAACTTAATATGTTATTCAAAGGAAATCTTGCACTGAGATACATACCAAAACTCTGGAGACTGATGAAGGTTGTTTTTATTCTAAAACCTGCCACAACGGATCAATATAGACCAAGGGTGTGATATCATTAATGCTGAAGACTTTTGAATAACTGTTAAACAGACACATACGGGTTTATGTATTAGCGTAACTGCCTCTACATCAAGACTAGTACCTATGCGTATCAAGCAGAAAAATCAATAGACGCAGCCTGTTACATCTCAGTTCGTACAAAAGGCTATGCATGCTCAGCAAACTAGGGAAAACCTTTTATTCACATTTTTGGACATAGAGAGGGCATTGATAATATTCTCTCAGCATCAATCTCCAAAGCATCGAGGAATAAAGAGATCAAACAAGCTACAAGTGGATAAACTGCATACTTGAAAAGACAAGATCAGTTTATACAAGCATTGTTGGAAAAAGCTAGTGATTTGAGTTGAAAGAAGATGTCCGGAGGGTGGAGTTTTGTCTCCTCTTCAGTGGAATTCGATCGTGGACGAGCTATTAGTAATACTATGAGATACGCAGATGATGTTGTCATTTTGCCTGGTATTAATAGAAGATATTTAAGAGATTTAGAGATATTTAATAGAAATGTCTAGGTGGAAATCGCGAATCAAAAAGTTGGAACCTACCCAAGTACAGAGACAGATTTGGTGAACTAATCTGGTTTAGAATATAAACGAGTTCTAAACACATTCTCTTTCGATACTTCTGGACCGGGGTTTTTTAAAATTATCCGTAAAAGGTGGTATCCGTTGAAGGAAGACCGTCTGTTAGGAGAGGTTGCACTGTATATATATTTCAGACAAAACTATCTGCGGCCACTTGCGAAAATGTTGTAAACGTTGCAATGTCCATTAATCATATCAAGATCAACCCACATACCATGTATTTGTATCAATTTTTGGCACCTAAAATGTTAAAAATATTTGATAAGATTAAGAACAAATTTACATGCTAATATAATTAAACTTTGTAATCATGAACTAGTGAAGCCTGTTACACATCTGATCAGTTGCTCTTTTGAACATGATGTTTTCCCGAGTTTACTTACAAACTCTACAATTAAGCCCTTTGATAAAAAGGTGAACTATTTAATATTATTAATTATCCACAGAGTACCTTATCTTCAGGTTTTTTCAAAGCTGTTTCAGTATGCTTAGTCGCATAGACAATTGCATAAGTAAATTTAATTTACCATCATCATCTCTAAATAGTAAACAAGGAATGGATTTTCTCATACCTATCTAATAGATTTCATTTTGGTCGTTTTTGTTTTAATTACAATAGTTAATTCACGAGAGCGTTTAAAAATTTTTGAACAAATAGATTTCATTTTGTGGAAGTAAGCACTAATAATGCTAATATTTAGGTACAAAATAACATCTGCTTATTTACCAACCAGTATTGGTGTCCCACAAGGTGTAGTCGTGAGGCCATTACTATTTTTATTAGTTATAAACGGCGTAATTGATTTTATCAGCGATATCGCTGTAGTATGCTATGAAGATGACATTACTGTTATTGTTTCAGATAAGGAAATCGATATTAAAGCTACAGTAAATTTGATTTGGACGAATTATTCAACTGGTTTTGTGTAATAAATTGAAATAATAAAACAAATATATTGTATTCCATACTGTTCAGAAATGGAAAAATCACTTTGTTTACAGACTTCAAATAATGAAAAATGAAAATTCTCTGATTCAGCACTCTTTTTATGAATGACTTTTACTTGCACCTTAAACTGGAATAGACATGCCAGCAATTAATAAGTAATCTAAACAGATCAATTTTTAAGCTAAGATTTCTAAAGAACGTAGTTAAATTACGCACTTTAAAGATGATATACCACCCTGAATTTCAGTGATCTAATGTATACAATTCTTCTTTGGGGATTCTCGTCTGCAGTGATGAAGTGTTCTTTAAACAGGAGTCGACAGTTAGATACACTAGAGGAGTTAGTCAACTCATCTCATGCAGAAATTATTTGAAATCTCTCTTTCTAAATAATTTTCATTGGAACCCAGCTTATATATTCACAAGCACAAACATATTTTCATAAACAAAAATATTAACTTACACAGTTACAACATCAGAGATCCACCAATACACTCAATGAGACATAATTTAAACCTAACCGCCAAAAATGTAGATATTTTAGGTATTATCATAATTTGCCCAATGACACGATTTGTAAGTCTATGGTGAGCCACTAAATTTGCGTTTATAATTAATGCTAAATTAATCAGTCAAGCAGTCATTACTAGCAGACGCGTTTCGCATTACCAAAGCTCTTGAGTACTACTAGTTGGCCGGACTTTCGTCATATGACGCAACAGATCATCCAGTAGCACTAATGAGCCTTGGTAAGGCGAAACGCGTCTACTAATATTGCTGCTTATCAAACTGTATTTTATACTTTAGCTGATTTTTTTCATTGATTAGCAGAATGCAATGTAATCTCTTTTTATTTTACTAATTGTTCCGTATCGACATATTTTCTATATTTTAAAATAAATTTCTATTTACTTATAATTGGACTTTTCTCTTTAATCATCATTCTATCATCATTTACATGTTTATTCTTTTTTAGTTGCAGACCAGGTTGGATTGGAGAATTCTGTGATCAGTGCGAACCGTATCCAGGCTGCAAGAACGGTTACTGCAACGGCACATCCTGGCAGTGTATTTGTGATACGAATTGGGGAGGAATACTTTGCGATCAAGGTAACGCACTTATACATACTGACAGTCAAATATACAAAGCAAAACTGATATATAAATACCTCTGAGGGACATCGGGAAAGGGTTGCGTAACAAAACGATAATGCGCAATTCATCGAGATCACATTAGGAGTAGTGGGTATTACATTAACCACACTTATTATGTAGGGGGACGGCTATGCTCCAGATCAAGTGCATCATTACTGAAATTACTACCCGGAACGTGATCGCCGCCGTTGCGAACCCCTCGGGCGCTCTTTATTATTATTTTTTTTACATTTTTTTATTTTCATTAGCCTGTGTGAGAGTTTCGAATCCCTCGTCGACACTTACCAGAACAATCGGGCTTTTTTATATGTCTTTAGAACAGATGCACAAGTGCAAGGGCTCGTACGCGTGTGCTGTTACATTTAATGCCCTTTCCCACTGAATAAACTGAATAATTTCGCACGTGTTGCTCGACTTTCTGTGTCGTGCGTAGACATATTTGGATATACACTCTCACGGCATTGTATTCATGTTGAAACAGTTAATGAGCTAATTAATAATCAAGAAAAATTGGAGGTGTTACCTCATTGTTAGAGCTACTTCCTAAAGAAGCAGTATACCTTGTAATTAACGCTTAATTATCTATTAATCTACATTGTGGACATTATAGCGCACCAAAATCATATGATTATTTAAGTTAATTTATGCACACCATTTTTAATTCATATTTCAAAATATTTCGACAAATTTCTAATGATTATTCTATCGCAGAGATGTTCAATAGATCATGATAGTTTTAAAAACATTCGTATAGGGATTTGCAATAGATACATCCGATTCCCCAGGTAATGTAAACGTTTATTTTATGTGCATACACTTGTTCAAGAGGTTCTTATGAATATACAAGCGAATCATTCAACCCTCATTCACCCTCGAATATAGATGTCATAGGATTTTTTTATTAATCAATTGAATTACACTTGTTTGTACGCCATGTGCATCGAGTTTGATTATCTAAATCTGTTACAAAACACCCCACGTCACGGACTATTTAGCAAGGGTTCTTCAATGGGGGCAAACATCCTTACAAAGACTTTATAATGAACAGTGAAAGGGAACAGGCATGTAAATAAAAAAACCGACGAAGCGACAAAGAATTTCAAAGCGATCGCTTAACCCTCCTGTCATCTGTAATCTATAACCGTACACATGTGAAGCCGTCACATGTAGCTAATTCGCTTTTTCTTTCTCTTCTTGTGTATTTATAATGAGTGACAACAAAATTTAGATAACTAAAATATTTTTAAACTTGTTGAAATAAAAATGGTATATAGTTTGATACACGTATATGATTTAAGTGAAAATAAATGTGTTCGTACAGATTGATTATAATTTTCCCAAGTACTTTTGTGTTGCACTTTTGAAATTAAAAAACAAATTACAAACAAGAGACTATTCACATATTTTAAGCAGTAATAAGAGTTCTGTAATTAAGTAATACAAATAATGCCTTTTATTTGGAGCACTAACTATTTCCGTTACAATTAATTGCTGATGCAAGAAAGGTTTAAATAATCACCGAACACTGTATATAAAATATAATAATATTTTGTTTTCTATTTATATAATATAATTAATGTTAACACAAAAGTTTTAGTCTGATAAAGGTCTGTATTATGAAAACGTAGCCACGAAGAGAATGAACAAACATGCAGACTCAAGTATAGCTTAACTTTGACTCTTTAATTTATTCTCTTAGGATATTACAGAGCATTATTTCGCAAGATAAAATAGTTCCAATTTCAGAATATAATGTAACTAAAAAAAAATCTGTTTTGTTTTTTTACTTGTGGTCCTGTATAAGATTAAAACTGCAAATAACATTTTTTTTCCAAATCACCATTTTTCTTTGAATTCTCTCCATCACATAGTGTTCTACATTCACATTTTTTCAACAAATTCCATAAGGAACACTCTAATGGGTTAAACCTGGTCTATTAAGTACCTACCCATGGAATAATTATGTAGCTTTTGCCGATCCAAACGAAAAATTGGCTAAATACTCTCGAATAGCTAAAACATCATGCAATCTCAATGCCAAATTATTTTGTCTAATTAATTTTTTAAGAAGTTTTGCAATAAGTCATATGCCTATGGGACAATTGTTTCCAAATATTAACTAACGGTTCGACGTTTCGAAGCTACGTTTAATGAACAGTAAAAAGAGATTCCGCGCTGATAGAACAGCCACTCAATGATAGGCAGTATGCCTACCTACCGGAAAAATCAACGGAGGTCGCATTATACGATCTCAATAAGCTAATTTCAAAGTCGGTTGAAGACCAGGAGATAGTCATGACGACTTCTCTTGATATTTGGGAAGCATTCAACAATGCCACCGTATTACCAAATCAATTAAGAGGCTTCACGGTGAAAAGACATTACACCCCGAAGCTTCTGCAGTAAATAAAAGCCAGTCATCTCAAGTCGGCGAGGCTACGGAGTTTTGCCTGCTTTACTCTGGGCTACTCTCATGGACGATCTAATACGGAAACTGACCAGAGAGGGCTTTACCTGAAGTATGCTGACGAACTTACAATAGTCGTTAGAGAACGGTTAATGCGTGGACGGGACGGATAATCGACCCATGTAGATATTATCTTACCTCAATACCTAGACAACGGTTTCCAAAAGTTTGGCAGAACGTATACAACCGCGCTAAACACTGTCGACAACTGGTGTAAATAAGAGCGACTATCAGTCAATGTTCATAAAACACAAGTTGTCATCTTCACGAAAAAAAAAAAAAAATGCTAGAAAGTTTTCAACCACTAGTGTTAAGTGATGAAAGGATTTCAAAGGAGCAAAATACCTTGGAGTATGGTTTGATCAAAGACTTACATGGAACACACATATCCAGAAAAGAATCAACAAGGACAGGATGTTGTGTAGAAGAAATTGGTGCCTTACCCTCAAAATAACTTTGTGGTTATACACAAAGGTAATTACACCCATGATAATATACGGATCAGTAGTATGGTGGCCAAAGGTGCAGTAGACAGGGACGGTCAAAACGCTAAGTGGCATACAAGTGCTAGCTTGTTTGCGTGCCACAGATTCGATGAGATCGACTTCCACCGCCGCAGTTAAAGTAATTCTAAACCTGCCATCGTTGCAAAGTTATACAAGCAACTGATAAGTTTGTATTATACAGATATATGCACAGTCAAGCACCGATAAGTAAATCGCAAGATGCTGACCATCAAAAACTACTAGATAAACTTAAGGAGGAACGCCTCATGGGGATGCCAAGTGACGTAATGGCTCAAAAATTTAACTATGAAGTATCAGATTGTAATACCAGATCAGAAGGACTGGGAGAAAGGCTCTTCAATAAGAGCGAACTCGAACTGGTATACAGACGGCTATAAAACTAATTATGCTAAACTGATAAGCTTCAGCAAGGATACGGCGGTGTTCCAGGCTAAAGTGGCCGCAATTTATTATTGTGTCAGTGAAGTAAAAAAGATGGACCGAGTCAGGTAAAAGTGTCGCTCTTTTCTCCGACAGTCGGGCAACACTTAAAGCGATCAGTTCAGCAAGTGTTGACTCTAAGCTGGTTTGAGACTTCGTAAGCGCTCTAAACAAGGTGGGCAACCAAATGAAACTAACATTGGCCTGTGTTCCCAACCACACGAGTGTGAAGGGAAATGAGGCGACGGACGATCTGGTCAGAGGAGGTTCGTCAAGATCATTCGACATTGCCAAATCGCAAACTAAAAAGTCAATCAATTAATGGATACAGAATAAGTCCAATGAATGGTGGGAAGAATCGCCAGGACAATAACAGGCAAAACCGTTCTTAAAGGAAGCGAGTCCTGAAGCACTAGG
Organism: Cetonia aurata; assembly: GCA_949128085.1. Classification (NCBI taxonomy): domain Eukaryota; kingdom Metazoa; phylum Arthropoda; class Insecta; order Coleoptera; family Scarabaeidae; genus Cetonia; species Cetonia aurata. Next base: position 48,020,461 of record OX421883.1, on the reverse strand, counting down.
AGTTTAACGTAGCTCCTCCCACTTACAATCGACTAACCTTACTGATATTGCATACCTTCACACCACCACCACCAGCGCGTGCGTACTGTATATAAACATTACCCTTGTCATGAATGCTTTTGACTAGACTTCTAGATTAAGCTGAACCCCACTATTTTTTAACTATGTGGTTTAACTAACATATTTGGCGCAAAGTATTATGCATTTCTGAAGTTTGCAAATGCTGATTAAATTCTACTTGACACACTAAAATGAGAATGACAAATCGTTTCGAGCTTTACACTTCTTCAAAAGTATCTTACGGTAAAGAAAAATGTATGGTTTATGTATTGTAGCTATATAACAACTAGTTCATTATTACTATAAATTTACACTTAATTTTGACACAAACTATACACTTATCGTGCTTTTAACGCGACACCTGCGACGAACTAATCGCGCGAGAATTTATTTATAGTACCACCACAGCGGTTGTACATGTTTTGAAAACATCGGAAATAAAAAAAAAAACTAAGTGAATCTTATACATATTTATTGCCCCACTATATGGATACATACAAGCAAATAATTGGACGACCAATTTGTTATGATTTCAGATTTAAATTATTGCGGCACGCACGAACCGTGTTTGAACGGCGGGACATGCGAAAACACCGCTCCCGACGCCTACGAGTGCACTTGCCCCGACGGCTTTTCGGGAGTGAACTGCGAGGTAGTCGACAACCCATGCGCTCCAGCTCCTTGTCAGCACGGAGGTACCTGCCTGGTTGACGGCGGGTCTTTTACCTGTCAATGTGCTCCCGGCCGGACCGGACCGACCTGCAATATCGGTGAGTAGTTTCGAATTAATCGCCTAGATGTCGTTAAGAGACGTTCTAAGTTTCCTAGAGGAACAAATTCGGATAGTTACTTCGGATTAAGCTTTAAAAGTGAAAATAACCCTGCCTATGTTCTTCTGGCTTTTTAAAGTCACTCGAGTAATATCTCACTTTCCTTTCACATCATGTAGGTATATCTACAGATACGCAAAGGATTTATCTAAAATTTTTACTTTCAAGAACTGTTGGTTATGGATTATGTAGCGGCAACATAGTATAGTAAGTTGTTTTTTCTGGCTTTTGACATAAGTTATGGGTATATTTATTATGCACTTGTGAACAATTAAGATAAATGGTTTTCCCTCACATATTTTAAGATTATAAATTTACGATCGTTATAATCCACTTCAGAAGCTTAGGGTACAAAATGGCCTTTACTTCTTGTTCGTCGTGATTGATAACTTTATTTATCCGCGAGAATTTGTATTTAACGGAAGAACTTTTTTTTGTTTTTAGAAAAATGGTTTTTGTTATTTATAAATAACCGTAATAAATTAAAACACTTCGAACAATAGTTCTGATAACATACAAATATTTTACAAAATAAACACTTACACTATAATGCAGAAAAACAAATTTGCGGTTATATCTAAGGAATTTTCCTTGCCGAAATTAATTAAATCCATAAAGAAGGAAATTTGCAAAATATTATATACTGGTTTAATTATAAAGCGATTACAACTGAACGATACAAAGATCATACGTACTTACCTGGACACGTGGTATATTTACTTTTTAGTAGGTACTGAAAAGAAATGCAGTTTTCGCGGTATACTTTAGAGTTTCAAAAATTAGCTAGCAACATTATCTACTTTTGACCCACTTTATTTGCTAAACATATATGTACATATTTGTAAAGTTTGTTTTATGCTAAGTGTTTCTTAATGTACTGCTTGGGGGTGTCTTAAAAATTAAAAAGAAATGGAAATTTTATTCTCATTTTACCAAAACAAACATTTTTATTATCACTTCAGTTTTTATATTATTAAATCAAACCATTTTTCATTAAAAGTTTCACTGAATTGGCTACATAATTATTTTCATTTATATAGGAAGCCCGAAGATGTATAAAATGAAAAAAGTTATTGTTCAAATAGATTGAAAGAAATGCACGTTTTAAATGATTCAAATTCATGGTCATTTACATCTTGGCAGTAAAGAAACAATCTTTAGCAAACTGAATGTAATGTGCTGGAGCATTGTCCTGTTGAAAGTAAACATACACAACGGATAGTAAGGTTTAAATATTTGGAACGATACTTTGTCTACGTAACTTCTCACCGGTAAGCACTAGCGTAACTAGAGAATTTTTCTGGAGTGGAAGGGGGCGGGCCCTTTGTGTTGCACTGCTATTTTGTTTCTATTCTAGTTACGCCAATGCAGTCACTGGAATTTCTGTGAAAAAATGAAAAATGAATTCAATTATTAAAAGTAATACCATATCCTAATGTTTTCTAGTTACTGGAAATAAATATTTTGCTTTGTTTAAACCAAAAGTAGCTTTATTTTGAAAATATATATGGTGATCGATACTTATGTTAAAACCAATACAGGCAATTTATTTTTATAACCTTCATTATAGTAATTAGTTATAATTAGGTACTCAAAATTTATCAAACCTTAATAAATAAACTTCCATACTAAATCAAGAAATTTCATTATATTTACACAAACAGCATGAAATTCGTATTATTTTTCAAATTTGAAAATGAAATAATATACACAGTATCACATTCAATGTAACAAAAGTAATTAAGCGTTTACCTACCTTTTAGACAGCCTGTATAGATGAAACTATTTTTGAATTATACAGGAGTCTACACTAAAACAAACCAAAATAATAATAAAAATTCTCAGTTTGGTAAATTCAAGAAAAGAATTAAGGTTTTTTTTTTTTAATTTGGAAATAAACTCCAGCAAAGTGATTATTTTTATAAACACTATAAAATAATATTTGCGAATATATAATATAAAACGCACATTGCTATTTAATGGTATTTATTATGCTACAATTTCAAAATTGTGGATCAGATCATCTCAGCGCTAAAGCAATATGTCCAAACTTTTTGACAACGAATACTAATTTATATCCAAAAATTAATATTAGTGCCCGCTAATAAAATTAAACCACAATAAAACATGGATTTGTAGGAAGCTTAGAACTTTTTCGCATTGTGTAAATTTGCGGCTAAAATGTACTTTGAAAGAGGTCTAAAATGAGCTTTCAGATATGATAAGCTTTCCTTTATTAACATATTTCTTCACTGTATCCTATATATCTTCTCATACATTTCAAACATTATATTCACTTATAAGATATCGTAATTCCAAAACATCTTCATAATTAGTTTTATATTTTTAAAATTTTTGGAGAAATCTAATAAATTACAGCTTTACTTTATTAAATAGCTGAGTGTTAAAAATGTTTTTAATATACTGGTTTACGCTAAAAATTATTTACTTATTCAGTATTGGGAAGACATTGTGATTATAAATACACAAAATAAAAACAGCTATTTTAGTATAAATGATGACTATAAAAGTGATATATGCCTTTGAATAAATAGATTTTAATAACTTTCCCACCAATACATAAATAAAAGTTATATTTATATCAATTTTGAGAAGGCATGCTCTGATGAGAACTTGCAATATCGGGTGCGGTTATTACTTATTAATTTTACTTGCTGAATTTATTTCTATTTATAGTACCAAGCGCGGGAAATGTTCGATATTATGCAAAACTCGTTTCGAACTGAATTTACGCAATACAGGAAGTGTTCGTGTCCAATTTTCTTAACGGGCATTTCGGGTAACGCTCACTGATTAAAGTCGTGTTCCACGAATTACCACCAACATAACGTACAGAGAACCTACAAATTAGCATACCACTTTTGTGAAAGAGACGACTTCAGTATACTTCTTGTATCTAGTTTAAATTTTATCAATCCATTTTTGTTGTCTCCTCGATACATCAAAAGTTTCATATTGCAGTTAACCTTGCATGTAGTCTGTAATCTATAACTTGCGATTTTTTGTTTTTAAATTAGTTATTTGTATTGTCAAGCATGCGGGAAAGCAACTTAGTATTTTGAGTTATAAGTTTAGTAGGCGTTGCCAAATTTTAAAAAATCTGCTACAACTTCTGCAGTTTTTACCCGAATTTAAGAAATTTAGGCTTATTTGAAAGAGCATAAAGCGTTGCTTTAAACGCAATGATATGTAGTAACGGTTAGTTTTCAAGAAATGCACCCGATGGCGTTATCCCCAACTGATACAAGTTTTTCTTAATTATCTCTAAAAACTCAAATGCAACAATATGACCTTTTTATGTTGTGATTGAAGAGCTTTGATGGACTAAAGTAGTGGCGAAAACTACCTAGTCGCTACTCCTGTTGCTAAACGTTTAAATACCTCTCGGCTGAAATGTTTTCTTTTGGGATACTTGACGACATATTCATGTTCCGCAATGCACGCGTTTTTAAAACATTGAAACAATACTGCAAGCAAATCATGTCTCTGAATTAGAAAACAAGATTTCTTTATCATTCAATGGTTAATTGTAAGTACCTAGCAATCTTCAAAGGTCAGTGCGTAGTAAAATTGTTTCTATTTAAGTCACAATTTGACAATTGTCAAATAAATAATTACTTCCATGGTATACTATATTCTGCTACAATATCCAAATCGTACTAGATATTGTTACCCTTATTTGAAAAATGATAAGAAGAAATAGTCATATATTAAGCTAACACCGACACAATTTTGTGCGCTGAAGAGTAAAAGTAGTGCTTTGTTTCACAGCCAACTAAGGCAGTTTTCAATATTATTAAGTAGATATTTGTATGTGATAACAAAATTATTACTGATAATAGGCTGGAAGGATAGGTTACTACCTGGAAAACGGAAAAAGATATCACTACGCGATTTTCGCACCTACTTCGGTCCGTCAAAGCTCTTCAATTAAAACGTAGGAAAGGTATATTGTTACATTTAAAATTTGAGAGATAATTAAAGAAAAACTCGTACAGTTGGAGATAACGCCATCTAATACATTTCTTGAAAACTGACCGTTAGTACAAATTATGACGTTTAAAGCAGCTATATATGCTATTTCAAATAAGCTTTTTAAGTTTCGGCTAAAAAGTACAGGAGTTGTAGCAGATTTCCTTTCTCAAACTAACACTACACTTATAACTCAAAATACGACAGAACGTCTTTAACCAACCGATTTTTTCCAAGGTCGTAATGACTATTAGGAGGGAGATTTGACCCTGTGGGGGTGCCTGATAGGCACTTGCTGCTTAGGATTAATTAAAAAAAAGTGGTTTGATAATAAATTATACTTTAATAGATAGTTTAAGATGTTAGTAGTATTCATAATCGTTTCAACAATTTTAGAAAAAGTGGATAACAAGCTTATAGGACGGGAATCCGTAAGATCGTTAACATCGTTTTTTAATAACAGATACTATACATGCAGTCTTGAAACAAGACGGAAATATACTTAAATAATTTTCTAACTTGTTTTACTGTTTTCAGACAATTTTTAATATTGATCTTTTACCAACCCTCATATTGACCCTAATATAACAGATTTTTGGTATTTTTTGAATTAAAATCCGATCTTTATCTCAATATAGCTGATTGGTTTCGACCATTTCTGTCTGACCGCGCGCAGTATGTTAAAGTTTCGTTTAGATCGGAAAGTATCAACAAGTACTTTTATTCTTCTGTTTTACCGACGTGTTTGGGTGTACCACAGGGTTCGGTTCTGGGCCCAATACTGTTTTTACTTTTTATTAATGACATAGCAGACTTCATTGACTTTTCTTTGTTTTTATATGCAGATGACACAAGTGCTATGGTCTCTGCACAGATGCGCGATCGCGCAAATGTTCTCCTGGTCGAACTGTGTGAATGGTTTAAACACTGCACATTAACGTTTCAAAAACTTTTTTTACCTTCTTTCACATTTCTCAATCAAGGATGAATTTTGATGTAAACATTACCTTGAATGGCAACCTATTAAAACGCGAAACTTCCGCTAACCTGCTTGGGGTGCTTTTGGATGAAACACCTAGCTGGTATGATCATTGCCGCCAATTAATACATAGTTTAAATACGTCGTGCTATCAGATCCGAAATCTTAAGACAGTATTGAATCACAATTCTTTGCTGACATTTTATTACGGTCGAGTTTTCACCAGGATGTTCTACGGTATCGTCTTTTGGGGCTCTTCGCCGCATGCGCACGATGTTTTTCTTGCCCAAAAACGAATAATTCGCTGCATCGCAGGCATAAGTAACAAACAAACATGCAGACCATGGTTCAGGAAGTTTGGTATATTGCCTATGCCTAGTGTATATCTTCTAGAAACTCTAGTGCATTTTTACAAACATAGTAATAAATTTCGGCTAAATTCTGATGTTCATTCATATAACACGAGAAGTAGAGCAAATTTCAGACTGCCTCTAAATCGATTTGAAATCACCAAAAGATCTCCGATCTTCTCTCTCTCTGCTAGACTTCGCCTTTTTAACTTGTTGCCCGATGCTATTAAGGGACCACAAACCTTAAAGAGAGAGATTTAAATCTGCTTTGCGAAATCTTTTGCTTGAAAATTGCGTTTACTCGCTTGACGAGTATTTGGTTATTCCGGGGGTACAATAATGTTTAATGTCTTTTGTGTTAATTTATATATCTATATTTATCTATATTAAACGCCATATTATGTATGTATGTCTGACTTATCCACTATACTTTTGTATTTCTTGGATAAATATATATCTATCTATCTAGCACTATGCAACTTCTTTAATTATTCCACAATTTTTAAGCGTGTTCTCCTTTCCGGCAGAACCATTTGGACGCATCACTTTCGATTGAGAACAGCTGCAGGTTTCTGTAATTTACTTTGTTAATCGATTGCCTTAAAAAAGAAATAGCACAAAACAATGAACTGATATATTTAAAACTTAACAAACATAATTAACAGACATATAATTCTTAGATAGTTATCGGGGACTGTTCTTATAATTAAGTCCCACCTACAAATACATAGTGAGTGAGAGTCGGGCCGGATAATCGACGTGAATCTAATAATTGAGTAAGCAAAAGATGTGCAAACGGCAAACCGGAGGGGAAGAGATGATCCTTTCTCTCTGTTGTCCGGTCGGCCCTCTGTCGGTGCGCTCGCCATACTACTAAATATTGAAAGAAGAATTTGGGCGTAAGCAAGAGAGTAGAGAGAGAATTAATAGAGTCCGCACTGGTATAAAAATAGAAGCCTCGCCGGGGCAGTATAAATCAGCGGTTACCTAGCAATTACTTCTCCTCCCCGCCCCGTTATTATATCTATTACCCACTAGGAGTGCTGCGATCGCGGGGAGACTTAATTATGGACGGGCTCCGGTGCTGAGCTCTTCACCTTTGACCTCACATTCCACCGCTGCCACCACACGAACACTCTTTGCTCTATCTTCGTGTTCCTCGCTAGTTGTACTACTACAAGTAGAAGAAATTTGTAACCGATTTTTGTTCGCATTGATTTATTGACGGCCGGGTATCCGTAACATTTCTTCTAATAACCTTTAGGAGATCCTCCCGATCTCCGTTATTGATGCTGAAGATGCCGTTTCCGTGTAAGTAAAAGCTCGAGACCCGCTGGAGTTTCGCCATTTTTGCCGCGCATAATGTGACTGCATGTTGCGTCTGTTTGTATGCACGTGAATATTAACATCGTTCGTAATAACATTTCATCTTGTCGGCCTCCACTTGCGGTGGAGTTAAAGTTTCTTGCTGGTACGATAGTTTTACGTTGCGGTATGCCTCATTGATCTGAACAACCAATGCAGCCAATAACTAATTTCTTGCTATATACTTCGTTTCTACCTTGGTAGAGAATACAAGTTTCTTTATGAAACTAATGAGCTTTGCAACTATATTTACTTATAAAATTTCAATATGGTCGAAAAAATGTCATTATTCCTTTGCTTAATGAAATGTGACAAAAATTATATTCTACAATAAATACTAGTTCGAGATTTATCTGTTACTTGGGGAAAAAGATGTTTTCTATATTCTTGGCAAAAAAATACAGTTTACGAATATATGGATCAATTGATGGACTACTTTAGACATTATTATACTGTGTGTCCCAAAAGTCAAATATCTCTAGAAATGCGCATCGAATACTAAAACAAACAAAAGAACACCTCTTTAATCATTTTCAAAAATCTGTTCAAGCACGTCAAAACACGACCGTTCATGCCAGAACATTCCTTTTTTTATTTAGGATTTAGATATTAATTTTGGATTTTTATTTTGATTTGGAATGTTCATTTTGAATTTGGACTTTGTTTTAAAATTGTTTAAAACCCCTTGCATTAAGCAAGCATCCCTGTTGGTGAGAGGCACGTCATTGTTCCTGCACACATAAAAAATTTTCGGAAAAGATGTTATCCGTGCAACTGGTGTTACGAATTGCATAAAGTATTATATCAAAAACTATTACTTTTAATCAAATTTGGTGTTACTATTATATTTTTCGGAATAAATTACATTTTAAAATAAGTAAAAAAAAAATGGGAAATAATTGGCCAGGAAAAAAGGATAAATTCATCACATTTCTAACACCATAAGGTAAAGGAATCATGCGAGATTAAACAAAAAACCAAAAAAGAGTGAAATTACATAGCATAATAAAATACTTTATCTACAATAGAGCTATCACCGATCTTAATCCATAAAAACGAAAAGATTGTCCTAACCGTGTAAACACTACACTTATTTATTTGTTGCAAACTGGTTATATCCAGGTTATCTCACTTTATGTGACATTTGTAACACCAAATCACTGAAACTTGAATCGTATATATTCGTTAGTTTCCACATAAACTGATAAACATTCCATTTTTAAATTCAAACCCAACACTTTCTGACATTAGAAGCGCTAACTCCATTTATTTTAACACCAAAAACGGATGGACGCCAGGGAACACCGAAAAAATGTTTCTTGGCGTCTAGAACTAACTCCAAACTTTTATGTATGTTGGTTATGCTAAATGTAGTTACGTTAAACCATCATCATCGGATTCTTAAAGAATCATCTTTGGTATTAAGGACTACCTTCGATATCACTCGAGGAATCCTTGGATATCCTCAAAGCCACTCGGAGAATAGTCAGTCACGTTCGAAACAACTTAAGGTACGGTTGAACACTTTCAAAATAACTTCGGACACAATTAGATATCTTTGGAATCACTTCAAATACAAAATCGCTTACGGTATCATTGAAAGCTTGAAGTCATGATTTAGTTTATTAATCTATATTTTGACGATTTCCAGATTTCTCTTGACAAAAATTAATTCTTGCGAATTTCAGCGCCATCCATCAAGAAACGAAAAAATATTTCAGACAAAACTTCGTATTTTGATACTATGAATCAGAACCTGCAATAAAAAAATAGGCGTTTCTATTTAAGATTTTAAAGGTGCCGCCCGTCCCACCCCCTGGTGGTGGGGCTAGAGTATTATGTTTGGTGTCCTTGGATAGATTTTTGAAAATGACTAAAGGCACGTTTTTTTTTGTTGTGTATTTCTGGAGATATTTGATCATCCCGGAACTTTTGGATGACCCGATATAGTTAGAGCATTTTACTCAAGGAAAAACATTGACGCAATTTGTATTTTCGCCAATTAAATTGGTGAAATTTGACTATTATGAATTTTGTAACGCAATCTAACTCATAGTTACCAAATTTATAGTAGGATTCTATTTGGAGCGCTTGTAAGATTATCTGTGATGTATAATAAATACTTAAAAACTTAGATAACTTCACAGGCATTCCAGATATAAAAGAATCGCGGCGTTGAAATTGCGTGCACTTTAGTTGTTGTTTCGAACAATTCAAAATGTAAACTTTACGCACCCAATTGCTCAATCTTTTAATCAAGAATTCTACTTATACACACTGATAGCTTAGAAAATAGCAACTAAGCAATATTTTTTAGCTATAAACTTAAATTCATCATTACCAATATTCATATTCATATTCATGTCTTTATTTGGTTCTTTAAAATATTTTCTGCAGTCATAAACATTTCTTGCAAGACAAGAAGTCGAGACGTGTAGTTTTTTCCCAATTTATTAAAAAAATTTTTAACTTTGTGCATATGTAAATGTGTATACTACATTATAACATATATTATTATGTGCTGTATTGCAAACTAAGAAAATTACAAAAAAAAATGATTATGTGTGTATTAGATCCCAGTGGCGGCTGATACTAAAGGGTACAAGGGCACGTGCCCACCCAACCACCAAGATAAACACAGAAGGAATTTCGCATGTAATTCAGTGCATTATTTTGTTTTATTATTTTTATAACGATGGTATCAAAGTTTCTTTACGCACCATAGATACTAGCGCATATGCCACAACGCTCGAAACTATCTTCCGGGGCACAATTTTCCATGTCTCTATTTCGAGTATGAATCAGCCGGCTCCACTTGTCTTCGCCATATGCGTTTAAACGTTAAAACGTCTCATTCGGGCACAAATTTTCGTGTCTCCAGTTAACGTCATGCATTCATTGGGACCTCATTGTTTTTGGCATGTGTAATTTCACAGGCGTTTCAAAGTGACGTTTATTATTAATGATGGAAGTTATAATTGTGCTCAAAATCTTTTAAAAAGCCCGCTATCATTTGAAGAAAAACTTTTAATTAAGAAGAAAAGACCGCCGATTCCTGAACTTCAAATAAACTACACTTCCACAAGTAAAACTCGAACTTACAATAGAGTATTCAATAAAAATATATATGAAAAATATGATTGGATATGCGGAAGTTCACTAACAAATAAACTATTTTGTTTTATCTGCTTACTTTTTAAGAAAGTTAGTGCGTGGAATAAACAAGGGTTGAATGATTAGCATATCGCAGAGAGGTCAAAGAAACACGAAAATTCCGTTTCTCACATGGATGCATGCGTGAATTTTAGTGTTCTAGGCAAAGTTGACATACGTGAACAGTTAGACAGTGCTTATTTACGACATAAAATCAAGTACAACGAAAATGTGGAAAAATATCGTCATATTTTGCGCCGGTTAATTATGTGTATATAATTTGCGGAGCTTTTGAATTGGCATCACATTGACGTCGTAAAATCCAGGTGTTTTTGTAGGCTTCATTAACTTTGCAACTGAATTAAACGCTGCGTTTGCAATACATATGAAAGGTTCACAAGTATTTAAAGGAGCCTCAAAAATTATTCAAAATGAATTGCTAGATGCAATGTTGCAAATTTACAAGCAGGAAATATTAAAAGAAATTAAATCTGCAAAATTCATTCCTTTGGTGGTCGATGAAACTACAGACATCTCTAATAATCAGCAAATGGTTGTTATTATTCGATACGTGTTTAATGGACAATTTTTTGAACGCTTTTGGTATTTTTTGAAAGCGGGTGGACATAATGCTGATGTATTAACAAAAACATTGCTTAATGAATTGCAAACTATTTTAAATTCTCATCATAGATCTTATAATAATAAACTAAAGTGAAATAGTGTCACATTATTTCGTTATCGCCTTGTATATCCATTGATAACATCCGACATTTGTTTGCACAGATATATTGTTTTTATAATTTATATTTTTTATACTTAATACGATAATTTGAAAACCAAGGCATTTGTAGTATTGAGCGTCTTGTGCTATTTAATAAGCGCTCATACCTTTATATCTGTAGACTTACAGAACTGCGTATATAACTGCAGTACTTACATTCAACGCAGAGAAAGGTAAATAAATAATTTGAGAATCTGCGGTTACCTTATAATTAGCGAAACGGTTATTGAAATCGATTTCATTGGAACAGACTCGCTTTCGCAAATACAAAAACATTTACTACTTAGGTTTACTAAATAAAAACGTCAAAATAAAAGTGAAAATTCTAAACTAGTTTACACGCACGTGTAATTACATATGTACAATTTACAGAACAAGTATTATACATTTGTTTATCTTCACGTTACGCTGTATGATTCACATAATTCCATTTAATAGAATAACTATCACTTAAATTGGTAAGAGTTCAAGTATTGTTCTAGCGAAATAATCACGCATAATTACTAATAATTTCACTTTAAATTAGCGAAACGAGAACTGACAGCGATTCGATAAATTGCAAATTACAAAATGTTGTATCTCAATTGTCCGTAACGACCAATTTAGTAATAAATGTATGTTTCCCACAATGTGCTTTTAACTCTAATGGATATATGAACGTGATTTATTTAATAATGTAACTGTAGGCTCTTCAATTCTTTTGTATTATTAGTCGCAACTGTCATAATTGGATATTATTTTAACTAGAAAGCATAATAATAAAAGTAAACTCAGACCTTAAAAGAGAACCAAGAGTGACAATGGAATATACGAGAATCAGGCGAAGATAATTACAGATTCCTACGTAATTGCTTCTCTTGTTACTCTTGTTTCTGATTGTAGCTATTATTTGGTGTTTTAGTGAGCTACTTAGTCTGAGAACCATTTCGTCAATTACGCGAACTCTCTTTACTTCTGAAACAAGGTTCTAAAATGCACGTTTATGTGTATGTTGAAGTCAATTAGCAAATTCGGCCATTATCCAAAATTTATACCTAGAACGCATTGTGCTTTAGCTAATTTTTCACATTGTATTAAGCATGCGTACATTTTATATGGCTACAACGCGTCCTATATTAACCGAAAATATCCACAACAGGCTTTATTATTGTGATTTTTATATAGTAAATAAACCTACTCACCTAAGGTTACAGTGAAAATTCTCTAACTCGAACCTCCAAGGAACAGGGAATAAAAGTCGAGTTAGGGAAATGTCGAGTTATGGAAAATTACGTAAAATTTGAATCTTAAAGTTTATTTATATGTATTATACATTTAATACTACATATTAGTAACTTAGAAAATTCGTTAAAACGTCAAAAAAGCTACATCAAATTTATATTGAAAAAATCAGTAATTTTTCTTTGAGTTACACTGGTCCATTTTTCATTCGTTATAAAATCTTCTAGTAAATTTAAGGAACCATGCAATGCACATGGCACATTCTCCCTAGATGAAACAAATCTTCTTAAGTTTACGATGGCAGAAAACGCTTCGTTGAGTGTAGGTGTGCCAGTTGTATCAGTCTGGTTTTCATTAGTATCTTCGTCTTCATCTGTATCTAAGACAATAATAAAATTTGGTATCTTGGAACATAGAAAACGTGGATGGGTAAATTTACCTATTTCATTAGGAGCAAGGTGCTGTATTACACTTTCTAAAATGTCTTGATCACTTGGGAAATCCATTGTTGACACATCATGATCAACATCAACATGCTCCTCAAATTCAACATCATTTGTGTTTATTGCAGTTCTGTATAAGACCCACCATTTTTTTAATTCAGACAGTGGAAGGATATCATCTTCATCCCAGTCGTTAGCATCCTGCACTAAATCATCTTTACAAAAGCCCGCCTTTCTGAAGCAATTTGCAATTGTTTGCGTCTTTACGTCGTTATTCCATGCTTTGTTTAGGTCTTTAATTGCATCAAGTAAAGAAACATTTGAAGGAAATGTTGACTCTTCCAAATGAGCCAAAATTTTCATAATAATCCGTTTTCTGTAATGTTGCTTTAGATTTTTTATAATTCCCTGGTCTATCGGTTATAAGATTGAGGTTAGATTAGGAGGAAAATACTCCAATGTAATATTCTTCAGCTTTCCTGCTACGGTTTTGGGGTGCGCCTGACAGTTGTCAACGAACAGCAAAACTTTTCTCTTCTGGGCTGCAAACTGCTTATCAAGCTTTAATAACCACTTTTCATAAATCTCACTTGTCATCCATGCTTTTCTGTTATATTCGTAATCCACTTCCATGTTTTGTTTTGCCAATAACAAGCGATTTTAGCTTTCCAGAACCACTCATGTTACTCCCAAGCATAACCGTTACTCTTTCCTTGCTATTTTTACCACCAAAGGATTTTTGTCCTTTAAATGCAAGGGTTTTGTTGGGCAAGCATTTGAAGAAAAGCCCCGTCTCATCAGCATTGAAAATATTATTTTTGTCATACTGGCTGATTAAAGTCGGTAAAACATTTTTTTTTGCCTTTCTTCACCACATTGAAAATCTCCAGAACCACTTTCACCGCACAGTGACATTTGGACGATATTACGTCGACTCTTGAACTTATCCAACCAGCCTATACTACCTGAAAATTCCTCCTGTCCCAAGGCAGCGGCAAATTCTTTCGCTTTTTCTCTAATTAAACTCCCAGAAAGAGGAATATTTTTAGCACGTGCGGTAGTAACCCACTTGAACATTGCTTCGTCAATATCACGGTTAACACAAGCTTTAAGCCTTTTTCGTTTATTGTTAAACGTATCATTTTTTCTTTCCAAAAGTTTGTCCTTATTTTTTAAAATTGTCAATAGCGTATTATGAGGGATCCCAAATTGTTCCGCAATATCTTTCTTCTTCTTTTCCCCTTTTTCCACCTCTGCTATTAATTTTATTTTTTCATTCAATGTTAAACACTTTAAATTACCGTACACTTTGCCACGCGTACTACACAACTGCACTTCCGAAAGCACCCAGCACACGTTTCTGCCTGTTCAAATTGCTGATTCCAAGAGATAATTCCGTAATTCCCCGAAAATGTCGAGTTACGTGTGCCTACGTGTTCGCATATTATGTCGAGAAATAGAAAGTCGAGTTAGGGAGACAAAAATACTATACAATAATATTCAAACTTCATTGTTCGCCAAAAATATTCGACTTACGGAATAAGTCGAGTTTTAGAAGTTCGAGTTAGAGAATTTCCACTGGAATCGCAATAACACTAATAAATTTAAAATTGTTGTTAGATCTTGTTTTTTAGTTGATAAACATATAGGAAAACATTAGTTAATGATAACAAAACAACCACATTATAAAAATGAATATTAAATGGTATATTAAGAGTTTAAACAGCATTAGTCACTGCGATATAACCCCATCTCATAAATTACAGAGTCACTGCCTAGTCTTCTATAGGGGAGCCAATCATTTGGGAGGGGGGGAAATTTACAATCAGGGCCATCTGGAAATTGTGGTCTGGGCTTACATGTATCTATAATTTTCCGCGCTACAATGTATATAATTTACCTACATACATACAAATAATATTTGCTATTTCGGCAGTCTAAAATTTTTAAAAAATAACTGGACTTGCTAATTATAATTTTCAGATGTTAATTATAAAAAATGAAGTAAATACGAGTACTTTGCGATGCACTCCAACATTGTGTTACTTTTGATTGACAACTCAAAATTAACTTTATTATATTTTTTTTTTCTAGCAGATACGGATGAATCCTATTTAATTATAAAACAAAAATACTAATGAATATTCAACACTTACAGAAATACCATATTTGGTATTTAAAAAAATTTACAGGATATTAATATTCCTATACAAAACTAAGAGTGTTCTCTATAAATGGTAAGAATCTTACAAAATATTTATAAACGTCAAAATGATACGATAAGAAAAATATTTTGTCGAATGTTGGCAAATAATCTAATAACCGACCATATATTTCTGTAGAACTAACATCATACAACACGTATTTTCCATTAACAATGTCTGGAATTCCATGGTTGAATCTCCATATTAATAAGATGAAGAGATACTGTTGACGAGTAAGTAACTCAATATAACTGATGGGATAACATTGCCAAAATTCTACGGAATTTCGCGCTAAATTGTCAAAGAGAACTGCTATTCCACTATCATTTTCTTCATATTTTATTAAAATTGAATATCAGTGGTGGATAGAAACGCATAAAAATTTACTTTGAATGCAATAATTATCTCATCCAAGTTCGACCCGTTTCAGAAACAACCGCATTAAATATTGCATGAACTCTGATTGAGACATAACATTGATAATTTCTTGTTCTTGAAAAAAATATACATTTCCATTGCGTCGTCGTCAGTTTCGTTTTGGGGATAATTACCCCTGGCGTTCGTAACTTTCCAGAAAAGGTCAAAAATGGTAAGAAATACAGTTGCGGAGGAATATAAAGCTGAAAACTCGTATATTTAATGCGGTCACGTGTGTGAGAATTAAAAACGATAAGCGTAGGTATTCCGCTTATGGTTCAACAACACTGTTTCTTATAAACGTGACAATTGCCATCGAATTAAAAACAAAATGTGCGATATCGAAATCGGCGATTTACTGGGAACTGCTGCTTTTGTCCTGGCGTGCACACTCTATACCTATATAACTGAAGAATCATAAAAAAAAAAACGGTTTTTTTCCCATAAGTTTTGAAATGCACGGAGTTACGCAGCGGGCATACGCGGAGTTATTGCCGCTAATAATTATTGTCGTGATTAAGCGCGTATTTAATACGTTTTTCGGTCGTAATAGCGACCGTTTAGTACCCGGAGAAAGTAGCGTACTACATTTTTAACGACTCGCTTTATTAATCTTAATTTTAACGCAGAATGATTATAAACGTCGCATAAACATTCGACAATCGTGTCTCTGTGTGTACTTTTTGAAGTTGATATGGACAAAAAAAAACGACGTAAATTGTAAACTGTGAAATATATGTGCAGTACTTCATGTAATGGTTGGCACCGTTAACTACTAATGTCTGCAAATGGCATAATCTTTAAGGCAAAAACAAAACTGCAATGAGAGAAAGTTGTGGGAAACTTTAAAAATATTAAAATTACTTGTTTGATTTTTTGTTGTCCTTATTATCTCTTTACCAATTATGCGAGTCAATAATTGCCAGTTACCGGATATATCAAGCTTAAAAAACCCATGTTATAGATTATCCTACTATTAAAATAAATTTTATATTAGCTTTTTTTGTGATAAGTATGCTTTTATTACATTTACATAATTTTTTAAAGTAAGATTATTGCCAATTTATTTACCAAAACGAAGTAATACATTTTGATAAAATAAATTAAATTATAGACATATAAATACCCAGTATGGTCACCGAGACTTCAATAGGTTATTAAACATCTAAAAAATTGCTTGCCTTATAGTTAGTGCAAGGCAACAATAAAGGTTTACATATACTTGAGTGAAATTTGCAACGAAAGGCGTATTACAGAAAGCCACTACATCCTTCCTCAACAAGGCAATGAATGGAAATATAACCGTTTAAATTAGAGATGTGAATTCTGTTAACTATAAACTGTCAATAGAGTTACTAAAAACGAAAATTACATATCCGAGCATTTCATTAATCAATAACTTGTGTAGTGAACCATGTAGTGAATTCTAGTTACTTTATCCAAATTGAAGTGATTGTTAAATATACTTATCTCTGAACAATAAGAGTTTATATATAATATGTGAAAAATCATTATTTGCGAAGATTTTGCTAAACTGTTGATATTGAACATATAAATATGCTATAAATTTAAGGTAGATTGATGTAAACCACTAAATTGCGCTGTTGTGCGTTTAAATTTGACATTTATTTGCATTACCCCACTCGATGGTTACCGCAAAGCAGTGCTGCGAAGAATTGTTGAAGTTGCACGATTTCCCCTATAAGTGATGCTCACGAACCGTAGATCGCAGATCCTGATGAAACTTTGGCAGTTTGTAGACTCCATCGAGTGTTACTTAAGGACACACTCTGTTGCGGCGAAACTTCAACTTTAGGCAGCTTTGAAATTCGTCCCAAATTTTGTTTATCCAAAATAACTTTTAAACGGTGAAACATAAATAAAAAGCTTCAATGGCGGGCCTGACACGGTTTTGTCAGGCATTTTGACTGGTAGCTAAAGGATGTTACAATAATCACGGAACGACGAATGTTGTTCTTATTTGATCAAATTTCAGAAAACAGTTATAATCACTCTATTTGCCATCGAATACTGTATCCAAAGGTGATTTAAATAATACGCAAAATTATGAATACGTAGTTTCTTATTTTAATGATATCTATTGTTATGTGCTTGCATTGTATGTTCAAAACCAGTGAACAATTATATCAGGCACTAAATACCTATATTTGATAGTTTTTGAGCTATGCGCCTTTGGATAAGATTAGAAATATATTACACCCCGTCAGGTGACAGGCAAAATAAAATATACTTCCACTGGTTGTTACGACTATCTTCGTTAGTTCAAAATAAAATACTATCATTATTAGTATTCGTATTGTTTGCAAGTATACAAAAGAATAGTTATTTGTATCACTAGGCCAGAAACTATAGTTTTGCGAGTGTGAGTACAGTTTGTGGGCCCGAGGCAAAGCCGAGGTCTCACAAGTGCGAATACTCGCAAAAGAGTTTCTGGCCGTGTGTTACACACTATTTTTTGAGCCGACAAATCTTAATTTTGTTGTCAATAATAAAAGAAATTAACGCTAGGGAGTTAACAGTACAGGTCATCTGTCATCGAATCTATAATTAATGGCAGAAATGTCAGTAATTCCAATATAGTGCTGCCAACCAATAGTGATCTATTTGCCGGCCTAGGCCGGAGAATGGTAAGTTTCCGGCCGATTTATAGTAATGCAAAATCAGTGTTTCTGGACGGAGGCGCAAAAACTAATTTATTATATAGGCTGATTGATCGAGACCGTCCATTAGAAAGATTGGGGCTCCTGGTAATAATTAATTTCTGTAAAGTTGCATACGTGCATAGTGTAGTAAAATCTCTGCCCTGAAAATATTTTCAAGATGGCAGCACTCCCGGAAACACCGGAAATTGACATCAACTTTCTTATTTCAAATGGAATGGTATAGTTTTCTTTGCAGTTTTGAAATCTAAACGTTAGTCCTAGAGGAACTCTTACTAGTATTCCTTATAACTAAATGCAGTCGTTTTGGAGATTTTTCGACTTTTTGAAAATTTTTGGATTTACATCATGATGTTTAACATTAAGAACTGTCGCGAAATTTTAACCAAGAACGCTAAAATTAAGACTATCGATGGAAGAAATCCTGACGTTTCTGCCGAAGTTTTTAGATTTGTTGCATTATCTACAGGTGTCCAAAATGTAATTGTCCTTTACTGCAACTGCAGACCATCAAACCTCGATTTTTTCAAATAAATTTTACATCAAAATGTATTAATATTCCCCATACATATATGCAATAATTTTCAAGTTATGAAGGTTTTTGATACATTTTAGAGGAAATTACAAAATTTTCTTAATCACCCGAGTTTTTCAAATACCCTATTTTTTTCAATATTATGAAACCTTATTGAATTTTACATCAAAATGTATTAGCATTATAAAAACAGTAAAATAACCGCTAATAAAAACACAAAGTCTAAGAAAGCTATAAACACTCTATGTGGCCCCCGTTGACCTGCAGACAGCTACGGATTTTTGAAGAAACTTCTTTTGTGCAAGCCTTGTAAATGTAATGAGGATTTAGCTGGTGAAATGTTGTTCTAACGCGATCTTCCAATTCCTCCCTTGTGCGCACAGGAGTGTTGTACACTTTCCCTTTAATATAGCCCCACAGGAAAAAGTCGAGCGGTATTAGATCTTGGGACCCACTGCGATGGTCTATTACCGCCAGTCCCAGTACCGTTGGTCGATTAAATTATCATCATAAATTATAAAGCGATATTTATTATTCATTAGTAAACAAAAAACTTTAAAACTTAATTTAGGTTGAAAGTGAACATCTCGCTTTAAATGAGGATTTTCCGTATAAAGTTTTTAACATCTTCTTCTGTATACCTTCCACCATGTCACTAAAATGCAAGTGATTCCATACAATAGATTCCATACACTTGAACAGTATTCCAATTTTGAACACTCCATGGGGTCTACAAACTGACAAAGTTTCTTCAGGCTCTGCGATATCCAGTTCGTAAGCTTCCCTTGTTAACGTAGCTATAATTAGTTTTTTTTTATTATACTATATTTTCACCAATTTATGAACTGACATTTATGACTTCTATGGTAGCTGATCTTTTATAATACATAATCTAAACTAAAAATCGTTTCTAGTCTATATATTTCTTTTCAGAAAAGCTTCTCAATCGTAATAACATACAGAACTTTTTATCAAACATGGTTTAATACTTTGCAAGCAACAACTTCCTGGAAATAAAGTTGCTTACAAATTATTTAAATGAAACTTATAAGAGAATAATTACTTGAGATGATAATAGAATAATAAATGCTGAAAGTTTTGAAACAGACCGCTACGTCAGAAATTTATTTTCTTAATATCTAAATTACATTATAAACAAATTTAACCCTGATTACTCGACATTATAATTACGCCAAGATTCAGCAGTAGATGGAAAGCCGAAACAACAATGTTAAATGTTTTCTTTTAATTCTTTATCGCCGATTCATTTAAACAATAAAGAAAAACTTCTTATATTTATAAACCATTTAAAATGTTTTACTTTTCACAAAAAAAACACCGACACAGATAGAATTTTAATGAATTTGAATCTCTAAATTCTGTCTACAGACATACCCGTGATGTCAGTATTACCATAGAAAATATTATGCGTAAGCGATCACTCGGCGCTACCTTTGTGTAAATTCATGCTTATGTAAGCGAAAATATCCACACAGGGCTGGGATGATCGATGGTTGACACCCCAAAGCGAGTGGTCGTAATAACACAATCAAGACATTAGATAATGCAAGTGAAAACGCCGCCTTACCTCGCCTCGTTCATTAACATAAACTGTCGATTAAAGTAACTGTTGTACGTATACATCCTTTACTCGAAAGATAAATGGCCCGGAGTGCGCTCCACATTTATACATTGCTCGGCTTAATACGTTAACTTGTGTATGTACGCCGACTGTCCGACTGTTGGATGTTCTGAAACGAATGCCATGCACGATCGTATGAATTAAATAAAGCTCACGTTCCAACTAGGGAAAACGTTGTGCAACTTAATAAAAAGGAACGAATCCGCCCAGAGATTACGAAATTCAAGATATTTTTACACGTAAGCGGTGAGGATATTCCATGGTGGTATTTTAAAAAGAAAGTATCGAATTATCCATATTATTAGTTGTTATTATCAATGCGTATTTCGCGCAAATACACGCATTATCTAGCAGCTTACATTGTCAATTATAAATCATGTAGAATTGTAGATAGATAACACCTAGTTCGTAAACATTAAAAGGAAGTTCATTCTCAATGGTTTATGGGCTTTTTAAAATTAGTGTAAATAAGTTTATTGGTCAAGTAATTTAAAAAACATGCCTTGAACCGATAATTTCCCAACTGAATGTATGAAAGCCTTTTCATACCTTCATCACTATAAATTATTTACGATTAGGTTAAGGCAGATGCTTCAGATTTTCTGTTATTATAGAACAATCAAAAATAAAAAGACTTAGGTATATCAGTTATTATGTCGTTTGTTCTCCTCATTGCCTTTGTATGGCGTATAAAGTCTGTTGATAATTGCTGTTTCTCTAAAGCATTTATTGAGAAATAATAAGATATCTATGAGAAAATTGGAAAGGCTAAAGCAGTCATTTAAATTTGAAAGGTGTTATAATATAGCCAAAGGATCCATACAAATTGAGTTATAAGTAGTTGAATCTACCATAAAAAGGCGATTAACTATATCTTTTTCACATCAATCAAAAGATTGTATTGATTCGAACAAAACTCCATTCATTGTGACTTATATTACAGTTTAAGATTTCTGAAATGAGTAAATTACTCTGAGTATAGGCATTTTATTTACAGTATTTCACAAAAAAAAGTTTACAGAGAAGAAGTTTTCTTGACTAACAGCACTTTTGGTAGAAAATAAAATAAAAAGTTGAACAGATTTTATAGAATTATCTTCATAGAAGAGTAAGGTTATAATTAATATTAAACCTATACAGGATCCAACGTTAACTATAACATTATTTATGTAAATGTATTTTGAACTATTTATTTATTTATTTTGTAAACATATGTTGTTAAAATTTAAACTAAAAACTTACTTATTTCGTATCTAATTCAAAAAGGGCAGGTTACCATGGATTTTAAGGAAATAGGTCCCTTCGCTGATTGTTCGAACGTGGGTTGATTTTGCTGTATGGTGTCATTGGAAACGATATCTATCATCGTTGCTGGGGTCCTTTTTTGCCTAGGAGATATCAAGTTGTTGAAAACAAATGTGAGGGACTTCTTTTTCGGTTTTTCCTGAGTGTAGTTGCATTTCGAATAATTATCTAGAAATTATAAATTTGTATCACAATAAGAGTCATTAACTTTTGAAATTTACTTACAAGAATGAGAGTATTGCGTATGTAGTGCCAAGATGATGGAAATCCAGTGATTCAAGATTTGGGGTGGCGTACTTGTAATGCTGGGGCCTATTGAAGAGTCTTGTTCGAGCCTATTTGGTATGATATCATTGGAACACTAATTGGGAGCTGAAATGATTGTTGTAGAGTTGGAATCAATAATTGGATTATAATAGAACAGTTTTTCGTACTTGAAGTAAACGATTTTTTTCATCTTTTGGGTTATATTATCGTATGATAACAGTGAATCTAGTGGATTTTTGTGGGTAAGCTAAACGTTTGATCCTGTGGGTTCTTCTCACGAGCAGTTTAAGTTGGCATTATTTGACAATACTTGATTTTACACATCCTCTGGTGGACTGAAATCATCCGATTGGTTTGCGGTGTACTTAAAACACTGTGGAGGGGTAAATTTCGTGTACCTGGGTACTGTAGTGTCATCTTACAATTGGGGGCGTAGCATATCTGTGGAGTAAATGATATTTAATAGATGACGCTGACTGTATCAAATGTTGATAAAACAGTGTTGAATTAATTTAAAAATTTAATAAAAATTATAAAGAATTATCGCAAATTTCGTAGCAATATATATATATGTATGCTCTAAGCACTGAAAAGACAATATAAAATTTCCAAAATAAGCGAAAGTTCATCCAATTAAGACAAGATGGATCAAGTAAACTTCTGCATTTAATTTGTACGAAACGAAATGAGTACTTTCAGTACTTCTTTACTAGTTAAATAATAAGTAACAATCACAACGTGATAAAGAACGATTGTACAACAGTTTTATCTACGCTAATAGTAGCCTAATGAAGATTAACTGGAATAATAATTAATGCAAATAATTAAATGAACACTAAAACTTCCATAAGTAAAAGCATGTGCAACTTTAATTACTAACGTACAATTGCGATTAGTTTTTCTACTATTTCAACTTATAGCATATTAGGTAGGTACACTCCGATTGCACAATTCTAAACGATATATAATATCGTATAAAAATATAAAAACTCACATACAGTTACAGATGGTAAATTAGAGGCCATATATGTCGGCAGTACGTAGAATGCACATGTATGTATTTTATTTAAGTGGAGACTAAACACGGTGCCAGGTTATTTCGGTGTGCCACTTTCATATTAAACAAATAAGGAAATCGACCGCTAAAATTAAGGTGTCTTGTTCTTTCTGCAACCGCAGCTTACATCATATGCAGTAGTAGCTCTTCCTTACAGATGATTACGTGGAGTGTTATTAAGTGTATATGCATGCTAGGATTAGCTCCTTCCTGTTATTTAAAATAATTTTGCTGTATACAATGTTTGAGAATAGAAACAAAAAAAAAATTAAAACTATTTCTATTATATTTCTTGTAGGTAAATTATAATTTGATTTGAAAATTCGTAAACTTAATATGTATACTGCTTGAAAAAGTTTTGAAGAGTTTTCCGCTGAAAGTATGTGGAAGTTATAGATTACTATGGAGTACAAGAATATTAGTGGTGTACAAAGCATTTGGCCCGAATTGGGATCCACAAATGTACGATGATTTTCAAATTCTAGGAATTTTACAAATAAATGTTATAGGTCTATATTGTTGTATGCATCCTTGAGAAAAATAAAATGCTTGATTCAATAGTGTTGGAAGTGTCAAAATTTCAACTATTGGTTGAAATTATTAAATAAATAGCCAAGTCATTTAATTATCCTCGTCACCAGTTAAACGCTATGATTGAATAAATTGATCTACACATAAAAATTGTTTCTTTTATGGAATATAATGAATGTAATCTTGACCTAATTAAATCAAATATTTAACTCTAAATCAAAAGAGTACGTTTAAAGTCTAGTAAGATCGACTTTCTTAAAATAATAATAATTTTTAGTGTTCGCAGACAATGTTATTAACGACATTCATCATCCCTAACATTATTTTTAATGGCATTATTATTATCTTTTGCATGTTGATTTGAACCTTTTAATGATAAATACAGTGCCCCCATAGGCTTCTCCAAAGACAGCGTCAACGTGGTACTTATGAAGTTTTTAAGAGTTCCAGGAAACCTAAGTCAAGAGGCTAATGTAGCTTGCATGAGGAGATAAACTAAGCATATAAATCCGTTCTACAGCTTAAAGGCTTATGTTGGAACTGTGATTGTATAGGATCAACAGGACAGGTTTATCTTCCTCACTCTTCACCAGACTGTGCAAATGTTTCAGCCACTGCGCGAAGATAAATTTATAAATACAGAACCAGAGACCATAACCAATCCAGGAAGCGCGCCATTTAATAGTTCTGGTATTTATCTATTTCTTAGAAATATAAGCACAGAGAATGCATATGCACCAGCATATGCATTAAACAGTCATCAATTTACTCCTTTCCCCTAATACTAACTTACCAGTATTCTTTTTTCTTTTGAGCATATCATTTTTGGCGTCTTGTTAGGTACAATAAGTACAGATGTCTTTTCCATACATTGAAGATTGTCATTGGGGAAAAGCTTTGCGTTTGATAAAGTATTCGTAAATCGTTGTAAAATCTCTTAACTTAGATTTTATTGACTACCACGCTCTTGCTAGACTTCTGTCATCTTGCCTTGCCAGACTATAATAATAATTCAATCTTTTCCAGCCATTTGCTTGTTTTTTATTGAAGAGGTGTTGTATCTTATTTCTTTTTGTATATTAGAAAGCAAAGTTTTTAAATAAAAATAGATAAGGAATCTAACTTTTTGATGTGGCTGGGCAACTTATTTTTCCTTTTTTTTTCTTGTTTTTTAGGGGAAACCGAGAAACGTTAGAACTGAAACACCTTTTAGTCTTCTTCGAACAATTGACTCTGGAATATCCAGATCTCGAGCTGTTTGTCTTTTCATTTCACCTCTATTTGAACGTTCTTTAATAATATCGAGAGACGTTTAGGTAAATCTTAGATGTCGTTCAGCTTTTCTTACGTATGAACGGATCATAGTGAAAGTAAATCTATAAAAGTAAACTCCTTATTTTAAACGTTTAAACAACAACCAAGAGCGTACAATGCGCAATCTTAGCTGTTATCAAGGCGTGCGCTCTTAGGTGAAGTGCAGTAGGGATTCATTTTAAACTAGGCGCTCGAAAAAGCTTTATATTATTACAAACACCATGCAATGGATTAAATTATTGGTTCATGTGATCACATATTGCTAGAACGGTTTGAAATATGTATAAATATTTATATAAAAAATAGAGTATTTAGATTTACACTTACTATTTATTAGAATGACTCACCCGGTACTTCAAAATCCATCACTTTTGTGATTAAATTAATTAGATTTTAAATTTTAGGTTAACGGTGCCTTCTCTCCCACCACAACTTTAAAATAATTTTATTTAAGGATTAATTTAACAACCAAGTAAATTATATTTCAGATTACTGTAGCAATCACGTATCTTTATATGACCAACAAAATTCTAACAACAGTACCAAGCAATTGTGAATTTCGTCAGGTATTTGTTCAAAATTTCGAAATACTTACCTATAAAGCATGTATGGCCTCAATCTCAATACTTATTTAACATTTTTTATACTTTCCATTAACACTGCGAACGCATTGGTCGTATTTAAAACTAAAGAAGGGATTATATTGCAGTCTTATGGTTCATTTAATTTTGTTTGTCTGGGTGTACTCCCTCATATAAGCAAATTTTTGACCTTTTCTCCAATGACCACGATCGACTTCTTCTTTTTAATATAGACCCTAATAACAGTTATTAGCTGAATAACTAAAATAACTGGATGTATATTTTCCCTACATACATCAACTAAATTATTATTAGATGCCTTTATTATCCGATTGAGATACCGGCCCTAACTTAAATTTCATTGAATTGGTAAAAGCTATTCTACAAAATATAGCGTGCATACTAAAGATAACAAGATAATATTATTACATTAAATGTTAAACCATTCAAAATACGTAACAATTCATCCATACTGCATTTCATTTACTCGATAAGATACAGAAAGCCCTTTCATGAGAAGACCGTAGACTCATTTAAAACTTGGATCTGCCTGTTATACCTACCAGTAAAGAACGAACACCTCGGAAACGTATTGTTTCACTTTAGCGATCTAATCTGCCCCATTGGTACGTGAATGAACATTGTCATGTCGCAAATCATCCATGTTCCGATCACTCAATTCGTAGAAATTGTCGTCCGAAACATTACAGTAATTAATAATCTTTTGTGACTGGTTGACGTCTTAACTCCTCTAACGATTGGCGTTCCTGAGATCAGTTTCACGATAACCGATGCTATTTTAGCGTCTTATAACCTCAGTACAGTACATATAGTATATAATATTTAAACGTTTTAATGAGCAATCTCCTGATTTCTATTTCAAATTTCTAAATTATTTGCTCATTGTTTCATTCGAATGAGATATTATTTAGATTTTTAAAACTTTTTTATTTTTATTTTAAATTAAAGCGCGATCCGAACATAATAGAATCCCTTAACCCCTAACGGAATACAAAGATAAGAATAAATATTTTGTCTACTTTAAGCAGAAACCGTTTGTGTATACAGAAACACGTTTTCAGTTAAAGTGGCTTCTGCAAATTACCTTTCGACATGCGAGAACTCCTTTCCGACTGCTCTCGAGTGATTTTTTTATCTCATAACAGTAGATAACTACTACTTACTGAAGAAGTTGGTTTCAAATTCATTATGATGCCTGTTAAAATCGTATACGTGGCCGGGAAAAAGTGAAAAAAAAAGAACCTCAATTAATTTGAGTTCTCGGAAAATAACAGGTTTATAGTTTTGACGGCAGCTTTCATGGGCGTGGAGGTAAACAACGATCTTAGATCATCTCTAGCTTTTGTGTCTGTTGGTACTTTCTATTCGGGTGTTACAAAATGTGGCTGTTCTATTTTAAAGTGTAAGTTGTATGCACTTATTGTTTATGTTATTGGTGTTTATCTATTATTTTATGTAATGCTGTAGTAATATACAAATTATAAGGAAAGTGCTTCAAATTATGTATATTACAATGAAAAAGAATATGCATATATATCGATAGCAAAACCTACCTTAAACGGATATCGGTAATTTTAGACATTTAAGTATTTTTATCACTATATCCTGTGGTAAAATTATTTTAATTACTTAGTTTAAGAATTATTCTAATTTTATATTAACTGTATCACGCATTGCATAGAATTATGTTTTTGTAACATTACGTTTCTTTTACAATCTTTAATCTCTATTCATACATATAACATTTGAGGGAAAAAATAATCTTTAATAACTATTTATTCGGTCATACATTTCTCAACATGTAGTACACAGTTATTTTTTAATAAGTATACTTATTATTTTTGTACAAAAGCAATAACCATAAATTGTAAAATAAGATTTAGTCATAAGCATAAGAAAAGGACAAAATGCAACAATTTTTGGAAAAAAATGAAACTAATTTTGGAAATATGCAACAAATGCAAGAAACAATAACAATAATCAAAAATAAACGTTGTGATATTGAAAAAACGGTGCTAGTGCGTGTTTGGTTGATTTCTAACATAAAAACTCAAAGCAAGATATTTTATAATATAACTTTAAGGTAAAACAATAGAGGGGATAAAATATAAATAAATAAATTTCGCGAAACCAAAATTCAGTGCTAAGCAATTCCCAGAAAAATGTGCATCTTGAACTTTTTTTATGAAGATCCAAAGAAAACAAGAGGTCAAATAAAGTAACAAAATAAGGAAATGCATGGCTTGTGGTTATTTATTGTTTTTGAGATAGGAGACCACGTATTGAAAATAAAGCAGACTCTCAGAAAACATATAAACCCTTGGCTCTTCTAATAACTTACCAAGTTTCCATTTAAAAATATTTCGAAACATCATCGAATCATAAGAAAAGAGCTAAAGCAACAAAAGACATTTATTTGCAGGAAAGGACATAAATTGCGAAAATCTTTATAAAATGGCATTAGGGACTATCCGCTCTCTAGTAATAACAGATAATTTTCACTTTGCATTAATAATCCTGTATAACAGGATTAGAATAATTCTTTAAATAGAACATGATGACCTTCAAGTAGTAGGATCAGCAACTTCATCAATGACTGTCCCAAGTCGGGATGAGAAAGGAGAAAGAGCAGAAGTGTCAACTTCGTTAAAAATGAAAAAACAGGTTTCATCTAGCCCAAATGAGAAACAACCTGTATTCCAATACAGCAAAAAGCAAAAGCCGGGCATCGAAGGAAGAGAAAAAGACAAATCTGAGGCGGGAGATATAAACCTAACCACAAAGGTAATAGGAAGAATATGGAAGGTAAAAAAAACTCACAGAAGCTCTAAAACACTACCACAGACTTCGAAGAAACACAATGGGTGGTCCAAGGAGGCAACGTCAGAATTACAAATGACGGTAATAGACGCAACATTATCTGGAAGAAACGTTGAACCAAGAACAGATGGATTTGCTTCAAGAACGACTCGTAATAGCGTTGCATGACCTCACCGTGTGAGGGCATCGATTTCTTGAAATTCACGAAGAAATTCTTTGTGAGGAGTATTATACATACCTTTCCTTGGAATACCTTCCATAGCAAATACATTAAAACTCAACACAAAGATGTTTGAAAGGTCACCATTTTAACTGCCGTTGAATGCAAGACCCTTTCAATAGCGATGATACTAGAGCATTAGTAGTTATTAGAGTCGACCAGTACAACAAGAAGCTGCAGTTTTTCTGCAAGGTCCATATCAGACAACTCCCACAAAAAAGAAAACTACTAGAATTAGCAGAAGATTAAATGAGGTCATTCTGAAGCAAGCCACGTAAAACTGCTTATATTAAATTAATATTTTCTTAATCAATTGTGGATACTTTCAGAATCTTCCTTTATATTTACTGATGGTTATGAAGGAACTTTATAGGAAGCCAAAACCTAATGAATCAAATAGTAAAGTAAATTACGATTGATATCTGTTAAAACTGCAGATGCAATATTCGAGAGAAAAATAAATACTTATAAAAAGAGAATAAATAGTGATATAGTTATTAACAATAATTATTTCAGAAAATCATTAATGACAATAATTCTGAAATAAAGCTAAACAGCTTGTTGCTTAATTGACGATGAGGCAGAAAGTATTCTTCTTTCTCTCACCTCACGCATACGTTTCGTCGCTCCCATTACGCTGATTCACCAGACTAGTTGCTAGACGTAACGTGAATGCGACAATTTCTATCTTTTAGTTTATATTTGGGTGATTTCACGTGGTCATATTTTCGTTAAACACAACCTAAAATGATCACCGAATTATTACAAACAGATTTTAAATAGCCGCAGTCTCAATATTTCTAGTAGTTCTTGCATGCTCCACCAACAAATATGAAGAGAATTACGATTTCATTTTTATAGATAATGTAAGTTGCGTAACTGACTGCGTCCGAGACTCAAGGAGGGCTGCAGTTGGAATTGGCACCTGAACAATACCTACATTTTACCAATAATTATTTGTACAACAAATAAACTTTTACAGTTAACTTTAACTGTTAATCTAATGTTTTAATTCCATTTAATAGTTTGAGAGATATGCTCACTTATTAAATTATTATCAAAAAAGAAGTTACCTACGTTTTTTCATTGGTAAATAATATTTACTAGTGCAGAAACAAGTCTATAAAAATAATTTATTTTTAGTACCAAAAAATACCATCGGGAATAACATGAACTAACAGGAAGGTGTAATACTATTTATAATATTTCAGTATGTATTTTGAAAAATAAAAACGAAAAGTGTCATTAAAAATCAATATTAAAATTTTGGAATTTAAATTTATATGCAACATTCAATAAATACAATTTACCATTATACAGCATTGCTTATTTATTTTTTCATATATACATTTTAACCATACACGTTAAAATAAAGCAATTACCCTTTGTTTGAAGTATAATGTAGTATACTTCTCTTATCAGAAATTATAAATTTTAGAAAAGCCCTTAGAGATCATATCGTGAAGCAAGAATTTGTAAGAGAAATTGCTGGACTGTTTTTTTTTAAGGGGGTTGATAAAGCCTAAGCAGCAAGTGCTTAGCAGTCACCCCTGCAGAGCTAAATCTCCCTCCTAATCATCATTACGACCCCGGAGAAAAACCAGTGATTGTGATTGACCAAAGTGAGATTTGAACCGTGGATCTCACGACTGATAGCTAAGTGTGCAAGCCACTATTCAATTGCTTGCAGTTGAACGCCAGCTCAAGCTGATTAAAAACTATTTACGAAGAATCATGTCACAAGAAAGGTCTATTGATACTACAGGAATTGGTAATACTTTTGCATGTCAAAATACAGGAAGAGAAAAGAAATTTCAAGCTAAACTGATGTGAGTAAATAAGTTACATAGGGTAACAGAGTGAAATAATTTTAGGATATTGTTAACACAATTACACAGTAAATCAAATTACCGAACAACTTTGACACGTTTATTATGAATAATACAACAATAATAATAATGCACTGCAATAAAACGTTCTCTCTGGTCAACCGCTTTCTTAAGAGTGTCCCGGTCCTTCCCGTCTTCGGTCTAGCGCCCCTTCTGCAATCCCTGGCGCCGGCCACCCAAGGGCAGATGAATGGTGTCGCTAACAATATCATAGTTTTTTAACATTTGAAACCTTTCATTCATTTTACTTTAGTGTTTGTTTGGGATTCATCTGTTATTTTTTTTTTCAATAAGATATATACAAGACATACTAAAAATAGTTACGCCGCTGGACAATGTTTTATCAAATTAATGGAATTCTCAAATACCCTATTTTTTTCTTTACTTTACAATAGATACGTGTTCTTGTACTTCGTCTATCTTACTGTTTATTTTCTTGCAATAATTGTGCAAGATTTATCATATGTATTTCTCAAGTGTTTTCTTGAAAAGGTGACTAAATTCTTTTTGCAATGGAACATCAGAGATGTAATTGTGTATCTTATAAATGCCGGAAAGATGATAAAATGTTGTCCGTTTTCTATGAGCGTATTACTGTTCAAAAGTTCCGCATAAAAAAGTTCATCATCACGCCATTTCATCATATTTGTGATGACAATCGCCTTTTCATCTGAATGTCTACACCTCTTTCATAAGATACATTGCACATTATCTAAATCGCTCTTTATTGACGCAAAGAACAATGGATTCACGTTGTTACGTGGAAACTGTGTGGCCCGATGTGGATAATACAAAACGGACAACATTGAATGTAATGAAAGGAGTAATTAAAACACGCTCATCAAGTTTCAAGTACGGTCTTAATGTTAAAAAGCTGTCAGTTAAAAGCGGTACAGTTTTAGAACTTTAACATTAACACTTTAACGACCCGAACAGATATTAAATTGTATTTACGTATATTAGCGGTGAACGGGCAAATGGCTGTACTTAATTCGTGCGGTTCGTCTTTCATTAAATTAAAATCATTTCGCATAACTGTACATACCCCGGCGATTCCCCTGTCCTAAATTGAATTTATTTTCGATAGGTGCACGTCTTCCGGGACTTACGTATCAAAAATATCAAACGTCCGATTAAATTACACTCGCGAACCATGTGAACTGTCGTAACGTTTCGTGTAATTAACGCTTTTTCACTTGACCGTCTATGTTTCTTGGTACGGCGAAGTTATTGAGAATCAAAATTGAATCCCGCTTACATCGTAATTCATACCCGGTGGATGTGTGAGTGCCGATAATTTTATACCGTGTGGAGATTGCGTTTCACGTTTAATAATCGTGAAGACTGTTAAGTATTCAGTACAGTTTTTATGGTCGCCGGCCTTGTTTGTAAGATAATATTTCAGGTGATTTCAAGTAAATGAGCTAACTGTTATCATGAGATCAAATTAATAGAAGCTTTGATTTTTACTACATATTAGCAAATTAACACCTTTGTCGCTTTACGCATTATGTGGGTTCACATTTAGCTTAAAGAATTTTAAGCGGTACATACTGTTTTGAGAGGGCTGATAAGTGCCGTACCACTTGTCTTGTGTTTAGTGTGAAGGATGTTGAACAGAAGGAACTAAATTCACGCGAAAGTTGGCTTGTATTAGGTAAAATTTAAAATTTTCTTTAAGATCCCTACAGAATCATTCTATAAGTTACCGGTGGCAACGTTTTGTAAAGTAGACCATGCTAAGATGATATCGATATTTATTTACTTCACCGTTTAATGTATTTAGAAATGGTATTTCAGTCAGTAAATAAAGTAATTATAGTTGTTTATAAAACAACAAAATAGGGCGTTGTGTTAATAAATTTGCGAAAGAAGACATACCGTTGACATAAATATAACCAAGCGTATTCGCACCAATCCGGTGGTGCAACTGGTGCACAGCATCAAGAGGACACATAAAAAGGGCGGCAAAATAAGGAACTAGATACCTACGATATTGACTCAAAAAAAAATCTAAAAAATCATTATTTATTAAATAGCACTGTGATAAGTTCAGGGGACGGCTTTAAACCCATTATTACCTAGATTAATTGTACGAAAAAAATAAAAAATCAATATAACCTTTTTCGGCTAGCACATCCAAAAGTATACAAGCTTACTACACTCTTTCGAAGATAGAAAGTAGAGCCACGGTTTTGAGACGTGCATTGAACTACCCACGTGATAAAGCACGGACATCGAACTTCGCGTGACTTAAAACACAGACTACATGGACTTTTGTAATTCACGTACGGTACGTGAATATACGTTCGGCGATTTGTAGAAAAAGGAAAGGAACTCTAGCGTACGGATTTCACGTGAATTAACAATAACGTACGGTACGTACTTTAGATACACGTGACGTTCGAAACATCCGTACAGCTACGTAGGTACGTACTGTACGTATACACGTGAATAAGATAGCTCTAATAGAAAGTGCCACTTTATCGAATTGAATCATTCATTGAACGGCCAACGCATCACTTCCGTTACTTTACCGTCCATGGACGAAAATCCTTCAAATGATTATTTTTAATTGTAACACAGAAGTGAACTTTATTTGACAAAATTTATTGGTTCATCTATTAAATGTATAAATTTATATAAAAATTGCTTAATATTGCTGAAAATCATTTCAAAATTCATGCTCTATACTTGGTGTTATCTATTTTGTAGGTATGTCAGATGTCAGTAAATTTCTACTGAAAGACAAAATATAGTGTATGGCAAGAAGAAATATGTAATTCTACAACATAAAAATTTTAACCACAGTCCATAACGATGTGAAATGTAAATACGTATAGTATTAAATCTATTCTAAATTAACAGCAATGAACATTAATAAAAGTAACAAGTCAGTAAGCAAACCAGTGCAGCCAACATCTGAAATGATACATCTGGCGGAAAATGAGAACACAAGACGCTGATCATATTGTATTTGTACAAACACAATAAAATCTATTCAAAATCTGAAACCGTAATTTTTAAGACAAAAATCAAAGGATTATATCATATTTATTAACTATTACGCAGAAAAAAAAAGTACCGGGTAAATATACTAAGCAAATTTTGTACTAAAACAGCAATAATATCAACTCGTTTTAGGAGATATGCTATAAATATAAGAAACATAGGTAAGTTTATCTTAATTGAGTAGTGTTTCACCTTATTTCGTCGTAATTTAAAGTCAAACAAAGTGTAACTTTTTTTATCTATAGATCTATATAATATTTCATAATTTTAATATAGTGAATTTACATAGGTAAATAGTTTTTCTCGCATTTTGACCGATAATGTGTCACTTTACAAAATTCAAAATCGTTTGTTAAAGTGGCACTTTACCACATATAAATACCACTGTACTACATAGTAATGTTAATAAAACATTGTCAGATAAATAAAACCGTGTAAGATTACTATAGGTTACGAAAATCCTACACAAATATCTATATCTATTATGACTTTTTTAAATTCCAAACGCCGAAATACTTTTTCTACGATTATTTAATTACTAACAAAATGCGAAAAAATAGTATAAACACAGCTCGTAAGAAAAGCGGTTTTACTAAACTCATATAGATTTTAAATTACTCGCTCGCTGCCCTCGCTCTCACTCAAAAGCTATATTAGTTTAGTAAAACTTTGCTTTTCTAAACTTGTTGTTTAATATATTATTAGTTGACATATTTGCGCTGGAAAGCTGGTGGTCGCCAGACATCGACGACAAAGTGCTGATTGTAACTCGGTTTTTTATTCTATGTCGTTTGATAGTCTCTTGCTCTTATGAAAATAATGGAAGTATATTATTGAATCATGAATTTAAAAAAAACCACTGTTTTGCTGTTGTATAGTATCCCAGTAATTGGGTTTTGGAACCTTTGGTGTAACAATCACTTTCACACTGACAAAAGTCAATGCTAGGTTTTCCACTATCACCAATTGTTTGGTGATAGTGGAAAACCTAGCATTGACTTTTGTCAGTGTGATAGTTAGTTGTTGTATAGTATGTAAGTCTCTTTTAAAAACATATATAAACGGAAATTTTCAATTCTGATGGAAATATCTGCTTGTCCTCAATCAATCAATTTATTTTATTTTGCATTTACATAGGGCAAATTCCAATCATAAAAATGTACGAGTACACAGAGAAAAAGGTAAATAAAATTAACCACAGTTGTGATATGCCCTACCATAAACTATGAAAACATAATGCCAGCTATCGAGTATAGTTTAAAATACCACATTATTGTAGTTTCCCAACAATAGTGAGTTGTACAATATATTTGTGGTACAAGTAATACCACAAAAGTTGTAGTTATTGTAACTATTGTATATGTTAGTTTTAACACTAGTATTAGTATGCATGTTTACGTAGGTTATCGGTGATGCGCGCATGTGCATGTATGTGTGTGTCGGAGATACCGATTATGCTAGAGAGTTCTATGTTCGTTTATGTGTAACATCTATGTATCATTATACCGTTATAAAATACATCATATACGTAAGAACCCATGAGTTTAACTAGTAAATACATAACATTTTGGCGACGAGTGTTACGTGTGTGTATGTATTAGAAGTTAGCACCGGTTATTTAAAAAAAAAAACAGAAAAGGAAAAGTGGATGCAAAAACGTAACCTAAAGAAGGTAGCACATTGTTTAAGGTACAGCTAGAATCCAAAAGTATGGCTCTCATAGGTAGTATTGAACCGTTTAAAGGAAACGCAGAGGACTTCGAATCCTATTTAGAGAGGATTGAGCATTTGTTCAAGGTTAATGCGGTTCTCGACGATATGAAGGTATCAATGTTTATTACAATGGCAGGATCTAGTGTATATCAAATATTAAAAAATCTAGTGGCACCCAAAAAGCCAAATGAGTTAACGTATAATGAGGTAACAAGTATATTGTCAAGACATTATGCACCACCTGTTTCTGAGATCTACGAACGATTTATTTTTAATAAATGTGTACAGAAGAGTGACCAGAGTATTGCAGAATATATCATAGAATTACGTAAGTTGGCTAGTACATGCAATTTTCAACAATTTTTGGATGAGGCTCTGAGAGACAAGTTTGTGTGTGGGATTCGGTCAGAGAATACTCAAAAAAGGCTCTTAGCAGAAACCAAGTTAAACTTCAAGAGTGCATGTCAGTTAGCGCAAGCTGGGGAAGCTGCAGAAAGGCAAGTCAAGACATTGGCAGATGGCAGCCATAGTGATACAAGCGTACACCGCATAAACCATTCACAAAGAAAGAGGTTTGATCAAGTTACGGGGAAGCAGCATCCTAGAAAAAAAAGCAGTGTTGGCAGTGGGAAGAACACGTGTGGAAAATGTGGGCAAGAGCACCAAAGAGGTAAATGTCCAGCAGAAAAGTGGAAGTGTTTCTCCTGTGGCAAGTACGGTCATGTGAAGAAGTTATGTCGGTCAAAAGGAAATGTGGCAGCAGTGGAAGAGCAGAAGGAGGAGATAAGTGGACTTATTAATGAAGATCTTCTTAGTATAAATAATGTAGGTAATAGTGTATCACCTCACAGGTTAAGCTTACAAATTTGTAATAGTGTAATTGATTTCGAAATCGATACGGGTGCATGTAAAACTCTTATGTCCTTGCAAGGTTTTAAGAAACAATTTAATCTTCAGTTAAAGCCGGTTAAATATAAATTGCATGTTGTTTCTGGTCAGGATATAAAAGTGGCTGGCGAATGTCAAGTTGAAGTCCATGGCAATAGTAAAAAGTACTTATTGGATTTAACAGTCATTGACTCTAGTAGGGAGTTTGTACCACTTTTAGGCCGAAATTGGCTCAGTATATTGTTTCCTGAATGGCAGAATAACTTTGCTGTAAATCAGTTTAAGGATACGACAACTGCGATTGCAGAATTCAAAGACAAGTATCCAAATGTATTTGATTTAAATTTATGTAGTCCAATAAAGGAATTTGAAGTTAAATTTAATTTACAGGAAAATTTTGTACCGGTTGTAAAAAAAGCATATAGCATGCCCTATGCACTTAAGTCTAAGGTAGAAAGAAAATTGGAACAGATGGTATCTGTGGGTATTTTAAAACCAGTAACACACAGCGAATGGGCTTCACCCATTGTTGTGGTCCCCAAAAAAGATGGAGATGTGCGTATTTGCTCTGATTTCCGATTAACCGTCAATAAGGTTCTGAATGTTGACCAATATCCGCTTCCTACACCAGAGGATATCTTTGCTAGTTTGGCCAACGGTACGGTTTTCTCAGTCCTGGACTTGTCAGGTGCATATCAACAATTGAAAGTCCATCCGGAGTTTTATAAATATTTAACCATTAACACACATGTAGGGTTATTCCAATTTACGAGACTTACCTACGGGATCTCGGCTGCGCCGGCAATCTTCCAATCCGTAATGGATCAAATATTAAGTGGGATACCAGGGGTTAATTGCTACTTAGACGATATTTTGATTGCGGGAAAGACCTTGGAAGAGGCAAAGCACTTGGTTAGCACGGTGTTGGAGCGTTTGAATAAATTTAACGTAAAAATAAATTTAGAAAAATGTGTTTTGTTTAAAGAAAAGGTTGAATACTTAGGACATCGAATCGATAAAGATGGTATACATCCGACAGAAGAAAAATTACGGGCAATCAAGGAGGCACCAGAACCAGGTAATATTACTCAGTTAAGGGCGTACTTAGGTTTAATTAATTACTATAGTAAATTTGTTCCTATGCTGAGTGCGCATTTAAAACCGTTGTACGAATTATTAGAAAAAGACGTTGAATTTAAGTTTAGTAAACAGTGCCAGGAAGCTTTCAATTTAAGTAAAATATTATTACAACAAAATCAAGTTTTGACGCACTATGACTCGAAAAAGGTAATCGTAATTTCGTGTGATGCATCTTCCTATGGAATAGGAGGTGTATTAAGCCATCGCGTGAATGGTATCGAAAAACCAGTCTTATTCGTGTCAGGAACGTTATCTAAAGCCGAGCAAAATTACTCACAACTCGAAAGAGAAGCTCTAGCTATCATATTTAGTATAAAGAAGTTTCATAAATATATTTACGGCAGGCCTTTCATATTAATCTCAGATCATCAACCTTTAAAAGTAATATTTAATCCTGATCGAAATATTTCTGTGATGTCAGCATCGCGTATTATACGCTGGAATGTTATACTGTCAGCGTATAACTATAAAATAGAGTACCGGAAAGGTTCACAATTATTTGAGGCAGACATGTTATCAAGGTTGCCGCTCCCAGAACCAACTGGTATCGAGAATACAATAAATTCTTTTAGTTTAACAGATGAATTGCCATTGTCTCATTATGAAATTGCCAAAGTCACAATAAAAGACCCGATTTTAGTTAAAGTAAAAGACTATACAAAAAGGGGATGGCCCGATAAAATTAGTTGTGGAGAACTTAAGGGGTATTTTAATAAAAGAAACGAGTTATCTGTTGAAGAGGAGTGCCTG
This sequence comes from Cetonia aurata, assembly GCA_949128085.1. NCBI lineage: Eukaryota > Metazoa > Arthropoda > Insecta > Coleoptera > Scarabaeidae > Cetonia > Cetonia aurata. The sequence continues at coordinate 47,982,296 of OX421883.1, read as the reverse complement.
ATGCTAGGCTGTAAAGTAGTTATTCCTCAAGTATTACGTCCGCAAGTGTTAGACTTACTGCACGAAAGCCATGTCGGAATCGTCCGAGCAAAAATATTAGCAAGGTCTACGTGTTGGTGGCCGGGCATTCAACAAGACATTGAAAAAATGATTGGCAGCTGTCGTGTATGTCAGCTATGTCAAAATAATGCGGAAAAATACTTAGTATCATGGCCAAAAACACAAAACGTTTTTCAAAGAGTACACATTGATTTCTTTTACTGGAACAATGTACCATACCTATTGATAGTTGACAGTAAATCCAAATGGATAGATATACACTGCATGACTAAGGGCACAAACATCACCCAAACAATTGAAAAATTGAAACTATGTTTTTCAGTGATAGGATTACCAGATACGATTGTGAGTGATAATGGGCCCCCTTTCAACTCAGCCGATTTTGCAAAATTCTGCCAAATAAATGGCATAAATATTTTGAAATCGCCCCCGTATCACCCGCAGTCCAATGGTAGTGCGGAAAGACACGTACAAATTGTAAAAACCGCTTTACGTAAATTTTTATTACAAAAGTCTACTTTAACTGTAGAACAGCAACTTGTAAACTTTTTGTTTAGTTATAGAAATTCTCCTTGTGCCGCTACAGGTTTAACTCCGAATGAGTATATCTTTAAAAAGAAACCTAAAACAAGATTAGATTTGTTAAAACCAAAAAAGAATGACAGTGTAATATTTAAGAAAACCTTTGATTATGTAAGACCTAATATATTTGAAATAGGGGAAGAGGTATTAGTAGGTAATCTAGGACCGTATGTTAAGGAAAAATGGCAAAAGGGTGTTATATTAAAAGTTATTAGTGCAGTCACGTATCTAGTGAAGAGTAACGACAAAGTTGTATACAAACATGTGAACAGTTTAAGAAAATGTATACTAGGAAATGAAAACCCATCAACACCGCCAACGGTAGAAGTACCCATTACCACCATTGACCCAATTACCAACCAGTCCACAAAGGAAAATTTAGAAAAGATACCTGCTGATGAAGAACCTACAATTGTAAAAAGAAAAATTGGCAAGCCAAACGATATGGTTAGTGAAGTGCCTAAGTGTTCGGTAACACCCTGTCTGCCACCGAATGACACGTCCGAAACAATTGTAAGACGTAGCTCGCGCATACGAAAACCACCCCAAAAATTAAGTTTGTAGTCTTATTAAAGTGAGGAGGAGAATATTGTATATGTTAGTTTTAACACTAGTATTAGTATGCATGTTTACGTAGGTTATCGGTGATGCGCGCATGTGCATGTATGTGTGTGTCGGAGATACCGATTATGCTAGAGAGTTCTATGTTCGTTTATGTGTAACATCTATGTATCATTATACCGTTATAAAATACATCATATACGTAAGAACCCATGAGTTTAACTAGTAAATACATAACAGTAACCATATTTAGTAGTAAACAAAGTACTATAATATTGTGCTCCCTAACCTCTTAAATAGTGGTACAAATTATTATTCATATACAGTACAGCAAGTATTGTGGTAGATCGAATACTACCTGTATTGCTATATTTTTGATTTTTGCTTAAAATTGACACTAAAACACTGTGAGTGCGCTCGAGTTTCCCCCAGTATAAGATGTGATTCTGGAGATCAAGGCGACCGTACCGCGGTGTGGGATGACTTCGTTCTGTACTGTTCTTACACATTACTTGCCAGACACACACATAAAATGGAAATATATGATTTACTCTTACTTTCTGAACATTATTTACAATTAAAAATTCCAACAGTTGTGAAATAACCCGCAGCGCAATCTTTACGACAATTTCTGTAATGCAATAGGTTCATGTAATGATTTTCTATTGTATAAGTTTGAAGATTTACTATAACACGATTTAAGAAAATGTCTGGATTATCCTCAACAACAGGTCCATTTTCCATTTTTAAGAGAGAAATGAAATAAATACGATTTCAGATAAGAAACACCATGACAATATTGCTGGCATCGAAGAAGTAAAACTACAGTATAGTATAATTTATTAAGTGTGTTCTGGCTTACTACAATATATTTATTAACTGCAAATATATAGTTGATTTTACAATTCTGTATTCTTATATTAACTAACAACACTCAAACGATGTATCAGTGATGATTTCTTAATATTAATATGAATTGAGTATTTACCAATTACATTGTATGTTTAACTATTTATTGAGGTATGGATTACTACGATGTAGTTTATTTGATGACTGTATGTTGTTACAATAACTAGCAATACTCATACCGTTTACCACAATACTAAACCACAAAAAAATAGTACCTACTCGCTTCGTTTTTGTTAGTAAAATTAAAACGTGACATTAGTAGACTGAACTACAATTGCGGCAAATACTACCACAATATGCTTATTACAAAATGTAGTTCTGTGTACAACAATATTTTTCTCTGTGTACTCTTGAATATAAAAAAAAATCTAATAGTTTTTGTGATTATAGCGATGTCAGCAAGACATATTTATGTATAAGCAAAGTATGCCATCGCAACCCAGTATAAACTAAAAGCTAATCTACATAACATTTCATAAAGCGTCTGTATAATATAATGTTGCAAACACTAACTATTGGTGTTTATAACAAAAGCTTTTACATAGGTATCGAAATAAACATTTTTTGATTAATAAAGCACGACTATTTACCTTAATTATTTTAAGATCAATATAGAAGAATCCAGATACAATTATCCCTAACAATAAGAATTTATTTTTAAAAATCTGCTTTTAATTTCAGATATTGACGAATGTGCATCCGCTCCGTGTCAAAATGGTGGAACATGCCATGATCTGGACGACGCATTCAGTTGCGAATGTCCGGCGGCGTGGGAAGGAAATGTTTGTCAGTTTGGTAAGCTACTATCGATATTGCTATTACTATAATAACACTAATTGTCCGATCATTTCACCCAAATTACAGATGCGGATGAATGCCAAATGAACCCGTGCATTAACGCCGAATCCTGTACCAATTTAGTGGGCGATTATCATTGCAAATGCCGGGTCGGATGGATGGGCAAAAACTGCGATCAGAACATTAATGATTGTGTGGGTCAATGTCAGCACGGTGCAACTTGTATAGATCTTGTAAACGACTACCACTGCGCTTGCCAGCCTGGTTACACAGGTTTGTATATTATGTATACAGTGCAATTATACATACAGCATTGTTTTTTGCCGCCATTCAAAATAATACCACCGTACAATCGTCGTGTATAACCGGTGATCATTCCTTTTAATTGAATCTCTCTTCCATATAAACAAACGTGTATTGCCCAATACCAATTTTAAATTATATTGCACCGGTTCTGGACATCGTTAATCTGAATATTATTCGAGGCATTTCTGGAGCTCTCTAATGGACGATAGCGTCATAAATAGAAGGATATAGAATCTTTAGTGACTACTAAATTTATTATTCTTAATTATGAACAGTTGAATTTTTGACTTCACATGGTCTTGCCGATATCTATATAAAGTATTCAACTAATTTGTTGTGATTACAAATCTCCTAGGTCCACATAACTATTATTAAATCATTTAAAATACTACCACATACTAATATATTAAAATAAATTATAATTTACATCATTCATCCATATGCACAGATCGAATATGCCGGTTTATATTGAAAGTAATGTAATGATTCGTTAATGTTAATACAATCCAAAATCATAATCCCAAACGATTAGAGTTTAATATGATTGCCTACATGCTTAAATGGTATATAGACGCATTACACGGATGTGTTAAGTTCAAACTGTTTCCCATTAATGCCCGTGTTGTATGTATGTATTCTGTGTATTTAACTGCTAATGGCTTAAATAATCCTTGAGCAAACGTCATAAGAATGGGAAACGAATATTAGTTCTTTGCTTTTCTCTGTATTACATTGCAATAAAAGTATATGCAAATAACAATTGTCACACTTTAATATGTGGAAAATTAAACTTGTTTTGCGAACCACTTTGAGCGTCGTACATGCAGACATGCTAAATCTAAATAATAAAAGTTAATATTGATTAAAAAAAATAAACGGCAAATGATATTTGATAAGTGGTTCTATCATCAATTTATCATAAGAGAAAGAAATTGATTTAGTACACATAAGTTCAAATAGTTTAAAAAAAATATTTATTTTTTATTCAAAATTTGGTTAGCCGTACACTTATGTTCCTGACATTACACGGAACCACACCTGCACATACTTAGAAGAGAATTCCTGAAAACTTTTAATTTGTTTACTCTTCAACGAATCCTGTGATGGGTGGAGACTGTGGCTTGAAAACTATAACAAAAATCCAAAAGAAAAAGTGAAAAAATCCCGTACCACAAAAATTGTGTGGTAAGGGATTTTTTCACTTTTTCTTTTGGATTTTTGTTATAGTCTTCAACGAAGATTTAAATATATTTTACTCTAAAACTAGATACTAATAGTAGTTGAGTTAATGATTAGTATATTTCTTTCTTTAGTTTTAATTTAATATGAAGCAGTATTAAGGGTTGTTACAAATCGGCTACATACATTCAGTTAACTAATTTAATAGAACCGCTTGATTTTTAAAGCAAATAATTGTTTGAATTAGCAAATCTAATTCAACAAAAAATATGGATTTTCCTTCAGTGAAGTTACTGTTTCTAATTTTAAATTGATTAAATGGACGCCAAAAATTTTAAAATAATTACAGTGTTAAAATCAATTTCAGAATAGGTCAAAACCGACTAACAAGTTTTAGTAAAATCGACTAATCAGTTTGATAATATCTGCGAAGGAGATCAATATTATGAATGAAAACACAAGTTTTTTAGCATTTTTTTAAACCCTCTAAACTATACGACTTGTCGAATTCTTCAAAATAGGCTTCTGAATGAGCGATGACATTCTCGTTTGAGCTGTATTTTTTTCGCCGAGCCAGGTTTTTATGTTAGAGAGCAGATTGAAGCGGCAGGTAGCAAGATCAGGTGAGTGTGGTGGAGGCGCCAGCAATTCATAGCGCAATTTGGGTGCGAGAATTTCGGATGAGTGAGCTGGTTAGGTTGTCGTGATAAAACAATTTTTTTTTTCTTTGCCAAATGGAGCCATGTCTATTTTATTTTCTCGTCGAATCGGTCCAATAATTTTCTAGAAAATCTATGGGGACTAATCCCTTCGCATGCCAAAAAAATCCGCAGCCATGAGTTTTCCGGCAAATTGAATTTGTACTTCTTTTAAATTTTCCTAGCGCTAAAACTTGGATCAATAAATTAACTTCAGTTGGCCTTTCAAAGTTTACGAACAGTATCATGAAATCATCTCCCACTGTTCCACTTCTTGTACAGAAGAGTGAAATTTCATTTAACATTAGAGCAAAATGTTTAGCTATGAAATATGATTTTAAAAACTCCTCATTAGAGAATAATTTCTTATTAGAAAATTTGAATAATTTATTCTATATTACTATTCGAGGATCAATATTTCAAATAAAATATTAAAATATGTTTTTGTATTGTTTTTGTATTTTTAACGTATTCTTGAATTTCCCCTTCTATTATGTACCCGTATTATAGAATTGATTATTAAGTTTAGGATTTTAAAGTTAAAACTAATTTTAATGAAAATTGGAACAGAAATATTTAAATAATTTGACCTTCTACGGTTGTGGCCAATAAAGTTTTTAATAAAATCATTCAACAAAATTGAAAGGATTATGAATTAATTTATACGGATGGATCTGTATCAGAAAGTCATAATACATCTTCTTTTGGTATCTATATATTCTTAATCTCTTAATCCACATATTTGCTTCAAAACATGCCTGTGTGAATGCTATTTATAGATATACCCCTGAGCATGATAAAAGAACATACAGCTCCCTTTAATAGTTTCGGAGTCTCGAAGTGCTTTATTCGTCCTACAAAATAAGTATGTTTTTCATCATAACTTGGTATGATCGCAATATTATGAGAAAATTTATTGGTTGTAAATGGATCACTTTTGTATTGATTTTATTTCGGCACATAGTCGTGTAGGATTATTTGGTAATGAAATGGGAGATCATTTGGCAAGAATAAGTAGGAATTGGCCTGTTTCTAATTTTAAATTATGCAATGGAGATTTTACTTATTTTATCAAAATGAAAATTATTCTGTATTGGCAGAGACAGTGGAATGAATCAGTTCGCATAAAAGGTCAAAATTATTATAATATTCAAAATCAAGTTAATCTTAAGATTTGCCATCATTACTTTCCTTGGATTTCGAGGAATTTCATGGTCACATTTAGAATCTCATTTATATAAGATTGATAAGAAGACAATTGATTACTCTAAATGTAGATGAGAAGTAGATGATATCGATAATAGACTGTGTCAATGCAGGAAATATGAAGTGGAACAAAGAACTGTATTTACTAAATTGATTCGAAATAATAACTTTCCTCCATATATTGTCATGTCTTTGGTGTCAATTTCAAAATTTATTCACTACGCGGTATATAGTTTCATTTTACAAGCTAAAATTGACATTTGAATCAGATAGATAGTTATGTAAAGTTCTTGATCCTAGAAGATAGAATATAGAAGTTGGTTTAAGTAAAATCCTGGAACTTCCCAGCGAAGACAATCCAACATTTTACTCTATTTGAAGAAGAAGAAAAAGAAGAAATTTAATTCCAGTGTCAGAATCTCAACATGATCCCTCTACTAGGGATGAGGGCCAGATGAAACATTTTTCATCTGACATGTAATAATAATACAAATAGGTGTCAAATCAAAACTAACCTATGAACCAGTCTGAAATTATGTATGGCGTCGTTTGATAGATAGTAAAATACCCCGGTTTCGTTGTTTCTACTGACTGTTTTCTCTTTTTTTGATGTTTGGAAACAAAATTCCAACTTTCTTACACATATCTATGTATATTAGATATATATTACGTGCTAAATATAGTTAGATTAATTGAGTATCCGTTCTCCCTTTGTATGAAAATATATACACACCATATATACGGCGATACTGAATTCCATTTAACGACTAATATGTGCGGTAAAGAGAAGCTGTGGTGGCAAAGAATCAGCCAAGCGTAGAAGATTTGAGGTGGAATACTTTATGTTATCATTCACACGTCAAAGGCAGTTTTAATGACACATTCTTATTCCACGATTTGCACAGAGAATTCCGGATCGCGGCCGTCTGTGGAAGCGAGACGATGCGAGAATAATAAGAAGTGCGACCAGTTCAATTCAACCCGTAGATGATCAAATCTAGGGATCTGCGCCGCAAACTACTTGTAATCTTGTTAAAACGTCGTTTTCGTATTCAATTTCATATTTTTCATCGTGCGCGTTTTAAAATTGCCGTATCGCAATTTAAACCACCGATCGGAATTCGAACGTGCACATCTCACATGCAGCCAGCCAAGAAGATTATGGGACACTTGTTCAGCGTTTTCTAAGCGAAATCTAGCATCCTACATAATTATACGTCTTTATTTCTAGATCTCCGCACGATCAGAGAAATCTTTGAAATGTTTTAGAGTGTGTGTTTAGGACGCATTACTTTCAAATATTTAAATTTTCTAACGTGTCTTCCGCTGCACAGTGGGTAAAAACGAGGATCTAGTCATAAGTTGTGGTTCTTTGTACAACATGTCTATAGTCTTTTAACAGTCAAATCTGAGATCGCATGCAGAGGGAATTCTGCTATTGTTTCGGTTGTTTTCGGTAATCACCACAAGTTCCTCGGGTACAGAACAAACTCTCTTTGCTTTTTGGAGTTTATAATAATTTTTCCAGTCAAGGTATAGGAGCTCTTAGTTAACCTATAATCCACAAACAACGTTTCTTCATGGGTGTAAAGTAGTTTAGCTTTTGGGAAACATATTTTTTTAATTTCAGTTACTATTTGACTAGAAAGAAAGCTGCACCCTTCACGATGTTTACAGTGCCAGGTTTCCTGAATCTCGAAGAGAAACTTCGAAGGCAAACTGTTGTTCACGACTGAACTTTTTTTTTTTGTTATAAGAACATGCAGTAAATTCTTTCCGGGACGTCCTTAGAGTTCAATTTTTATTCCCATTACAACAAAATAGTCAAGATCTTCTTTGCCAAGCCAATCCGAGCAAATTTCCATAAACACCTCAATTTTACCAGTGTGCTTACTTCGTGGGTATTTGTCGAAACAAAATTCAAAAGTTCGGCTCCTCTTTGTTTTATCAGGTGTTGCCGAAAAAATCGAAAACAGCTTTTTATTTTTGTAAACTGGATATCTAAGTGATCACAAGAATCATGCTGGAGTCTCTTGGAATCGAATATTGTTCGGTCCACCGAAATGTCAAATTTGCACAATTAACAACAAAATATGATTACTTACGAACTGTTGCGAGGTGCATCTTCAAATAGTATTGTTTGGATATTATTTCTCTTTAGCTGCACCTGTCACTGACAACTGCACTTGTTTAAAAATTTGTTGTGTTTCCAACACGTGGAAATATATCGTTTCCTCTCTTGTTATTCGACTTAAGTTGTTGATAATCGACAAACCTTCTTCTCTACTATCTCGTAGAAAACTGTTTTTACTTACTTTGTCCAGTTAGATCCACATTTTTGCCCAGTGTTGGCTGGCCAGAATCAGTTATTAGCATTGCTTCTCGGAATAAACTTAAAGATAAGTTATCGTGGAGTCGAAATCACGTATTAAGAATTAATTTAAATAAAATTATTGCTTTAAATCAAACTAATGACGAGAGAAAATTAAATAATAAAAATCGAAAAAATACAGCAAATTCATATATGTAAATCATCATATTTTAGATGCAACTGTTAAATAGTTAAACTATTTAAAAGAAAAGAACTAGCAATGATAACATAATAGATAAATAATACAATATAAAAAGGATAAAAAAATTATTTGGAACAACGGCTCGGATTCCCATTAAAATTCATTTAATTCTGTTTCACAAATGAAATTCAATTTATAATGCAGGTATATGTAAATACATTGGTATAAAATTAATTATAATTATTCCGGTTCCAATCAATCCCATTCAGATATTTATAAATACCACGAAAACGCTAAACAGCTTCCGTCACAGCAACTAATTACAATATTTTTGCAAGATGCGCTTGAAAATAAACAAAAAAAAATCGAACACGGTAAAAATGTGGTCCACAACATTAGATTAATACGCTTCTCACCTCTCTATGCACATACAGCTTTTTTTTCCTAGTGATCTTTCTCAATTTCCCGGATATCGCGAGCATCTGGGAATACAAGACGAACGCTCAGGAGCATTTTTACCTTCTTTTTCTCATGACTTTTTTTATCAGTTTGTTATTATTGTGAATTTTCGCACGACTCCGTTCGTTGAGATCGTATGTAACTAGGCGATATATGTAATTTAGTAGTTCCACCGAGGTCATCGTTATTTGCATATTCTCTTTTTGCTTTTATTAAAATGTCTGCGGACCGTATTTATCTCGTTAGTAACTTTTTACTGCCATCTTCGTCTCTAGTAGATATGTGCCTACTTTTAATAGAAAGATCCCGTTGTTAGAGTGCTTTTTTATGAGTTATTGTTTGCGGGAAATATAAATTGAGTCCGTAAAATTTGATTATATAACGAATTAATTTTTATTGGTAACTTGAATCTAAAGTTCGTGATCCAAAAAGTGGGATTAAACTATAGAAAACAGAAAAGGTGCGACTCTCATAATGCACCTAATATAAATAATAATATAATAGGATTATTGATTACTGCAAGTCACATACATATCTGTATCCTCCGTATAGTAACTAAGCAGGATATATGTAAGTATACAAGCTGTTTTGTTGTGCTCTTACTAAAAATATCCCTACTTTTAAATTACTTGACAGAATATGTAATTTGTGATATAAGTATTAATATTCTATCGCCTTTATGCAAATAATAAAGAAGTTACCTATGTGGGGGGAAAAGGTGCATTACAGGAAAAAATATTTTTTTTAGAACAAGGGAGATGGGTGATTTTTATTTATTTATTAAATTTATGTTTTTTACAGTGATTTTTTTTGATTAAATTTCTGCTTTTTATAATATCTCAGGTTAAGGATGCATTAAAAATGTTTTAAAAAATAAAATTATTAGTTATTTTTTAACCCCAGAGGGGAGGGAGGAGATTTGAATAACTAAATTATTTTTTTTTAAATTTTTAAAAGTTCGTTTAGTTATAATATTGTTAGAGTTTGGAACAAAATTCCAGAGTGCTTTCTTTAACAAGTAAATATATTTTCATTTTTCTTTGTAACTTTCTATTATTTTTCTCTTTATACTTTTTGCGCTTAGACTTGAATTATTATTACTTTTTGCTTACGATTTTTATTTATTGGGTTAACGTTATTAATGGTGCTGGAGGAAGAACAGCGGCTTATCCTTTAAGCAGGTGATCCTGCACCTTTTGGCATGTTGGTTGAATTTTTAGCTTGTACTTACTTATTGTTATACTATGTTTGATGCCAATAAACCGCTGTTATTATTATTATTATACCCAAGTGCGTTAAATTTTACAAACCTGATTAAAATAAAAAATTTGTAAAAGTATTTTAAAAAGATAGGTATACTAAATTCACTAAATTATCATAATCATGTGCAATTGGCAGCTTTTAAGGCATACTTGAAACAGTTATTGTATCTGGGAATGATATCACTTTCAATAAACATTCCTGGAAAAAGGTTGTTAAAGAAATAAGATTTATCATGTTTCTGGGAGGTGGCTCGCCCCTATAAATTTTAAAGTATTTGAGATAGAGAAACGAAATTTGGGAATTAAGTACGGGGCATAAATTTACATCTTTTAACATAGTCAATAAAGTTTTGTCACTTTTGGTTTTACCGGAAATGACTTTGATTTTCGATTTTTAAATGGGACTACCTATATATTTTTCGATATTTTCATTCGAGATAACATTTTGAGTACAACTGTACCAAATTTGGTATTTCTTGACATAAAAATAAACATTAAAACATATCACAGGTCACCGGATCTAACTCCTTTAGACTTTTTTGCCTGGGGCACCATTAAAGACGAAGTATACGCAACCCCGTCAGCCAATCGCCAAGATTTAGAAAACAAAGTGAGAATGACCATTAACGGAATTACTCGAGACCAGTTTAGAAAAGTGATAAGAGCCACAGTTGAGAAAGTACCTACAACTTTATCAAAATCAAAAAGGTGGCGGCCATTTTGAACAACTTCGATAACCTTAGCATTAAAGTTTTTTTATGCGATCATGTTGGTAAACATGCTAATTTTGATTCAACGTTTTGTAATAAAGAAATATTGATGTTATTATTTATTATGTCTTACGAATCTAAAAAATGGCAATACTAGTATGCCATTTTTTAGATTCGTAAGGCAGTTTATACCTACTAATCAGTACTTATAAACTGTTTGCTACACTGAGAGAAATAGATAGTACTCTTTAACATAAATATAGTATACTTTAATATATTTTATAGCTCCTATAGGGACAATCATATTTTATATTACCGGTGACAATATCTGTATAGTAAATATCTGTGAATACTTTTTATTAACTCGTATGGTAAAGTGTACTATATTTGTATTATTAATTTGAGCATACATGTTAGTAAATGTGAAAAAAATGTCTAGTAGCGCTGACTATATTTGATAATAACTGTTAACAATGAAAACTATAATAAATATAGTTTAATAATTTTTAATTATAATTAATTAATATAATTTGATTAGCCGGTGACAGCCGGGCGAATTGCCGTCGTATCGAGCAGGATTGCGGGAATCAGACCGGCCCGTGTACTGTAGAGTACTACCGGTATTGAAGCGCCTCGTAATTCTCGTCTGTGGGCGATTGTCCACAGTACTTTTTACACGACGTTAACCATGTATAAGCATCATATAGATATTACGCAGCCACATTTACCGATCACAATTTACATTGAGTACGAATTTCAAAGATTATGAAACAAGCGTAGCGCCATCTTTACGACAAAAGCTGTAGTATCACATATTTATGTAGCTAAACCAATTATGAGTATTATGATATTCCTACTATATAGATATAAAACTATACAGCATTCATTTCATTCCATCTCATTATTAATGCCGTTTTCAATAATCAAAGTAAGGTGACTGTTGCAAGCACCTAACCTAACCTAAATAAACACAACACAGTAAATTTGCTACACCTGTTATTATAACTGTCTTCACTACATTATATGCAATTTATTATATTCACTTGTTGTAAAATATTGTAAAACATTTCACTATATTTTGTAGAAGATTGTCACACAATATTTTTAAACAATTTTATTGCTTTTTTTGTAACCGTGATATAGGAAAATGCAACGCCGTTGTTCTAAAATTTTGCACAATAGTAGGAATTCTTACTACAATTTCCGTCAAACAGTGAAGTGTAAATATTACAACATGGATTTTTCTCTGTGCAGACACAAACATGCACCGACACGAATACGTACACCTGTATCACACGTACATAACACGTGTGAGTGGCAATACAGCTTATTGGTCGATTTCTTCGGTAAAGATCGACAATGAATAGAGCAAGGGGTGGGAAGAGCGTTACGAACATTTATGTTAGAAATTGAATATGCATCGAATACCTGGTAACATCCAGATTTTACCTCTTACTATAAGCATGGTAACATCTGGTTATTTTACTCTTAATACCCCACATATTGTCGTTTTGACAATAATTATGTTACTAATTAACATAAAGAGATTTACTATCTAATTTCTACAATCCATTTTTCTCAGTGTACCTATCACCTGTTCCGGTAAAACCGAAACTGACAAAAGCGAGTCACCTCCCAGAAACACCCACCCGGTATACTGTAGTTACAAGTTTTCTGGCGAAGTTGTAACATTAATAATTAACAAAAATTAAAATGAATAAAATATCTATTTAATGTGTTTCAAATTACTTATTAACTTCTTATTACAGGTCGGGACTGCGCCACTGACATCGATGATTGCGCTAGAAATCCCTGCAAGAACGGCGGTGAGTGTGTCGATCAAGTTAATGGTTTTAAATGCATTTGCCCCGTGGGATATACCGGAAATGAATGCGAGGTAAGTGCGTTATGCTAGGAGAAGTTATATCTATATATAGCAGGTGTCCCATTTCGTTTTATTCAAACTTTGGAGAAGAGTTATGCAAACTTAATTTAACCTAAAAAATTATTTTCATTTTTCTGAAGCCTTCCGTTATTATTACTATTCTCTTTAACATAAAAAAAAAATATTTGGAAAAACAGACCACAAAACATAACTAACCACATACCTACTTGTGTTATTTTTTTAGTCATTGAATGTCTACCTTACCCTCCCAAATTTTAATTAAAATGACGCAAGTTACTGTTTATCATCTTTTGAACGTATTTTATTATTGTTTTCATTGTATTTGTCTACAATTATGCATACATATATGTCCTAAAAAATACAGAAAACCGTGCGCTAATCTTTAAGTTACAGGCATATAAATACATACAAATAATTTTCTTGATTTACCCATGGCTTGTCTGAGTCTACTTATCTCATACCAAATTATAGCAATTTAGATCAAATAAATTCGACCCCCAAGGAATTCGTATGGGCCTGCATTATACGCGAGTAAAAAACGGATCAAGCATCATCCGCTTAACGACTTGCGTACAGCGCACACCGCAGCGAATGTGATAAATAAGAAATCGACTTTTTCACGGGAGTAAATTACACATTAAGCCTAAATAAACAATTACATGGAATATTAGAAATAATGACCGCTATACGCTTGTTTTCTTGCGGCAAACAAATTGTTACCCGTTAATGTAGGTAGTAATCAGAGACATGCCCGCCTGTGGCGACATTTAGCGTTTCAATAGAGCTGTAAAGATGACAGCTGCTAAGCTAGGGGGCGTTACAGGGAACACTTCCACCACGAACGAAAAGAAAATCCTTTCGTTTTCTTTGTTTTTTTTTTTGCTCAACAGCGGAGGTTCGGTTAATTTGAAGTGGCCGATTATAAAGGGGCAGTTGAATAATCAAGTGGCCTGAGAGTTATTGTGGGCGTGCGCATGAATAATTTATATTGAAAATTGAATAAAATATGTTTCTTACATAACGCAATAATACGTTTTTAATGTGCTCGGTCACAATGCACTTTGTGTTTATGCATTAACAGGCTTTATTTCCGTTTTGCATTTTATTATAGCAAAAGGAATTCATATCCAATTAATTACTGCCGGTACTCTCAAACAAGCGACTGGCGACCCATTTCGTATTAATTAACGACTGATTGAAGGTAACGGAACAACACCTGATAAATCAAAAATGAAAAATCAAGTGCAGCAAACGCAGAGTTGCTCGTATATCCTTTGTAACTGTATAAAAATGACACAAGTAAAATATTAACTGTTAACAAATATGAATTTATATAGGCATTGAAAATATTCACACATAATCATTAGACTCCAAGATATTATTTATATTCATTTAATTCCTCATACCTAATAGGAAATGTTACATAAAATGATTTAAAGCTACAGATAAAGAAGCAGACATTTAATTAAATTATTTCTGTATTCACGAGATGTTCTCGACATCAAATGATATCTTCATCAAAGTAAATAGACTAAAATAGGAGAATAATGTCATATTAGAAAATTTAAAATCTAAAGCTTATGGAACATAATCCACAAAGGAAACGTAAATACGATTTTTACTTCAATTGATGCTCACTCAGAAAGATGTTCGTATCCCTCTCAATAACATGACACATAGTAATATTTGGGAACTATAGCTAACTCCAGGACGTAAGTTATTTCTATCCCTAGTACGTTCAACACTTCTGCAATTAATCTGGGTAATTTTAAATCTTTGCAAGCAGTAGGTAAGCTGAAAAAGTGACCGAAAGTTACAAATTATTTAAGGTTATCTGGAGAAGTGTAGTGAGTTTTTTAGGATATTGCTATGTTGTTAGAAAGTATGCAGAATTAGCTAAATTACTTAACTTAATATTTCGGTTTTTAAACTGACATTGAACACAAATATTTTATATTCTTACGTCATCTGTGTGATAGTAGGGCTTCTCTATATTCTAATACCTTATTACAGAATGATCACGATCATTGCCAACCCGATCCATGCAAGAATAATGCCCCCTGTTTCAAAACACAAACGGATTACTATTGTCATTGTCCAGAAGGTTGGCAAGGAAAGAATTGCAGCATACCCAAACTACTATGCGATAATCCGCCGTGTACAGAAGGTAAGTTAATAGACAAGTTAATCAAAAATCTATTTCTTTTTCAAACGCAACTGATATCAAAGCGTTAATTATTGAATTTCACAATCGGTCGGATTTTCCAATTAAACGTAATCTAATAAGCCGTAAACTCAGGTATTAAAACTTTCGAAAAGTCATTGCAGTTAATTATTTGGCATTTTAGTTAAGTGAACTACATACCTAAGTGATATCTATCATTAATCACCTATGCTATATTAATCACTGCGTTATCTTTATAAGGAAATCGTCTTCCTGGTGATTATCGAGGTAGATGCAACATGCAAAACTGAACGATCTGCTAATAATTACTCATCGGTGTTAATTATAAACCATTTTCCATTTTTAGACATACGATAATCTACATACTGTAGTTGCTTTCAAAAAAGTATTTAGCTGTATTGCGAACAGATTTATTATCCGGGTAGTCGACGGGCTTTCTTATGCCTACTTCGGTTAAGTGCGTGCATGTGTTATATTCACGCCTATCAATGATTTCCACCAACTTTTTCGTTACTGCCTTAATATGCTTTCTTTAAAGAATAAAATTTAGTCTTATTGGGTTCCAAAATACATATATTGAAAAATTGATGGATACAACTAATTTAAACACCCTCGAACATAGCTAAGTATAGAGCGTACTGGCAAATCTCCTTTTCGATAAATTAATCCCAAGATATGAACACCTTTTACTCTTTTAATTAACACTGCAAACCCATTGCTCATATGGAAAATTAATAAAATATTCATATTACTGTATGGTTCGTTTAACATCCTTTCTCAGCGCACAATTAATCATTTTCATATCTATCATTATGTCAAATAATGCAAAACGTTCAATACTGTTAAAACTTATACAGTTGTCGTCTTGTTTTACGAAACATGCACTGAGGTGCACTGATTATAGTTGGAGGAGTCGACTTCAAATTTAAATTTGCACTATTTTCGTAGCAGAATTTCGTCTCAACCAGAAAAATACACTTAGTGCACTTCAGTTGCACTTTTTCTGGCACGAGCTGCAAGACGTCTTGGGTTAAGGTATAGATGAATTGATAGTTCACTGTTATGAACGAGTTTTGTATCATGTGTATTTGATTGCAAACTAATATTTTCGGAATTTGCTACCACTCCTTTTCTTCCTATAAGCATATCCGTTAAACTAAACTTTAAGTAACCATTCAAAGTCCTGATTTCAAGTCGAGATGAATGGAGGCCTACCGAGGCCTAAATTTAAAAGAGGATCCCTGGTGTGGTATACAAACGTATCCGAGATGAAACAAGCGGTGGTAGTCAGAGTTTTTGGGCCGAATCTCTCTATATTTCCCAATACCAATGGATGAAGTTTGCCTTTCAACCATTTTCTGGCAATTTATATTTGCCATAGAAGTTTGTGTCAAAGAAAACCTCAAGAAAGTGATGAAAGGAGTTAACATTTATATATGCACTGATAACCAAGCCACGCTAAGCGATCTAAAAGCAAATAGCTTTGAGTTTAGGCTAGTATGGGAGCGCTTAAATAATGTAGTGCGCTATGACAAACAAAGTCACACTAGTATGGCTGCCAGGGCAGTCTCAAATCAAAGGTAATGAGGTGGTTGGCCAACTGGCCAAATCAGGGGTCACTTCTATGAACCATGGATACCAGCACTGGGTATTTCGAAAACCAAGATTAAAGGTGAGCTCCAATAATGGGAGCGTGAGAAAGCGATATCCTTCTGAAGACAAACCTCCGAACAACTCGTAGCTAAAAGGTTGGTCAACCCTTTGCTAACTACTAACAAAAACCTATTCAGACTCAGCAAACCGTAACTAAGGCTACTTACTGGCCTGCTTTCCCGATAGTATACCCTCTGAGATACCATCTCAAAAAGATTAGAAAAGCCGAAACTGACATGTGTCGGTTTTGCGAATGCGAAATCGAGAGTGTGGAGTAAATACTCTGTTATTACAAAGGTCTGCTACTGCACAGGCTGTCACATTACGAACAGGAAAACATTTTTTTTCCGTAAGTAATAAAAATTGCGGCACCAAAAAGAACCCTCAACGCTTGGATTGGAAAATTTCAGAATGGATCGCTTCGGTCGCGGTGAGCAGAAGCTTCTGTTCTACAACTCTGTTACAACACGATATGAAAATACAGAAACTTGTAGACAGTGCATAAATAGAGCTTTTTTACCATTAAATTTCCAAATTAATACTAATATCAGAGTGTAAATTGCTGATAATATCGAAAATACAATGTGGAATTTAAATATTTCCTATATTTTCTTTCATTCTATAACATAAATAAATCTTTTTTACTATTATGATCAAATGAAGTTGTGTTTGCCCTGAGGCAAGCTATATTTTTGAGCGTAAAGAAACGGCAATCGTAGATAAGGCAGGTTGTGCTTCGAGTTACATTCCACCAATTAGCGAGATGGATTTTATTTTCACGTAGGTAGACAAAAATAACTATGCAAAATCGAAACCATGAATTCATCTACGATTGAGCTTTACATGTATATAGAGAGTTGCCAACTGATATGTCAATCAGAGAGTGACACCTGGAGCGGATATCCATGGTGTCACCCCAAGAATGAAAACTGTTAAAATTAATAAAAATCTGGTAAACGTAAAATAAAAACAACAGACAGTATGTAAATAATTTTTGCGGCAATACTCTACCTACTAGAATTTTTTTAGGTTTTTATTTTTTTACGGTTTGTCCACGGACAATCGGGTGGCACACAGTGGGGATTGCCCCCTCCCCCCCCCCCCCCCGCTTATGTATATACCAGCTCACACACGGCTACGTAGCAACTACACTACATTTCATGAATAGAGTTGTTACTTTCGCTTGCATACCAGAGGCGTCACATTCGCGGCTTTGAAAGAAGTGGAACAAAATGATAACATGTGCTTACATATTATGTTATATGTACTTGATCTGCAAGAGATCGTTTTCTATTTCTTACTACGCAGAAATGCACAGTGCACCTGTGAAACTTCATGGATCAAGCGCAGACTGAATCCATCATCGCCACCTATTTCCACATTCGACGACACTGTATTCCCAGTAAAAAGTAGCAGCTTCGTTCATAAAATGCAACGTTGTCAATAATCTATTAATGTGACAATAGAAAACATAAATTTGTATAATATTTTCTATCAAACCTTTACAAACGATATTTTTTGCATACTCGATTTTCTTGTCTTGTTGTTCCTCGATGCCCAAAATCACAGATTCGTCACATGGCTTGCAAAAAGTGATATACTAAGTACAAAATCGTACCACTAAAACCGATCGAACCAAAACAAATATACAGCTATAGTCGTAAAAGTTTATTGGCTCTAAATATATATATTGCTTATTAGTTAATATATATTTAAGAAACTCATGGAAGTTTTAAATATACGTATCCATATACCTACATATTTATTTAAACACAGGAAAAGCTATAAAACACCAATATAATACGTTCTTAATTATTATTCTCGTTATTACACCACACTCATAAGAGCAAGAACGGTGGGCATAAGTTCGTATACAGGATGAAAGCTTTCGTAATGAAATACCCATACCTACAAGAATATGGGTCCATGATTCATGTTAATGTCTAGTGAAGCTGAACGTTGTTAATATTGTGCATGAATCTTATGTGACGCGTTAGTTGACAGGCAATTTTGTGGCAAGTAACGGAGTGGGGATGTACTACATAGGGGGTACCGGTTCCCCGCTGAGCCTGAAATGGAACCCAGACCGATCCACTGACCGTTACTTATACTAGATGTCTCTTAGGGTTATTTTTTTTTTTTTTATAAATAACGTGACAATGAAGGAAACGATTTCCCTATGAAGAGCGTCTAATTAAATTTTATCGCGTTTTATGCTTTTAATAATACAAATCACACTACCAATTTTCAGATAAGGGAAGTTGTATGGTCGTATCGCCGGGTGGTAATAGAGTGTCAACACCTAGCATGTGCGGCGAACACGGTCACTGCATCGGCACTGCAGGGGCAGGATACCGATGTTCTTGTTTGGCTGGATACACGGGCCAATATTGTCATGAGAGTAAGTAATTTGCCTAATTATTCTTTCTTGTTTCGATTAGGTGATTCTTCAATATCCTAGTCGTAGTGAAATTCTTACAGAAACAAAAGTGATGATTTTACAATTAAAATGCAAATTACTTAAAAAACAGACATTATAAATTATAATTAGAAATTCATTTCCAACTATTCTTATTATTTGCACGAACATAAAATAAATATTCTTATTTATTTCACCCAAAATTATATTTCTAGAAGAAACTAATTATAAAAAGCTTAAATGTTTTGTCAAAAGTGTTTTACTTCAGAGTTAAATAATAAAAGTTACACCAGTTCCAGAGCTTTATTATAATCGAAATAAAATATATAGTATAAAATTTTAACAAATTCTTTACCACCTATACATTTACACGACCTTCTACGGAAGTTTGGTCAAGGAAAAATGTTTAAAAAATCAAAAATCGAAAGGCAACGAATAATAAGAAAAAAGTTTATACTCTAAAGGATAATAGTATATTATTCGATGAGTGTATACTGCCTATCATAATACACGAGGATGAAAGTTCGCTTCTCTCGTGTTTATAATCATCCGAGTGTATTATGATGATGATAGCATTATACGCGAGTTAAATACGTTTTATCTACGACCATCATAAAAAAATAAAACATTAATAATTTGAGCAAAAATTTAATTTCAGATATTTTAATTAATAATTCACTAGTGCATTATGAATATGTTTATACAAGGTGTTGCACGACGAATGTCAGCGATCTCTATATGGAAAACTATTCACGAGAAAAATATGAAAATTTTCCAACATTTTCGGTTGTATAAAGTGTTGACATTAACTTTCTTATTTTAAATGCAACACTCTGTATATTTTTATATTTTTGAATTGCACTTAAAATGCTAGTTAAAATTTATGTAGCGATCCATATACCTAAATTCTTTTGTTTTCGTGATATTTCGATTCTTTGCGGAAAACTGACATTTGCTACCCCTTAAAAAAACGTTAGTATCTGATATGTGCTTCCGATTTTCATCAATCCACTTGGCATACTTATGCCTGAAGGTAACTGCATCAAGATGGAGCATAAAAATTATTGTATCTTACACAGGGCCTGCAAATGCAGAAAAGTCAAAAATTTTAAATGGAATGCTCTGTATTTTCTTCTTTATTATTGTTCAACCCTAAAAATAAGGGCGATGTACTATTAGGTTCTTTATACCTATTGACAAACTTGTGCAGATTTCTGCAATTTCGCTTACTTATTAATTGTCATCTGCTGGGATGGTTATGCGTCACGGACCTGTACCGGCATCACAGTCTTCCAAAATGCCTGTTTCCTAATATCGACGAATGGGGTATTAGACAGTCGAAGCCGCTAGATTTAATCTTTCACCGGTTTGCCTACCGACATAACTGTTTTCATACAAAGTTATTATATTATGCTAGACTATGGATATACCACAGGGCATTTCGATCACTTTTATTCAGTTATTGTACGACTTGTCACAATAGCATTCAAACAGAAACTAGAATCACAATAAAACATTCAAAATTACCAAGTAGGGTGCAGATGAGGCCTTAAGAGTGAAAGGGGGTGGCATAAAATTTTTACCTGCTTCCGGTACAAAGGCGATTTTGTGTTCAGGATCATAAAATGCTTAATTAAATTTTCTGTGCCTAATATTTTGTTTATTTAAGTCGCAGATATATTTTCGACGAACACAATATTATCGTTGTTCAATGCGATAAAATTTGTTAGTTTAAGGTATTTGTACAACTTTCTCCCTTGGCCAAACTTTCACGAATGGTAGTGTAAATAACAATGAGTTTATAATTCTTGAGACTAAGTGTATATAACTAAGACAAAAGTGCTTACAGAAGATACTTTTTATTTTTTTATTTTTCTTTTTAGACATTAACGACTGCAAAATCAATCCTTGCGAAAACGGTGGAACCTGTGTTGATAAAGTCAACGCTTTCCAATGTATTTGCAAAGAAGGCTGGGAAGGTGCTCTGTGCAATATTAGTAAGTATTCTTTTAATATCTGAGTATAATTAGTTTTAACCGCATTCAGAGATAGCGCTTACATAAAAATATAGAAAGTTACTTTTCTACTTCTTCTACATTGCAAAAGATATATATATATATATATACTTTCTTTATAATAGCAAAACACAAAAAGTTCTAATTGAAAATAAGACCGTTTTTAGTGATCTACACAAACAAAATTACATTTATTGCATCAGAATAAAACTCTTAAGCATAAATTACGCAAATATTTCGTAGATCTAATATTGATTAGACTTGTTACTGTCACCCTTTTTAACGAAGAATATAGTGGAAAGTAATCAACTACACTTAAAGAATACATGTTTTTCATTGTTAATTAGTATTTACCCATACCAACTTATTGTTATTTAACAATTTTTGTATCACCGCCAACTAATATACCTATAAGCAATTAAGAAACTTACATTCGCATATGCTGAATTTCACTTAAAACGGTTAATTCTTAAATAGCTGGCGATAATAAGAAGTCTTCTCAGTAGTACACAACAGTATGAAACAATTTTTTGAATAACAATTACGTAAACTAATGGCTAAAACCAGAAATGCCGTGCTCCTTCCAGCACGTTTCCTATGCACCATCAGTACCATGTTTAATGACTACCATTCACATCTCTACGAACGTACATTAATGTGTCCCGTGAATTTTCAGACACTGATGACTGCAGTCCGAAACCATGCCAAAATAATGGCAGCTGTAGCGATAAGATAGCCGATTTCCAGTGCGATTGTCGAAATGGTTGGAAAGGTAAAACATGCCAATTGAAAGACAGCCACTGCGACCATCATACTTGCAAGAATGGAGGAACTTGCCAAGATTTAGGAAATACTTTTGTCTGCCGATGTCCCCCTGGATGGGAAGGTAATAGACACCAGTTCAATTTTTTTTTATTGACATGAAATGTTAACCTTTATATAATCGTATTGATCGTAAAAACTGCCTTCATTAATCTATTTGCATCGTCAATTATATTAGGTACTACTTGCCATATCCCTAAAAGAACTGCGTGCCGATCAAATCCCTGTCATAATGGTGGAACATGCGTCAACCGGGGGGATTACTATCAGTGCATCTGCAAGGACGGCTTTGAAGGAAATCATTGTGAGGACGACGTAAACGACTGCATCCCACAACCCTGCTACAACGGTGGAAAATGCATTGATGGCGTAAACTGGTTCTTATGCGAATGCGCCCATGGTTTCACTGGACCAGACTGTAGAATTAACGTAAATGAATGTGCGTCCAATCCTTGCGGTTATGGAGGCACTTGCGTCGACGGCATCGGTGATTTTCAATGTATTTGTCCGCCGGGCAGAAGTGGAAAAACTTGTAATCGTACGTATTATACCATGTACGTTTTACACCGACATATTAATAAAAAGAAATTCTTTATTTACAGTTGATGATATATCATATCTCCCTCTACCTGGAAGCTGCAACTGGGAAGGACATATACCAGAGAACAATTCCACCTGGCAACATGAATGTAACAGGTGTATATGCGTGAATGGAATTGTTAAATGCACAAAGATTTGGTGCGGATTCGAAAATTGCCGGAATCCTAACGCTCCAAATACGGTATGCACCATGAACCAGGTTTGCGTCCCCACCCCAGTTGAATCCTGTTTGTCGCCTCCTTGTCAACCGTATGGAGAATGTCGCGACCTCGAAAGTGGTCGAAGAGTTAAACCGCCATCTGTACCAAGTCCCAGTACTTGCTGGCCGAATCAAGCAGTTCTAAGCAATACTTGTGCCAGAGTAACGCTGTTAATAGATCGATCAAAACTACCCCCTAGTATAACAGTTGAAGGATTATGTACGAATTTAAGAACATTACTAGCGAACCACGAAGCCAGCAACGATATGCAAAACGAGCTAGTCCTTCTGTGCGATTTAAAGACTGAATACAACGATTCCATTGAGGTTGCACTGGTATGATTCTTTTCTGTTTAGTTTGGTCTCTTCTTAAATTACTTAATCATTTTCAGGCTGGTAAAGTGGGAGTACTCGAAGGTATACGGTTCTTGGGTGAAGTGGTCTCGAGGAAACAAACATCCTTATTAGCACTGACATCTGTAATCGAAGTAAAGGTTGAAACAGCTCTAGTTTCAGAAGAACCCAATACGAACAACAAATACTTGATTGCATTAGTATGCCTAATTATTATAGGACTTGCAGCTGCCGCATGCGCTTTGCTGCTGTATATAAGGCAAAGACGCAGAAACATAGGATTAAGCGGTGTAAATTTGTCACCTTCCATAGATTCGTGTCACCGAAATCACGAAGATGAAAAAAATAATCTTCAGAACGAAGAAAATCTACGCAGATACGCAAACCCACTAAAGGAGGATGGCAGTATCGCAAGCATTAACACTGCCGGCGCATGCGCTCTGGATATGCCTAAAGTAAGTGTTGTGAGGCCCCTATCTTCAATTCACTCCCACGAAGGTTCAAGCGAAATGCTGGAGATGATTTCTGAGGCAGATTGCCCAAACTCCTCCCGGAAAACGATGCTCGTCGTACCTGGAACGAGCACTGATAATTCACTTAAACTGAACGACTTAAATGACGGCTTGAAACCGACACATCGGAATAGCCAAATTATGCTGTATAAAGCGCAAAATCCCGACGTAAGAAAAAACACGGCAGCGTTTGATGACTCATCAGGACACAAAGACTTTAGTAAAAGTGTTATTAATGTAAATAAACAAAGGACTTCACAACAGAATACTAGTGGAAGTGCAGATATGCTGACAGTACTTGTTTAGTATTAGTACATTGGGCCAGTGTAATATAGAAGCTCGGGGTTCTCAATAATTAATTGTGCTTTATTTTTATGTTTATATATTATATGCATAAAATTTTTATTTGTAAGTACTTGCCATTTGAACGTATAATATGTTTACATGTTAATGTTCTATTACATGTAAGCATAAATATGTTTTAAAAGCACACATACTTTTTTATACGATCTAAAGGAATATATTTTATTTTTTGTTTTTGCATATATTTGAAGTCTATTTCAATTAATGTGTAAACTGATAGTTAGTTTATTTTCATTGCACTTTAAGATATAGTTTTATTTAGCATTAAAAGATGTTATCCTAAAATTTTATTTGAAACCTTTTAATGAGTACATGCAATATTTTGTGTGATGTATTTTGTTGTTTTGGTATAAATTTTTTATAACGTTGTTTTTAGTAATATATGTTTTATTTTATATGATCAGAGAACCCCACCTCCTGTAACAATATTGAAATGATATAACAAGTAACTTAGAAAAACAGTGATAGCTACAAGCTATGATCGTTTTGATCTCGTGATGAAGAACTTTTCAAAAAGTGACACAAACAAACATTTGTTTGTTATTCGTGTGATATTATTTAGTACTACATATACATATATTTTTTTTTTGTTTTTTGAATTAATTTTAACCACGTTTTGTTGGAATATAACATAAAGATAGATTTTTTTTGTATATAGGTTTGTTTTATTATTTTTTTGTATTTATTATATTGTTCCTGAATTTTCAATATAGAGCATTTAGTACTATATTTTTTACAATATTGTAGGGAATTTGATATTTTATATTATTTATTTTTATAATTTTTATAATCTTAACGAGTATGTTTTTCAGATAAGCTATAAAAAAACTGGTAATAATAATAATAGCCCTTATTTGTACAAATTTATTGAAATGTTAGTGTATTATAGAATTCTTAAAGGCATACTCCAAAAACATGAAACTGATATGTGTAATATATCATTCCATTTTTTCCTATATTTTTAATTAGAGCTTTGCAGATAAATATAAGATACATATTGTTGTAAATATGTAAATAAGAATTAAAAATTACTACAGTATTTTATAATTAGTGCTCTGACATGTTAATGACATAGATAAAGAAATAAAGCACTGAGTATCGCATACATAAACTGGTCATTAACATTGTATTGCATGACAATTAACAAAATGCAGTACTTATTTAATTACAGTATACAACAGTGCCTTTCCTGTGCCTAAACATTTAGAAACATTAAGAATCTTTCATCATCTTTTAAAGGGACTCATAGTTTATATAAACAAGTATTAAATAGTTCGTAGTAATGTATGTATATTTTGTAAAAATGTTTTTTATATATACATAAAAGAACAGCAGTGTAATTACAAATAATTTAGAGCTTGTGAATTTTAAGGTGAAATAAAAAATAAAGTTTGACATTGTAATTTATTGTGTTGAAAAGACGAGTAATATCCTTTTACATACCAGCCTTAACCCTCCATTAGGCGCGTCTGCTTGCGACATATAAGAAATGCAGAGGCATAGGTCCGCTGGGCCTATGCGCGACTAATGAAGGGTTAAGGAAACAATTCATAATTAAATCATAGTGTTGAATTCATTATAGTAAAAGACAAAACTACTACTATATTTTTACAATATGAAGTTTTTATTGATTTCGGGCATAACAACGTTTCCAAAAGATACAAGAAATATGTTTTAAAAATCTACTATGAGGAAATACATGACAGGAAAAAGTAACATTTGCTCAGGCTGTTTGTATGATCGTCAAGTAAAAGGGCCGATATGCGGTGTCCTACAGTGGGGAATCATAAATAACCCCTAATCTCCCTAACATGCTGTAACGTGCTGCTATCTAGGGTAAAAAGTAGGATACGTTTTGATATGATTAAATCAATCGCTTACAGAGGGCGCCTGTGTATATATAGGCACAGGCAAGAGAATATACAAGCTGTCATATACCCTAACTCGAACTAATCGGCACGCGATGGCGCCGCTAAAATACACGAATTATGTGCGATGTCAATAATTTTAATTCATTTTCACATTAGATAACGTAATTAAAAAGTATGAAACAGTATGAAATATACACGGTCTTCGTGCGCATGTAGGATATTTAATGATATTTAATCTGCATTAGTCAGAAATGATGAGAACTAATTGCTATAATTTGAGTTTAAATTAATTAATATAGGTATGTACATATAATTATCATCTACAAACAACAAGCTAATAAAGATTCTATTAATATTTGTAGGTTATTAGAAATAAATAAGGAATAAATAATACTTAAATTTTATTTTCACTAAAAATAAATAAAAGAATTATCCAGAATGTCAGAAAGAAGCAAGAACACAATAAAATAGTATGCACTGCATTAATTTTAAAAACTACACGCTTCCGATCACAATGGGACTAAATGTTGTCCTTAATTTAAAAAATGGGAAAATAACGACCAAACATCTTTGTGAAACATTGAAAAAACACTAACATAATGCGATTATCACTACTAGATTAGTAGTGGTCAGATCGTGATTTACTTGTAAACACCAAATCTGGTTCGCAGTTTGAAGATTTTGGAAGTTTTAGAAGTTTTGCAACGGTTTCTATCCCAAAAGATAAACGAAAAGCGTTTGCAGTTGGGTAAAGATTCTATCCTCCATGTTGTGTAATGATGGAAAAGAAATTTTCTATGGCATCCTGATTTAGTCTGTTAGTTAAGATGAAATGTATACCTTTGCCCTTCTCGACTTCATACAATTTTAGAAATGCCGTTGTAGTTTGAATCATGCCATCAAAACAGTCTATTTTCCCTACCATTTCTGCCAATTTTTGTCATACTTTTGAGAAATTCCGTTGCTCAAATTAAAATATTTACAATCTCGGGATTCCTATCACTTAATCTGCAACTGTACGGATTCTTGTGGTACATCAGTTTATTATTCAAGATATCAAACAAATTGTTCATCTATTGTAAGAACTATGCGGTATCTAAGACGATTTTAGAATTAATTTGCCAATTTACCGCACACATTCTTACAGTCTATGCCAATGTGTTGGAAAAAATGTGTAATGCCAATTTCCACGATATTTTTTCGAAAGAAGTTGGATTAATATGCTTGTCCGTTATTTTCGTTAGAGCACTAGCAGTGGTGGAATTCCGATCTATGAAATATGTCTGCTGTAGAGCATTAAAACTTACTGTTGAAGTACCTTGTTTAAAAGTGACTGTTAATAAATTGTTTCGAATACTCTTGAATAAAATTGAAAAGACCATGATTTTTTTGAATTTTTAATCCATTGTACAAGTAAATTCTCATCACGCACAGGAAATCTCACCATCTCAACATATTTAAATTCGGAATTCTTTTCTTGGATCTTGCACAATTCAAATAATTGCAGTTATTGCCTGCCATACTAGGCCGGGGAAGGTGGTAACCACGTGCGCTTAGGCCACACCAGCCACCCTTACCGGGCTCATTGTGCTTTTATACTTTCAAAAAATTATATTTAACCACGCTTATCCGAGTTTCAAATCCATTTTGGTTTGAAACTTTGCTAATCGCACTTAGCCGAGTTACAAACCTAAGGAGGTTTGCAACTTTGCTAGACGCACTTAGCAGAGTTGCAAACCTGAGGGAGTTTGATACTTGGCTAACCGAGATTACAGTTTTGGTTTGCAACCAGGATAATGATAAATATATACTTTAAATAATTCAGTAATCATGGAAACAAAATTGAGGTTATTAATGAAATAATTACACAACACAATATAACATGTTTATTATGACTTACTGCTCAACAATTACATCAAAAATCGCTAAATAAGAAGGGTTAAATAAACCAGAACATTTATTAAACGGTTACATGGAAAAGATACAAAACGGGTATAATGTACATTCACGTACTTCCCGTTAAAGTTAAAAATTTAGTACATACAATAATACTGCATATATCTATTATCAACCTATCAACCCTAACTAGTTACACTAGAACTAACGGATAACCCGAACTAACAAACGCTAACAACTACATAACGTAAGTAACTACACAGATAACGAGATCGGAAGATATTACCCAACCAGTAATAAGAAGCGTCCGGTGGGAACAAGAAGACTCAGAGCAAACAGCAACAGGACATTAGCAGGCACCTGGGCCCTTTGCAGAAAGTACTTACGGACGCTCTACCGCCCTTTCGTAAAGAAGAGTCGTCAGTTCAGCCTATATAATATCGGTGAAATAAGGCGAGAAAGAACCAGCTGCGAGATCTACCCCTGCCAGGATAAACAGTTAACTTAATATCTGTCTACCAAGGAGCTCTCTATCCCTGTCACCTGTCATTCATGCACTCTAGAAGGTCGATGAGCATATCAGTCGCCACATTATTACACTCTCTTAAGCCGAAAACGCAATAACACGCTGAAAGATACTTCCAAAAGGAAATCGAACTACTAATAACTACTACACTATGCGAAAACTTAGCTAAGAAAAAAAAAATTGGATAGACAGATGCAGTACAACAGTGAATCGCGAACAAAAGAAAAAAACATGAGCGCACATATACCCCATTCCACAAAATCAAAATAAAATTAATTTAAATTATATATATATTTGAATTCTGTTCTTAAAATAAAACAATTGTTTTATTGGAATCTATCGGCTTCTTTTTTACTCTACATTTGTTTATAAGAAATCAAATTTGTTTTGAAACGTTTCAGCAACGATTATGGGCTCATAATTAAAAATCTATGCTATATTGCTCAGTGGGAAACAATATAGCATAGATTTTTAATTTTTTTCTTGATTCTCGAGATTATTATAAATGAATAAGAAAAAAACCGACATTCCAATAAATCAAATGTGTCTAATTTAAATTAAATTACATTAGATGTAAATCAGAAATATGGTACCTATATTCCTGGGTCATTGTGAAAAAAAAAACCGCATAAATAATGAGAAAATTGCAAAAGTACAAATAAACGTTACTCCTACACTAAACTAACAATAAGAAACTAACATAATTCTGAATTAAAATACTGATAAATGGTATCCTTCTTCTTTGATGAAGCAGTTTTCTCGCAACCATTCGTCAGGCTCCCCAAGGTGAACGTCGATCTTCCTTCCTCAAAATGTTTCAAATCTAAAAACCAGAAATATATGTTAGTGAGAAATAATAATTTACTATTTCTGCAAAAAATTATAGAGAGCCGCAATAATAATAAATGCACATGCATATCTCTCTTTGTTCACGATTCACCACGATAAATATGAAAAGACCGATTGAATCCGGGTTTCGGAGAATTATAAAACGCCAATATATCTCCAGAAATAAGAGAGAGAAATTTAAAATACACAGGTGGGGAGTGAAACCAGAAATATATATCCAGAAGCAAAATGATCTAACTGTAATAATTTTCGGAATAACTGGAGAAAACTAGTCGAACCCGGAGTTTCAGCGACATAGAAAAATGCCAATTTCTTCGGAAATAAATTCGATATAAATTTGAAAAATCGTAATTGGTTAAGCAACCATATCCAAAATATATATGCAGAAGCAGAAATAGCTAAGCTAAATTTAATACCCTTCACGATAAATGGAAGCAACAGATTGAATCCGGGTACCGGGCAATTACTAAAAGCCAATGTATCTCCGGAAATAAGAACGAACAAATTTAAAAATCGGCACAGGGACGAGGAATGATACTAAAAATGTGTCCCACAAGGAGAATTACCCAACTCTAATAAGTGGGAAAAACTGGTGGAATCCGGAGTTTCAGCTACATAAAAAAAAGCCATTTCTTCGGAAATAAAACCGTTATAAATTTGAAAGTTCGTAATTTGTTAAGCAACCATATCCAAAATATATCTGCAGAAGCAGAAATAGCTAAAGTTTATACCTGCCCCGTTAAATGGAAGAAACCGATTGAATCCGGGTTCCGGGCAGTTATAAAAACCGATATATCTCCAGAAATAAAAGCGAGAGATATTTAAAAATCGGCACACAAATGGGTAAGTGATACCAGAAATATATATCCTGAAGGAAAATGATCTAATTGTAATAATTCCTAGAATAACTGGGAAAAACTGGTCGAACCACCGAAACCATAGAAATAAAATATAATAAAACCATAGAAGTAAGAAATGATAGATGACAGGTAACAAAACCACAGATATAAGATATTATAGAGTGTCAGTGAGATGACCGGCGACAAAATCAAATAAATTATTGTTCGCTTAGAAGAAATTATACTTCGCCGTGATGAATCAATAACAATACAATATATAAACTCTATAATTTTACATTTCCGTTTTTATTATAGCTTTCTATAAGCTTTCATATCTACGATAAATTCCCCATTGTCATGTAAAATCTTATATAACCCGCGGGTTATACTATGAGATTCAAAATGATTGTCGTAAGAAAAAAACTGTTTTCCGGAAAAATTTATCTATACTTATTACCAATTTAATGAGTGAAGTAAGCTACATACAAATTCTCATAGTATGCCTACTTTAAATAAAGAAATATAATATTTGCATTTTAGTATATCTAATAAATTTATGGCCGCCAAATGAATTACAAATGGCATGGAGTGTCATATAAGAAAGTAGTTACAAATTAAAAAGATGGAAAACCTACATTAGCGAATATTATTAAACGTCATTAATAATAATAAAAAAATACAGTCTACTTACCTCAGGAGTTATCGCCGCCATCAACGTTATCTTCATCGCCGGGATATTCTCCATGCATATCAGCTAACCTGAGACGGACCTTGGACCACGGAACCTTTGACCTTGGAGTCTTGGACCACGGAACCTTGAACCTCGGAGTCTTGGACCACGGAACCTTGGACCTCGCAGCCTTGGACCACGGAATCTTGGACTACTGGAACTTCAAACCACCATCATCAGCACCTGAAATAAGAATGTAAAACATCACTTTTCTGTAATTACAGCTCATGAGGATTAAATCCAGGGGCGTATTGGACATAACAAGTGGTGGTTAGACCCATTGTCACTTATGTATCTCTGGTGGAAAAAAAAAAACGCAGCAATAAACTGCTGTAACTGAACTCAGGAAGATACTGACGCCTGCATCTTTGAGAGTAACAGAAGCAATGAGGACTAGGTACTTTAATAGCAACAATAGAACGCTTCCTAGATCTCTCCTTTCCACTTGGTCATAATGAAGATTCCCAAGCAGCAGATAACGCATTAGAATACAATAATGTTAATTATTCCTTATTATCAATCAACAGAACGAATACATTGCACATTTTCCGACATAATTTTTGAAAAGCAATTGGCCAGAGAATATATTCTAGATCTAGACAGATACATACTTTAAATATTTTTGCTATATACTATAAGGAGGAATTCTAAATGAGATAAAAATAAGGAAAAATGCTATGCCTTTAACAATGAAATAAATTGTTTGGATTTTTATTATTGGACAGGAAAATATTTAGATAATTGATAATCCTGGTTCGGTTTTTGCGGATCGGTTCATCAATAAAGAAAAACGGCTATTCTCTATTCATGTCGTAAGTTGGTTTTAGATGTTACTTGAAATCATAATCCACTACCAAGTTTTATGGTAAAATCGTCTATTTGCCTAGAAAAAAATTTCAGTAGGTTAGGATTTACTATACATGGCGCGTCAAAAAATGCATTAGGGTTGAGTCACCACTGCAATTTTTTTATAGGCTTTTATGCATATCGCTATGCGTGACTTAATGGGTAAAGAAATGAGAAGTTTCTAGAAATCTAGTACTTACATGATGCTAACGAGGAAAGGGATTCTCTATCCTATGCTGTTGCCATTCCCTGTTGGAATCACGATTACATCACCTCTGGATCCAGAAAAGCAGTTATGTCGGGTTCTTCAGGGACTTGATGGATCGCTTGTCAATTCCGTTTCGTATATTTTTAAAACAGACAACTTCAACGTTATACATGAAATTACAGTAATAGTTATTTTAACACAAAAAATTACTATATACTAAAAATCATTGCGGGCATTGATGTATCTTCCAACATCCAAAAGTACTTGCAAAATCTCTGCCATCATTAACTCGAAACAGGAACCGTTTTGTCCAGACAATTAATAAAAACCTATTTCATAAACAAAGCAAAAGATAGCAATTGTTCCTGTTATCATTACTACACACATACATAGTTAAATAAAATCATTATTAATAAAAACCTATTACATAAACAAAAAAAAAGATTGCAATTGTTCCTGTAATCATTACTACCCACATACATAGTTAAATAAAATCATTATTAATAAAAACCTGTACATAAACAAAAAAAAGATAGCAATTGTTCCTGTAATCACTATACTACCCACATACATAGTTCAATAAAATCATTATTAATAAAAACCTATACATAAACAAAAGAAAGATAGCAATTGTTCCTGTAATCAGTATACTACCCACATACACAGTTAAATAGAATCATTATTAATAAAAACCTGTACATAAACAAAAAAAGATAGCAATTGTTCCTTTAATCCCTATACTACCCACATACATAGTTCAATAAAATGATTATTAATAAAAACCTATACATAAACAAAAAAAAGATAGCAATTCATCCTGTAATCAGTATACAACCCACAACATAGTTCAATAAAATCATTATTAATAAAACCCTATACATAAACAAAAAAAAGATAGCAATTGTTCCTGTCATCATCACTATCCACATACATAGTTATATAAAATCAAATTGAAGTAAACTGTATGCAAATTAGATATTTGTTTCGAACATTATAGTGAGTTCGTGGCGCCACGATCAATATTTTTGCATAATAATAATAATTTCTTTATTATTACACTAATTGTGCAATATCTAATTAAAAATATGGAAAACAGAAATCGCTCGACTATTATTTTTCGTAACTTGCATTTTAATAGACTCAAGAATGCGCAATTATAATTTCACTAAATATTTACCGGTTTCAAGTTAGTCATATTATTAAAGCGCGCATTTTTCATAACCTAAAATAAAATATTTTTACATCTTTTTAGGTATGGTCGCAATTGTTCCTATCACTATTACTGCTACTATAATATTGAAAATTAAAATGAGCATTAGTAAGCATTTAGTAAGTCAACTTTCAGTGTCATTGTCATGTCCACAGAAAACGGGATCAAGAACTAATAACCACTAACAAGAAGCGTCCGGTGGAAACAGGAATCCACGAGAGCACGGACGGAGCAGCAAACAATGTAGCAGAAGTACAAGGGCTGTCCACCCTGGAGCTCAATCGCATCAAGCCCATATCACCGGCACATAAGGGGCGAGTCGGAATCAACTGCAGAGATCTACACCTTCCCGGGGTAAACAGACATGATCTGTCCACCCACGCTTTCGCGAGGATCACCCAAGTGCAAGCACCCAGGTGCCCCCAGGAAGTGTCTACCCCCGTCGTTCGTGTACTCTAGAAGGTTGATGAGAATACCAGTCGGCACATTATTACACTCTCTTATGCAGAAAACGCAATAACACTTTGAAAGATACCTCCAAACGCAAAGTGCTAGCAGTTACTAACCCCACAGTCACCCATTAACTGAAAATGTGTGTAATGTGCTTGACGCACCACATAGTCCGGTCGAAGTAGTAATCATGTCGTGTCACGTCATGTCATGCTCATTACGCGTCATAATCAATTAGAAAAAAATGCAACCACATACCTTAGATTAACAATATCTAGCAAAGATGTAAAAAAATAAATTTAGTCTAGGTACCTTCAATTCTGCGCTCGTTGCTGAGATGTCCTCTTCATCTTCATACCTACCTATTTACGAAGATCTTGATTGGCTAACCCTGCAAGCAATAAATATAATTGTTTAGAATTTATACAATGTTTTAAGTTTAAGTTATTCGGTGGCACAGCCAAGGGTTTCCCCTACATGTGTTTGCGACAAATGTAGACGGTCGGTTATACTTTTCGCACGCATAAATAGAAATTCTCGATAAAGCCAGCGAATGGAAACGTTACTGCATGGGATGTGTCCGAGGCTTAACATATTACATTTCAATATCTTAGAAACGCTCTGTATTATTTCAACTGATAAGAATAAAACGGCTTTACTGAGCATTATATTACATCGAATTTATCAATATTTCCAACAAAAACAAAATCAATCAATTAAAGAGGATTCTATTGAAATGCAAGATTTACCTCCTATTTAGTCGATAAATTTGCATCTTCAGGAACGAGGAGTTATGTGCTGCTTAAGCATTCATCTAGCATAAATATCATAACTTCTAAACCGTGTTGCCTAAGCATATTATATAATCTAAAAGTCGGTCAGTAACAAACATATGACCAGCCAACATTTACAAGTGGTGCAGTGTACCTAGTTCCTAGTATGTAGTTGTCAACGGGTCCAAAGCGAATTCGTGAAAATACAATTGTAAAAAAAGTTAAATGTAAAAATTTGTGTTTTAAATAAAAGTGTTTTGAAGAAATGAAAACTTTTTGTTAATCAATTCCCAACCAGGTTGTTTAACTTACATATTTTTATACAGCATCTACCACATCTGCTGGTAATTACGAATACACTAATGCTGCCAATGTCTGAATAATTATCCGTTTTTTTTTATATTCAAGTTGTTTTACAAAATAAAGGTATATTTTAAAATACTATATAATTGTACGCAATGAATGCCCTTCTTACAGTGTGATATCATTAAATTAAATTAATTAAAAATTTCCATATCTCACATCAAGTAAAATTTTTAATATAAAAATTGCTTCATATTAATTACAGTGATTAGCAGGAAAGCATTTATTTAATACTAGGTATATAATTGTACCTACTTATAAGTATAGAATAATCTAAAGTCACGTCTCTTTTCCGAAAGTAATATGGACTTTTGTACAAGCAGCGAGTAAACACGAAAAAAATGGGGAAAATTTTAACTTTTCTTTGAATCTTTAACCGCTATAAAATATCTGATAATGAATAATTCACAGTGAAATATCCTCATTCGTCCAAAATTACACAATTTCTAAATAAAACAAATAAAAATAGCTTAATGTTCAAACAATATGAATTCTACGTTCAGATAATTTATCCGTTTGTATTGGTAGTAGGTATACTTGTTTCTACCTCAAATTACAAATTGAAAATGTAGTAGAAATTCTTTAAAAATCGTAGATAGGTAATGAAAATAGAATAGTTTATATATATATATATTAATCGATACTATAATTTAAAGAGCGAGATGAATTTATTGTTGGGTGAATTCAGAAATGCTGTTAAATCAAAACTATCGTCATTGAGTGACAGAAAGTTCTCTGCTATCCCTGTCATGAAAATATATAACTGTAAGAAAGTTATTTTTAGGATGAAAGATGTACTACAAATAAAATAAATATGTAAGTACTTATAGCATACAAAGACATACAATAACATGTAACAGCTTTTGGCAAGCAAGTTTTTTTTATATACATCTGTCTCTTTCTGTCGATTCTATCATTTCTCTGCAGTATACATCATGAATTTCTGCGTTGGTGTCTTATGCGATATTTAAACTATTTTGCGTCCACATATATTTCATTAAAAACCTAATGTTTATACATTATTTTAAATTTGAAACAACAAAACCCATGCCAAACACAAACAAGATAATAGCTTCTTTACATTCGCAAAGATAACCATCCAATAGAATTTCGAAAATAAGATTAAAAAAAAGAATTACAAGAGAATATTATCTAGAAAAAGCTATTATAGATATTTCTTAATTGCGATATATACGATTACGCCTATGTAGTACTACATCTAATACAATATATCAAAGATACATATAAAATATCAGAGCGAACCAGAGTTAAAGCCAATAGAATTTACTCACCCTCAATTAACGCGTTTCGCAGCAAAACCGTCCTTCCTAAGCAAGTTCTAACGCGATTTAATTGCACACGCTACTAACTACGCGTTTAAGTCTATTTCGGAACTTTATACTTTAATTAATTCACCTTTAACTAATCAAAAAATGTAGAGAACGAAAACCAACGCCACTCGTTTCAAAAATGCAAGCTTGCTTTGTTAAAAATCCACGATTGTGATTGGATGTTCCTGTGAACGCGCGCATATCAATGTTTTTTGTCAAACAATATACGATATGTTTGTTCGTTTTTTACTCGAGGTTGGTGGATAGTCTTTTACATTTTGTAGGTGCGATGAATTAAGATTGAAGACATAAATAAACGCTTTAGAAAGTAAATTATGTTTAGGGCCGGTATTTCAATCTTCTAATAGATAAGTGTATCTAATAACAATTTAGCTAATATATATATATAGGAAATATTTCAGTTATTCTGCTAATAACTATTATTAGGAACTTTATTAGGAGATTGAAATACCGTCCCTTAGAGTAATTTCGTATTATAGATTAACCATTGAATTAACTATGGAATTACTAATACACTAATGATGCCAATGTCTAAATAGTTATCCGCTTGTTGGCCCAATCAAACCCTCACGAAAATTAATTGTGGGACCCCCTATAATACACGTTTGATACTGTTTGATTACTTAGATAATATTAATTTCTCAAAAAACTCAAAATTTGTGGAGCGCAAACCGACGCCATTAGATCAAACAAGACGACGCTTGCTTTGCTATAATAAAATGGAAAACGGTAATTGGTAATTGTCTCAAAAAGCACGCCACACCGGCCACCCTATTTTTGTTAAGCTGTTGCCGCAGGTAGAACTAACAAATCACGTAATCATACATAAAATAATAAAGCAAACCAGAGTTACAGACAATAAAATTTACTCACCGGCAATTGACGCATTGTCAGGAAAAAGGTCCTCGCTAACAAACTTCTAACGCGATTTAACTGCACGAATACTAACCACGCGGTTGAGTCTATTTCGCGACTTTATAGTTTATTTAATTCACCTTTAACTAATCGAAAAATGTGGAGAACGAAAACCGATGCCACTCGTTTCAAAAATGCACGCTTACTTTGTTAAAAATTCACAATTGTGAGTCGTACCTATGAACGCGCGCATATCAATGTTTTTTGTCAAATAATATCCGATATATTTGTTCGCTTTTTCCTCGAGGTGATTCGACGTTCTTATGAACGTATATAACATCTAAGACGGTAACCATTGGTAACCAAGTTTTTGCATATACATCTGGCGATCCTACCTTCGCATTTTTTGCAGTAGGTATACGAATAATGCATTCCTGTGTCCGTGACTACCACTTTAAAACTATTTTACGTTCAAATAAAATATATACCTAGAGTATTCATTATAGATTTTTCATTGAAAACTTATTAATTTTTTATACATAATTTTAACTTTGGAACAAGAATACCGATGCCAAACACAAATACAATCAGCCCAATTAGCGTATCTAATCACAATTTAGCTAATATATATAGGAAATATTTCAGTTATTCTGCTAAAAACTCTTATTAGGAACTTTATTAGGAGATAGAAATACCGTCCCTTAGAGTAATTTCGTATTGTAGATTAACCATTGAATTAACTATGGAATTACTAATACACTAATGATTCCAATGTCTAAATAATTATCCGCTTGTTGGCCCAATCAAACCCTCACGAAAATTAATTGTGGGCCCCACTATAATACGCGTTTGATACTGTTTGATTACTTAGATAATATTAATTTCTCAAAAAACTCAAAATTTGTGGAGCGAAAATCGACGCCATTAGATTAAACAAGACGCTTGCTTTGCTAATACAATGGAAGCACGCCACATCGGCCACCTTATTTTTGTTAAGCTGTTGTCGTAAGTAGAACTAATAAATCACGTTAATCATACATAAAATAATATAGCAAACCAGAATTAAAGACAATAGAATTTACTCACCGGCAATTGATGTGTTTCCCAGCAAAAGGGTCCTCGCTTACCAACTTCTAACGCGATATAACTCCGCACACTACTACACCACGCGTTTGAGTCTATTCCGCGACTTTATAGTTTAATTAATTCACTTTTAACTAATCAAAAAGTGTGGAAAACGAAAACCGACACCACCCGTTTTAAAATGACACGCTTGCTTTGTTAAAAATCCACGATTGTGATTGGACGTTCTTATGAACGTATATAACATGGAACATCGTATCCATTAGTAACCAGGTTTTTGCATACATCTGGCGATTCTACCATCGCATTTTTTGCAGTACGAATGATGAATTTCTGCGCCCGTGACTGCGATTTTAAAACCATTTTACGTTCAAATAAAATATATAGAGTATTCATTATAGATTTTTCATTGAAAACTTATTAATTTTTTATACATAACTTTAATTTTGGAACAAGAATACCGGTGCCTAACAAATACAATAATAGTTATTTTACATAAACTTTAATAATCATTTAGCAGAATTTAGAAAATGACTGTCACAAAAAAATTAATGATTACACAAAAAAAACCTATTAGATATATGTATATATATGTACTTAAGTGTTGTCGTATCCTGAAGTATTCTTCTTACGGAAAAATTTTGTCGTCGACAAAATTTTTCCGTAAGTATATATATGTATATACCTATATACAGTGACCGGGTTAAATGTTGCAAGATATGGGAATTTCTTTTATTATTAAAATATGGTAAAATCCTTTTTGGGGGTTAGGTTCAGCATGTCTAATAACTTTGAAATTTATTTTAACACCCGTCGCGTGACCACTAGCATGGCGGGATATTCAAAAAATGCGATAAATCAGCAAAAAGTGAGGTTAGATGGTGTGATATCGAAAAAGGTTATTTCAAAAAGTTGCTTAGATTTCAATTCTGAGGCCCTATGCACATTTTTGTAAACATATTTAAAAAACATTAAAAATCACAATTTTTCCAAATATTTTTTAAATAAATTACATATTTAAATTTTTTTCGTTTTTAGAAGCTCAATTGAAGTAAAATCTCTAAGCATGGTGATACTCATGAAATTTTATTAATTCTTGTAAAATTAATATACATAGCTAAAACTAGAAAGTAAGTTTGCAGTATGACAGTTGACAGTTGCTGTATGCAAAAAGAATAAATAAATTTTACAGAAAATTTTTAATCTAGACTTCCTAGTGAATAAGTGAATATTACTTTTATTGAAACAATTTTTTTTTTGTTTTCTCCATTCAAGTGGTAACAGTCAGTCCAAAACTTATAACATTGGGTATCTCATCCGTCACAATGTTCATGCACCCATCGAAGGTATTTAGGTAGGTTTTGAAATCAGAAAGCAACGAATAATAATAAACAACACAAAAATAATTAATAATAAATAAATAGTCAATATTTAATTTTAGTTAACTATGAGAATACTCCTGATTTCAAAACCTACTTAAAAGCCTTCGATGCATGCTATAAAGTATTATAAGTATTGGACTAACGGTTTCCACTTCAAAGCAGAAAACAAAACAAAAATATTGTAATTTTAAAGTAAAAGTGATATTTACTGAATAGTTTAAAATAAAAAATGTTTAACCAAAAATAAATATTGATTATTTATTAATGATTAATTCTGTTTGTGTTGTTTACTATTATATATTTATGGTTTTCTGTTTTTAAAACCTACTTGAATACCTTCACTGCGTGCATTAACATTGTGAGGGTTGAGATACCCTATGTTATAAGTTTTGGACTAATTGTAAGTGTGACCACTTGAATGAAAAAATAAAAAAAAAAACATAGTTTTCTATAAAAGTAATGTTTACTAGGCAGTCTAGATTAAAAATATCTGTAAAATTTATTTATTCCTTTTGCATACAATTCATTGCAACAGCAATTGTCATATTGGAAACCTACTTTTTAGTTTTAGCTATGTTAATTTTGCAAGAATCAACAAAATTCTTTAAAGATTTTACTTCAGTTGAGCTACTAAAACCAAAAAAAATTGAAATATGTAATTCATTTAAAAAATATTTGGAAAAAATGTGATTTTTTTTAAATATGTTTACAAAAATTTGCATACGGCCTCAGAATTATATTTTAAACTTTTTTAACTTTTTCAGGTGACCTTTTTTTTCATGTCATCTAACCTCATTTTTTGCCGATTCATCGCACATTTTTTTAATTTCCCGACATATTATTGGCACGTAACGGGTATCAAAATAAATGTCCGCGTTCTTAGACATGCTGAACCTATCCCCCAAAAAAATTTTACTATATTTTAAAAATAAAAAAATTCCCATATGTTGCAACATTTATGCCGGTCACTGTATATATATGTACACTGGTGGTATCTAATCTCAGGACACGCATCGAGTCCCGAATCTGTTCGTAGCTATAGTTGTCTCTCTCATTCCCCCTCGCCTAAGCGAGACGGGAGCAAGAGATGGCAATAACTACGGAAGGGTTTGCCTCGATGCGTGTCCTAAGATTGAATACCACCAGTGTACCTATACTTACCTATATTTATATTTTATCTATTGCAAAACGAGGAAGTATATCAATAACTGTAGCTTTAAAAAAGTTTATATGATTGTTGACAGTTGAAAACAGGTAAGTCTGAAACAGTACAAAACAGTACCAACGAAGCGTGATGGACTTAAAAATTAAATTAAGAAATCAGATGATATTGTAAGCAATAATCGAACCAATTCGACCTCCATGCCTCAACTAGCCAGCTTATAAAACATTAGCGTCGTCTATAGAAAATTGAGTCAACTAATTACCAGCCGTCTTTTTCTGCTAATCTGTATTTCATTGAACTCACAGATAAAAGAGCTCTTTTATCTGTGATTGAACTGATCCTACGGAACCACAGAATAGGTAATAGAATATGCCGTGGTGTGAGCGTATCTTGAACTATGGTGTGAAACAGCCTTTATGAGCCACAGCGCAAACCTTGAGCTGTAGAAAACTGTATATACATACAAGAAGGATACAAGAAAATCCCTCTGTTGAAACTACTGAATAATAATATATACTGTGATTATACAGTATATATCTATACCTATATCAAAATATGTCTGTAATCTCTATATTATGTTTTACGAGAAATAAAAAACTATAAATAAAATTTGACAAATTTAGTTCTTTTTAATTTTCAATTTCTTGGGTTGGTCACGTTTAGTGTTAAATATTGACAGCTGTTGACTGTTGACAGTTACAGCTACAGAAAAAGAAGTTAAATATAAGAATGAATTGAAATCGATCTGTAAGATATTACCGAAATTCGTATAAATAAGTTCCATATTTAACGATAAATTGTAGCATAATAAAATGTTCTACATGTGAACATTATATTAGTACTTATATATATGTATGCTGATTTTACCTTTTAATGTTCTGGAAATTAAGTACTGTGTATAATAGTATGTATAGACATAGCATCTGTTTATATGAAGACAAATTTAGACAATTTAGTTTACTTGAAATATATTAGAAGTTATACCCAAACTCAAAATGAATTACAAAGGTTGGGATAAACGTAAGATAAATAGAGGAAGAGGTAGAGGCAACTGGAATTGGAGGGGTAGAGGCCATAACAGGATGCCAATGTGAGTACTGAATACTTTGATTGATACTGTATTTACCTGTGTTTTTCTTTGCAGACCAAATCAATTTTTACAAAACCACACATGGCCAAATTCTCCTATGAATTATAACAATTATCGTGTACCACATCATGAACTTAACCCATATTATTACAATTCACGGCATCCAAAGCCATTTCATGGACCTTATCATAGTGTAAATAGTCCACTTACAAAGCCCCCATCACCATTACCTGGTTCTGAAGAATATACACAAAATAAAATACAACAGACAAGTGATTTGATAAAAAAACACTTGAATATAGATAGTGAAACATGCAGCCCTAGTAATTTAAATATGCCTTCTAATATTACATTTAGTGAATGTTTAAATAACAATATCCAAAGTGAATTACCTGAAAGTGAAGTGAATGAAGAATCTACAAATCATTCTATAGAAAATAAACGTGCTGGAAAAAAACGATCAAAAGCAGCAGAAATTATTGATGTTCAAGAAATTCACGATAAAATAATTAAGCATATTTCAAGTTTAAGTTATAGTAAAAAAATGAACTTGGTTAATCAATGTACATCAGGGTATGATATAGCAATCCAAGAGGTCCAAAAGCAGAAGCGGTTAGAACTTTCTAGAGCATTACGTGATATGAGTAAACGTGAGATCCAAAGTAGCGATGATGGTGAAGTGATTAATGCGATAATACCTGATATTGGAATTAAAATTGAAGATCTACCAAATGATGTTATAGCAGAACTATCAAATTGTTTAAACATCAACTTAGATCATCAACTACACACATTAGTGGATCCTGAAATATGTTTTAAGCAAGCTGAGGAAATATTAAATGTTAATTTTGAACGTGACGATAGTAATTTTAAATTAAGTCACTCAAATATAATAACTGATGATACAATCAATAATAGTTTAAATAAACAGAATGATGAAACTGAAAATACTCGAAGTGAAGATATAACTTTTGATTATAATTTATTAAACAAAGAAGCAGAACACAAATTGATTGATGATCCTATAATTCAAAGTGAGGACTCTAATTGTCCTGAAGCTACATCCGCAAATAGTTATAGTCAGGAAATTGAAAACGACAACAGTAAAGATGGTTATTGTAAAGATATTGAGTTTAACAATTTTTGCTTTGAGAATTTTGATGTTAATAAATCTTACTTAGCTCCATTCACTTCAAGGAATTTGCCTTCACCAAATTTTATAACTGTTACTAGTGCTTTTGAATTACCAAAAATTTCTGTTAGAAAAGATATACTACTAGATGGCAATATTGATGAAAATTCTATGCTAGAAAATCCAGAACATGCTAGTGATCATAAGATTGTGGATCAAGGAAATGAAAACAGCAGTTGCAGCAAACAATTTCTTGAAAACAGCAGCAATAAATCTACACTACAAGATAACACTAATATGATTTGCGAAAGTACAAATATTTCTGATTTCAACACTGACATATGTATAAAAGATGGTAATATAGTTTCTGCAAGCAGTGAAGTAGAGCTTCCCGATATTTCGCAGTCAACGGAGAATTTAGTAGTAAGTGAAGATTCACAAATTTGTAGCGGCATCTTGCAACCTTTGGAGTACTGCACACAAAAAAGATGGAAATCTCCAGGAGAAAAGAAGATGATGGCTGATATTCAACTAGAATCCAGTGTAATTGTAAACGCAGGTCATTGCTTGACTGGTTTTTCTAATAGTTCAGTACTGAAAGATGAATCTCCCATAAAGGAAAGAAGCACTACTCCATGTAAAGAAGCACATCAAAATGAAGTAAATGTTAAAAATGTTGATAATATTCCAACTCAAATGGAAAAAAATACTTCTGTAGAATTACAGCAGCAATTATCTCTATATAGTGAAACTAATTTAACACAAACAATTCATAAAACTAACAGTAGTATAGAAGAGTCAAATTTAACTGAAAGTACCTGTAAACTAACTTTGCAACCAACTTCTACTGAAACAAAAACTTCCAATAGAACATTACATCAGAATACAAAACACAAGAAACCAAAACTTTTAGATTCTGAAAATGAACATGAAATATTAAATAAAGAAGACGAAAACACATTAAACGATAACCTCAGTGAAAATAACTTGCTTGTAAAAAATGAAGATACTGCTTTAAAAGTACCAGACAATGTAGATGTAAAAAATAAACCTGACAATCTTGACTTGCAAAGAGATTGCTTAAAGGAACACAGAAAAGTAAAAACAGCAGCTGAAAAGAAAGAAACTGCACCTATTGTAAAAAGTACCAACAACACTTATGACATACAACCAATTGTTAATGAGGGTTCGACAACAGAGAACCTTCAAAT
The DNA here is from genome assembly GCA_949128085.1 of Cetonia aurata. Classification (NCBI taxonomy): domain Eukaryota; kingdom Metazoa; phylum Arthropoda; class Insecta; order Coleoptera; family Scarabaeidae; genus Cetonia; species Cetonia aurata. Next base: position 47,938,194 of record OX421883.1, on the reverse strand, counting down.
GTGCTCAGAAATAACTTTAAAAGCTACTAAAAACAGTTATACACAAACTACTATAGACAAGTTGAGCATAGGAAATTCTGAATCTGTTAAAACATCTGTGAAAGATGTTAATACACAAACGGTCCAGGAAGACGACTCAGAAGTGATGATTTCTAAAGAGGCTGAGAAAGCTGTAATAAAGTCTGTTAGAAATATATACATTCAAACTGATATTAACAACAGTGAGATGCCTGAAAACAAAAATCAATTGAAGCAATACAAGGACGTAGAGATTCAAGCGACCAAGGTTTTTTCTACAACTAGCATGCAAACACTTATTCTTTCAGAAAAATGTAATGATCAGACCAATTATTTAGATTGCATCGTAAAATTACGAGATATTGATACAAAAATTGAACAATTAATAGAAATTAAACGTGAACTTTATAAAATTATAGAATGTAAATCTAACATTTCTTCCACCTCACAAGTTTCCACAAATGAATCAATAAATCTACTTGATGAACCTTCTACAAAAAAGCAAAGCGTTCTTCATAAAAACGAAGCAACGCAGCAAAGAAATGTATTTGGTAAGTCTGAATGTTCTACTACTACTTTACCTAAAAAGCATAAGAAACTAGATTCTGATGATGAATTTGAAGAAACCATGCACAGCCCGAAACGAAAAAAACGACATAAGAACTCAAAAAAAAACGTACTTAACTCCCTAGATAAACATAACGATGTTCATGATATAAGCGCATTGACTACAACAAATAATTCGAAAAAAAATGAGAAAAAAAATGATGTTAGAAAGCCACTTAGTATAAAAATATCTCTTAAGAATTTAATTCATTCTCCGTCAAAACGTGAATTTGAAGAAGCAAAGAAATCACAAGAAGGAAGTACAGCTAAACAAACTACTAACAAGAAGAAAATTTTACAAGAAGATTACATTATCGAACCTCACAATGTATTGGGGCAGAATTTATCGATTAAAATCTCACCTCAAAAAGCAGACCTTTGCGAGAAAAAATTGGAACTGGGCGATACAAATACTACACAGAGATTATCTCACAATACAGCAGAAGATAGTACAGGTACGTTTTATAAGGAAAGAAAATATACCAAAGTTAAGAGAAGCAAAAAATTGAACACAAACAAGCATAATTTAAATTTAAACCATATAAGACCATCTGACAGTGACTATGAAAAAATATTTAACAGACCGTGTCGTGTAATTATCGAAAGATACAGTATAGAACATTTGGAAGATTTGAGAAAAAACTTACAAGGAATAAAAAGCCATTTAAAAACTGCATCTATTGAAATGAGTGCTCACAAAGGAAATAATGAAAGTGATGAAATGGCTTCATTTAATGATTCTGCTAATGTCAATGAGACCAATTTTGAATTTAGGAATTTTACTGGAGCTGCGTTATATGTGACGGTATTCTCTTAAATTCATTTTAAATAGGTCATTATAAAAAAAGTATATGATTTTTAATTTTCAGGTAATACAAGAAGTGGTACTTGCTTCTACAGATAATGGTTGTTTATATTTCTTTGATATTAATACAGGTGATGTTATTAACTCCATTCAAATATCAGAAAAACCGTTAACTTCAATTCACGTCGATGGTTGCAATATATTTCTGGGATGCTTAATGGGTATATTGACGATTATTAATTTCGTTACTAAAAAAATTTCAAATACAGTTCAATGTGAAGACGGGATTCAGTGTCTAGAAAAAGAATGGGAATACATTTTCATGGGATCACGCAATGGACATGTTATGCGATATAATTTAAAGGTAATTTGTAAAATTTATTTAAAAGTGTGCTCTCTAATTTATTTCGAACATTTTACATTTATCAGCATTCCTCAATATTAAATAATTTTGTTTGCAGAAAAGTAAATTAGAACAATCTCTAAAAATTTACGATAGTAACGTATTGGCTATAAAAGCTACAGTGGAGGGTGCTAGGCGTGTTCTCCTTGTAGCTTCAAGGAATACACGAATTACAGTGCGAGATGCAATGTCCGGCCTTTTAATGAGAACATTAGATAGTACCTTTAATCCGACAGTTTATACAATTCTTTTAGAAAATAGCACAATATATTGTGGAACGAGCCAGCATGATATCTTAGTATACACATTCCAGGTATAAGAAACATATATAATTGTTTATACTCTCCCAAGCTAATTTCGAATTATTAAAGGACGGCCAATTATGTCATAAGTACGAAGCAGCAAATTCTAAAGGAATAGTTTGCTTAAAAATTGCAGGAGACCTCCTATTTGCCGGATGTTACAATGGCAACATATATGTGTACAGTATCAGTTCGAAAAAATATCTTGGACAAATAACTGGTCCTGGTGGAATGTTGCTATCCATGGATGTATATAAAAATAAAGTAAGTTCCTTCAAATTATTCCGTAATATAACTTATTATTATTATGGAGCTAATTATAAGTTTAATATTTCTTACAGATAATAGTAGGGACTAAAACGAATAAATTAAAATGCCTACAAATTCCACAATTCTTTCTAAATCAATCTAATGATATAATTAACAAAATAATTTGTGCATAGCTAGTTACAATAAGGTATCAATTGGTTTCAACTTTTTAAATCTCTTAATTTTTAAAATGTGCCTTTGTATTATCGATCTTGTAGCTTTATTTGACGAAATCGTAACATGGATACCGATAAATGTGTGTATAGCGCGCTATTAGACTTATGTACATTTTATACACTTTTTATTTCGTATTTATATTTTGTACAGTCGTGGCGTGCAATAAGTTTTTCACTATTTGTATATATTATACTAGTAGAATAGAATAAATCATTGTAAATTTATTTTGAGTGTATACAATTACGCATCACTCGATAGAAGAATTTATCTTAAACGTACGTTATAATATAATAATCGCATTACGTATTTATTACGAAATTGTAAGTACGATGCATATGAACTTCCTTCCAAAACCTGTGTGATATATATCATATGCTAGCGAAATTTATAAGCATACCTATGTGGAACAGAAATTGTGGAAATGCTAGATACTATGCCGCTCTGCACTGTACTACGAGTTAAAATGGTTGCATGTCACATGATCTTTAGTCACACCAGAATCGAGCTTTATGTAATCATCCAACATAATTTATGGTGTAGTTATACTAGTAATATTTTAGTAAATTCAGTTTTTCCACATTTAAAAGATCTTTTAGAAAGTGTTGTCGTTTATAATTATTATTACTTGTTAATACCATAAGTTAATTAGGCGAAAGAATATATTTTCACGTGACATAATCACACTAAGCAATTTCTACATTCAGTATAAATCTCTTCATAGTATAATACTAACACTGTTAAGCACATGATAGATTGTGCACATACCGTGCTAAGAAGCGATAATGTATTCGTAATATCAGAACAATTACGTTTGAGTCACATTTAGCCATGAATACTAAACTTCCACAAACCGAGAAATTTGTCCCGCACTTCGCAAAATCTTGTACAAAATGGAATATAATTTTTTTTAAAAATGCTACTTCCGCCATTCTAAATGGGTAAAAAGATAAAGAAAAAAAGAGGTAAGACACAACTTCCTGTACTGTAGGGCTGTGCGATATTGGGACCTTAATATCGATGTTCGATATATCGACATTTCTAAATTTCGGATATCTATATTTCTAATTTATTCGCTATATCTATATCCCTGAATATGAATATCGATCTTTTCGCACAGTCCTAACTCTATTGACTATTTCATACTTTGAAAATTAAATTTTATACTTATTAGTATTAAACATAAAAAGTGACTGATACCTGCTCAAACAAAAAAATTAAACTTTTGTCTCATATTAACGGATTCTGTATTTACTAATAAGTGTTTTCATTTCTACAATTTAAGTTATTCTAACATACTGTACGTACTTACCGTTAGATATGAAAGCTATATTGGACTAATCTCTACTTATTATTAGAAAGCGGGCACCTCCAAGTTCCAGTTTTGTATTTCGTTATAGATTCTAAATAAGTCAAAACATAAGATTGGAACTGGAAAATATCCCCTAATTATTTACCACGGCAGGGAAGCTTTTTTGTTTCTTGAACGTAATTTATATTTATTTATTTATTATTGTTAAGACTTTCTACATGATAATTACATAGATCTGTTACTTCATATAAGAGTGCCAGCTTATTTTTTAGTAGATTTATACGATTAAATATTTTTCCTTCAAATCTGTTAAACTCATAATTATTATATCTTCATATGTACAAGTCTAAAGTTTGTAAGAAGAGTAATATTGTTTTTTTATACTAGTTTGTAAATATAATCAATAACAAGTGTTTGTACCTAATTATAAGATTTTGTAAAAAATTGTTATTCACATACATATTAAAATTATAGGAACAGGTAAAATACACTGCCTTGTTTATTGTCTGTGGATTGTGTACATTATATAATAAAACATAGCTATCGAACATTTTCTTTTTATTTCATTTAAAAAATAAATAAAGTTACATGTAATATGAATAAGTCCATATTATTTGAAAATATATAATAAAATGTTTTGTTTAAGAATAGTGTATCTATTATAAATTGTAATATTTTAAGCTATGGTCATAACATCTGTTTGACACATGAGATTTATATTTACAATTCTTAAACCCAGATATTAATAATGTTCTCTTACCAATGATAACATATTTCTGTCTTGAATTCATAAATCCGGACAGCAGGTTTATTTCTGGCATACAACCTTCTGGACTATAATTATCCACTTTTATTAGAGAGTCAATCAAATCCGAAGGAAAAGTTTTAATTTTACTAGCTCTTGATAGTTTAAAGTTTATTCCTGCTTTCTTATCACTTATATTGTCGTCTATTTCCATGTATTGCTGCACTGTAATTAACAAAGTTATTATTTTGACATATTTGTGAAAATAATACACCAAACCTTCATTGTAGTCTGGAAAAACTTCCTTTATATGAAATTTTGTCTTAGTGCTGTTAGAATGCGCAATCTTCTGCCTAGATCTTATTAATTGTAGTTTAACATTCAGCCAATTTGTTTCTAACTTATCAGGTACTGTAACGGCAAAGTTATCATTAACAATAGGCAAATATCTCGATATTAGTATCCACTTTTGTATATAATGGAGGTACTTAGACCCAGATTCATAAGTACAGTTATTAAGTTTGTATGTTACGACCGTTCCAGGATGTTTTGAACCGAAAGTACAGATGTTCGGCATTCGTTATTCTTGCTCCCACGTCCAAAGAAGGAGCAAGTTAACTGCTAAAACTTCTTAACCTCCTGTAACGCTACGTGCAAGAATTAATGTTTAATGCGAATAAATACGACTATACTAAAACCGGTGTTCAAGTCAATATAAAGATATTATATAACGTAAAAGTTGCATTGTTCCGCTCAAATAGTGCAATTCCAACATACAAATTAATTATTTTAAGTACGGATGGTCTTTTGAATAAGAACATTTTAGTATGCAAGAGACCTGCACTTTAATAAATTCTCATAAATGGTTCGGAAAATTCACTTATTCTAGTGCATATTTTAACAAAAACGATATTGTTTGACAGACAATTGACCATCTTGCAGCAACAAGGAGGCAGCTCCATTTTCGAGAACTTTACAAAAGCAACAAAATATTGATTCTGTTCCAAAATTAGAGTTTTTTCTTCTGCTTCTCTAAAGTTATCGAAAAGAAAGCTGCCTTATGGCTGCAAGGTCTTCAATTGGTAACAGCTAATAACATATCCAACAAAGAAAACAGTATTCTACTTGAACAAGGCAGTACTATCGCTACCTTTGCCTGCTACATACACAAAATCAAACTACATAGATCTTTGAGACAAGCCCAAATTTTACTTAATTGTTCAGCAGCAGCCACTAAGAAATGTAATCAAATTAATAGACTGTCTTCATTTACAGGACACATTAATAGCTTAGAAAAAAACAGAAAATCAGAGTGACGTATGTGCATTGGATTACATTAAGTCTTAGGACACCGCATGGCACTGAACCTGTCTCAAAACTCTTGCTATAACAAGACGATATGCAATAGGTTCAAGCAGATTTGCATTGAATGGTATCCTAAGACTTAATGTAGTCGATTGTACATACATTATAAGCATAGAACGTGATATTACATACTTGCTTGAGAGTTGGATTGTGGTGTGTGGATATGTATTTCAAATTGTTCTATCAAATTTCGTTTTCTCCCAACTTTCAAACTACTTACTCATTTTAAAACATGTCTATATTGAATTGATTAACACTTAAGAATACTATAATCCCTTACTGGTAAGATATGTATGAAGTAGAATAAGGCCTCTTATTCTAAATAAATCGATTGCCATACTTGAGTGTGCTATGAATCTGATCTACATACAATTAACTAATCCACCTATATCACTTACATTTACAATCTTTATAATCCCAGTAAACGCACAATGAATCGCCAAAAATGTTGAAAAATGATTCATCTATAGGATTAGGTTGGTTATAATGGCGGCATATAATAGCATAACTTTGCTGTAGTAAGAAATTAAAAAATAGAATTCATTAGACTAAAGATAAAAAATATGATATGTACAATCAACTGCGTTAAGTCTAAGGACACTATTCGACGTGAACCTGCCTGAACCTATTGCTGTCTCTCTCATATCGTCTTATGATAGCAAGAGATAGCAGTCGTTTTAAGGAAGGTACAGCGCCATGCGGTGTCCTAAGACTCAATGTAGTCCAGTTCATCTCATCTATTTCAGTAAAAAAAATATATTTATTGTATACTTATGATGTTTTCTTCCAAGAACTGCACTTGTTAAAACAAACGAGTTTTAGGAAATGTCTACTTTAATACAATGCCTGGTTTCCGCGTTGAAACTGCGTCCGGGAGTTGCTTCTGGCCGATGTTTCGTCCACACTCGCATGGGACATCTACTTTCGCAGCTCTAGGACGCGGTTTCAACCCGAAAACCAAGCAGTAAGTCCGGGTGTAAGTTGTCATTACTTTTGCTTCAATTTTACGAGTTTATACGGTTTCTACCTTACCCAATGGTTAGTCTACCCAAGTGATGTTTTGTTTTGGCTGAATTTATGTAATATATAACGCTTAACTTATTCTCAAGACTATGTTTACACATATGGTTATGGAATAACAAACATTGTTTTTAGAAGAAACATGACATATATTATATACTTACGTACCAATACTGCAGATGTAAACTCTGGACTTAAACCCTGCTCTGTTTGATGTAGAAGGGAATCCATATGGGGAATAAATATTTCACTAATTGCATCAAGTCCGATAGCATTCAAAATATGTATAATGGGAAGTTTAAAACTTTCTTTAATATCTGCAATCTTTTGCCTCAATTTTGCAAATATTAATTCACGTATTGGTAGCCTTTTAGACAAAATAGCCAAAGTGGAACACATTGGTTTTAATACTTCGATTGTGATCACTGAACGTAACAGACGTTGTAATATAAGACTTACTAACAGTTTTAACTGAAATAACAAATTGCGATATATTATTGATTTTCTGTAAAGAAAAGAAAAAAATATGTTTACCTGTTTTTCACAAACTGATAATGAGGCCACAGGATTTGCTTCCAAACAGTTGATCAAACGCAAAGCACTAAATGTTAAGCAATCATATGTAATATCTTTACTCAGCAAAAAATATCCAAAATGATAAAACCATTTAATAATAGGCCCAATAAAATTGTTGGTTTTAACGTCATCCAATGCAAAATTTTGAGCAGCTATATCATTGGAGACGATTGCTAAACACATCATTTCAAAATAATGTTTTAGTGCCTTTAAATCCTTCGTATCTGGCAACCACTGCTTCGTAACTGTAACATCACCTGGCTGAATATAAGAGCAGTCTTGCTCAGAAATTTCTATAAGATTAATAACAGGGTCCTAAAAATAATTGATAGAAGGTTACAAAGCAAAAATACTCACTTCTAAATAATAACAATTCTGATCACCAAGGGCTATCCAATTTGGAGTAGCTGAAGTGCCATATACTTTCTCAATATTTAAATCACTGAATGTTGCATCAATATCTGTAGACAATATATAGTTTCTCCCAGATAATCTAGCTTTAATTAGAGAATCCTAGTACAAACAAGATAATTGTAATTGCATAAAATTCTATAAATACCAGAAATAAATGTATTTCAACTTACATGAATAATATACCTCAACTTATAACTTAAGTCTTCAGCCAAACCAGAACATACTTCTTCCGAGAGATGCTCAAATGAGGATTGTTCAGAATATGCTAAGATAGAGTCTGGTCCAATTCCTGCATACTTTCTGATATTGTTGTCCTGGAATACAACATTCTAAAGTACATATTCACACAAAATATTAACATACTTTGCTAGGAGAGCCTTTCTCGTTGTTGCTGTGTAATTCTACTTTATCTGTACCCACCAATGATCTTCGTTTTTCACGATCTTTAATAGTTTTCTTAGATTTAACATTAAAATTTGATGCATTATTTTTATTTGATAGGGAAGATTTCGTGCTTTGTAAAGTTTTATTATTCATTTAGAATAAATGAATGGTGCACTCCACTTATGTAACTACAATTTTAGGCATAGAATAACCTATTTTAGATAATAAACATTCAATATTTCTGTAACAATTAATGTTGTATTGGTATGATCTATAACCTACAACAGTGTCAGGTGTCAATCTCCAATCATGTTCAGAGGCGTTTTCACCTTTACCGGCACTACGCTGATGTAGGTAAATATGAAAACGCCTTTATGATTATCAACTGTAAATGTATTTTAAAATAAAACACCCAAATTAAAACCTTTACCACCTTTACTATATACTATATAATGCAATATACTATAACTATATGTATAATACAATTAAGACAAAGTGTGTGATTAAACCTTCACAACATTCAATAAGGATTTTCCACAGACCTGGGATTTTCACCAAAATTTACTAATTCAAAATTCCCGCTGCAAATTGAAACAACCAACTGTCGCATGAAATCTTAACCGCCAAAGCAAAAAGAAGAAAGCTGGAAGTTATATGGAATTTGTCTATGCTTTAGAACTTTGTTAAATTCTCAACAATAAATTTGGTTATTTAATAATAGCAGTAAAGAACTGTAAGTTTGACTTTAGCATAATAAATCCTATCTATAAACATTTGCTTATTATATACTGCCTTTCAAAGTAATATATATCATCTAAGCTTTCAACTAACTTTTCTTTAACAGGAACAGGCTTATATCCATTCTATCATAAAGTAAAAACGTGTAAAAAATTAACTGGTGCGAAGTAATATATAACATGTATATTAAATCAATTGTGTTGGATGGTTTTAAGTCGTATGGAAGGCGGACTGAAATCAATGGCTTCGATCCACAATTTACTGCTGTTACTGGTTTAAATGGAAGTGGAAAATCGAATATTATAGATTCAATATGTTTTGTCCTAGGAATTTCTAACTTAACTAATGTATATCGCTAAATATGATATATTCATTTTCAGATATAGTTATTGTATACATTATAGGTAAGGGTTTCATCCCTGCAAGATTTAATATATAAAAGTGGACAAGCTGGCATTAATAAAGCAACTGTAACAATCAATTTTGATAACAAAAATAAAAATCAAACCCCACCAGGATTTGAAGCATATGATGAGATTGTAATAACTAGACAAATTGTTATTGGTGGTAAAAATAAATATTTACTAAATGGATTGAATGTAACCAATAAACGAATACAAGATTTGTTTTGTTCTGTGCAATTAAATGTGAATAATCCCCATTTTCTTATAATGCAAGGAAAAATAACCAAAGTTTTAAATATGAAACCACCTGAGGTAATATGGTATATTAATTTTTGAATATTTACTGTAAAATTGGAAATTAAGTAGATTTTGGCAATGGTTGAAGAAGCTGCTGGTACCAGAATGTATGAAGTGAAACGACAAGTTGCTGTAAAGAATTTAGAAAAAAAACAAGTTAAACTCAAAGAATTAGAAACGGTAAGATAAAAACGAAAGTATTCATAAGTTTAATTAATTAATATATTATTGGTAGCTGTTTTATGAAGATGTTGAACCAAGAATTACAAAACTTCACGAAGAGAGAGCAAAGGTGTTTGAATTGCAAGCATTAGAAGGACAATTATCACACAATGTTAAATTGTTTGAAGCATGGCAATTCCATATTGCCCAGAAAAGAACAACAAGTGGAGAGACTGATGTCAAAGAAATACAGGATAATATACAAAATATAAAAAACAAAATTCGGGAAAATCTAAGCAATATAAAAGTTTTCGAAGAAGAATCAGAAAGCTGTATGAAAGAGACAGAAAAGGTAAAGCAATCTTGGGTGCTGGAATCTAGTAAATTTCAATATTATGTTTTCAGCTTGCAGGCACAAAATTAAAGGATTTGGAAACTAAGTTAAAGGAACAGACTAAACTTGAGGCAGAAATTAAAGCAGTTGATAATGGAGCAAAAGATGATGTTAACAGTGAAGAGAGAAATATAAAGCAGTTACAGAAGGTAGGTAAATGATAAACAAAGTTAAAATATTGACATATACCTACCTAAAATTGGTTCATAAAACTTTATATAAGTTCTACTTCTTCTAGAACTTAAAAATTGATGAAAATGCTCTGAAAGCAAAGGAACAAGAATTAGCTAAAGTAAAAGACTTGTTTGAAACATTGAAAAATAATGAAGCTTCTGATGCCGAAGCACTGGCCACATGTCAGAAGAAATATGAAGCTATATGTGTAGGAATGGAAGTAAATGACAGTGGCGAGGTTCAAACACTAGCAAGTCAATTATTAAGTAAATAAAAAAAAATCATTTGAAGCAAATACAACGGAGTTTTCTGTTTTAGATGCAAAGCAAGAATTAATGCAAGCTGAGACCGCCATTAAAGTATCCAAAGATGAATTAGAATACAATCGACAGCAACTGAAAGTACAACAGCAAAGTTTAGGAACAGGAACTACTGCATATACACAAGATAAAGCTGAACTAGAAAATCTAGGAAAGGAAATTAAGAATTTGAAAGTAATGGGACATTATCAAATGGAATGCTTGCTTATAAATTAATATATGTTAATACATTTTAGAATGCAATAAGCAAACTTAATTATTCTGAAAATCAAATGCTCCAGTTGCAAGAACGTAAAAGAACCTTGACATCCGAAGTGAGAACATTGAGAGATGATATCGAAAATTTTTATGCTAGCAGACCATATACACGATGTGTATACACAGATCCTGAACCAAACTTTAATAGAAAAAGTGTTCACGGTGTCACATGCGATTTGATAAAAATAGCAGATAAAGCCAACTGTACAGCAATTGAAACTGCAGGTGGTTCCATGGTGCGTTAATCTGTTATTTTTTTATGTTTCTGAAAATAATTTGTTTAACTGTTATAGCTCTACAGCGTTATGGTGGATACTGATATAGTTAGCAAAAAATTGATTGAAAAAGGAAAGCTTCAACGTAGAACAACTTTTGTCCCTTTAAATAAAATACGAGCAAATAAAATGAGCCCTAATATCATTAATCTGGCATACAATTTGGTACAAACTTTATAATTTTTAAAATTCATTTTGAAATGTTTGTTGTTGATTCTATTTATTGGCGTTTCGGGCTGATAAATAATTGAAGCGACTGTTTGTGAGATTTCGACATTTATTTAGGGTTTTTTGGACTGAGTTCTTTTGACTACAAAACAATTACAAACATGAATTAAATATTTTTGTTGGAAATTATCTTAGGTTTTTTTATATTCATTCATGGTTAAAAATTGTAAATAATGATAGTTCATTGTTCCATATGAGCCTATAGATCAATTTACTAGGGGCATTCATAAGCAAATTCAAATACATAGTTGAACAACATCATAAATGGTTTAAAATCACGGGGAAACATACTGCTAGAATATATAATAATAATAATGGAATTTATTGATATACACATACTATAAAAAAACGTACAAGGAGGATAAAGACAACTTTTTGTTACAGAAGGTATTTTGAAATAAGAAAATGCATTGGCAGGTCAGTGATCATTTATAAGTGGTGCATAAATTTCAGATAGGTGGGAAATATCTATTGATTATTAACACTGCTATTTTCTTTTTTTATTTATGAATCATTTCTAAGCAAAATTCTAGTGTAATAATTTTATTCTTTCGCGAGAATTATTGTAATGGAACATAACATTTATTCTCCCACGAGAAGGATATTCTATTATTTAATAGCCCTTATAATTAAAATTCACTATCATACGTTGTATTTACGTTTGTTAAATGTAAGGTTAGGATTATAGCTATTTTGGGCTCTTATGAATTTTGAATGAAATGGGTTGGCGCCACTTGTTTAATCTAGTCTGGGGCGGGATTCACGTTCCGTGAGAAACGCTTTCGCCTAACGCCTATCGTCAAATGCGATTCTGTTTAGGGGAGTCTTGTCACCTTCGCGTCTTCGCTCACGTGATTGTCGTTAGGAAAAGTCACGGCAAAAATCTTCGTGAGAAGCAAGTGAGACGTCATCTATCTTTGTTTGTATTGCATGCCTTCATTGTCTAGCAGATGGGTATAGCAGTTGTGTAGTTTGGCGCCGCGCTGTTAAATAGCAGTAAATCGCAATAAAATATAGTAAATATATCACGTAGATGACCATAATATACACACAACCAATTATTGTTATGATAGCAAGTCGTTTAATAAAACATTTAAATCAGGAGTAATAACCCCCACGTCCTAAGGTTGACTTAAGGAATGTCATTGATTTCATCTAAACACATTATCAGCGCGGTCAATAGGGATTTATTACTTGTGTTCATACTTTAATGCTCATAATTTGACTTTGAAAGATTGAAAAACAGCAATCCCGTTAATATTATTGTTGTAATAAATGCTTTCCAAACTGTCGCATTTTTACTTGAAATAATTGCGTACTTGGATCAAATACAAAATCGTGCTGTACTATGTGTAAACGTTTCGTTGAATTGTAGAGAGTAAAATGCGTTTAAAAGGTAACCACATCAATTTATACAAAAAAAAGAGAGGACTTGGCGTGAAAATAATTATCGAAACACTATTTATTCATTTATTCGTAGCCACGTTTGGAAATTTGTTTGCAAATAGGACTCGTCGACAGTCGATTTGTGCGAAACGGGCGCAAATAAATCGAAATGAATTTCACCCCGCGCGAGTTCGGGGCGCCGGCGACTGTGTTTATTTAGCTGACAGATATTTATTAAACTGGTGTGCAGAGGGAATTTCACTTATTTACCAACGGTGCCGGGAATGACTGTCTGCCACACTCAAATGAAACGGATCCCCTAGTCGTTGTAATTCTTGTTGTTATTTACACCGTTCTGATCTCACTCCTAGTCCGTTATTATACCAGAAATCACCCCCGCAGAAAAGTCCGAGTCTATTACGGACACCCTGAAATAACATTTCGAAGTTCCGATTCCCACAATAAGTCGTAAATCAAATTCCAACTGGTACTTACTCTAGTATTTTCAATGGAATTGACCTAAATTTTTAGTGATTCTGCCTTGTTTTGCAACGATCGATCATGAAAGCTAGAACATACGTATACCACGAAAATGGTAATAGGGGTGTCATAATAGGATGATGAATCTGCTGCACTTGTTTGTACTATGGCTAAGTTTTTGTTTGTATAGCATGCTAATTGTTTTTATCGAGTTACCACGGAATGTTTTAATTTACATTATTCTCATATTTAAAAGTTCATTATATTAGGAATTGTTAAAGCATTTTAAACAAGAAAACTCATACACCGCCGGATTTTTAGTGGTAGTGTGCTTTCGGGAAAAGATCATTCAAAGTAAAATTTTGTTTTCGTTAGTAAATAACGTTAATATCTTGATAGACCTAGCTACTGAATTAAATAATAAGTCAAACATCATTCGATTCTTTATTTCTACGACAGTTCTAGAGAAAAAAAAAAAAGAGAAATGCAGTTTACAAACGGCTTACAACCCAAAATGCAACCATAACATATAATTTTTTTTTTTTCAAGCATATTTGAGGTTTACACAAAAATACGAATTTTGCAGTAAAGCAACTAAATTTTAGACAATAGATATCGAAGGTTTTTATAAATTCCTAAAAAGCAGCTTTTGTTTTTTTTTCATACTTTTCTGCACATTGGTATTCATAAAAAAATGCATTTAGATTTGCAAATCCTACTACTCTTATTTATTTGTAATAAAATAACTTTTTTTTCCAAATACGTTTTGTATCAATTTGATATCCATCGTTATTTTTTTTTACTAAATTTGATTATCTACTGATACCTAGTCTACACTTCAAGCGATTAATTCCATGAGTGGTGATTCCACAAGCGTTCTAAGCTCCCAAACGAAAATGGTAATAACTCGGTTACCCAGGTGGTGTGAGGAGGAATGAAACCACAGGTGAACTAGTCAAATGACCGTATTTTATTGAAACTTGTTTTCATGATTTCTTTTTAAGCCTGGGTAGAGCGCGTGGACCCGACAGACCCGACGGATTTTTAATTTCGTTTCTGTAAACAGGTGGGTTATTTTTATATTGACAAAATTTAATCCGTAAAAAAAGGGGGGGTAGAGGGACTGTCAGACCCGCGCGCCTTGACTCAGGAGTTTTCTAGCAGAGTTAAAGCTGTTAGATTATTTTTGTACTCTGTATCATGTTTTTGAGATATTGTTTTGTTTGCCTAACATATAATTGTGGCAATATCGCTCTAACTCTAGCTTCAATTATCCATCGGCCTGAAACTAATATACATATAACAGAATCCACAAAAATTTACAATGTTATAAACTCTTTTCTTTTCCATGCAATCCTAAAATACAGGTTGGTAAAGAAAATGTAACTCCCGCCTTAGACCTCATAACTTACGACAAACGCCTTCAACCAGCAATGGAATCAATTTTTGGAAACGTTTTTATTACCAAAGACCTAAACATATCTAAAAAAGTGTGCTTTCACGATGGTATTAAAAAGAAATGCGTTACATTAGATGGGGACGTAGTCGATCCTGCTGGCACTTTAAGTGGCGGATCAATGCAAAGAAATGCTTCTGTGTTACTTTTACTGGATGAAGTAAAAAAGAAAGAAGTAAGTTGATCTTAGAAATCGATATACCCCACACTATCGTCAATTGCGATAATACAGTGATATGCTTATATCACCCATGTGATCGGACGGCAAATAAATATTATTATTATTATGTAGTGAAGTGATGAGAGGTGATGCTGTGACTAAAGTATAAGCCAATCACGCTACCCTACACATCTCACTGTATTATCGCAGGCAATTCAGGTTTCCTGTATAATGTTGAAAGAAACATCAAGACAAGCAACTGTATATTGAGCCGTTTCAGTTTGAAATCACCATTATCTTGTATTAGTAATATTTACTTCAATTATTAATTATAGGCGGAACTACGACAAAAAGAAAATGAGTTAGCCAAAGTAAATGCTGAACTGCAGTCCATACTAACATCCAAAGAGCTTTGGTCGAAGCATACAACACAGCTTGATCTACTACAACATCAATCAGGTGTTATATCAAAAAGATTAGAGCAAACCACACATCATATGCAGATTTCAAAAGTTGAACAACTAAAAAATGATGTTGGTGCGTATTCATATAAAAATATACCCTTAGTACCCCTATAATACCTATTTTAAATTTCTGTTTTAAAGCTGCTCTAACAGAGAAAGTGAAATCATGCGAACAAAAAAGAAAAGAATACCAATCGATAGTTAGCGATTTGGAATTAAAAATGAAGGACTCTAAAGGTCACCAGGAAAAGCAGCGAAAACAAATTGAAAACGAATTAAAGGACTTGAAAAAGAAAGCTGACAAAAGCACACAAGCGTGGACCCAGCGAGAGGACGAATATAGAACATTAACTGTCGAAATTGAAGATCTCAAAGAAACAATTAAGAACACTATGGAAGAAATAAAAACGTCACAGGCGAATATAGTTAATTTAAACCTGAAACGAGAGGAATCTACTGCAGAATTAGCTAAAATTAAGGTAATATTTATAAATAAGTATTTTATGTTAAAAAATTTGAAATGTCATCTTTTTAGGATACTATTAAAAAGTTACAAGAAGCTACACAAGCAGAAAAATCCGAAATAGCGGCAAGAAATAAAAATATACAACAAAAGTATCGTGCCAAAGAGAAACTTACAGAACAAAATAATGAATATGAATTGGAAATACAAAAGAAGGAATATGATTTGAAACAAGCTGAAGAAACGCAGAAGCTTATGAAGTCCAGGGTAGGATCTATAGTATTTGCATGTGTGTTATCTTTGTAGTTATCATTTTAGTTGAATGAGTTAAGTAAAAAATGTAAAGATACAAACTTTCTAAATGAAGCAAAAAAAATAAGTGACGCAGAAGGTGAAGCTTTGGATAAAAGAATTAAGGAAGGAATGAAGAGGAAGAACGAGCTAAGTAAAACTGTTAATATTAAAGCGCATCAATTATATGAACATGAAACAAAATCAGTAAGTTTTTTTTTTAATCTGAGATCTCAACATTATTTACATTCCATTTTTATTTTTAGTACGAAAGTTTGAAGGGAAAAATTAAAGAAGTAAAAAAAGATGTAACGGCAATAAAAGCCGCCATTAAAGACTTAGACAATAAAAAACAAGAAGTAATAAACAAAGCATTTAATCAAGTCACTAAGGATTTAGGATCTATATTAGGTACTTTGCTACCAGGAGCTAATGCTAAATTGAATATACCCCTAGGAAAAACAATTTTACAAGGACTCGAGGTATACCAAATTTTATTTTAAATTAAACTTATTTATAGGAAAAACATTATTTATACTTTCGATATCTTGTAGATTAAAGTGGCTTTGGGTGGCGTATGGAAAGACAGTTTGGACGAACTAAGTGGTGGCCAGCGATCTTTAGTGGCATTATCGTTTATCCTAGCCATGCTTTTATTTAAACCAGCACCCCTTTACATCTTAGATGAGGTCGATGCTGCTCTGGACCTTTCGCATACACAAAATATCGGCGCCATGTTGAAACAACATTTCAAACAGTCACAGGTAAGACACTTTTATTTTCTTAACTGGTATAGAAAAAATGAAACGTTTACTTTTAGTTCATTATAATATCTTTGAAAGATGGCATGTTTAATAACGCAAACGTACTTTTCAAAACTCAATTCATTGACGGGGTTTCTGCAGTTTCTAGGACATCAAACATATAATTAAATAAAAAACAATTGTAAAAGTAAAATAAATACCCAAAATAAAAGTTTGTAGATTTATAATTATTTATTCGTTTTCTAAGAATATTTTATACAAGATGTATTTTATAATTTTATTTTACCTTAATAAAATTCATTTCATCGAAATAGTTTTCATAGTATTTTAATCACATAATGACTAAAATTTACAAAACATTTGGGTCACGCTAAATATGGCTTTATTCTAAAATCGGCCCTAACAGCTATGATCAGCAATTATTCACAAAATACTGAGATCCTTGGTTATTTTTGACCAGATCTTGAGATAATATCTTTATTAGATATTTCAATTATATTAAAATATGTTTCTCCATTTTAGTAATGTCATATTTATCAACGATCCGCCCAAACAAAAATCATTATACACTAATAGTCAAATGACATACTATTTATTATCTGAGTTTCTAATCCTTATACTCGACTTTTCGAATTTGACCTACTTCAAACATACTTTTAGTTAATTACTACCGTATACAAATAAAAAAATGTATGTAATGTTTTTATAACTTTCTTATTGACCCGAAATAATGTGTTGAGTAAGAAAGCTAATTTAAAAATGTAATTTCCATTTACCAAACGTATACTTTTATTGTGAAAATATATATTGTTGTTCATATTTTCTAAATTTGCAAGTCTTTTCATGAACGAGAATCTTGCAATTAGCACTGTTCCACTGATCTTTTTTTTCCAAATCGAAACTAATGTCAGTCCTATTCGAGTGCCTGAATGCTTTCTAAATGCGATTGAATGCCAATAAATTAATAAATCTGTGAAATGAATGATAAATAATTTACTAAAACTTAAAACTTTAAAGACGTGAAATTACATTTTGCGCCTTTTTGATAATAAGCATCCTGTGATAAATGATCAAAAGGTGTATTGCAGACTAACATTTCTAAATGTTAAAAAAAAAAAAATTACTATAAATAAAATATTAATTTGTAATTTTACTTTACACATCTACAGGCTGTCCCATTTTGGGCACTTTGGTCTACTTTTTCGTGAAACAAAAGATGCCGCAAAGCCCGCAAACCGAATTTTCTAGCTCTCTTAATTTTTGAGATACAGGGTGAAATTGAATATTTTCAATTTTCGAACGCTTTCGTATCTCAGTTGCTATGGAAGCCGGTGAAAAAGTAAAAATGGACTGTTGTCCAGTTTTTTATGAAAAAGTCGGTGGTACGCCACTGACTACGGTTAGTCTTCTTTTAGGTGTAATAGTTTTCTAGTTCTGGATGATACTTATGTATGATTGTTTAAATGGAACACCTATATATTATTTTCTATTTCGATTAAACATAATTTGGGAATTTGAAAAATATACAGTTTGTATTTATTTTGACAAACAAGTTAAACATTTTATATTTTACTCTATTTGTAACAGTAATAACAGTCTAGAAAATCCGTATGCTATAAAGAAGTTAAAGTTTAAAGTAGGTGTTGGAAGTGACTCCCGTTTTCGCGAATACAGCACTAGCATATTTTAGTCATTCGAATTGCATTTAAAATGGTGATGAGTTTTCTATTGAGAGTTTGATGGGCTACAGCAATAGCCTCACGAACTTCTCCTGTGGACTCATGGCCCCACAAAAAGAAACCTAATATGGAAAGATCTAGAGATCGTGGGGGCCATCTCACAGATCCGTTTGTAAGTTTTTGCCCAGAAATAGCCTTGTTAAGCCATCATTGTGACTGAGGATTCAGTCTTGCTGGAGATAAATGGAATTGTAACAGGCCAATGGAACATTTTTAACAATTCGGGAATAACTGCCTCAATAATTTATAGATACCTGCGTCCTGTGAGTTCCCTTCATACATTCTGTGAACTATGCGTCCACCCAAAATGAAACATGAAACACCTGCCCTTGTTCTGCCCTTTCAAATATCAAATGCTGATTTCCTGCTGACCGATACCTACCTGTATTCGCGGTCAAGTCATTTCCAAAACCTATTTTAAACTCGTACTTCTTTATAATTGAGGGATTTTTTTAAAATATGAAAAATCTCGAGTTTTTAACTTGTTTGTGAGAATAAATATAAAAAACTATATATTTTTGAAATCCCCGAATTATGCTTAATCGAAATAGAATACATAATATACAAGTGTACAATTTAAACAATCATAAATATGCACCATTACTCGAAAACTATTACACCTAGAAAAAGACGAACTATGCCACTGGATTTTTCGTAAAAAACTGGATAACAATCTATTTTTACTTTTTCATAGCAACTGAGATACGATAGATGTTCGAAAATTTTAAGTTTCACCCGGTATCTCAAAAACTAAGAGGGCTAGGAAAATTCGATATGCGGCACTTTTTGTTTCACAAAAAAAGTAGTGCACTGTCACGAAAACCGCCACTCTCTATCTTTTAATAACTCCTGCCAAAGTGCCCAAAATAGGTCAGCCTGTACATACATGTAAACGTATCAATAAAAAGATATTGATTTCACACGATAATCAACGGAGTTGGCTAAATTAGAGTACGTTTTCATGCTTTGCCTTTTCGCTTCTGAAATTAGAAAACTAAACACTTGTGCTTTGATGACTTCTAAAGAAAGAAAGTAAGCAATACCACAAGCAAAAGATTTCTATAGTTTAAATACAACGTAAATTATGCCCAAAAATGATTTATTTGTGCAATCTAAATAAACCAATCGCCGGTTTAATTAGATTGTGTTAATAATCTAATCAAACAGGTGGTCGATTCTCTATATATACATGATTGATGTATAAATAAATTTATCTAACTCATCATATCAAAATTCCCTGATAGAGCAATATAGAAAATACTATGTACACAAGTATTTAAACAAAAATCTTATCTTTGGATATGTTGATTATCCTCTTGTACACAGGTGTATATACTTTATTACTCAAATGCAGACATAAGTAAATGTTTTTTTTTGTGAATTTATTTGTCATTAACATGTAGAGGCAGTAAAGAATGAAAAATAATGTATCGGTTATAATACTTGAAATCTAAATCAATTGTTATATTTGAAATAGAATTACTTAGTTGCAATATTTTGTAAGATAGATTAATTGGGACTATCAAATTTATTACAATAGATTAGGTTTTACATATGTAGAACGTGCACCTGCAGCAATCATTCGCTACGCGTTCTGACACCTGTTTTAATTTTTGTTTATAATGATAAATTATCAGAACAAATTTCAAAACCGATTATATTTATTTTAAAGAGCATACAGTTCTGAATAAGTATCATTACTATAGAAAATGTTTCCTAAACTGCGGAACGGTAAGTTTTCTTTCATTTCCGTGCATAGAAATAATAATATATTTTTTGTAGGATGCCTAAAATACGTTGCCATTGCTGTGGTTTTCTTCACTTACATAAAAGAGACTGGTGCAGTTGATAAATCATGTAGCATGTATGGACAGTGTAGTTCAATCGAAGCGGCAATTCAAAATTGTCATACTCCGGGACGTCAACCAGAACAATTAGAGTTAGCTACAACTAGAGATTTGGTGAGGACCCACTGTCCGTTTCTTTTTGAAGGTAAGTGTCCCTTTGACCCCACAAAATTGCTGATCAATACCTTTGAATGGTAACTGCTAAAATTATATAAACAATTTATGTTGTTCTTTATTTCGTTATTTGCTGATGAAAAATTAAAGAAATATGGGCAAATCGAATTTTCAGAGGAAGATAATCCTGCATTATGTTGTGATGAAGCTCAAGCCATTTCAATGACCACTCAACTTGAAATGTTAACACCATTTGCAAGATGTCCTACGTGTTTAAAAAATATAAAAGGAAATATATGTCAATTCAGTTGCTCTCCATACCAAGAACAATTTGTTATCCCGCGCAAAGTGGAAGTGAATAGCACTACTGATACTCGTAAGTAGAATCTTGATCTAATTCCTACTGCTGATTGGTCACTGCTTAGGATCTCTACATATTAACATGCTGCATAGTTATATCTATAATGTATGTCTATATTTGTTATAGTTTTATTATGATATACCTTTGTAGATGATTATGTCAAATTCACTGGTGGCTTGTGCTTACGTCTCCCCTGTGACAATGATCGAAGTTCTTCGTATACTCTCGTCAAATACGTTTTTGTATGTTTCTTTGTTACGAAGTTATATGCGAAGTTCGATCATTATAATTGCCTCCGAGTGAGGTAAGCAATATTTGGGGTATATCTTATAGGGTGATAGAGGATTATAAAAGAGTTACAATCATGTATCATTCTAAAAGTTTGTAGGTAATTATTTGGTATATTGTGTGCTTCGCTAGAATGAAAAAGCGCGATATGTCAGGCATGGATGAAAGTTTAATAATTCTAAAAATTTTACATTAAACGTCAGCGTTGATGAGTTGAAAGCATGAATTCTTTTTACCTAAACTCAGCCTCACTTTTGAAAATGCGAAAAATGACTAATAGTAGCTATTGTTTACACTCGATATCGATCGTTCAGGGCTGATTACATTCGTTCTGCCCTACGGACATCCTCCTCCCACTTCGGCTTCAACGGTGGTCTCGTCGATGATGGATGTTATAATCTTTTCTTCTAAATTTACCCTTATCAATTGTATACGCCTTTGTGTAATTCCTTGTTGTAACATTGTTGAATGCTCCTTCAGTATCTAGGAATGTCACCATGGCTATTTCTTTGTTTTCTACGGACTTGTTGAGATCGTCTAATGCGACCTGCATTAAGCGTATTATTTGTTACTGAGTGTGATGGTTACCAGTACTGGGTATATATTTTTTTATTCTTGCATGCATGGCTCGCTAATATTTCGTAATTAACGTTCGTTCTTAACAATTCGAAAGAAATCCATTAATAAATAGAAACCAGTAATAATTAATAGCCAACGTATAAATACTAAAGCCAAATTCGCCGAGATAGCAAAAGCGCAACAGCAAGAGGATGTGCTCAATGGAGTGAGAGACGCCTGAAAAAATAATGAGAATCTGTACTATTTGCACGGAAGAATATAGCCACCCCTACTATTTTCTCGATTCGTCCAAAATCCGTAATTTAGCATTTACAGTACGGAGGTACATACAGTCCATTCAGCAGGCTCCGCCCGCCTCTTCGCGCTTGTGACGTATGCTGCGTGGAGAAGAGGTCTTTCCGCCATTTCGGCTGAATCTGGCTGTAGATAGTTCCAACAAATAATATATGGACTGCTTTCCATGAATAATTTTGCGATACCCTCATACCAATCGATGTAGAATTTGTGCTGCATTTGATGATGAGTACTAGAAGTATCACGTTTAGTTTAAAAAAGTTTTCTTAAAGGTATACACATGGGAAATGACTATGAATACTACGACACTGAACGTCCTTGGACTTGCTTACACATCAGTAAACGATCTTAATGTCTAAAACCTTATCTGATTTTATCCGAAAGAGTGTAAATGTTGAAAATTCAACATATATCCCAAAGAAAGGTTGAGTTTAGAAATAGGAAACCTTAACACAAACTAATCAGAAGTTAGTCGATAAATTCACTAGATAGATAGAAATTGTATCATTCTGTTTAGAATAAAAAAGTTGATATTGGTGCTCTGTACACCAGATGTGCTATAAAGCTGTAAATACTTTCCTTCAATAGATAAATACTCTGCAATTTTTAAAATCAAATTACTATTAGAAGTTAAAGAAATTGTAATGAACTTCTTTGGCGGAGCACCTGTTCATATGTGTCTGATAAGTTTTTCACTGTCAACTGTTCTGGAACAGCTATACTAACATTTATTATCCACCATGTTTTCCTTTAGAAATTTCATTCGTCCTCGAAATATACCCCTCTCTGATTCGTCGTTGAACACACTGTCCACTATTTTTTGCTAAATTTATACATAAATAAAAACTTGTGACCTATGTAAACTTAATCTTGCCTAAATAAACAATTTTATATGGAAAACTGGAACTTGAGGTTTTTTCAGCCTTTTATACTGCATAGCGTCAATTATTGTTTATTTTAGCTTACATATCTGAAGTAGAAGTATTAATTCCGTCTTCTTACATGTACACAACATTTGAATCTTGTAAACAAGTTTCTATGCCAAGTGCCGGCATGTTAGTTATGGACGTATTAGGTTGTGCGGATTATGGCGCCGCTTACTGTACAGCAGAAAGGTATCTTCGTAATCCCTTACTTCATGCATTACTTAACAAGCATAAATTTGCAGGTTTTTTGACTTTTTGGGTCTAACTAATCCGCTAGTACCCTTTAAAATGTATTATAAACCATACGATAATGAAGAAATATGGAATCAAACAGCCGTAAATTGTAACGAAACACATAATGTATAAATGTGACATAAATTTTACCTGATTTTTCAGCATTTTTTGTTTTCAGAGCGAAGATTTTCCCTGTAGTTGCATTGATTGCGAACTTAGTTGTTTACTAGAGGGATTTCCTGAAAGTGGTTCGCCGTTTCTTATCATTGAATTGAATGGATATACTTTTATTACAGCTATTTTTCTATTTGCCGTTTCATTAGCCTGCATAATAACTGTTTATATCTTGTATAAGTTCAAACGCACGCCCTCTACCGGTGAAAATGATATAGACCCCATTGCACCATCAAATGGTTTTAATACTCTATTAGAAAAAATATTTAAGAAAGTTGGGATAGGTAAGTACATGCACTATATAAAGCATTCCCAGATGGACCTAACTATATTTATAAGTTTTAGCATTTTTGCAGTAAAAAACGGTTCTATACAAAAAAAATTTTCGCTTTGGAAAATTTGTAATGATTGAAATGTTGTTTAGTAAAATTAGATTGATTGCAAATGTTAAAAATTAAGAAAGCGTGAAACTGTGTCAAGAGCAAACTATGTACTAATTATTGAGTAGCATAAAGTTGTTTCGAATTTTTTTATAAAGACTATTTTTAAATTTATAAATACTGTTAGGTGCATCCAGGAACACACTATAAAAGATATAATCCTCCATCAGCCAGTATTCAACAAGTAATGATTTTGTGGGATAAGATTCGGATGTTTTATATCAAAAGATAGTAAGTAATTAAGGTATTTCTTTCAGTAATGGCTAATTACAGTAGTTTAGTCCTATTTATTTCTTCCTACGTCGTTATACTAATCGGTTATGGTGCTTTCAATTTAGCGGTAACAACAAACCCTGTGGAAATTTGGGCTGCACCGAATAGTCGAAGCAGATTGGAGAAAGACTATTTTGACGAAAATTTCGGACCATTTTATAGGACAGAACAAGTTTTCATAAAGGCTGTCGACATACCTTCAGTTAATAAACCAATTCAATTGAATTAAGAGCAATGTATAATGAAGGTATTATTATGTTTCAGTTTGAGTATGAATCCGAAATTGCTAATGCAACTATTACATTAGGACCAGCTTTCAATAAAACGTTTTTGCTTGAAGTTTTTCAATTGCAAAAATTGCTTGAAGATGTAAGTCTGCCGCACTAGAGAGATTTTAATTTTGTTGATAATTTTTTTATGTATATATATAGATTACTACGCCGAATGGTATTGGTTTGGCAGATTTATGTTATGCACCCTTACAGGGGCCATTTAGCGGCCCACGAACTATAAATTCATGTGCTGTTATGTCTCTTCTTGGTTTATTCAACAATGATATTGATGCATTAGAGAAATCTGAAAGTTACATTGATCAAATGTTATTATGTGCCAGGTAAAAATGGTGAAGCAGACAATTTGTTTTCATACACTCATATTTTTTTAGAGGTCCTTATACTATAAACTGCTTAGCGCCATACGGTGGACCAATAGAACCCGGTCTTGGCTATGGTGGTGCCACTACCTCTGATTATAATGATGCTATAGGTGTTGGACTGACATTTTTAATTTCCAATACACAAAATTCAAACGAACTACAAAGAATAATGGAGTGGGAGGCAGAGTATGACATCTTATGATTGAAGATTAAGATGTAGTTTTATTTTGTTTGCTTTCATAGATTTATAGCATTCTTGCAAGATTGGAACGTTAACAATAGATCTGATATGTTGGATGTGGCGTTTTCATCAGAAAGGTCAATTGAAGATGAAATAGATAGACTGTCACAATCGGAAGTGGGCACTGTTATTATAAGCTACGTAGTCATGTTTATTTACATTACAGTTGCGTTAGGAAAATTTCAATCGTGCAAGGGTATCTTAGTACGTATAAAAATTATGTTAGCTACAACTATGTTTTTCATACGTGTTTTCTCTAGCTACATACAAAAATCTTGTTGGGAATTGGCGGTATTATAATAGTGTTAGGTTCGATAGTCATAGCATTAGGCATTGGTGGATATGCTGGTATAACAACTACTATGTTAACGGTTGAAGTAATACCATTCTTAGTACTCGCAGTTGGTGTAGACAATATATTTATTATAGTACAGACTTATCAGCGTCAAGAAAGGCAAGTATTAATGTTCAGTAGTATATAGGGTGCGGAAAAACAACTTTTCAAAGTTTAATGAATTGAAAGAAACAGAGCTTTTTAAAAAGTTCTATTCCGTTTCACAATTTGTCGACATAACTCATGCATGCATATTTGAATTTAGAGTAGATTTTTGTTACTTACGTCGTAATCTTTAAACAGTGCTCTGAATACAAATATTTTATTATAATAATAATAATATATTTATGGCCTGCCGGCAGTACGGCTTAATGGTACGTTGCATCATTGTCAGTTTTGTGCGTCAAACAGCAATATACATAACAAGTTGTTGGATGGATGACCATTTCAATAAAAACTTCTGCCTAGGCGGCTCGGTGTG
Organism: Cetonia aurata; assembly: GCA_949128085.1. Taxonomy (NCBI): domain Eukaryota; kingdom Metazoa; phylum Arthropoda; class Insecta; order Coleoptera; family Scarabaeidae; genus Cetonia; species Cetonia aurata. The sequence goes on along the minus strand of OX421883.1, from coordinate 47,912,067 downwards.
TCCGGTACCCTGACACTGACATCTGTCGGTAATTTGGGTTTATGAATGAATATTTATGGCCTACACGCATTAGCCCAAATAGAGGAAAAGCATATACATACAAAAAAAAACAACTTAATGCTAGCGCAACAAATATCTTATAAATTAATAATGACTTCCCTAATCTTTTCAAAAGTTTCCTAATATTTATTACATAAATGCGAAATATATTATATTATAATTGCTACACCTAGTGGCTACCCCCGTAACCACTACTGTCTTAACTAAGACATTAGTTCTATTTCTAACACAGTAAAACATACATTATCGGGTTTCAATTCATGGAACGAAAAAATTAATTTTACTCAAAAGCCGGGGGTTATCCAAATTATTATTCAACAAATTGAGTAAAAACTTTAAAATTAGTATAATAAGTATGGTGAACGGAACCATTTTTAACTTATACCGAGGTAGGTCAAAAAGTGCTTGTATTTATCTCTTGGGACACCAGGGATTAGTCAACTTAGTTGATGCTTATTCATAGATTACTTTGCTATAAGCAGATTACATTGATTCAATTAATTTCACAGATACAATATTCGTATACTAAACGTATTTATTATCTACTGTTTGAGCGACCATCCTATGGTGACCTAGCGTAATGGGTAGTCTTCGGAAATGTGAGAGCGAAGTGGTGCCTACAACGCTAATATTTTTATTGCGCCTGTTACTATAATAGATATATTGGGCCATGTTTAGATGCGAGAGTTCGTGTAACATCGGGTGATAAATAGAACAAAAACTTGTGCTATATGTACATAAAATTTGTGCACAGCGTGAATAAGCCCTGTGTATGTTGCCTGCCCTAAGGAGTTTGACTTCAAAAGCACTTCTATTTTCCGGAAGAGCAATTCCTAAGCTAAAAATGTCTGTTTGAATTGCTACCGTTTCTCAAATTTCCAGAAGTTGTTTTTCTGCATCCTGTTTAATTATGCACCAGTGCATTGTTTGCACAACAGTGCCTTGTTTTCAGTAAAACATAAAAGGTTTAGAAAACGTGAACGTTACTAAATAAAACATGTTTTTTTAGGAGTAAAAATATAGATGTTTCCGAGATGATAGGTGATACTTTAGGCAAAGTCGGACCAAGCATGTTACTAACTTCCTTGTCGGAAATCTGCTGTTTTGCTATTGGTTAGTAGCTGTTTTACATTGTATACATCAACAAATACTTGAATTAATGTACCTTATTATTTTAATACTTCGTCGATTACGAGATACTTTCTTTATTTTAGGTACCTTATCTGACATGCCAGCAGTTAACACTTTTGCTATATTTGCAACTCTTGCTATTACATTTAATCTACTGCTTCAATTAACAGCATTTATCGCCCTTTTAGCAATAGATGAACGGCGTTATAAGGTACCGCATTATCATGACATACGGTCTATGTTCCGCTTTCTCACAATAAAACAAGTAATGATTCAAATAATTCTGTTTTAGGATAATCGTTATGACATGTTGTGTTGTATAAAAGCTAAAAGTGCTCCTGAAACTAAATCAACAGGATTTCTTTACAAATTTTGGTCAGAAATGTACACTCCTTTTATTTTAAGGTATGCATACACATAACTAAAAGCCTGCAATAAACCACTTGATTCGTAAATATTCGTTTAGTTAGAGTTGGTTTGTTTAATTCGAATGAAGCGTCATGCGCTTGAATTTGTGATGTCAGTGAGCTGAGTTGAATTAATTGCCTACCAAGAAGTGCTTACAAATGATTCATTCCACGTTGGAAAAACAGATACAATGAATTAGGGAATATATTCTTTTGTATCATCATATAGGGTAGAAACTTGTGTGAACACATATAGAGCTATTTAGTTGAAGTATTGAATAAATCTAAAATCGTATGTCGCGCTATAGCAATGAAAAATTGCTTTTTAATTAATTTTAAATGTTAGAGATAAGCCATCCTTCATTAATGTTTATAATATTAAAATTAATAGTGCCTAAAAATTAGATGAAGTTATTAAAATAGGTATATATATTTTTTTGTACTCATTGCCTAATGGTTCACTTCATGCACCCAAAACCGTAAAGTCCGTAAAGTGAAGTTGGCACTAACTGACGTATACAAATGCATTGACGTTTCTGGTGACATTTAGCAAAGTAAAGTGACTAAACTGTCAAACGTTAACTGACGTTAATATAATACATATTGGACAGTACATAAGTAGACAGAATTAATCGTAATAAACGGTATTTGATAGTATTATTCTTAAAACTATGTATTATTTTTACAAAAAATATTGTACAAACATCGTGCGTGACACATTTCCCTAATTCCGACCCATGAATTTGGCCACTCAAAATGTATTTTCACGCACTTTGCAAATAATTATTTTGCAACAGGGGGCATAAAATAAAAATAATTTTTTTTTGTTTTTTTCTAACAACGGGAGCAGGAAGGGTATTCAAAAAAGTTATTAAGAGTAAAATTAGTTCTATGGAATAACCAGGAACACAGCTACAATTTGAATTAAATCTATTAAATATAAGCTTAATTCCTGATTAAATGCTTGAAATGCTAAGATAATTCCGTTAAATAGAGTAAATTCAGGATAATTAAATTTACACCCTCTAAATTAGTTTAATTTATTGTAGGGGTCCAAGTTGGATTTTAAATAATAACTTACATACATATATAGTAAAATGAATTCTATGTTCAACTGCTCTTTGTTACAATTTATTAAAACCGCAAATACGGCATTTTTTTTGCATATCAAACCGCTTGTGTTCTTATTCTTCACTAAAAAATAACGAATATAGTTGTTTCAATAAACTGAATTATTCATCGCATATAAATCAAATCGTTCCAAAGTGCAAATATTGTTTTCTTGTTACCAAGTAGTTTGTTGAATTAAACAAACCAACCCATGCAGAGCACTGGACAGTGTAAAAAAATACATTTTTCAGGCTAGAAGTCAAATGCGTTGTTTTATTAATATTTTCAACATTAATATGCATCAGCTTAGCTGTAATACCTTCTATAGATGTGGGTCTAGATCAACAGCTGTCCATGCCAGATGACAGTCATGTTTTAAAATATTTTCAAGTAAGTATACATCTTTTTACACCAAACCATCAAAACTTTCTTGTTTATCCTAGTTCATGGCGGAATTAATGGGTATCGGATCTCCAATATATTGGGTCACTAAAGGAAATGTTAATTTTACCAGTACTGAGGTGCAAAATAAATATTGTGGAGGAATTGGTTGTTTACCCTATTCAATTACTACTCAGCTTTACGCTGCATCTACACAGTCAGAAGTGTAAGCGCTCCCTTTTTTTTTCATAATAGGATGAAGAAAGAGATAAAATTCTAGTACATATATGGCTCGCCAATCAAACTCTTGGATTGATGACTATAGAGATTGGAGTGTTGCCGATGATTGCTGCAAAAAATTTTTATCTAACGATTCATTTTGTCCTCATGAAACCACACCATCAGAGCTATGTACATCTTGTAAGCGGGCGGAAACTGAGGGTTTTGAAGAATATTTTGGCGTATATTTGAATTATTTTCTTAATGACAACTCTGACGCAATTTGTTCTAAAGGCGGAATAGCAGCATACGCTGATGTAAGTGTTCTTTTTTTAGCTTCTTCTCATAGAACCTGAATTCAAAACTATGGCACTGATGACACTAAGCACTGCATTAACTTTTGCCACAAAAGCCTTCCTTTTGCAGTACGTACGCGTACGAATAGCTAAGTTATCGTCATCAGCAATAATATACACATACTTACATAAATTAATGGTTTGATATATCTGATGACGAATGTTGTTTTGAAATATTTTTAGTATTTAGTCAAATGTTAACTTTTATATTTTAGGCTATAAACTACTACACAGATGAAAATGGTACATCGTATGTTACCCACTCTTATTTAATGTCTTACCACACTGTATTAACTACTTCAAAAGATTTTTATGAAGGTCTTAGATACGCTCGGTTAATTGCAGATAATTTAACTCGAACTTTGGATATACCAGGTGCTGAAATATTTCCTTATAGGTAATCTTAACTTCATTTATTTACAATTCTAACATTGTTATCACTTTCAACGTTAATGTTTGTAAATTACAGCGTTTTTTATGTCTTCTATGAACAATATTTAACAATTTGGGGTGATACGTTAGCGTCAATCGCATATTCCTTAGTAGCTGTAGGAGTGGTTGCATACTTGGTATCTGGTCTTTGCCACCACACTGCAAGCTTAATACTAATCACAGTACTTATGATCATCGTCAATATGGGAGGACTTATGTATGTATGGAACATTAGCTTGAATGCCGTCTCATTGGTTAACTTAGTTATGGTAAGTTACACTTCGCCTCTGTATAGTGTTGCATAGATATTTATTTTTCAGTCAGTTGGTATAGCGGTAGAATTCTGTGGTCATATGGTACACTCATTCATGAAATCTAAAGAAGTTGCTGGTAGTGATAAGGCAAAAGATGCCTTAGCCAATATGGGCAGTTCTGTAAGTATTTGCCCAACTTAATCTTAACTTAAAAAACAGTTTCTTTTCACTATTATTCTTATAGATACTTTCCGGTATCACACTGACAAAATTTTGTGGCATTGTGGTGTTAGCATTTTCGCAATCACAAATATTCAAAGTATTTTATTTTCGCATGTTCTTTGGAGTGGTAGTCATTGGAGCTCTGCATGGTTTAGTATTCCTTCCTGTTCTATTAAGTTTTCAAGGTCTGTAAAAGGATAATATTAATAAATCAATTTAGTAGCAGTAATTTATTTTTTGTAGGTAACAATTCCGTGAGAATTTTTAAACGGGCAAAGTAAATATTAAAAATATAATTCGCAATGTAATCTTAGTTGTTAATTTATTTTATCTGTTAAATAAAGACTTTACTTTATAAATATTGTTTTTTTCAGCCATACAAACAATTGTTTGTGCACCTTTAAATGTGCACATAAATGATTATCTAATGAATACTACTGAATACGGTATGGCACATTTTTGTTAGTCAAAATCCAAAATAACATTGGATCAGCATATTAATATAGAGTATCAAAATAAAGGTACTTCAATGCTCTTTCATACTAATCGTGCAAGTCGGTAAAAATTTATCGCCCTAGTACATTTACCGCGCCACAACTCAGCTTAAGAGTTGGAGCGGTGTAAATCACCCAACGCACGACATTTGTAATACATTTTTTTGCTGAGAAAATATTTAGAAGATTTTATTTAAAAAAGTATGTTGATGTCGATCGGCACCTCTGCATTTTGACAACCTTACCCTATATCAATGTGAATGTTAGTTATGATTTTTCGATAATAACAATTAAAACAGGAATAAAAAAACACATTCGTGTTTTTTAAACTAAATTAAAGGAAATTATGCAATTTTACATTGGAAGTAAGTATGAAATGGGAAAAACTACAGGGCGCGTCATCGCAGGGCGGTAAAGATTTTATGTTTAAAATAAAGAAATACGAAAAATAATGAAGCAATTACAAAATATATGAAAATTCCTTATGAAAAACATTTATCCGAAAAAATAAATTTTAAGGTTTTTAAATAAATTCAAAACGTTGTACTCCTAAAGTATTATACACATATAGTGTTACATGACCAAAAACCCAAGAACAAAGTCTGATCGTAAAGATTTCGAACGCTGACCATTTTGTGACCAGTCTCTTGTTTTAGAAAAAAGTTTTTGTCCTTGTTTAAATATTATATTCGGCCGTTTGGAAGTACAGTAAGGTGTCTCCTAGATGGCGCACTTCGTGCATATGATTTTACTTACATATATGGATTTTACATTGGCGTCGTGCGTCATATAGGAAATATCTCGCATCTTTCAAACGGTTAAATAACTATAAATATATATAAACAAGGGTTTTATATTCATATTTTTATTCCCGTAAATATCGACATTCTTGTTTTCTTTCTTAACCCGCAGTTTTCTAACCAATATTGTTTGATGGTAAAGAATAAATTACAATAAAGTTTCTTGTAATCTGTGTCCTCTATTCTACATCAAATTGAATTTAGACTAAGCAATCACTACCCTTCAAAATGGCTGCCGTGATCATTAGAACGGTTGTGCATATTTGAAACGTATTCTCCCCACTCTATTTCTGTGGTTCTGACGTATGCCATCGACTGTCTTTTTTCTGTGGATTGTCCACAACTCCATATGAGACGAAATAATACTGTCTCACAAGCTCAAATTTTACTTTCTTCTTCACCAATTTAAAAGGGTAATCAGATTCATGGTAGATTCATTTATTTTGTAACTAGGGACAATTAATTTCTTAATATTGGCGAACATTGAAAACGTCCAGTTTCGCCAATTGCTAAATATACCCAGTTCCCAGTTCGGCCAGCTCATCGGTGTTTAGCACAATTGAAGTATGCGGTGTCGATAATTAAATATTTATTTTATACTCGACATTAAATTAATCAAGATGTTAAAACAAAGTGCTTGGAGTACTTGTCTTCTTATCCTCTTTTATATTCTCCATACAGAATGTATTATGTGGAATTTGGACCCCAACACGCACAAGTGTTTAAAAGAGGAGTTGCAACAAAATGTACCAGTAAAAGGAGAATTTGAAGTGTCGGAAGTTGCGGGGCAAAAAATAGATTATGTGGTATTTAAGATACAATTGTTTTCTTTTTCACAAAATTAAGAAAATTTACTTTTAGGTTAGAGATTCTAAGGGACATGTGTTATCTCAAAAAGAAGACATATCCAAGGGAAAGTTCTCATTTACAACGGAGACATTTGATGTTTACGAAATCTGTTTTATATCACGAGTGCCACAAGGTAAAATAAGCATTTTTAGAATAAGATTTATGATTATTCAGAACTATGAACAACTGATTATTTATATTTTAATTGTGCCATATGCAAATAGAAGTTTATTAGCGGCAGATACATGTGTCAATGTAGATATTTTATATTATTTTAGGGAATTAAATTAATAAATTATTTTGATCATAGGTAGAGGTATATCCCAAGAAGTGTCTCTTATAACAAAACATGGTGTCGAGGCAAAACAATATGAGGGAGTGAGTTCAAGTATTATTGTTTATTTTTAACTGCCAACAGTAGTTGCTTATTGGCAGTGAATCAAGATGTTTATAGATATATTATAAATCAATATTTTAGATAGCAGAAGCGGCAAAATTAAAGCCTATTGAAGTAGAATTACGAAGACTAGAAGATCTATCAAACAATATTGTTCATGATTTTTCAATCATGAGAAAAAGAGAGGAAGAAATGAGGGATACAAACGGTGAGATTGTAGACATTGCTACTAAAAATTAATGACCTATTTTTTCTGTTTTAGAATCGACAAATACTAGGGTATTATACTTTTCAGTTTTTTCAATGTGTTGTCTTTTGGGATTGGCAACATGGCAGGTTTTGTATCTTAGAAGGTATTTTAAAGCTAAGAAGTTAATTGAATAAAAACCAGAATTATATTCTCTTCTATTATGTTTTCATTTCATTTAGACTGTTTTTATTTGTTATGTTTAGCGCCATCTCAACAGATCATAAATTATTGTAATTTGATAAATACATTTTTGTATATAAACCATTTTGTTTATATTTGTCGATCTTGTAATAAAACCAATGCGAAAATAGTAGTTATATTAATGAACTAATAGGTATAATGTGTTGACTTATCACAATTTATGCTCACCAATGATTTTCCAAATCGTTAAAATTACAGAAGCAAATTCTTTTGGACAATTAAACTACCGTATAAATTTGTAAAATTTTGAAACTACCGCTGTTTTTTTTTAAAAGGATCATTCTGTCGAGGAGGCAGACAACTACCGGCAAAAAACAAAACATAGGGACAAACATTTAACTGTATCGCGACAAATTCTAAAACTAACGTTACTTGATTCAGGAAATATGGAATAAATTGCTTTTCATGTAACTAACATGTTCTTTCGCAGCCGTTTATACAATAGTTTTAAACCCCAACAACTCTAAACATGGAAATTTATAATTTATTTTCATATTTTTATATAATATGTACACTGAATTAATAAACTATGTTATAAAAATATATTGAATTAGCATTTGTTATATTTTATAAAAATATATAGATAACATGTGCGCAGCAATTTCTCTTACAAGATTTTATAATAAAAATAGAAGATATTAGGAAATGGCGTTAATAAGTCAGAAAAAAGTATTAGACATGGATATGTATAGCTTATATAAAGATCATGTACACTTTAGCAAATTCTCCTTCAGTAACTTAGCTGCTTTTCAAAATATCGAATTTTGAGTAGATGTTTTTTTTTAATTAATTTCGTGCATATAAGTACACCGAACTATATAATAAAAATTGTTTGCACATAAAATGGTTATAAATTTAACATATATATTAATATGTATTAAAATTGATATAATATAGTAATAAGAATATAATGTTAGTGTTTAATAACATTTTACGTATCTTTTCCCCACATTTTTAAAGCAGTGAGAGCTTTGTTAAACATTTTGCACCATTCTATTCTTTCTTCTTTAGTATCAGCAGATAATAAATGCCTAGAATTAATAATTATTGAAACAATATAATGCAGAATATCCAGAGATTTAGTTAAATAAAATATTCTTTTGTGATACAAACCTGATTATTGTTTTGTTGCCTTTACTAATAAGTGTTAAGGATTCTTTATCATCAGGTAAAGCGGCTCTTTGCGTTTCAATAAGGAATGTATGTAATCGAGCGCAAATATCTCTACTTACAGGCCCTACTTCTTTTGCAATTGCATATTTTAAGTTAATTGAATCAGTTGGCGGCTACAATATCCATTGTTTATTTTCAATAAGTTACTCATGAGTTTAAGTCACAATACAAACCTTTTTCTTTTCATCATCTGGATACTTCCAGTAACTCAAGGTGCTACCTTTTAACATATACCATCTGCGATGCCATGCACCGAATCCTGAAATATCTTCAAAAACGGTTAAGAATCCTTTATGCTCTACCGTTACGTTTAAATCGCAACAAATGTTCATCTCAACTTTTCCTTCTAGTGGACTCATGGATGGTGCCTGTAAATATTTTATTTTATACATTTATTACACGCTTTCCTGTCTGGGTTTGGAACCTTTGCTGTATCGCAATCATCGCATACCTTGTTCAAGCTCCAGTGGGTTTTACTGATGGACTGAACAGAGAAGATAACATATCCCATTAAAGCGAAGGAGGATGACCTAACAATTTGTGGACCTGCTGGCGATTCCTTTGGGGGAATTATCATCCTTGATTCTTGTTTACTCTTCTTTGGTGTTAATTTGTCTTTACCTTTCTTATTAATATGATACTTCACCTCATGGGGTAAAAATTCTTCTTGAGCTTGTAAACAATAAACTTCAAAAGTAACAGTAAAGTCGCTGTAAATATCGTTTAACTTAACACATCCAGGGATACGTAAATCGAGATCTGGATTCTTACTAGAGGATGCCACAGTTGAAGTTAATTGTGTACAAATAACTTGCTCACCACATTTTATCAAACATACTACATGATGTCCTTTTCCACCAGCTAAAATTAAGATCGCTTTACATTTATATTAAAACTTAATGTAAGATGTTTTACCGGCAGCCAAAGCCCTAACATACTCTTTTTTCATAGGTAGCACTATATTACTTATAGTGAGACTACCTCTTTCTAAAGGAATGTTTTGAGCATGTTGCCCCCGGGGTCTTAAAGTACATTCGACCTTTAAGCGTTGAACTTCATGTAAACATGCTTGTCTACGATGTGCTGAAATTAGAACGAATTTTAGAATATTAAAATATAATTTGACTAAAATCTACAACATTGAGTAGCATTAAAAACTGTTGAGTTTCAAGAAAATTTTGGCCATTGTGCATTTCCGATTGTTATAAAATTTGGTACATTGGGAGATCTTATCGAACTGTATTCAATAAATAACTTTTTATTGCTATTTTAACGTTATTTTTACGCACTACATATATATAAACAAACAGAACACGAAAACTATTTATTTATTTAGAAGTACATAAAAACGTTATTAATTATTTCATGGGATCTTGTTTTACGACTAATACAATATCATGCACTGCGCAGGAAGACCTTTGATTAGGTCACGCCCATCTCACTTAGGCGCGAATCTTTCGAATTCAAAAATGTCTGTTACACTATCCAAAAAAGTTTTTTTCAATTGAGACCTTACTTTGAATAAATTCGGAAGTGGACTTTTTTGAACCTTTCCTTGTTAGCGCATTCGTATTTATATGAAAACTTACTTGCTAAAAGTAAGAGCTTTTCAGCTTCAACTTGCTCTGTGCTTCCCATAAATTCTAAAGTTGAATTACACAAGTTTAAGGCTTGACTGGTTTGTGCAATAACCATCTGTTGCTTGTTAATCTGAAAAACAATATTATACATCATGTTTAAATATAACCGGCAATTATAGAAAAAATCAAAAATATACCTGTTCCATTAATTCTTGAATTTTCCTTTTGACAATTTCGTCTTCAGAACTAGAATGATCGTCTTCAATGTCTTCATCAATTAATGGTTGATGACTGATTTGACGCGTAGGTGTTTTCATAGGCGTTTGTTGTCTTCGATAGAAGCTTACTGTGTGCGTTAACGGCATAATATTATCACCATCGACTACATAGGCGGGTAAATCAGACGATTTTCGAGGTGATTGAAGCCTTGTAGTTGGTGTATTTTTTTGGGGCGACAGATTTTGACCAACATTTGGAGAGAAACTTTTGTAATGAAATGAGTTCGATGGTTTCGATATGTTTTTTTCGCTATGCTATAAATTATCGCAAATAAGTAGTAATTGATATTTATTACACATTTTCTTCAGTAAATTTAATAAGTAAAAAAATTACTTACTTTCGGCGATACCTTGCCTAATTTTGGTGGCGTTGGGCCATTATTGTAGTCATAATTCTCATTCCCCATCGCTTCATCTAAATAATCATCCATGTCATCCAATATATCAGAAGCGTCGCTTGCTGTACTTTCTGCTTCTAAGATTGGCTGTTATATGTACATAAGATATGTGTTATAAATATATACTGTAAAATTTTAATGCAAAGTTACCCTTTTTTGAGGTGTTTGTGCTTTACAAACGGCTTGAAGCAGATCACGACCGAAGCTAGTATTTATATCGCTTTCTGAAGAACAGAAGCTTTCTTCCCCGCTATTTAAAAAATAAAAGAATATATCAACTAAAAGAAATCGTGTACCTAGGGAAAATTTTAGTACAAAATTAGAGGACTTGAGCTATTAGCAGTTGGGACAACTAAAACATAAGATGAATTGTAACTAAAAAATAAAATGCAAATAAAACGTATAAATTTATTTTTACAATTTTTATTTGCTATATGCAGATATGGACATTATCTTTGCAAAAAACAATTTTATATACATGCATAATACGCTGGTTGTATTATGAAAATTGTTAATTTAATGAAGCTAATGCAAAGTTATAAAAACTTACATTTATGTGCGAATTAAATCGAAAGAAGAACAGCTTACATCACAAAAACAGCATAATATCGAAAGTGCTGTTTTCGGTTGAATCATGTTCTTTTAATGTTTTAAATTGCAATTGTTTGTTGATACCGTAAAAATAGAGTAGGGAGAACATGCTTCAGCAAATGCGCATCCTGTTTTGGAGATTTTGACGACCGTTTTGTTGTTTTTTTCGTGAATGCCTACATACATTATAAGATCTTGTACTGTTCTTGAGTCAAAATCAGTCTTATTTCATCAGTAATACTTATGATAATACGGAAAATTAAATTATTTAATTACTATTCAATTTTTATACGCATAAACTTTAAAAATAGTACCTATGGAACATATTTTTTATTTTTATTTACTGAAAATGTAATATTAATTTAGAAGGTAGCTTTGATAGATATTGAATTGCTCCAATGTTTGTATAGGTACGCTTTTATTTTTAACAGACTACATCTATTCCTGAATCAAATTAAAATTAACTTAAACATAAAGTAAATTGAATTTTTTTAATGACACCATATATTTTTATGTTAAATTATTCACCACATAAACCTCTTGCAATCCATGTGAAACATTGATGAAGTTTTATATAGATTTTTATTTTTAATATTATGAATGATTTTGAGATCAATTTCTTGAACTATACACAATTTTACATTCCTTACATTCTACATGAAATATCACTGAAAGAAGTTTATATGAGGAATAATTTGGATAAACAAAAATATAGGATGCCATTTAAAAAAGCAAGTTACCTTACGTTAAAATTAAGCAAATGTTCACATGATCAAATCGGTGAGAAATGTCATTGTTGCATTCGACCAAGTGTGCAGTTACAATATTTAAAATATGAATATCCAAAACAAACACAAATGTCAACTAAATCGATGAAAATTTGCATCAGAACCACATCTTAAAAACAATAAATATTATTAGAGAGTTTATTTAATCATATTATTTTTTTGCGCAGAATCAAAAGAAATGGAATATATAAATTATTCAATTTGAAATAACAGTAAGTTCACCTACTGTTGGGACACTCTGAATAATCAAAAATATTTTCAGGTTGATTAGTATTGAATTTTATAAAACTTTTGTTAAAAATGAAAAATTCAACTGTAATCTGGTCAACTAAGATCCGGTCTCCACTGGGACATTTTTGTTAACCGGAACAAAACTTTTTTCTTTTACAACAATAAACTTTAAATCAAGATTCATGTTTCTATTATACACCGATATATCTCCTGACAATTTTAATGTTCATTTCGCCACTGTGGCGGAGAGCATTATTGAAGCTCTACCGACAGCTAATAACGATTACCTCTACTATTTAAAAGAATATGAATACAGTGTTAGCGAGCCTTTCGTTTTTGGCGAAGTCGCTTTTAATGAAGTGAGAGATATTATTCTTAATCTAAACAACTCACAGTCTAGAGATGTGTACAGACTTTACTCTAAATTAGTCAAAACCGTTTATAATTTCTCTGACTAAATTATTGAAGCTTCTGTTTATCCCGATGCATGGAAGAAGTCACGTGTTTTACCATTGCACAAGAGTGGCTCACATGATACTCTTGATAATTTTAGACCTATTGTAATTGTTCCTGCAATGGGTAAAATTTTTGAGAAAATTATTAAATTACGTTTTGTGAAATATCTCAATGATAATAATATATTGAGTGGGGCACAATATGAATTTAGAGAGTCTCTATCAAGTATGGACGCGATAAATGATTTGATTTCCTTTATCCAGGTTGGTTTTGAATCGGAAGAGTATGTTCAGGCTATTTTTTGTGACCTGTCGAAGGCTTTTGACTGTGCCTGCTCCTCCATTTTATTGGATAAATTGCGCTATTATAGATTCTCGCCGCAGGTGGTGAACCTGATTGGCTCTTATCTCTCTGACAGGACGCAATGTGTTACTGTGAACGACATGTCGTCAAATTTAATAAGTATTAACCATGGTGTGCCGCAAGGCTCAGTTTTGGGGCCAGATTTATTTTTAATATATATTAATGATATTTCTAGTTGCTCCCCCCAAGTTCATATTATACGCTGATGACACAAATCTGCTAGCGAGTAGCAAGGATATTCATAGTCTTGCTGATAGGATGGAGGAGGCGCAATCTTGTGTTGGTGACTGGTGCTTGGCGAATGGACTAGCTTTGAATGCAGCGAAAATTCAATCGCGTATTTTTACACTCCGTTGCGTTGATGGGGCGGATGATAGCCCGGTAGCCTTCTTGGCTCTATCGTTAGATTCGAGATTGCTATGGCAGCCGCATGTGAATAAGATTGCCACATCTATTACCTAGGCGATTTACTTATTGAGAAATATGAAAGATTTAGTCCCCATCAACGTACTAATGTCGACTTATTTCGCTTATGTTCAGTCGCGCATGTGTTATAGCATGGTCCCGGGGGGCGGGAAGGGAGGGGGGGGGCTCCACTGCGGCGGACAGTTTTCGCTTTACAGGGACGCGCCGTGCGACTTTTAGCAAATCTGGGTTATAGAGAGGATTACAGAGAGACCTTCCGATCACTTCCTTCGCTGTATACGTTAAACTTAATTTGAATTGCTACTCCATCTCTGCTGAGTTTCATAATTATGATACTAGAAACAACAAAAACTTGTGTTCAAAATTCAATAGGCTCTCTACGACCCAGACAGGCATCGACTTTTTGGCACCTAAATACTTTAATAAATTACCTATTGAGGTTAGAAATTTAGAATTATCGGAATTTAAAGTAAGCTTGAAGAATTATCGAACCAAAAAAGGCCTATTACGATTACAATCAATTTTGGTGTGATGTAATTTTACTAAGTGATTTTGTTTAACTTGTAGTGTTTGTTTTTTTTTTCTTCTTTCTTTCTTCTTGACATGTGCAACCTTTGGACAGCATCAATAACTTTTTGTAATTTCAATAGATGTAGTGTCCTCTGTTTGATGTAAAATCGAATTTCGACCTTCAAAACGGTCGTTTTCATAATTAGAATTTCGGCGCATTCTTGAAACGTTCTTTCCCACGCTATTGCTATGATTGTTGCTTAAGAATTACATTTATACTTGAGCCGTCCTTGACAAGATGGGTCGGATCTAATCGAATGCTGGAATTCAACTAGCGACTGCGCACCTATCGTTCAACCTGCCATCATCAGCCTCCTAGTACGTGCCTACAATCACTAATATCACTAGGTCAGATCCAACCCATTTTGTCGCCTACGGCTTAAGAATGACTAACGAAATTAAAGAAAAAACTTTAGTACAAATACCTATAACTTCTCACTTGGGAACTTGATTTTCAGATAATATACAGCGAAATTTGCCTGAGTTGGTGGAAGCCTCGCCTCTACGCGCAGTATACGTCGCGAGCTCGAAGCGGCGGACGAAACCTAGTGGACGGACGGCGTACACTACATACTGAATTACGGGTTTTTTACGAATCGCGAAAATAGTGGAGCTATCTTCTCGCGTGCGAATTATACCGATTCTCCTTATTCCTTCGGGTGTCTCACTCCATCCACCAACTCAGGTGAATTTTACGGTCGTATATAGACATATACATATATATCGAACAACAAGCTAATTAAGACTGTGGCTTATTAACTGGAATATTTTTGGCAATATCATTGTAATCCTTTCTACACGTTAGTTTACCGAATACCCCAGGTAATTATTTAATTAATATTACAATTAGAGTAGCTATAATGGTTAAATTTTAGGCAAGACATAGCAGAAAAAGCACCCAATCTATAGCGTTAGTACTAGTTTCGCACCTGTTATCGCAAGATGATGTTTTAGCTTGTTCCGTTTCAGTTTCATTTGCAGTCTCTATGTCTGACAAAGAGGGATACAGGCGACCTTCCTTGGGTTGACTAACTTTAATGCGTTTAACATCTTCCAACACTGCAGCCACCTGTGGGCTATCAGGTTTTTCTACAATAAAATACCAATACAAAATTCACATTTTGTTAAGAAATAAACATAGGCATTAGTTTAGTGATAAATTAACTTACTTGTTCTTTTTTCTCCACTACGTCTGTCAGGTGTTTGAGGTGCATGTTTCACTTCAGTTTCAACGTTCTTGGGAGAATTTATTTTTGCTTGATGCATTTGGATATTTTTCTGAACATTTTTATCGTTCGAAGTTGGCGCATCTTCTTGCCCCATCTATATAAAAATAAGTAAATAAGCTTGATTTTCTTATTTATTAGTTCTATCTTATACTTACATCCTTATTGCGATTGAATCTATTCAAAAGAATTTGCATGTCTTTCTGCCTCTGTTCTTTTAAATGGTTGCTGATTTGTTCTTCACTAATAGTATTTTGGTTATTAATTAATGCTGCAATTTTACTGGCTATGCCACAAGATTCGCTATTATCATTTATTACTGCATTATTTTTCGGAGGATTTGCATCTAAATTATTTGTTCGATCATTTGATTTTTCAACACAAGGTTTCCATTTGGTTTGCTTTGCTGGTGTACTTATAGGATTTGTGTTTGCATTTGCTTTGTTTTCTTTGCTTGAAATGGGGATAGCCATTGCAAATGCAGCCTTGGGGATTAATGCAGCACCTTTATTTTTTTCAAATAAAGCTTTCCTTTCAGCCAAGGACATTAATGCTGGATCATTATTTGATTTACTTGGACTCGATTCAAACAATGCAGTTTTACTTGCAATACAAGATTGTAAATTTTTCTTTGGTGACCGTGGCGTCATTTTGTTTTCTTCCTTCTTAATTTCAGTATGCAAAAAATTCTTTGTAGCAACTAGTTTCTGAGGTTCTGTATCTGATTCACCATCTTCTTCGTGGATAACAGTTTCTTTCTGTTTCGACTGTAAATTGAGTTTTTTGATATCCTTATTTTGTTCTTTTTCAATTTTTTGATTATAGTTATAAATTAAACGTGAATTCGACGTGGTACGTGTGAAACCTTGTGATTCCTAAATATCAATAAATAAATTTAAATATTACTATACAAAAACAATATGTTTCATAATTATCAATTTAAATCTCTTTGGAAATGAAGTAAAAATATTACCAGTGTTTCCAAGACTCCTTTATCTAATTCTAAGGATTTAGTCGGCGTTTTATTTATATTTGTAGGTTTTGTTTCAACTTTTTCTGTGAGAGTAGGTTTTCTTTCCATAATTTTTACAATTTCTTTAGGTTTGGCAACCGAATTTTGATTTGCGGAAATATTCGTATTTTTTGGGATAAATTCCTAATATTTTACTTTATTAATAAAACAATCACTATGCTACGGTATAATACATACGTCAGTAGTTGGTGGTTGAGGGGCTCGAGATTTCCATTTTCTCACTGGCGTTTTATTCACATCCGCTTGATTCAGTTTTACCTTAAATATCATTTAATAAAATAGAGTAAATATACATTATAAATAACACATACGTGATTAGTATCATCTTCCCATTGTTTAATATCTTGTGCCAAGTCAGCCAACTTACTTAATCCTCTTCTATTATTTGATTTAGGATAATTTGCCTCCTGGCGAACATCAGTTTTTGATGCTGCATTTTCTGGTTCTGTTAGGAATGTTTCTTCAGTTCGATATATAGGAGAAGAAATATTAGCATCTTCACCGCCTAATACAAGAAAATGCAATTCCACATACAATTATTTATGTTTTTCTGTGATACAAACCTGCATATAATCTTCCCAATTTTTTTAATTTATGTTTAGCTTGTTCTCTCAAACCTTGTGTTGCACTATCTGTAGCATCACCTTCACTGTCAGAACCATCACTTTCTTGTATTTCTACTTCTACTCTAACATTGTCTGAAGAAATAAGTTTAATTTCCATGTTAAAGTTATCTTTTTGCACATTTAGTGTTTTCAATTGTGGTTTAGGCGAGGCAGGCAAATTAGATGAAATTTTTGTAGATGAGCTGTGACGAATGATTTTTTGTACTCTACCTTCTGAATTAGCTCCTCTAGGATAATTAGATTTTATGTTTTCTACATTCTGTACAGGGGTTTGGTCCACATCCTTACCCACACTTGATAATTGTATATCTGGTTTTGTCAAAATCCTATGTTCTTTTGAAAGAGGTATTTGTTCTGTATTATTTAACTGATGTAATTTTTTCTGCCTTTCTCTAGCACGCTCCAATATATGCTAATGAATATATAAAAGGTATAAAAGTTAAAAACAAAAATGTCATCTACATACCTCAGTAAATGAATTATCCATTTCGCTGTAGGTTTCTAGTAACAATAGGCACTATACTTCTATTTTCTTTTTAAAACATCAATTGGAGTGCTAAAGTATTAAACGTTATTCGTTAGTTAAATAATAAATCATCAACAAGCAAACACTAACACAGAAATACAAACGGTTTTCGTTAAATTCGGTTCAAATTCAATTCAAACTAACGTTGTAGGTGGCGTTCAATACCAACAACAAAAGTCAAAAGAACTGTCATTGAAAATTTAAAAAAGCCGGTTTACTTAAATTTTTTATTTTAATGACTCTAATTTACTGATTTTTTACAATGTTAAGTAATACGTCAGTGATAAAACGGTGATTGAAAAGTTGTCCTTGGAATCCTATTTTCCCCCATAAAGCGATTATTTACGAGAGACTTCATCATCGGTCTGTAGTCAATGTTATCAGGGCGTTCGATCGATTCAATTATAGCAACAAGAATATGAACTGCAGCACATATTGCACATGTTAATAAAATAGATTCTACAACGCTTAGAGCCATTGAAAATTGCACTGAAGATTTGTCACATTCTGGTCATGATTTTAAAATCGGTGTTTATTTCGTTTTCGCCTAGATACTTCATTTCAATACTTGTCGAATAAATAAGTTAGATATAATGTGCAAGTACTTATTCAAAATTTCTTCATTTTATTTCCAAATGGTATTTATTTACAATTTAAAATGTACATAGTGAATATACATTTATTTACAAAATGTCTCGCTTGACCGGTCTTCCATTAACTGGAATTTGAAATGATGCACTGGCGCTATGTACAAATAGTTTAAGTTAGTAGGGCAAATACCTATTTCTACATAGAACACCCTTTTGAGTACACGTAAATACTACCAAATACATCTATATGAACCTCAACAAGGTTTATGACATATTGTGAAATAGAAATTCATTAATGTACATCGAATTTTAGAGTAATTGAATAACGTCGTGATCACATATTTGTCAAATATGTGTATGTCAAACAGAAGTGATATCGAGAATATTGCAATGCAAAAAAACACAAAGGAAAAATTACTTAATAATGTTAATTCTTCGGCTACATGAAACATGGTTTTAAAATTTATATATTATATTATACTTACAAGTTTGCAAGTTCATATCTGAAGCTGCTATAGAACTGTCTGAATAATGGAATTATAGTAAATTTTTGCTCCTCATCAACCATGTATGGTCCTTGGTATTACTCATGTATTACTTCGGTTCAAGTGTTATAGCAAATTTTATGAACATAATTGAAACATTCTCTATTTTGTTTTATACTAAATCTCAAGCACTATCAAGTTTAAACATCTTAAGTGCTTATTTCTTATTTGTAAATTTATTATTTAGGAGTACCTACCTCCTATTTTAAATTTTAATTTGACTAAACATAAACGTTGAGCCAATACAATAGATGAATCACGAAATGGTAAAATTTGATTGGCTGTTTCTACTACAGGCTGTTCACAGTAACAACCGCCATGTAACCGCCTCTGATAGAGTTTGGTTAGGTCGGTTTGGTCTGTGTTGGTCGTGTTTGGGGTAAAAGAGCCGGAAATTATTTGAATCGTAAGTAGAGGTTAGGTCACGTTAAAAGCAACAGTTAGACCATATTTGACATAAAAGGTCGAATAAGTGTTATTCGTAGTTAAACCTTATTAGAAACAAAAATATATTATACTATAAGATTAAAAATGGAAATTTCCGATGATAATTTGCGTACACTGGGCCAGTATTTGCAGCAAACCCTTAGTCCTGACGTGAATGTGAGAAAACCAGGTAATCAACAATATTCTAAAGCCATATAGAGTTTAATATAATCGATTCCAGCTGAAAAGTTTTTGGAAGGTGTAGAAGTAAATCAGAATTATCCAGTTTTATTGTTGCACTTAGTTCACACTGGTGATGTAGATATGACAATTAGAGTTGCAGGTGCTATAGCGTTTAAGAATTACATTAAGCGAAATTGGAGTGTGGTATTTGTTTTGGTATCATAATATTATGTAATATTATTTTCAACAATCTCTAGGAGGATGATCAAGTAGATCGTATTCACGCTTGTGATCGAACAACTATAAAAGGTCTTATTGTTAAATTAATGCTAAGTTCTCCAGAAGCAATACAAAAACAGTTAAGTGATGCAATTAGTATTATTGGAAAAACAGACTTTCCCTTAAAATGGCCAGAACTTATAACTCAGATGGTTGAACATTTTGCAACAGGTAATATTCAAAATTATTATTGTCAAATATACCATTTAATATGATTGTAGGCGATTTTAATGTTATTAATGGTATATTACGAACTGCACATTCACTTTTTAAAAAATACAGATACGAATTTAGATCCAATGAGCTGTGGACAGAAATCAAATATGTGTTGGATAAAATTGCCAAACCACTTACAGATCTCCTCATTGTTAGTGTTTAAACATAATGGATTACCTATTTAGTTACTTGTTTTATTTTAGGCAACTATGGCACTAACAGAGACTCATGCTAATGATGCGAATTCTTTAAAAGTTATTTATGGTTCTTTAGTTCTCATGGCTAAAGTGTTTTACTCTTTAAATTTTCAAGATTTGCCCGAATTTTTTGAAGATAATATGCAAACTTGGATGACAAATTTTCACAGCTTACTTTCAACTAATGTGAAGGTTCTTGAAACAGCAGTATGTGTGTTTAGATATTTTTAGTATTTTTTGTGTAGAGATTTGGTTATACTTTAGGATGTAGAAGAAGCAGGAATTATAGAACAATTGAAGTCCCAAGTTTGTGATAATATAGCACTGTATGCCCAGAAATATGACGAAGAATTTCGACCATATTTACCTCAGTTTGTACAAGTTGTTTGGAGTTTACTTGTTTCAACTGGATTAGAACCCAAATATGATTTGGTAAACATTTGTTATTACTTCACATTTACTCTACTATAAGAAAATGAAATGTAAATTCTAATTAGCCTAATTAAATTTAACTTTTCTTTTTTAGTTTTGAGATTCATAATTTTGTTTTAGCTGGTATCAAATGCACTTCAATTTTTATCTTCAGTAGCAGACAGAAGCCATTATAGAAACCTTTTTGAAGACAGCAATGTTCTCAATAGTATTTGTGAAAAAGTAATAATACCAAATATGGAATTTAGACGTAAGTTTTATAATCTTATGTCTCTGTAATCTATGAAATCTGTTGTTTCGTTTGTAATCACACCATTAATTTTTTATATGTTCAATCAGAGTCGGACCAAGAATTATTTGAAGACAATCCAGAGGAATATACCCGTCGTGATATAGAAGGTTCTGATGTTGACACTAGGCGAAGGGCAGCTTGCGATTTGGTTAATACACTTAGTCAAAACTTTGAAGCTAGAATAATGGAAATTTTTGGGCAGTATTTACAAGTAATATATTTCACTGGCAGTTATCTATTTTTAAAACATATAATTAATATGAAATTATTTTTGTAGGTGATGTTACAAAAATATACCGAAAACCCACAATTAAACTGGCGAAACAAAGACGCAGCTTTGTATTTAGTTACATCGTTAGTTAGTAGAGGTGCTACACAAAGGCATGGAGTAACACAAACAAGTCAGTTAGTGTCCATACCACAATTTTGCCAGCAAAATATATTACCAGAATTAGAAAGACCAGATGGTTTGTTGATTGACACACAAACATTAATATGGAACTAAATTATACTTTAATTTATTCTAGTAAACGATTTACCTGTTCTAAAAGCTGATTCCATCAAATATATAATGACATTCAGATCTATTCTTCCCAGAGATATGGTAATGGGAACTTTACCGCAGCTTGTAAGGCACTTGACGTCAGAAAGTGCTGTAATACATACTTACAGTGCCTGTGCTATAGAAAAGATTTTAGTTATGAAGGATAATAACATTTCAATGTATTAGTTTACTTGCTCCCTTATGAATATGAAATATAATTGTTTTTATTTTTTACAGTGTTGGTGCTAATGATTTAGCACCTTTAGCAAATGATCTATTTGCAAACTTATTCGCAACTTTAGAAAGGCCAGTATCAGAAGAAAATGAATATGTTATGAAAGGTGAAATTATACTTTTAAATCGCAAAACATTTCCTTAAAAATATTTTATTTCAGCAATCATGAGAAGCTTTTCGACTTTGCAGGACAAAGTTATACCATACTTAGGAGTCGCTTTACCGAAATTAACGGAGAAATTGCGAGCTGTTTGTAAAAATCCATCTAGACCACATTTCAATCATTATTTATTTGAAACGTTTTCTTTATCCATAAGGTAGCGCGATTACTTCATTAATTTTTTTTTTATATTTATGTATTTTTGTTTTAGAATTGTGTGTAGAAGTAATTCTTCAGCAGTGCAATCCTTTGAGGATGTTTTGTTTCCCATATTTCAGGGAATATTGCAGCAGGACATTCAAGGTGAACCACTTTTATTTTTTATGTCCCTCATGTTTGTTTTTATAAAATTCTAGAGTTTATTCCATATGTATTCCAACTGTTATCGTTGCTAATGGAGTTGACCCCACCTGGTACCATACCTGAACCGTACATGCAATTATTACCCCATTTATTAGCTCCAGTTCTCTGGGAGCGCCCCGCTAATATAAGTCCATTGGTCAGACTATTAAGCGCATTCGCTGCGCAAGCAGCACCACAAATAATCAGCCAAGATAAATTGGTAATTATCAACGTAAATTATATATTGTAAAATTTTAAATGTGATGGTCTTTAGAACGGTTTCTTAGGAGTTTTCCAGAAATTAATTGCGTCAAAAGTTAATGATCACGAAGGATTTCATCTAATGCAAAATATAATACAACACTTTCCAACGTAAGTAATGCTATTGGTAGAATAACTAGAAAAAATATTTACTATAAAGTTGTTTTAGTGAAGCGTTGGCACCCTATCAGAAACAAATATTTATTTTACTTTTCCAAAGGTTGTCTTCAAGTAAAACAACAAAATATGTAATTAATTTAATAACATTTTTTTGTCTGTATATGGTTAAATATTCTCCAGATGAGTTAGTTTCCACTATTGATGGCATACAAGCTCAGTAAGTTTAAATTTCATGATATATTTGGTTATATATTGTAATGTTACACATACCAAATGAAATCAAAGGTTGGTCTTCTAGCTGCAATTTTGCGTGGACCCGCCATTGTATTAATAATTTATCAAGTACACTTTTACTCTTATAACCAGAGTCGAGAATAACACGGGTCTCTGACGCGTAATTAAAAATCAATGCGCCCATTCCGTTTGGCTACTAACACTGGTGCTAATGGCACTTCAATTCTCATTTCAGTTTTATTTTCTTGGTCTGTCGAGTTTGAATACTCCAGATGTGCTTCAGAGTCGAGCATGTCGATTACTGCTTGTGACCATACATTAGATTTAGAGTAATACTAATACTCTTATATTTAGTTAGTGTATTTCTAAGATATTTTCGACCGCTTTTTGTAGAATGTTTGGCATGGTTCTTGAGAAGCTTTTTATTCCCGAACTTCAAAAGATTTCTGGTGTTATTGAGAGGAAAATAGTTGCTTGCGGCATAACTAAATTACTCTGCGAATGCCAGACAATGTACGCTGGGGATTACCAAAAATACTGGTCTCAAGTTTTACAGGTATTACGAAATAATCGTGCTAAATTAAAACAAATACAGAAACGTTGCTTTTTTTGTAGGCATTAATTTGTTTCTTTGAGATGCCACGGGATGAAAGCACTTTCCCCGATGACCATTTTATCGAAGTCGACGACACTCCAACATTTCAGTCAAGTAACGCGAAATTAAATTTTGCAAACAATACAAAACCTGATCCGTTACAAGGTAGAAGGACATTAATCGTTACTCTGTATTTGCTATGTATTTAATTTATTTGTAGCGATTTCGGAACCTAGGCAGTTCTTAGCGCAAAGTTTGGCTAGCCTGGGATCGTCTCGGCCTGGTTTCTTACCTTCTCTCGTAAATACTATCAACCAACAGTCTTTAACTATCCTTCAAGGTTATTTGTCGAAGTTTGGTGTACAACTAGCGTAATTAGTTGCCGACGTATGTATCTGTTATAATTAAGACTGAGTGAATCATGATGTCAAACTATGTAACGAGCGAATTAATTTGTTTTTGATTTGTATAATTGTACTTCGCTTAGTGTTTTAGCTTTACTCTGTATCTAATATTTTTGTAAAAAAGAAGTTTTGGTAATCAACTGTGTTTTACTTGAATAATATAGCAAGGACTTGAAACGTTATAATTAATGTTATAAATCGTTTAGATTGGTTGCAAATTAGATTCGAGTCAGCCAAATGAGTGTAGAAATAGAGTGGGGAGAATGCGCTTCAACGGGTGCTTATCCTGTTTTACAGGTAAGAAATGGTTCCAGCCATTTTGAAGGTTGCTGGACAAATGCAACAATATCTTGACAAGTGACTTTTATAGACTTTTTGTTTTTATTAAGGTGTATGTTTTTAAGATGCCTCATGCAGCGCCAAGGTCAAAATTAACCTCCTTCAATAATCAATTTAAACATTAATTAAGCGTAGATTTAGAAGTTGACCTTGATGCATATTAAATAATCAAAGATAGTTTATATGTACATTTATCTCCAATTACAGATTTGACATGATTTTTTTTTTTTGAAAAATCGTAAAAGCACATTTGAATTTAAAGTAATTTCCTGTATCAATACATGATATTCTTGTTAACTGGAAGGAAATTTTCCGTTTTGGAATAATAAAGTTTCATTTAATGGTTTATATTTCGTTAATGTTTTATCGCGAATGTTTTTTGTTTTCTCCTTTTAACAATATTATAAAATTAGCCTTTTTTTAATTATCATTTTTTTCGTTTATTGAGAATGTAATAGCATTTTTGACTGGTTGCACTGAGAATATTTCCAACTCATGTCATTGTATAAGATTGAAGTAGGATGGAGATACTCTCTGTGATAAACTATTTCCAATTATACAGTTCATCTTACAACAGGTACAATTTCTTTTAATATTATCGATTTGCTATTTCAATATGACTTTGTTTATCTGGTATGAAAGTCTTGTTTGTTTTAGAATAACGTTTTACATATTCATATTTATCTGTTATTGTAAATGTCATATTTTCTTTTTCTTTTCTCAGTTTTAACAATATTTCGGGCAGTTTTAAAGCAATATTGTTTTTTGATAAAGAATAAATAAATTAGAACGATATTTCTTGTTGTTTGTATCATCTGCTCTACCGTTGAGTGAAGGAACAATTCCTTCGCTCAACTGTTCTACATCAAATTAAATTTGGGCAATCACCAACTTTCAAAATGGCTGCCTTCATACTTAGAACAGCCGCGCGCACTTGAAAAGTATTCTCCCCACTCTATTTCTATGCTCTCCCTGCGAGGAATTACCAACATAATATTGCAGGAAAAGAACATGCACCAACTTTCAAAAAAAAAAAAATCATGTGTGACGCAATTTGACGTTTGTTTACCGCGAAGCAAAATACGTGTACAAATTTGTATAAGTGATAACAAATTATGCTGAAACAGCACATCACATATCCTGTTAATTGAATAGAAAATTCAAATTTAAATCTCGTCATGTTGAAAGCAGTAATATTAATTGGAGGGCAACAAAAAGGTTTATTTCGTACTTTTATGTTTATTCTAACCTCTTTGTAATAAATTCTTACAGGCACAAGATTTCGTCCCTTGTCCCTAGATATACCAAAACCCCTATTTCCAGTTGCGGGTTTGCCTTTAATACAACATCATATAGAAGCATGTGCAAGTCTAAAAAATGTACGGGAAATACTAATAATTGGATTTTATCCCCCGACACAAATAGAACCATTCATAAATGAAGTAACTACCCGATATAATGTTAATATTAAGTATAAAATATTCATATTTGTTTATAAGTATAATACGCACAACAATACATTTTTTTTTATTAGATATTTACAAGAATTTACTGCACTTGGAACAGCAGGAGGTTTATATCATTTCCGAGATCAAATTGGATTTGGAAATCCTGACGCTTTTTTTGTTATGAATGGAGATGTCTGTGCTGACTTTCCTTTGGGTGAATTATATGAATTTCACAAGACGAAAGGGAATAATGCCGTGGTAAATATATCTTACAAATGATAAGCTGTTAGACAATGATAATTATGTATGCCTACTACTTTCATTTTTTGGCATCATTTTTATCCAGTGTGTAAGATATGTAATGTTCAAATATATGTTTTCCTTGTATATCTATCATGTTCTTGCAGTCAATAGTGCATAAGAATAGAACATCTACATGGTTACAATTTGTTAGAACAAGAAAGAAACAAAAAATAATATTCCACTGAATGCTATACTTGCTATTTGTTATATCTTAATGCTTAATCTAATTACATTTTTATTATAAGAATTGAATATACTTTTCTACTGCTAGGATACATTTTGCGAGTCTGGAAGCTAATCATGTGTTTGTATTGACTAGGTTGCTTTAATATCATTAATTTCGGAGTAAATAATATTTTATTTTATTTACCGCTGCTCATATTGTCAGTTGCAGTTCTAAATATAATTGCAACCTTCAATCAACACCTTTTAATACCTATTAGAGTGGTTCTAAAGCGACACTTGTCCAATGCTTCCCAAAAATGACATGTAAATGTAACATCTCAATGAGTTATATCATTTCTACAAATGCCATCAATAGAAGCTATGAAAGACTTTGTTTACTGTCGGTTAGAATCGTAATAGTTGTAGTTAAACACGCGTGCCGATGATATACTGCTGGCGTTGCTCCCTCTTAGAATGGATCACCTTATTTTTTATACTCTAGGATAAAGGTGGACACTCTGTATATGGTAACTGCAATATTCTAGAAGGTTATTTGTATAAATATATTCTCGAAATATCTGAATTATCGATATCTTATGTATGTATAATCTGATTTGGTTCTAAAAGTAATAAACTAATATCTTTGTTTATATATATTTATAGTTATTCAACCGTTTAGAGGTACAACAGAATGTCTCCTGGATGACGCCAATGTAAAATTCTATATACGCAGTGCGCCCTCCTGGACACCTGTTGTACGTCCAAACGGTTAACTAACTATAAATATATATAAACAAGAAAACAAGGCTAACATGTAAAATAAGAGTTCATAGGACTAAATTAGTTACAATGTAAATACAGTATTATATAAAAAAAAGTATAAAATTGAAAATACGAAACCAAAATATAAGAAAATGGAAAGTTATTTTTTTCTTCTGATTAAAAATTATAATTCATGTGCAAAATAATGGTTATAGAATCGATTTAATGAATGTTTTGCAACTATCATTAACTTGGTTACTGAACTTTTTAAGATATTTTTATTTATTGTCAATATTATTCATTTATTGCAATTGTCGGTCACATATCCTAAATATAGTAATCGGATATTTATTTGAAAAAATCTCATGGTGGGAGTGTTATGAATTTGTTGGATTGAGAATAATTTCTTTCCTATTAGCATTCGCGTGTATATTATATTTACATATTTATAACTTATTATCACAGTAAATTATATGGTAATAAATTTGTTTACACACATTATAATGTACATATATCTTAACTTATATTTTGCACATTCACATTAAAAAATTTGCACCAATAATATAGTTTAGTTATTTGGCAAATAGGGTACTTGTTTATGCTTTGTGTGAAAAGCCCAGTGAGCAACAACAAATAATGTAGTCGAATTTTGGAATAGAAGTAGGTACCTACATCTGAAAATAAATAAATAATTAAGTGTATATATTTACTTTGTCAGTCTTTGTAATACATGGATGACATAAAATTACCGGCAAGTCCTAAGGCTTGATTCAGAAAAAACAAAGGAAAGCTGTAATAGGCCTCATCTGCAATTATTATTTTAAAGCACTATATAACTTTATAAATATATAGAAATATCACAATCTAATGTACAATATTTTATACGTATTTGTTATTTTGTAATGGAAAAATATATTAAGATTAACGAATTACATATGCCGTGCTGGCTAAGAACGTCTTGGGTCAGGCTTCATATACTCAACGCATAAAAAGTTGCCAAATCGTACGAGCTTACGCATATGTATATGGATTCCATCAACCGGATCCATGAGATAACCGAGAATATTTGAAAGTATTTTATGTTTATAGCAGTCGCCACAAGTGATGGCGAGCGGTGGGAGTAGGTTCGCGCAGCAGTAGACGGGCACAACGGATTTACCATCGCCTCTGCATATAATTTCTCTATACCATTGGCGTGCAGGTTAATATTGAATAATGCATTCTAATTCCCGTTCCATCTTCTGCCGTAGAGCCGATACGGTAACACGTCGTTCATCTGTTCGATGAAAGTCATATATCATATCCCGCACTATTCTTAATTGGTATTCTGGTAAACTACTGACACTTTTTTGCCTCGGTCTTTTCTTACCAGGACTTCTAAATTTTATTTCAGCGGGATTTGTCGCCCTATGTCCTTCCTGAACAATTCTTTCTATTGTTCGCACTGACACACCGGTTGCTTCAGACACTAACTGTTTTATTTCACTTACATTTGCCGATGTGCTTTTTCTTTTAAAAAAATAATTATATACATTAAAAACCACTTCGCGCGTTTGAGAGTTCACTTTATGCTCCCCTAACAGAGACATTTTGAGCCGCCACTGACAAATACTCAGAACGTATTATTGCAGCTAAGTGGGCGTGCACGCTTTTAAAAGCGTCTACAGCGCATCCCTACTCCTCGCCATCACTCGTGGCGACTGCTATACCTCTTTCTATGGCGTTGTCTTCGGTTTTATGTTCATTTTCGGTGCAATCATTAATTCATAAAGTATCTTAGCAAAATTTATGTAATAAGCTTTATTAGCTTTGCAGATATATTCTACTTAGCTTTCATAAATTTATTCCATAACTTAATGATAATAGTAAAATAGGCTAAGATACATTGTATTATACAGGCTGTTCAGCGAGGAATGGGACAGCGGGATATCTATTGAACAAATAAAAATTTTATAGTTCCGAGAATTATACAATCAATCTCCGGTAGGGGGCCACATTACGTGGTAGTTATTTTTAAGATTAAATGTATCACCGGCAGAGGACGCTATCTTAGTTAATTTTTTAAAATTGAATACTCGACTTTTTATGCGATTTTTCAAATCTGCGACGCATTTATGGTAACCTTTATATAAGGCTGCTACCAACCTATCTGTTGTACTTGTCGAAGTAATGATGATTTTTGTAAGACTAACGGCCGGTATTTCAATCTCCTAATAAAGTTCCTAATAAAAGTTATTAGCTAAATAACTGAAATAACTGTACAGTTTCCCTATATATATATATATATTAGCTAAATTGTTATTAGATACCCTTATTAGGAGATTGAAATACCGGCTCTAAGTCTAACGTAGGTATTTCAAATCTAGACACCTGAATGCTGCATGCAAATGGCAAATATAATGTGTCTTTTGTTTTAAATTTAAGTTTTAAAAAATAAATAAACATTCAGGTATGTGGGTGCAAAATACCTACATTAGACTTAGCCTTATAAAAAATATAATTATTTTGAAAAGTACAACAGATTGTATTGTAACAGGGTTGAGGCACAAAAGCCTGTGCTCACCTCGACCGAAGCGATCTATTGTGAAATTGTACAACAGATAGGTTGGTAGCAGCTATGTTTTTACGTACAACTTTTTAGTTGTCACAAATGCGTCGATTTGAAAAATGCAATAAAAACTAGAGTATCAAATTAAAAAAAAAATAAGTAAGATAACGCCCTCCGGCGGTGATGCATTTAATCGTAAAGATAACTGCCACATAACAATAACACTGGCGGAGGCGTATACGGTGAAAGTTACTGTTTTGAGAATATAATCAAGTTTATTGAAACTATTACAAATATTATTTTAAGTGAAAAATTAAAGAAAAACTAAATTGTAGATGATAAATGCCAGATCTAATGCTAGGTATAAGACCATCACTTTGTCAAGGTATCTGAGGACATTCCATGATGAAAACATGCGCTCCAATCTACACCATTTCTTATAACAGATCACAGTGAAAATGATGTTTGGGATATTTGATGATTCACTTATCTTCTTCAAATCGTAAACTAAACGGTACGAAAATGAGACCGCATTTTTTAAATTAAAAACTGGTTAAGATTCGATATACTGTACACATACATATTGGGTACAATATGATAGCATTGATATTAGCTGAAATAGCTGCTGTAAAACAGCACTAGTCAAAATTATCACCAACGTTTCAAATTACACTATATTCAAGACACAACAGCCTACCACGTTTGGAATAAATAAGAAAACTTTTTTTCGGTGTTTTACATACATCGGATGTGCATAAGTGGGTTAAATAGCATATGTGCTGATATTTTTTGATTAAATAAAACAAAACAACAAAATTCAAAGAAGTATTGAAAGAATTGCAAAGTATTGGTGTTGTTTAACGAATTCATTCGATTTTTTTGATGCTTTAAATAAAATTGAATTAGAATAATTTTTTTAATTTAGGCATCTTCTGTTTGGAAATAATAAAATATTTTTTTGGTAATTTTGCTACATATAACAAAATAATAAATATAAATAATAATAGACTAATCGCTAGCTGATGGAATTTTTTTATGCAATCCCAATCTACCCATCACGTAAGATGTATAATTCCCTAAAAATATTTTTAGACTATAATTTATCTTGCGTTTTGAATATTGCCCAACAAAATGTACATATTTTAAACTTGTGGTCTTTATCTTACAGACGCGTTGCTAAACTTGAAAATGTGTCTAATCTTAACAAATCGTATGGTGCAATAACTTAACTGTCGCTAACCATAAACGACAGAAAGAATCATTAATTGCAATTGAAAAGATATAATTAATAATAAATATTAACAAAATAAGGTAAATCATTACAATAAATATTTTATAAAACATTCTTAAATTAAAATGAATTTGTAATAAATATTTAAATATACTTAGAATGTCCTGCCTCTTCTGGCATATTCTCGCCTTTTGACTTCTTTTCGATGCCTGATTGCAAATAGTGGATGAAATGGTATGCTGCTCTCTGCTAGAGCTAAATCATCTTCGTTATCTACGTCTCCAGTTTGTAGAGGCTGAATCGAACTTGTTGATCGTGCTATTCTATTAAGAGTTTTAATATTTTCTTCATAGCCTGCAGGAAATAAATCTGATGGATAGTCGTACAGTTCGGCATTGGATATTGTAGGATGTTTGTTTTTGTATATTTTTATTAAAAGAAGCGGTGTAAATAACACATTACTTTCGCCGTAGTATTTTGTAATTGGTTCTTCGGTATGTGTGTAATAATTCTGCGGGGAATTTTCATTTGGGTTCGTTAATGTTTCTTGCCGTTCCCCGAATACAAGGAATAAATTCATTGATATTATGGGAATAAATTTGATTGCCCACATCTATAATACAAAAAGAGATTTTTTTTTGAATTAATAATTTTAAAAATTAGCAATTATATAACGATTATTTATTTGTTTGCCAACATTATATAAGTAATTACATGAAGATATAACTTACTTTTCTGGACTCTAGTTGTAGTACACTCTTGTTATTTATTCAATCGGTAGCTAGTTAAAACTGTTCTGTATTTTACTCCCGATATGCTTTATATACATTCAAAATGTTTTTATTTACTATATGTAACCAAATGGTGTTAATTTGAAATGTATATTACTTGAGAGTAATGCTATATGCCAATAGTGTACATAAGTACAGCAAATATTGTTTCTATGTAGGCTTTTCTACCAAAACAAAAAGTAATTTATTTGCCTATTTGATTGTTGTACATTCTGAACCAATCGCTAGCATATAAACGAGTGTAAAAATATCTTAATAGTTTTCTAATTAATTCGTTTGATTGAAAAAGTCTATAATGATTATATACAAAGACTTCCAAAGTTATGTCGTGAGGGAATTTGTAGCATGAGATTGGTACACGGCTATGGAATAAATGGATTTTCCACAACCACTAATTGTAACATCATGAAGAACGATCTGGTTAACCCAAAGTTAACCGTAATATTATATTAGTAGAATAAACAAAGTTTAATAACTGATTTCAAAGTAGATGGAGATTCATAGACGTCTTCAAAAGCTTTTTCATTCAAATCGCGTTACTCCGTTGTTACGGTCGCACCCTCATCCATCTGATGCAGCCTTCGTGTAGTAGAACAAAAATATTGACTTACTAATAAACTATGGTAAATTTACCAGTTATATAGTTTATGTATTTTGTTATGGAGCTTAAAAAATATCACCTTCTAATTAATTATTTATGTCAGCAGCCTTCAATATTGGCTAAATTCGATCTTCTATCAAACGACGTACGTATTTTTATGTGACGTTTTGGTTCTTTCCGGCCATCATTAACTTTTTTATTTCTTATGGGCGCCATGTTAGATAGCGATATGCTATCTTTTTTTTTTTTTTTTTTTGTGGGGGGAAAATATTTTATGCACGCCAGACTTGGTTCTATGGTCTGGCAGTGTGGGACTCCAGAGTCTGTCTACCCACTAAAAACCCCCCAATAGATATCTTTCCCAGATTTACGTAACCGGAACCGCCGAAGCATCATCATCAGTAACGTAAGGGTGTCCAACTATCTCCTCTAGATACGCAGCACTCCCTGTCTAGCCAGCTCTTCGGCCTCCTTTGTTTTCATGATTTCCACGATCATGTTATGTATAATCCGCCATTTCCTTTCACAGCTCGTCATTATGGTCACCATGTTGTCAGGCCTTATCTCTACGCCGATGTGGAGGGAGGCGCTGGTGTGTTCCGCCGTGTCGACTTCCCCACAGTAAATGCAGTCGTCTTCGTTATCTTTGCGAAAACGCTTAGCGTAGGCTCTAAAGACCCCGTGGCCAGTCAGCACTTGTGTCAAGTGGTAGTCCAAGCGCCTGTGTCCGCACTCACACCAGTCCGCGATGTTAGGGATCAATCTCTTGGTCCATTGGGCCTTTGTCGTGTTTTTATCCCAGCGGGCCTGCCACTGCTGAAAGGTCGCCATCCTCGGCTCTGTCTGCTCGTCTATATCGCTATGTTCCTGCACCCCTAGCCTGGATCTGCAGGTCGATTGGCACGACACCCTCTCAAGGACATCCCGGTACTTCTTCTTAGCCGTGGCCTGGGACCATATGGAGGCGCCATATGGCAAGATGTTGTGAATCGCAGAGCACAGTATCACTCTCCTCGCGCTACTCGGACCTCCCATATTTGGCATCAAGCGGATGAGACTGGTCCGCTTTTTCTCCGCTCTTTCTGCTCCTTCTTCCTTTGACCAGCACAGCCTCAGTTTTTTCTGGCGCTAGGGTCAGCCTCTGGTCCCCCATCCAGGCGCTGATTTGTTCCAGACATTCATTTACTCTACTTATGAGGACCTCATCACTATTTGCCCCCACGATCAGGGCAAGATCGTCCGCAAAAGCGATCGTTGTAGCATCCGTAACGAGTTCTAGGCTCAACACACCATCATACAGCACGTTCCACAGGGTCGGCCCCAGCACTGAACCCTGCGGAACACCTGAGGTAGTATCCAGGTACACTCCTCGTGCTTCATCACCATTATCCTTCTGTTCCGTAGATAACTGGATATTAAGTTAATCAGGTACTTTGAGACATTTCTTGCACGTAATTCATTTATGATTAAGCTGTGACTAGCGGTATTGAACGCGTTCTTCACGTCAATCGTCACCAAGGCACACCACCTGCTGTCATATTTCCGTATTTTATTCTGGGTTTCTTCCAGGGCATGAATCGTTGACTTCCACTTCCTGAAGCCAAACTGGTGTGGATGCAGACCACCCCTCTCCTCAATTTCTTTAGCCAGTCTGTTCCTGATAAACGTTTCAAGGAGCTTACTGAGCGTGCTCAACATGCACAGTGGTCGATATGAATTTTCAAGGTCAGGTGGTTTACCGCTCTTCAGGATTAATATAACCTACCTTCCACTCTTTTGGAAATTCCAATGATTTCAGTTGCCTGTTCATAACCGCTAGCAACATGCTATCTTATTAAAGCTTTTAGTTCAGTTATCAT
The DNA here is from genome assembly GCA_949128085.1 of Cetonia aurata. Lineage (NCBI taxonomy): Eukaryota > Metazoa > Arthropoda > Insecta > Coleoptera > Scarabaeidae > Cetonia > Cetonia aurata. The sequence goes on along the minus strand of OX421883.1, from coordinate 47,878,137 downwards.
ATTGTATTGGACACACAGGAAGTTAACGGAGTTAAATATCTAGCTTTTCAATTATTTCGGTTATATTCAACTCAACGCAAACAATATGTTGAAGTTAATCATTTTCACAATGATGACTTTCAGAAAATATCGATCAAATACTGTAATTTTTAACGTTGGAGTACCACGGCGTTCTGCAGTAGATCCATTTTTTTATTTTATTATAATCTCTGTTATACCCTCAACTGGCGATAATGTGACGCTATATACAGATCGCACGAGTGTTATTGTAAGAGGCCTCGATAGACATGATGTACCTATATAACTCCAAAATTACTATTAAGCGAAGCAAATAAATTAAATCTACAACTAAAATTTGGTTATTTAAAATTTCAATGTATCAAGTTGGTTATACTTACGTATTGATAATAATACAATAAAAAATGTAAGTGAGTATTGCCATTAACGGCGGAATGCGGTCCGAGCTGGTACTGTCATGTAAATAATACAATTAATAATGTAAATCAATCTCTATTTCGTATTTAGAAAACTATAAACAACCAGTGAAGTTACAAATTACTTACAAAATGCTTTTATATATAAAAATCTGTATGAATTATTAAAGCACAATGACTCAACCACGATTACAAATATGTTTGCTGCGATCTCACAAGGATCAATAATTTCTTTTGCATTGAAATTTGCGTTAAAATATAATGATTTGCCGAATGTTTTGAGGGTTGATTCAGCTATGCACTTTAAATGGAAACTTAAAAAAGCCTTGGCAATAGGCAGAACAATTTTGTTCTATTTCATAAATGAATCGCGTTTTTAGCTATTGCGAATATTATTTTCTTTTTTCATTCGAATTACATTATGATTAGTTATTATTATTGATGATTTACATATTTATAAATTAATATATTATCAATTCAAATTCATAACAAACATCATGATATAAAATTTTCCTTATTATAACATCTTTTATCTTAAATACAATTAGCACTGTTCAGATCGTTTAGAATTTGAATATGTTTTTGTTCGCGCGTACAATTGCGCATGCGCGGTGTAGGAGAAGCTAAGTTAGAATATATATGTCAATATATACGTTGTTACACACACGTTGTACTACAATTATATCATCATTTTCAAAATAAATAGTTTAGGAAAAGCAAACGACAGTTTGCAGACATTAACAAGCACTCTTTTATTTTCTACATCCCTGGTCATTAAAAATATATATATATCTGTACATCTACAATTATAAATTTGCTATAAATTGCAGTAATAATTTAAAATAAACTTTTTGACTTTGCGACAACTAACAAGGAAGTATAAGTATTAACTACTGTTGTATAAATATTGGCCTAGAGTAAAGATTTTTTAGGTTTTGTAGTATCATAATTGACAGAACATTCCCGTTATCGCAATAATTATTGAGACTGCGAGTTTCTTAAGTGCGTGTCACACTGAAACTAAAGTTTGAAAAGTGAAAATCTCATTCTGAATCATTCAGAATTTACGGCCAGCAGTTCTTATCTGGATAATTATTTCTTAGTGTCATGCTATTTGGCCAATTTATTAACAGAGTTAATGAAAAACCAATTCTACATTACAATATGCATTTGGTAAACATCCTAAGGTTGCTATCGTAATCGGATTCTTCTAGTTATTCATTATTTAAATATATCGTAAGTGCTAATTGAAGTGCGTACATAAACAGTGTCAAAAGTAGCAGAAAGTTGAAAATACTAAATAATTGAACTTACAAATTCTATAAATACTATTCACGGCTCACTGTAGTAAATAACTCGGCCTTTCTGCAAGCGTTACAAACATGTTTTATTTTTTTCGAACCTTTTGCGCAACATGTACTCTTCAGAAATAAACTCACTATGCTACAATTTTTTTTTATATATTTATTCGTGACTTGTCATTATTCTTGAAGGACTTTTTGCATTCCTGCGCTTTTATAAAAATATCAATTTTCTTTAGCATACCTTTTCTTAATATGATTATGACTATCTGCTGATAAAGTCAGATGCTTACACATTAATAAAACGTATATGTTTGTTTTTCAAGTCTTTGCTTCCTTTTATTGATTCAAAATATTAGTTGCTCAATATAAATGTATAAAGGCGAAATTAAATTTAATGGTGAATTTGTCTTATTTACTTTACTTATTTCATTTAGGTGACTATAATGAGCACAGAGGCGACTAGGCAGCAATCATTAAATTACGGCTGTTTAGTTACGAATAAAACTACACAAGAAATTACACATTATGTGGAGAAACCAAGTTCATATGTTTCTACCTTAATAAACTGTGGAATTTATGTGTGTTCACCACAAATTTTCCCGGCGATCGGTGAAGCATTTAATCTTAAACAGCAGGATTACTATAGGTATGCTACATTCTGAATAATTATTTGGCCAATTTGTTCTTCTAATCTATATATCTTAAGAAATGGGAATGGCAACAAAGAAGCTGGATATATACAATTGGAGCAAGAAGTAATTGCTCCATTAGCTGGAACGGGAAAGGTGTATACTTTTCAGGTATATAGTTACTGTTTTTCATTTAGATTAATTAACTTTACACAACAGAGTGACATTTATATATTTCATTCACTAAAATCTTGATCCATGCTATTAATAAATTGTTACTTTTTAAACTCTGTTTTAGGTTACTAATTGGTGGTCCCAATTGAAAACAGCTGGATCTGCTATTTATGCCAATCGCCATTACTTGGAATTGTATCGCACGAAGCATCCCGAAAGATTATGCTCTGTTGAGAATTCTGGCGATGCTAAACAGATCTGTCGCATTACTCCCGATGTGTACGTACACCCGACCGCAACAATTCATTCTACAGCTGTTGTAAGATTTATATTTATATTGTGAGAGTAAAATTTTTTGAAGTGTGCTGATATTATGCTATAGTGCTTCCAATTTTATCAAAATGAATTTGTCTGAAAAAAATTCGTACCCATAAAACGGGATAAATACGAATATAATATCGGATTCCTTTTTCTCACAGTTGACATATGTGCATGTGCAAGTAAATATAATTTCCAAAATTCTAATGTCAGTTTTTGGGTTTAGCGCGTGATACAAAATTCTGACGTAACTCTCATTACTTCGACCTTTATAGTTAAGAAACGAATATTATAAATTTATTTAATTGGTACATTTTTGATGCCTTTTAAATGTGCATAATATATACAGGCTGATTCAATTTCGATCCTCACCATTGAGATCTCATTTATTATTGAAGATAGACGATCGGTTTAAATTTGGCAAATTTGCTAAATTTTGTAGTTATTATGATCCCGAAAAGAAAGTAAACTTAGAACAAACGACGTTTATGATTTTTTAAAAAAACGGAAAAATCTTATTTTCCTATTTTGCACTTTTTTTTGGGTTGTAAAGAAAAACTAAAGATACGTTCTCAATGCCACTTAATGTTCTATGTAAAGGTGTACCTAAAATTTTTATACGAGGTTTCGTTTTATTCTGGTCATCATCAACTTTCTTGTTTCTTATGGGCGCCATATTGGATTTTGACACCTTTAGAAAGAGTATTTTTTTCCGATTTCAACTATGTGTAACATGTTGACAAAAGTTTTTGATGTTATGCTTTAACTGGCGAAGAATTCAATTTAAGATTAAAAAAGGTAACCATGAAATTTCGAACTGTCAATCACTTATCGGTACATTAGTAATAGAAAAATGTCGTATACCAACGAAGAGAAACGAGATATGTTATATATTTTTTTTTCATAGAATCGATATGCAACAATAGCTAGTACACGATATTTACATTTATATCCTGAACGATAATAACCATATCGTACCATTTTCCTAGATCTTGATAGAAAGTTAGTCGAGTATGGATCCTTTACCAAGCCGTGTAATGTTTACGGTAACCGGAGTTTTGATAGAAATCAACGGGATATTTTGCAAATGGTAAATTAAATGTGCGTTTTCACAAAGTTTATGTTAATTTTGTATCTTATTTGTAACAATAAATTGAAATAACAAAATTAATATAAAGGAAACAATAATTACAGTAAATGTTCAAATATGTCGCCATTTTCACTAAGGCACAATTGCGCACGTTTTCGAGCTGTTTGAACTGCCCTTTGTATGGTTCTCCTATGAATTGCATTGAATGCATTTTGGAGTCTAGCTCGAAGTTCTTCAATATTATTTGGAAGATCACCTTTATAAACGTTATTTTTAACAGCTCCCCATAAAAAATAATCTAGAGAACTTAGGTCAGGAGATCTCGCCGACCATTCAACAATTCCACAATTTCCAATTGAACGGTTTGTAAACTCTTGACTTAAGTAGCTCCGTCCAATTGCCGCATTGTGAGCTCGTGCGTCGTCTTGTTGTCACCACAAATATTGTAACTGGTTTAGTGTAATATATTTAATTCTGACGCTACTTCTCTTGTTGAAGTTGATAGCTTATTATTGACCTAATAAACAATACAAAATTTACATTTGCAAAAACGCACATTTAATTTATCCTTCGTAAAATATCCCGTTTATTTCTATCCAAATTCTGGTTGCCGTAAACATTACGCGGCTTGGTAAACGATCCATACTCGACCAAGTTTCTATCAAGATCTAGGAAAATAGTACGATATGGTTGTCGTCGTTCAGGATACAATTGTAAATATCGTGTACTAGCTATTGTTGCATTTCGATATGTTATGAATAAAAAATACATAACATATCTCGTTGCCCTTCGTTGGTAGGTATACGACATTTTTCTATTACTAATGTAACGATAAGTGATTGACAGTTCGAAATTTCATGGCTACCTTATTTAATCTTAAAGTGAATTCTTCGTGAGTTAAAACATAATACCAAAACTTTTGTCAACATGTTACACATGATTGAAATCAGAAAAAAAGACTTTCTAACGGTGTCAAAATCCAATATGGCGGCGATAAGAAATAAGAAAGTTGATGACGACCAGAAAAAAACGAAACGCCGTACAAAAACCCCAAGTACACCATTACATAGAACATTAAAAGTGATCTTGAGAACGTATCTTTAGTTTTTCTATGCAAGGCCAAAAAAAGTGCAAAATAAGAAAATAAGATTTTTCCGTTTTTTAAAAAATCTTAAACGTCATTTGTTCTAAGTCTATTTTGTTTTCGGGATCATAATAACCACAAAATTTAGCAACTTTGCCAAATTTAAACCTATCGTCTATCTTCAATAATAAGGGAGATCCCAATGGTGAGGATCGAAAATGAATCAGTGTATATAGAATACTTGCGAAAACAAACAATTTATCAGTACTAGATTGTTTAGTGTCATATAAATATATTCTCCGGTATACCAGTCTTTTCGACCTCTTATAAAAATAAATTTGTTTATGGAAACGATGTTAACTAGCCGTTATAACCGTACAGCAGTTTACTGCACATTTCAAGTGACAGCGCGTGTCAATACCGCAATGATAAGAGCGCCATATTTATCATTACACTAATGCTTTCTGTTAACTTATTATTTTGTATATAACAGTGCAACACCGCTGTCTTCTAGTACAGCACTATGGCATTAGTTCAGCTGAAAAGATCAAACCTAGGAACGCGTAACTAGAATAAGGGATGACTGTATAAATTATCCTACGGCTCCAATTAGCTTTCTTAGTATTCTGAGGTAGCGTTTACAAAAGCGGCACGCTTCAATCATTGTTGCTCCCTCTATATTTTACTGTAATGCACTATGGCTACGATGACGTCAGAATTATAGAAACCTTTGAAATTGTTTGGGAGAATCTGTCTAATTTGTTTGTTTGTTTTACTGTATTAGTGCTCATAGCTGGTTCTATATACTTACTAATAGTATTTTTCCATTCATTAAAAGTAGTTCCTATTGACACGTATATTTATGTATTACGTGTTTATTTCAAATATAGAACTTGAAAAAAAAAACACATGTTTGTTTTGGGAATTGAATACAATGAGCGTAGTCAAACCAAGTTAATGTGTCATGTCAAGTAGCACTGTCGGGTTCAGTGAGTACATTGGGAGAAAAGGTTTTAGTTGCTAGATTCAAAACTATATTGTAAACTATAAAGCACATGTTCTGAATTTGACTGAGACTGAATTAATGTCCAAGTCATAATAATAAAGCACTATAATATACCCATCTCAAACATATACGATTAACTGAAGAATTCAATTTCTAGTTATTACATAATAAATATATTCGTATATGCATAAAATCTGCTAGATTTTTCAAATACGTATGTTAGATTATATTTATAAAATACAACATATTTCATCCATTTCAAAATCCGAATCACTTAAAGATATAATAAATGCTCGATGTTCGCCTGTGAGCTGATTTATTCTACTCCATTTTAATGTCTCTAATGTTTGTATTCCGTTTGCCACAAAATCCGAGTAATTTCAATAAATGTTTGTCCAATTATTTTTTATTTTTGAAATAACAAAATTAAATAGACATCGTAAAGACAAGAGATAATATTAAATTTGCACGCTAAATATCATAGAACGATACTGTACACTGTTGTCAAGTATAGGAAGCGATGATCAGGGGTAGTGCAGAATAAGATAAACTAATTTTCATATTTTCACCACCTCAAATTTGCCGGGTTACACTATAGTTAGCAGATACTTCGCTACCCAACTTGACATAGAACTACTAGCTATAAACACAACTTAAAATGCAACAATAAAGCAGCTAGTATTATCGGATAATTTTTGCGCACATGTGTGTATTTGTTCTCTCCAAATACTGCTTGTCGTTATGTACAGTATTCAGCAAAAGCATTCATACAGTATAGCAAATGAAATATAAGTATTTATAAAGATCGTATTATTCAGATACATGTAAATTTGAAAAAAAAAGAACTATACAGGCTGTTTTCTAAATAACAGGACAATTTTTTAAGGGGAATATGGGCCACTAAACTTAGGTCAGCCGTAGTATTTTTTTTTTGTCTCTGGTTAATAAAATGTAATTTCGTTTTTTAAACCCCACAGTTTGGGGGTTATGCATATTTTTTTTTTTTTAGTTAGGGCCGAATGTTAGCGTCGGCAAAGGCGTTGTCATAGGACCTGGAGTTCGCATTAGAGAGAGCATTGTTTTAGCGAACGCAATTATTGAAGATCATAGTTTAGTTCTTCACAGTATAATTGGTAGAAATTCTCGAATTGGTAGATGGACGCGAGTTGAGGGAACACCCTCAGATCCCGATCCCAACAAGCCGTTCGCGAAAATGGAGAATCCTCCATTGTTTAACAGCGATGGCAGATTAAATCCTTCTATCACAATTTTAGGTAACACAATCTGCTGTAGTGTTAATATCACATTATTTTCACATTTTTGTTTTTAGGATGTTACGTCAGCGTACCATCTGAAACTATACTATTAAATTCTATTGTCCTGCCAAATAAGGAATTATCCAGAAGTTTTAAAAACGAAATTATATTGTAGTGGTTTGTGTATACCAGGCACAAAAATTTTTAAGGACATAAGTAACAGTCAGAAATATTTAAAGATGGTTTTTCTAATTTTATACATATTTTATTAGCCCTTAAAGCGCAGAAAATATAAGCTGTGCATATGTATTTTAAAATGAATTTGGACTGTTCCTATGTGTTAGTTTCATTTTGTGATATACTTTTGTGGGCGTTATCATAAATGTCAATAAAAGTCTAGAAGCTTTGCTATCCCTATATATTCATAGTTAATGGTGTAAACCCGCTACGGAAAATTGCAGAAATTGGGTAATTTTCTGTGTAATCTGAAAATATGAGAAAAAATCTCTGGACGAGGTAAATATATATGGGAGTTAGCCGGTTATGCAATTATTTCTAAATTAATAATTACTACAGTAATTTACCAGTTGATATAAAAACACAATCGATTCAAACACACCCTTGTGAATTAGGTAACATTTGTAACGTATAGGAGCAAAAATAAAGAGTTAATAAAGGGTTAACTGCTCGTCCCTTTATTTTTGCTCCTGTTCATTACGTAATACTCTGTTACTTCTTCCACATTTGTAAATTATATTCATTATTTATCGCTCAAAATTCATGTATTACATACACTAAGTATTAGAGTTTCATTGGTAGTTTGCTTTTTTATATGTACATAAAATAAAAAAAGTTGCTGGAATATTTGTGGTAAAACCAAATAAATGGTTCATTTTTTCTTTACTGCAGGCATGTAACTATTATATACGAAATACAAACGCGTTGTGGGATACATTTCCCCAAAACTGCCAAACACATTAAAGAAATATATCAGACAATAATAAACACATCTCATATTTGAATAAAATTTATTATTGTCTTGTGGAAAGATATTCCACCTCCTGCAATTATCTGTAAGATGTTGAAGAGTTTTGGTAATTTTGAATGATGCTCAACATGCTTTAACGTTTGAAATCACGTGAATTGTTGTTGCATATGATTTATTTCATTACTTGCTTTTTTAATTATTTACTTATGCTTGAATGTTCAAAACAACTGCAGTATAGCTGGCAATATTATACAAATTATACTTAGAAGTATATATTGGAAACGTGGAAAGTCAATCATGAAATTATACTAACAATAAAAGTGGCAATGCAAATTATTAAAAATAATAGTTAGCAAGCTTTATAACTTTATACAGAAGCATCATTTTATCACAGATAAGTCATACAGATAGCTCACCTTATGGGAGAATTGGGAGCGGCTTTCGCTAAAATGGGAACCCTCATCAAATAGTTGGAAACCCTACGTGAGTTCATTCGGAGCGCTGCACTTCAGTTGCCGGTGGACAGTAGGGTAGGCACGTAGGAACATATATATAGCGGTTCGTACGTGCATTTAAATGTCGACACGCGGTGCTCGCAATAAATGCGCATACATATATACGCTGCGCAAAGTTCCGGAGAAATTTTAAAGATTTGAAGTTATTTAAATTCCCGGAAAATAACTTATTGCGTACTGAATAGATAAAAAATGCGGGTAAATATTGTATTAGGATATCTTTGTAACATTAATACAACACTAAAAACTCACGACAATATTGCTCTTGCAGTCCATATACAATATATTGATGTTGTAAATTATCAATAAGCATTAAATCATTATTAAAATAAAATAAAATTGCAGACTTTAGTTGTAAAAAAATTGTAACAATTTCAATTATTAAATTTACGCCATTCTTGAGAGACTACCGAACGTCATGATGTATAGGTATATAGGCTGTTTTAAATTTGCCGGTAATTATTGATTATAGGGATTTCGTTTATTAAAAGAAAGATACAATGTAGGTTTAAATTTGACGTAGCTAAATTTTACAAATAATGTAACAAAAAAATGGGAGTAGATCATTTCCAAAGATTACCGCCGTAAGTCATAAGACAGACAGGTTTTTGATTTGTGCTTATATCGTCTATAAATTTGAAATTGTCAAAACTAAAGTTTTAAAGAATTAATTTTCTGCTTATACCTAAGTTTAGACTATATATTTTTTTGTAGTAGCCGAGATGACCCTAGCACTACAAATATTAAAATATGCCGCTATATGGCACGGAATATTATGGCCAAAACACGTGACGTTCAAAAAGTTTTTCACTTTTGGGATGTATCGGGATTTATTATGGTTACCTTTAAAATTACTCTCATATTAAATAGAATGTTCCAAAAGCTCTAAAAGTATCAAAGTTGTGTTTAAATAAGGTTTATAATAATTAAACCTTAACGTTTTTTAAATAATTTGAATTTTGGAAAAATCTAATCTAATTTTCATGTTTCAAATACTTAAAAAGTGTAAGCGAAACTTATGGCAAAATGTAACAATAGACCATGTTATATAACTCAATTATAATAAACTTGCTATCGTATACAGGGTGTGCAAAAATTAAAACTAATCGAATAAGAATTGTAAGTGGCTATAACTTGATTAATTGAAATAGAACGCCATAGTTTTGAATCTACCAACAAATGTACTTTTTTATTACCTATAGAATGGTAAGTTAAGCTTTCAATCTTCGCATTTGAATATGCTAAATAATCGTTTTTTGCGCCATTTGGTATTTCTAACCTATCTAGTTGCCTATATAGTACTGAGAAATGCCCGATAATTTACAATTATAAGAATAATAATGAAGAATTTTTGAGAAACTTTTGACCGTTACATGTTTTGGCCGCAATATTCCGTGCCGTATAGTGTGAATGACCCTGTAAATATGATACTTATTTTAAAAAGATTTGATGTTACTTGGGTATAATAAAAATTGATAATTTGACTTCAAATCGGATTTATAATGTTTCGACTACATGCAGTACAATTATCACTATTCATTATTTTCGATACTATCAGGAAAAAAAAAAAAACGTCATATATTATAACAATAATACAATAGTTCGTGGAATTTCAGGCTTTATTTTCAATATATGTGACTTCACATTATTAATTAAATATCCTGTTACGTTTCGACTACTTAGAAGACTATATTTCTTCAGACATGTATGATGAAAATAATTAACAATTACATTAAACATGACAAACTACATTTAAAAAATCTATCTATAAAATAATTTTTTTTTAATGTAGTTTATCAGGTTTAACGTAATTGTTAATTGTTTTCATCATACATGTCTGAAGACTATATTAAGTAGTCGAAACGTAACAAGATATTGATGAATAATTGATAATGTGAACCCAGTAATTGGGTTTTGGAACCTTTGGTGTAACAATAACTATCACACTGACAAAAGTCAATGCTAGGTTTTTCCACTATCACCAAACAACAATGCACAATCTCTCGACGCGCGTTTCGCTAACCAAGTTAGCATCATCAGTGATAATGTGAAGTCACATATATTGAACATTTTTGTATTATTTACATATACTACTGCCTATAAACTTTGAGTCCTTCCAATATATTATAACAACCGTAAATATATTCTTATGAGACACATAGGAATAAATTCAATAAATACATTACGCGCACTCAAGTCAATCTGGACAGTCTATAGAAAATATTCATATTCTAAATAAGAGCGTAAGCAATTCACGCTCAAGGAGGTATAAATTCTATTCAATTTGCTATTCTAGGTAAATAACAGCTGTGCGGCAAAAAAGCATATTTTTTAAATAAAAACAACTAGCGATCCGGGACTCCTTCCACACTCCGCAGCTATCTATTTTTGATAAAATCGTAATATTGCAGCCTGTTATTTCTGCAACCCGCAAGAATCCGCCAATTTTGCTACGGTGAGCTATCTGTTTACTTATCTGTGATTTTATAGCTCTACTAGCTCTAAGCTCTACTTGAATTTGTTCAACAGCATTCAACAAATTTGCCAAGTTTGAGACTTACAAACAACTTTACGGGAGATTGATAAATGGATCAGATACCATTCTTGTCAGCACCTGACTAAGATGTTTGTTAAATGAAAATCTTCAGAAATTGTGCATATCAAAGGCATTTCTCTAACGAAAATGATAAACTTCACTCTTTATTAATTTATGTAAAAATAGTTTTATTTTATACTTTAGGTAAATCTACTTACGTAAATATGCATACATACAAAATTTTTATTGAGGTGTTTATTTTAAAGTCTGTGATGTAACTACGGAGATTAAACTTGTGACGTTAACACACATTCAAAAATTAATAACAATGAGCCGACATGCTCTGAAATTTTAATTTTTTTTAATATACATTAAAACCAGTGGTCAAAAAATACTTGAAATTTCAATAGTTAGAACTAGTAGTCACAAGATTCTAAGGCAGCCGAAATCTATTAATATCGTAACTTTAAAATTTTACACCTAGAGATCAAATTGTTCTGAACAGACCCATATAATATTATTCTAAGTAGACACATACGTTAAAATTATCATAAAAACTATTATTTTAGGTCATAAAAATCGTTCGGATACAGAACGGGTTGTGCCTTTTTCTTTTGTGAAGAACACGCCTTAAAAATTGGACTTTTGTTATAAAAAATTACTTTCTTTTTCTCAAGAATTCGTTTAAATAAGACTCGTTTTAATAATTCTAAAATTTATTGATTTTGTACTTAAAAATCAAATTGTTCTGAACAGACCCATATAGTAGTTATATTATGGAAAATTGTAATACGTAGTAGCTATTCTATAGGTCTGACAAAATCCAAGACGTGTTGCTCAATTATTCCACCATTTCCGCGGACGGGTATGGTTATCGGTAAATTAGGTAACGACCACGGTTCCGCATTGCTCATGTCCAATCCCAATCTTAAGTTGGAAGGCGTGTTTCCGATGACAAAGTGATCTTCTGACAATGGAAATATATCTTTCAACAGTAGCCAGATGCTTTCGTCGGCAACGACGTGTACTTTTGGTATGGGAAAGCCGTTGAAGGGGCTTGCTACGGGTAAGGTGTACGCGCCCATGTTTTCAAAAATAATGCAGTCTCCCAATTTCATCTCGGGCAGCAATACATCGTCAATGACTTGATCAAGTCCATCACACGTTGGTCCCCAGATGCTGCTCGAGTATAATTTACTGCCGCTATATTCTTTAAGAGGTTGGGCGATAATTTTCTGATGATCGTATAAGATGCAATTAAAACTGCCGTAGACCCCGTCATTTATGTAATACATATAATTGACGGTATTATGGCCGTTGAGATTTTCAACGTTTACTGTTCTTATCGAGTGAATACTGCAAGCCAAGGTATACGCGGAACTAACGTAGAAGCGGCCAGGTTCAGCGATAATATTGACAGAAGGGTCGGGAAAGTAATCATCTAAAGCCGAATTCACAATCTCAGCGATTTTATCGATTGATGTTCCGCGATCACCTGGATATCCGCCGCCGATGTCTAATACATTGAAATTGTATCCCAACGTTGTAGCATAATCAAAGACTTGTCTAGCAGCAAAAATTGCTTTACGGAATACAGGTGGATCTTTACAGCCGGAACCAACATGGAAACTAACACCGACAACATTAATACCAAGAGTACGAGCGACGTTTAGTAAATGTCGAGCTTCGGTGTGCGGATTACATCCAAATTTCATACCCAGGGGACATTGTGCTACGGTTGCGTCACATCTAATGCGAATGACCATTCTGGAAATAACAAGGAACGTTGTATGCAAAAACAAAAAACATGTGCTAATGTATATTGTACGAATAGTGTGTCAAAAAAGTAGCGCAATCTGCTTTAAGCTTATTAAATACCAATTGCATGATTTTCTTTATATTCTGAAAGGAGATTATGTCTTCTATAAAACCAGGAATTTTTACAATATCTTTTATTCACAAAATTTACGAGGACAATCAATTTTATAACATTAATGGTTAGATTAGATTAGGATTGGGGTGGCTTTATGACCTATTTCACCGCGGCCTTTTCAGATCTATTGCGATCCCCTTGAGGCGCCTTTTTAATTAGGCCCATCATCTTTGAGAGCGTTCCTTTATGAAGCTATTCACTGCGAGGTGTTCTGTGTCCATTCGTTGATGCATTAAAGTTGCGATTTGGTAATGCCGAAGGAAGGGCTCTAACAAATGACCTTGGCGAGCCTCGTCTGGCTGCCTCATTTCCCTTCACGCCCGTGTGGCTGGGAACCCTGGCGCGCTTGCGCAGTCCCAAACCAGCTTAGGGTCAATATTTGCTGAACTAATCGCTTAAAGTGTTGCCTGGCTGTCGCAGAAGATAGTGACGCTTTTACCTGACTCGGTCCAATCTACTTCTCTGACTGAATTGCGGCCACCTCAAGTATGTGATACAGCATAGGCTGGGATGTTGTTTAATGGAGAATGGTCGTCAATTTTAACACTACTAACTAAAGGATGTTAATAAAAAATAATTTTAAATCTGTGGGTAATGTTATGTGTAAATTTTCTTTTATTCACGTATTCTCAATGTGTTGTTTTAGTTTTTTATTTTGTTTGTTCATTGTTCTTTATTTTGCTATTTTTATTTGTTATCTTGTTTTTTTTCACTGCTAACTACTACATTAAACTGCTTATTTGTTTTCGTTAGCAACTGTTAATTAAAATAAATTACAAAAAATAATTTTTGTCGGATAAGCATTTATTGAAATATCTAGAAGAAGAACCAACTAATAATTTATTACGATTTAATTAATTTTTACAATTCTACCATTTATCTTATAAAATCGATATTCCTCGTAAATTTTCTGAATAAATTTATATTGTAGAAATTCATAGCTGGATAGAAGACACAATCCTCTTTCAGAATATAAAGAAAAAAATTAAATAATTGCTTTTCAAAAAAAGTTTGTTGCTATAGCAAAGAAAATGTAGAAGGTAAGACAGGGACATTTTTTCATGCAATTGGTATTCAATAAACTATAAGCAGATTGCGCGACTTATTGACAGACTGTACATGTATATATATTACCTTGCAGATGGGTAAATATCTTTGATTTTATGCAATTCGACCTCATTATCGAACGTCATCATCTCGACACCTGTAGCGAATGCGTGTCTTATGTGGCTAGCTGGTTTTGCAGGATTTGCGAAAATGATTCGTTCTGGTTCAACTCCCAAGGATAAAACTTTGTTAATTTCGACTTTAGAAGCACAGTCAAAACCAGTACCTAGCGCTGCAAGAACTTCTAAGACGGTAACACTGTCGTTACATTTAACGGCTGCAAATGGAGTTTTGTTTTAGTTTTATATAATCATGATTTAGTTCCTACCATACCATAAAACGGTTTAACACGTGGCATAGACGCAGTCCATATTTTATGTTTGCGCACAATGTCTCCGATGTCGCAAACATAGAAAGCTTCTTCCTGCAAGCCAGAATCTACGATTTCCCTTATGATACTCCAAACATCGGTTTGACTGTCGAGTACATGAACGCGGTCATCATGATCGTTAATCTTCATAGCGGAAAAGTGATTTAACTTCGGTGTTTTAATTAAGAAGTAATCTATTTAGCTGAATATAGCTAAATTCGTAGTCGTAATAAGCAAGCTAAAATATAAGAATGATTTTAAAACGCTGCTTTATAGTTATAGTATTGGATTGATTACTTACGGGGCAGCCTGTACTCAGAATGGCGCAGTTTGTGTGCAAAAGGGTGTGTGGGTGGTGCTTAGAACCTAAGCTAACAGTGCCACGGCGGCTCTGCGTTCAAGTATAGCTTCCAGGTGAACGGGAGATGTTCGCTGCTAATAGCTGGTGTAACTAACGTTACAACGCAACCCTGAAAAGGAAAAATAGTTGTTAACATTTTATATAAATGTAATTAAAATTATTTAATTTCGATTTTTCAAAGTTAATCGGTTTCCATAAATAAATGAATATTTTAATATTCTGATCTAGAAGCAGAGATTTCATTTTTGAGACGATGTAAAAACCAAAGATATATTAATTTTCTGATTCATTTTGTTCCTTTTGAAATAGAAGCTATTATCTTATTGTACAGTCTCCTTTAAGTACTTGATAAGATTAAGCACAATAAGCGATTTTTCAGACGTCGTCTAATTGTCTATACTTATGATAAACCGTTTCCTAGCAATTGGAGGTCATATGATAATATGAAGATGAATAAAATCAATGTAAAACTAGGAACACTAATTCTACAAAAAACAACCCGTGTACAAATGTAGATTATCATTAATATGCATACGTTGTATACGTTACTAATAACATATATCCTTTTTAAAAAGCACAAATTTGAATAAATAAATTGCTTTCGCAGTTTGAATTATTGTAATATATTTTTGGGGAAATATTATTTAAAATTATTCATTTTAAGAAATTACATTAACTTTTTTATATTTACATATGCATCTACGGATAGCTACTTTTTAATTTGCTAACCAAAAATTATTAGCATAAAATTCAACCGATAATTTGATTTATTAGAATTATAAAACTGAACTTGATAGAATTATTATTATTATTTAATTAGTCACTTACTTACTTAGCAATATACATTATTAATTACAAGCTAGTTCTATATAAATAATCTGACACCTTAGCTCACTTAAACAAAAGCAAATGTTATTTCAAAGTGAAATTTTCCTACCTATGCAGGTTATTTTTTTTTTTTTAATAATTGGTCTTCATACGCAGATATATCAAATTTACTGATTATCACACCAACTTTTTAATATATGGTGCTGATAATGGTGATAATTTTTTCGATCGATTCTGATTCACGTTTGAATTTCTAACAATTTCACGTATAGTCTACCTAGTCTAAAATTTTTTTATTGCAAATTTAATAATTAAGTAATTACTAGGGAGATGCGTTGAACGGAATTGTGAAAATTATTATTGTAGAAATTGCTTGCAACATACATCATTTTTAACATTGCAGTATTTCATAACACTACGTAAGCTCATACGAGTGATATTTTAATTCTGGAATTCATGTACAGCTCCAGATAAAATATATTTTTCGTAATCTTTAGCATTAAAAAACTTCATTTCTAAACCTTATATGAAAAGATATTTAGTTATGCAATTTAGTATTTTGCTCATTTTTTGTTTTGAAATAAACAATTACTCCTTACTAAAATCGTGGCTCAATTAAAATAGAAGTTACCTTAAATGAAGAATATGGTGATTCTTCGTTATCGCTACATAAAATCATTCACAAATCCCTTTATACCCGCCAGCCGGTCAAAAATTATCAACGCTGCAATACGGTAGGCAACACTACTTAATGCACACGAGTCCCACCTGTTGCTGATGTTTGAGGAACTATCGAAGAAGTGTGTATTTGACCGGCCGGGGTTACGCCGGCAATGCGATAGCCGCGAACAGGCCCCACAGTAACAAGTAATGCTCGAATTGGTAATTACTCTAAATAGCGAGCATACTACTTAAATCGCTTTTATACCCGTTATCAGTGATTATCGCATACACACTTGCTCGACGACCTGTTAGCTGGAAGGGGTATCGTTTAGACTGTGTGCTGTACATTCGATGAATGAAGTAAAATTGCCCTCGTGGACTGTTTTTATTGCATCTTGTATACTAGACTGGATCTAGCCGCTTTTATAGCGCGACACGTCAGAAACATATGATTCTATTTGCATGAATTTGTAATACAGTGTTAAGTTTTATCAAACGGTCGACACCATATGTACAAATGATTGAAGGATTTCCTAGAAATTTAATTTCTTTTATCTGTTATATCTTTAAAATTATTATGCGTCCGCAAGTTATTACGTCAGCGTAGTTAGAACATTAAAGCCCACACTAGATATTATAAACTATCGTCGTTGCGTAAACTCATTAGTATGTCCATGTGATCTATTCGAACACATAAGCTTTTAGTAACGAAATCCAGAAATCCATTTTGAATTGAAATTAATACCGATAGTAATGGAACAATCGATTCTACTGATAATGGACTCCTAATTTTAATTGTAAACTGTATATACATCCATATGTGTTAATTGATTACGTCTGCAGCATGTGCTTCAAAAATTTATATTTGATGGTAGGTAGTAATTTATAAATTATAACCATATCGATTTTTTTGTTTCCTTTATAACATAATTTTGCACGATTAACAAATAATGTACTAAAACCCCAAACCATACAATTTATTTTATTATTAAATAATAGATTAATAAATTCAATTTGCCTTTGGGTTTAACTAATTCCACGTCTTCATTAAAAATATATTTTTAGATATAAAACCTGGATCACATTTTTTTCTCTACATTTATAATAAAAACCATAATTAATTTATTTTTCAGTCAGATATACGTCTGTTGGTAAACTGCTCTACATATGAATTATAAGCGGGATTTGTTTTAAAAAATCATGCTGCGATTTTCTTTTTATTTTATTTTACTGTCCCAGTGACTAAGCCACTGAACAAATTTTGCCTTCATAAATTGCGGAAGGAATCGAACATAAAACATAATGAGTGCCCATTGCGGTCTGAAAATTTCAAATTGATAGCTGCGTTTTTATATGACAACCACATGAGATTGAACATAATATTACACAAGGTGTTACCAAATTTGCGGACACGGACTATGGGATGACGTTAAGCATCAATAACTAAAGCAAATGTTGCTTGACCGTTTTTTAATCAAACCAATATTTTGACATAACAAAATTAAAAGTAAAATGCCTAAAACTTTTTACTATTAGATAACTTATCACACAGCTCCTAAGCATGATCCAACAGGGCTTTGGAATTATTTATATTTGCATACAAAACAAATTTTGTACGTAAAATTGAAAAAATACTAATGTCTAGAAAACTAGAATCAAATCCTCGTTTACATGATGATACTGTAATTGGTTTTAATGATCCTTCAAGAAGTACGTTGCCAGAAAATTGGGAACAAAGCAAGTTCGCCTATGGCGTGCGCTGAAATGCAACCATCAACATCCATATCATTTTACAAGAGAGTGATTTTAAAGAAAATTACGATCTACTTCGACAAGCGTTCTGTGAACGGTATTTAAATCACGTCACGAATATTCAGGATTCGTATCTGTGCACAGAAGAATGTTTATTTACCCAAATGGTATTTTCAATATCCATAATCAACATCATTGTAGTTATAAGGGTACACCTTTAACTATGCCTAGAAATCGTCAATGTCTCTTTGGTTTAAATATTTAGGGTGGTTTGCTGTGTGAACAACTGGTAAGGTTCCAAAGTTTCTTTTACAATGCCTTGGCCATCTTGCTCGCCACATCTGACACATTGTGATTTCTTTGTATTAGATATTTTGAAAGCGTTAGTGTACTGAACATCTGTAGTGGACGTTAATGAAATAGAAAATCGTGTATTTCAAGCAACGCAACAAGTAATACCGCAGATGATATGTAATGTATGATTATTCAAGCATAGAGAGGCGTGCTAAAGCATGTTTGCTGCTGCCGGAAGACAATTTGAACAAATGTTATACAGTGTTCTGTTATAAATTTTCGGTTACCTAATATAGTCAAAAGTTGTTGGGTACCCTTTTTCAAATTGCTGTCAGAAAATATTGGTTAGATTAAAATAACGTTAAACAAACATTTATTTCAGTTTTTGATGTTTAATGTCACCCCATATGTATATATCCTGTATAACTGATTAATTAGAAATTTATGAAACTAGGAAACTATGTGAATCATCAATTTTTAACAAGTGTTATTTAAATAATTTATTGTGTATTTTAATACAGAACAATTAAATATCATATTAAATCATTTTGATTTAGTTTTGAGTTGTTTTTTCTATTTGCTCCAAAAGCATTTGCATTCGATATTTCATCAATGGTTGGCCTTTCCTAGTTTTCTTATTCAACTTCTTGAACTTCTGTGTCTTCTCTTCCTTGTATTTTTGCAGTGCTTTATCTCTTTCTTCCTTTCGTTTGCGAATTTCTTCCCGCCTTTTACGTTTTTCTTCCTTCATGTATTGATACTCTTCGTAAGGATTAAGGTGATATTTTTTGATTTTTGGTGGAGGCGCTTGCTGATCTACCTCTGGATTATCCTTGGTCACTTCGTAATTCAAGTTATTTTCGTTTTCTATTTCATTCACTCTGGTATCTCTGTCGGCTTCTTCGTATATCTTTTGTACATCAAAACTTACAGCGGCGTCATCTTTCTTTTGTTTGTAGTACTCTCTTAATACAACTTTCTTTTTTTTCGCTTCCCATTGCTCTAATTTGTATTTTTTGCTGTAACGCTGTAGGCGCCACTTTTTCTTATTAAATGGCTTTTTTACAGTATCATCGTCATTCTTTTTTTTCGTATTATTTTTTGAGTTAACGGTATTTTTAATAAAGAATTTATTTGTTGATGGTTTGGCACAATCTCTGGGTTTATTAGCTTCGTTTATTTTAGGATGTTGTGCTTTTGATGATTTTGTCTTTTTAAAGAAGTTATCCTTCGCCATGACAGTATCCTCCAATATATGCGCCGACTTAAGCCTGAAATAGAGCGTGCTTGATGTAGTTTTATTTATATTTTAGCATCTACTGTTATACCATGTTAAATGCCTACTCCTCAATGTATAAACAAAAAAATAATATACCGAACAGCAAATGCAATGTTTCAAGTTATATAATGTAGTTTATTCTTTTTAATCCAATGCGCCTAATGTTAACAAATTAAGGCCTAGATGTATGTACGTGTGCGTTTTTTTAATTATTTTCTAAAATCACATTTGGGATATTATTAAATATATAATTATATTTTTTTAGTAAAACGAATATTGTCCGAACGAAGCGTGTTTTAAAAATTACGGTATTAATTAAAAAATTAATTTAATACTTAATAATAAATTATTTTTTCGGCTCCCACATTTGCTATAATGCTAATTTAGCAGCAATGGCCCGTCAAATGAAACTGAGTAACTTTTATTTGCCTTAGGTCTGCAAAGTGCGAGAGAAAGTAGTCGTATACGCATGAGTGAAAATCTATCCGCTAAGGTTAGTCATTGCTCTCAACAGGTTCCACATTTGTTTCTCCATTTGTCTATATAGTCATCCATTATGAATTTTCTGCGGATTGTGTTTGTTTACTAGTGAATACACGATAATAAATGATAAAAATGGGCCCAAGGACGATAATAGCAACAACAGCGATCTCGTGCGATCATGGAATTTTCATGGCATCGAGGCAACGGTTAGTGCGAAAGGGAAATGATAACACGCGGCGCAGCGCCTCTTGCACGGAGAAAGTTAGGGCGAAAACAATGGATTTTGCGATTACAGTAGCTACAATACGAAAGAACACATAATAAGTGATACGAAAACTATTTCTGTGCGTTAGGACTATTAGCATGGTGATTCGTGAAATTTCATTTCAGTTGGTGCTATACAGACATCGGACATTATAGACCATTAGCAATTTTGTGTTATGCAAGTAAATGTAAGATGGTGTGCGAGTGTGGAGTGAAATCATAAGGACTATTAGCGATACCGTATATTGTAAATGATATGATTGTGCGATATATAACTACAAGTATTATGTGAATCTTAACCTTCAAAATTATGACATTGTTGAGATATTTGTAATTCAGGTAAATAAAGAGAATGTTAACGGAACGGGAGGTATTATTAGGTATCTATATATAGAGCATATTTTAAACAAAAATTATGATAATTTAGACGATATCAGTTTAAAATAAGCATTATTTTATATAAAAAATATGCGAATTTTAGTAATTTGCGACAAACATGAATTTCTTGTGTACAAAGGAACAGAAAATAATATCAAGATTAGATTTATAACCATAAAATTAGAGTATGTTCAATTTTTTTATGAACGTAAAATTCTTATGATGATTACAATTATGATAGTATTTATAACTATGATTATTGATACAAAAACAGGATTTATCTGGCAAATTTTGCATACAAATTGTAGGTACGAAGTATTGATCGCCTTGAATCAATCGCAATCCTTAAACTCGTCCGATAAATAGTTTCAAGCTTTGGTACGTGAATAACTATTACCCACTTTTAACACCAATGTTAATTTAAACGTTCTATTCTGGATTTTCCTTTAGTGAACCAAATTATTTTAAGTTCTCTTTATTTATCGAATGATATAGAATATAATAGACTGGTAGTAATTATTCAGACAAAAAAAAATAGTAGACATTATGCAGCAATATTAGCACAAGAGCGTTTTCACATTTTTACTTTATCACAATAGTTTCTGACAAGTAGAAATCTATGAACTTCAAGTAGTATATATGGTATTAAAAAAACAGTTTTAATGTGCATGATTTCTGTTCAATGTCCGGAGAGTGCGGCTGGCGAGTTGCCTATGATTTACAAAGGAAGTAACCTGGAGGTTGCAGCAGTTGCAACAGGCCATCTAAACATGATCCAAATCACATTAAGAGCCCTCATTGCGAGCAAAAATTGTCTCTGGCAGGCTGTTCATCCAAAGTGGAGGTGTGAAGTATTTAACTTTATGTAAGATAGTTTATCTAAAGAGAAATAACACTTACATGTTTTGGAATTATATATAAATATATCTCAAGTGCATTTTCCATAGCTAAGCTTTTCACTCCTTAATAATAGAATGACAAGAAAGTAAATACATGCATTCACTTATTGTATTAATTAATTATATGCTTCAAGCCGAGTTATTACTTTCATCTTCTAAGAAAGTGCTTAACAACTGTAGAAGATTACTTATTTTATTATTGAAGCTAAGCATATTATGAAAAAGACGATTTAACTATTATTGTGCAATCGGTTACCAGATGCAGAGTAGTTTGTATTCACCATTTGCTGTTGCGACCGCAAATTGTGGATATCGTAAACAATAAGTAGAAAGTTTGTTTCGAAGTAAGCTAAACTTATGAAATATCAAAGTTCCATACATATGATACACAAGCAAGGATATTGTTTCTTATAGTATAATTACATTATAACAAAAATCCCAAAAGAAAGGTGAAAAAATCCCTTACCACAAAATTAGATAACAAATCTATATACGTATTTCGGCAACTAAGTTGCCATCTTCAGTAGAAACAAGTGAAGAGCAGTGTTAAACATAGTGTTTTCGGCTAAGGTAAACCTTGGAACCAAATCACTAGTGGAATAACACTCTAGTGATTTGGTGAAGAGCATATCTTCCAAGGTTTACCGAAAACACTATGTTTAACACTGCTCTTCACTTGTTTCTACTGAAGATGGCAACTTAGTTGCCGAAATACGTATTTAGATTTGTTATCTAATTTTGTGGTAAGGGATTTTTACACCTTTCTTTTGGGATTTTTGTTATAGTTTTCAAGCCACAGTCTCCACCCATCACGGGATATAATTACATTCGCAAAACTTTCAATGTGTGTTTGTCAAAATCATATTTCCTTGACTGGTTGACACGTTTTCTCTAAAACTAATGAGCCGATCAGCTTGCTGCTTTACATACATCTTCAGCAGATGGTTTTATCCCATTTAGTACAAATTAGCTGTTTTCATAGTTAATTTCATGGCCTAATACTGAAAGTCAGAACCATTCACTATTATCCAGTTGAAACATTGGATTTTCTGAGACAATTGTTTGACGTTTGAATAGTAACAGTAGAATCAACCTGCGCCGTTTATCTATTCATAGGCTTCTTGATGACGCTTTTAAATGATTCTGTGTAATTTGCTTTATCTCCCAAAAATTAGACATTAATCATCCATTATGCTTATGGAACTTTTGGCAAACGAAAACCGGGATTGCAATATTTTAAAAATAAGCTGGTTCGAGGAAATCCCATCAAAACATTTTTGCGTTTTATAAAAGGAAATGGATTAACAATGTAAGACGCTATAAGATTGTTGGCATTTTGCCAGAGCCTCATATGTAGATGCAATTATAATTATTTGACCAACGAAATAACAGATATCGATGTCAAATTAAATTGCGGTGTCTGTCCACTCAAAGAAATTAGACAGGAAATATAAAATATATACCGGGTGCGCTAATAGTGTGTCGGCGGAATTTATCACGAAAACTAGCGAAGATAGAAAAGTAAGATTTTGTCCACGTATATAGCATATTCTTGCGCATTTTGTGAAACTATTTACAAATATACAGGGTGGTACAAATTCCCAGAGCTATTTCCACCTTTTTTTTTTTATTTTAAATGATTACTATTTTGTTTAGTAATTATTTCGATAGCTACTTAAAACTTCTTTGCAGTGATAAATGATTATGTGCACTTTGGCTATATTGCAAGTTTTCTCAAAATTTTAACTGTTGCAGCTAAGTTTTAACCTAAAACGGTTGTAGTGTCGGACGTTAATCTTTTGTTATCAATTTGCTTTACATGTTTCAAGTTAGTTTCGTAGCATATTTATCGAAATTCAACAGCTTTTCTTTCGATTTTTTTTAAATGGAACCCATATTGTTCGATGTTATCAGCAAATTCCTCGTAAAATCACCTTCAAGTAGTAACTATCACACTGACAAAAGTCAATGCTAGGTTTTTCCACTATCACCAAACAACAATGCACAATCTCTCGACGCGCGTTTCGCTAACCAAGTTAGCATCATCAGGAGATGATTAATCGTCTATTAATCATCTCCTGATGATGCTAACTTGGTTAGCGAAACGCGCGTCGAGAGATTGTGCATTGTTGTTTGGTGATAGTGGAAAAACCTAGCATTGACTTTTGTCAGTGTGATAGTTATTGTTACACCAAAGGTTCCAAAACCCAATTACTGGATTCAAGTAGTAGGCAAATGCATACTTCCACCGCTATTTTAAATGGAACGCCCTATATATTATTTCATTTTTCAATTCTATAATAATCTTAATAATTTGTTTATTTCTAGCACAGTTTTAGTTCTAAGCTTTCAACAATTCAACACTCTTCATTACGGGAGCTTGTTTTTGACATTCTAAAACAACCGCACACACACATTAAAAAAAAAAAGAGAAGGGGAACATCAAATATCAACACTAAAAACAGCAATTTAGTGCGAATAAAGCGAAGAGGTCAATCAATCAGAAGGTAAAAGTGCGTTTAACGGAGAACTGGTAGAGAATTTAGATTTTTCCGGGTCGGATAAACGGAATTCCACTGTACTTTTTTTCGAACAAAAAATTAGCAGTACACAGTAGACAAAATTATGTAACTGATCTGAGCACGTTTAAGTAAGTAAAGTAAAAAGATAAAATAAACAAATTAATAAATTCAATTGTCTTTATACGATACGTTAATGGCGTGGAATTTAAAATATAAAATTAACAGTGTACACAAATTATACAGAGATTCTTTTTGTCATTTGTAATCAAGAAAACTCTATCTTTGAGCCGCATTTCCAAAGTGACGTGCGATTTTACCGAAGCTGACCAACGAATTGTCGAACGTTTTTGACAGGCTAGTGTTTCTAAAGAAAAGGCATTAAGACGTCCTTCTTTAATGGAGGTAAAAGTGGAGAATATTTGTAGTCATTTTGCACACACCGTCCAAAGCCCTTACGTTAACTGCCTCAACAAACAGGAGGGAATATTTATTTGAATCAATATAGACATGAAAATATATTAAAATTTTGCTCTACGGTTAGGACATAATGAAGGAGTAAAACAATATTACATTTTCACTTGTACAAATTTTCTGAAGAGCAGTCGTCTTCGATTCGAAAAAAAAAAAACAAAGTCATGCAGAAGACGGAATGTAGATAGGCATCATCACTGTGGGAAAAAGTTTTTTTTTATGACAATCATTCGTAATTTTTTTTTGAGATTTTTAAGTAATTAATCACGGGAAAGCAATTTTACGTATTATGAACACACTTCACACCAGTCGTTTTATACTTGATAGCTATCTGTTCTGCATAAGAACAGAAAGTTATACACACAGGATGGAGAATCATAATTTTAACATTATTTCAGGTGCATCCCTGGTTCATTGGTAATAGTCGTATAGACTTATCCAGTTGATTAGCGAGCAAAAGAAGCTATTAAATAACCATTATCATATATACTCTACAATAAAAATAAATTAGCTATAGGCCAAGAAATCTATCAAGGTCGTTATTTTTTCCTGAATTTCAGTCTTTCTACAGACCTAATTACCAAGAATATTCGCCATTAGGAACCCAGCAAGCGAGCGAAACTATTTGAATATAAAATGATCATGCGAATATCCTTGAGCCCCAGTAATTAACAATAAGTAATACTTATGTCTTCCTAGTATTATTATATGTTTTCAGCTGTTTCTGCCAATAAAATTGTTTTTGTTTTGATTTTATTGCAAATATTTTACAATTCATCCAGTAGCACTGATGAGCCTTGGTAAGACGAAACGAGTCTACTAATAATAAATATTTTATTTTACAATGACACATATATATGACCAATATAAGCTCTATTTTTTTTTTCATTTCTCGACGATTTATTTTATAGTCGAAAATGACGTCACATAATTAACAACAACCGAGTGGATTTTTACTATGAGACACGCTTAAATTCTTGGAATAGTACTACAGTGGGTAAACATGTCTGGACAAGCGTAAAATAAAAATTTCCACTAACAAGCGCACCCATCTTGCGAAATTAATTAATAATTATGGTTTTAATATTTTCTTAAAGCTTGACAATATCAGATATCTTACTAATATTTTTCTCTAAATTAAGAAATAATTGGTGTTAAGTTTCATCATCAGAGCAATACTAAATATATTATATTTAAAACCAACTATTTCTAAAGCCCATGCAGCGATCAGATTACGTTTAACAATATTTATGAAGACAGAATTTCGAAAATACAGATTTCATAATCTACAGAGATCATCGTTATTTATAAAATTGTGGAAAATTCCCGCAGAGCTACAGAAATAAGTGCATATTTTGTTGAATAAAATCTTTATATTTTGCAAAACGTGGACAATAATCCGACTTAAAACACAATATGGCTGTCGGTCTTACCTTCCGATGCCACCCGTCGGGTTGGCTAGAACTTTTCGGCGGAATTTTGGATTTTTGTAATAACTTCTGATTAAAAAACAGTGGCAACGTTCGTCAAGCAAAGATAATTACTGCTTTTTTGTACCGCACTGGAAACACCATACCGGCACTCTCACACCTTCCAACGAAAAGGATGACAGCGATGACAGATGCAACTTGCGCCACCAAGTCGTAAAGTGGAAGATTTCGAAACTAAAATTGATCATAGAAATTTATCGTAACATGATTAGGCAACTTAATTAGCACTAGTGTTGCAGAAGAAATAGTAAATTCGGGTAAACAATAATAATGCAGAATAATTATTTTACCTTAATAAAATACCATTACAATTAAATATGAAACAAGAAAGAAAATAAACATTATTTTTCCAGTTTTTATTATAATACCTTTTCGGCGAAGCTGTGAAAAAGCTGCAAATTCCTTGTTTCCGGGAAAAAATATATTATCATTGTTGGAAAATTCCTAAAAATTTGTCTAATTACTAATACTTTAGGAATGACATAACCTTTACAATTTACAAACATATACATATGTATGTATATTTAACAATATTTCAGGAATTGATTTTACTACAAATATCGTTCAATATCTTTTTGTAAACAACATTATCTTCACTTGTTCATACCCATACAAATGTAAAATTTAGAATCTAGAATGTAATTAAGTACATACAGTACTTTCAATTTTCACTAATTTGTACACGCATCACGTACAATTTACCCACGATTTTTGGAAAAACATCTACATATTATTCATATCATTCATATGTATACCTACTTATTTTCAAACACCTACTAAAACTGTGTAGGATATTATTCTTAGGAAAAAAGAAATCCAACAAAAATGTGTTCACATTCCTTTTCATGGAATCTTGCTAATTGCATGGTAAATAAGAAAATTAATATGACTCATCAACTTCTGCAGTAGAGTCTAAAGCATAGGTGAAGCAATACGGTTTTTCAAAATAATTGTTTAAGTTCTACGAAAATAGGTAATTAATTACATTTGTTTGTGTTTTACATAAAATTGTATTTATAAAAATGTATAGTTTGATTACAAACTTATTGTCCGTTTCTTTGCAATTGAATACAATCTAATAGTAATATTTGGTGATTGAGGGAGACTCTTAGGTAATATTAGGCACGTATACGATTGTAATTTATAATTTATCCCAAAGCATATCACTATAATGTGCATAACTTCTAAGTATAAAGTACATTTTCTAATTAATTTGAATTATTTATAGCAACAAATTAGTACCTTAACAAATATATTGTTTAATTTATAGTTTGATTATTTAAATTGTAAAGATTAGTGAATTATCAGTAAATTATACATAAATAAGTTAGTGTATGACTGGTTGCCTGTGTTTCGCTGTTCTCTTCTATACGATTACGCAAAGAATGGACAAAAAACTCATTATTCTTTTTAATGTACACCTTGCAAATGAATTATAGTTTCTTGCTACAGAAGTCTTTTCGATTTTTTTCTGTTTTTTTTTTAAACAAGCATTTTGCACAATAAATTCAAAAAAAAGTTCTGTAAGAAAATTGGCTGTCGGTTTTTAATCATTCTTGTAAAAATAAAATTTAAAATGCCACATTAGTAAACCCATACTATCGAGTAAACAAAATAAAATTAAACTTAATCGTAAGGTGCTGCCACAAATGGTAGAGCTAAGCATTATAAAGGAATTCCGACAGGGTACTCAATTGGCAACGTTGTTAAAACAATTACATATACAAATAATAATTAAGCGCACAACACAAAGACACAACACCTAAGAAAGAAACCATCGGTAATAAATGTATGGCTACAGCGTTCGAATATTTTCACTTATCGTTAGTGAAATGAATCCAGTTGGTTTTATAGAGGTTTTCAGCGATCTTGTAAATTAATTAAGTGCGATATGTGAAGAGTCCTCTCACTTAATTTGCGATTGATGAAAACGGGGAGTTTCCCCCCATTATGTATGTCAACCATTGTTGTAAATCTGGATATAAATACAGTAAAACTTATGGTAAATTTTATTTGCCTTTAATGATAGTGAAAATAGGTTTTTATTCACTCTGTATAATTTTTAATTTTATTCTCAAGTCTAGTGCTTTGTTTAAAAAATAAATGCAATTTACAATATTTAGCTTAAATATGTAAGACAGGCACACGTCTTAAATTTTGGTTTACATTTTGAAGAATAGTTAATTATCTCGGAAACGCAATGAGTTAGGTATAGGAACTGATAGTACTAACTAAATAGGGTTGCCCCCATCAAAATTGACATAATATAAGGTGTTCCATTTAAATTTTACACACCAATGTAATGACATTGGTGTGTAATTTTTTTTTGGGGCACTCTGTATTTTTCAAAACAATTTTAAAATGTGCTCTTTACGAATCCATATAATCCCTAATAAAAGTATTTTGAAAATATTATACCGCTCTTCGTATATAAACGAATGTGGATCCGCATTCGAGTTGTTAACACGTATAGCACAATTATTTTCAGCTGGCGGATGCGTGATAGTAAGAGGGCGTGCCCAATGGAGTGAGGCACCCGAAAGTATATGGAGAATCGTTATGAATCGCACGTGATTCATACAAAATACGAAATTTAGTTTTTATTGTAATGTATGTCTCCAGTCCTATACGCTGTTCATTCATAGAGCTTCTTCGAGCCCGTGACGTAAGTGGCGCGAGGGTGGGGCGTTTCCGCCAAGTGAAAATAATTCTGCTGTAGTAATAGTAACAACGTGTTTTGTTAGTAATTCAATAAATAGTAACATCAGCGTTTTTTATTAAAATTAAAAGAAGTAAAACGCCAACCACAAAACTCTACAGAGTCTATCATTAAAATAATAAACTAAAAATAATTCAACGCATAAAAAAAAGAACGTTTATATACATATATGTGTGTTTAATGCTCTCAACGAGAAGCGCTATATCATATTTACTTAATTAGTTGTTTTTCAGTCCGGCAAAGGAGTACTTAAGGTCAACAATGCATATATATGCAATCTCTCTATTTTTAATTACCCTGAGCAGCAGTATATTCGTAATTGGTGAGTATTGACACTTTGCTACTTTATATATACAATTTTGAAAGTGTTAGCTTAATTTTGTATTAAGTTTTTTGGTTGGGATTTGCTTGAGAAACTGCGACATGACGTTAATCATCACCGAAGACACTTACATAATTTCACGTACTTAAATATTCTGAACTCTAGATTGTAATTACTGTTTGTCCGTAGACGCGACGATATGTAAACCTTTGTCCTATTTTAAGGTGGATTGTAGTACGTGTAGATGTAGTGAAGATGGTACGAAGTATACCTGCAGGTGGAAAATATGCCAGAGAACAAGTGTAAATGTAAGTGAAAAATCTTCAGTATTACATTATTTAATATTTAGGATCACAACATTTACGCTTATGTGGTAAATTCTTATATAACTACCTAAATTATTTTTTACTATTTTGCTAATTACAGTGGTTTGGAAATGTTATTGACTACTACCAATAAAAAATGAGGGAAGGGGAAATGTTGTTCTCCGAATTTGTCGGTGTCTAGCAATAACAAAATAGCAAAATAAGAATGAATGAAGAAATTAATGTAATTATTTTTGATTGCATGGGTACTTATTTTAACCGGAAAACAGCAATTGAATCATCTTTTTTTTTTTTTTCGAAGAATTATATCACAAAATAATTTAGAATTTTTTGAGAATCCGGCAATAAAATATAAAAAGGTGAAGTTCTTTATTTTGTCATCCAACATCCAATATTTCGCATATCACATTTACTCTATATTACTTTTTACTTGAATTGAAAACAGAAAAGAAATAAAAGTCACTTACAATTTGAACTTCTTGAGGAAAAATTGATTATGACTAACAAAGAACTACATTCATATATACATTAAAATTATAAAAAGACGGAACTACATGTCAGCACTGAATTAAAACAATCTCTCTCAACATTTAGACATTAAATTGTCTTTTTTGTAATAATACATTAATTTTCATTTAATACTTTTTTTTATAATGTATAATAAATAATTAAGTGTAAAATATCGTCAGTATATAAGTACATATGTATATATTAAATTAAATTAGATATTTGAAAAACAAAACAAACACCATTACAATAATAATATTCATTATTGCAACCATGGGAACTCCAATGGGAAGTGAATACACTCTGTAACTTTTTTATTTTTTCAGATAAAAATTTTGAATTTTGAGGGCTTATAGTAGATCACGTTGTGAGTTTTTGCATTAACTTTAAATGTGCAAGTTATAGTCTGTCCATAGATATAACGATTTGACTTATTTATTAGCACCCAATTTTCAGAAAATAAATGCTATCCAACCGCTATAATACTTTTCGAGCACGGGTGGTTTACAGCGACGTATTCAGAAAGATTACTACATACAGGCTGATAAACTGTTAAAATGCAGTGACAGATTATCACAAATTTAATATACAAATAATTATCTTGTCTTCAATTTGAATTGTTTACTTTAGAATAATAAAGTTTAAATTGAAAATGGTAATTATAAATTACATAATTACTCCTCTACTTAAGAAAATTTCTCCTAATACGGCCCATTACCTCATTTACATAATCACTCGGTACCTGCAGCACCAGGTAGTGTATAATCCCCAGTAATCATTAAAAGTCAAATCGTTATACCGATGGACAGACTATACCTCCAGCTTGACCGGAAGCATTCCCAACTCTTGATTTTTAAATAGAATAGCCTGTATTTTTTTACATTTTTTGAGGCGTCGTGTTATTCTACGCATGATGAAGCCATCTGCGGATTTTTTTGTAAAGTAGCTATGTTTCATGTAAATTTTAAAACCGAATGAATTGCTTTTGGTTTGAATTGTTATCATGAGGAAAAATTCAAATCTGATGTTTTTTCTATCTGTCGTTAGATATTTTCCGTCAAAGTTTTAAAGCATAGTTTTTTCTTAAAAACTAACTTTTTCCAAATATAACTAGATTTTTTTCTTAAATTTTTGGTGCGAAAACTTTTAAAATCCATTAAGTGTAGTGAACAATTTAGGGGAGGATGCGCAAAGCTTTATCAAATGTAAAAAGATTCTTCCTTAAATAGTGATTTAAATTTTATCCATGAGCATTTTCGCAACTTAACTAAACTAATTCAATATTTTGAAACGTAAGCGATAAAGCTAGAAGATTGAATTAAAATTTGAAACAATAATGTAAATAACTTTACAAACATTTCATGAGGGTTTGGTGTTCGCTTAAATAATAAGATTGATTCGCTGGTAGCTCCGATTTAAATGTCCTGAAAGGCTTTTGTAGTAATATTCAAAATACAGACATCGATGGATATACTAAATTTAAAGATTATTTTTTTCTATGCGCCACTCACTAGCTGCGATGTTGAGCAATGTTTTTCTATGTTTAGACACTGTCGAATAAATGAACGCATTTTACCGAACAAAATTTGGAATATATTATAATAATTAATGTGAATCAAAAATGTTTATTGTGAGGTTATTAAGCATTCAGTTTAATTACAGGTACTATATTAAACGCAAAACAGTTTATACTTTTTCAGTATTTTGAATTTTTTCACTGCATTTTATAGACATATACATTTCATATGTCCTTATTACGACCCTGACGAAATATATTTCACAACTAATTTGCAATTTTTTAGATTTTTAGTTATCTTATTCTATGCCAAATTTCTGTTTTACTATTTAACTTTTTCCTTTTTTTTTAATTCTTTTCTCGGCGCGTAGTTGGCACATTTTCTGTAGGCACCCGTCTATGTCGTCTTGTACATTCGACACGGAACACGAAACGGGTATGGGGATAGTTGAAAAATAGTTCCCAAAAATATTAACAACATTATTTTGTTTTGTTTAACGGCTGATTATAGTATTTTGTGCTACTGATGGTTGCCCCTTGATTTTAGAAACCTTACAACTTTGCGATGCGATACCTTGATTATATTGTAATATTCTATCTTTTCATAACAAATATTTCATGGAATTAAACGTTTTTATATTGTCCATTTAAGTTATGACTATTAACTCTGTGATATATTTACATATAGTTCAGATCTCTTTTTCAAATGTGTATTGTATGTATACTAATTTACAAACTGTTGTCAGTTTAGATTTTTTTTGGTGTGTAAACGCATCTGTAGCCATGCCGCTTCATCGCTTGACCTACCTTGATTTAATTATTAAAATCGATTTTGTTTTCAGACATCCAAAGGATTTGAAAGACAAGCAATGTCAACTCAAGAATTAATCCGTGCAAGACGAGCTCTTCAACAAAATTAAAGATAGCTATCTATGTCAATGACGAACTGAAGGATTGAACCTATACCTACGGAGCATATTTTTTTGTTTTTTATTGATATTTTTGTATGTACATATATAATATTCATTTATAATTATTTATATTATGATCACGTAACTGATTGTATATGTTTTTATACAACTACGTTATAAACATATAAATAAGCGTTTTTTTTTTTATTGACTTACTTATTCTATCAGCAAATTATAGATATAAATAAATGCATAAAAGTTTTCGTTTCTTCAATATTAATACCTGTTTTGAAGTAATTGTTACTTATAGAGGTAGTTAGTAGTTAATTTGGCTTACAATGGGTCCTTATCCTTATACTTACATCAAATTAATTACAAAATTAATTAATTTAATTTAATTTAACACCTTTGCAATCTAAAAGCGATTCAAGTAAACTTAATACATGGTATTTATTTAAATGCACTAGTATAAATAGAACAGTCTTGCCAGAAATAAAATTATTTACAAATAAATGTAATTTCACCTTAATGTTTCAAGACATGTAAACAATCGTAGGTACAATGTAAATGTTCAACTTTTGTACACCTCAATTTTTATTTTTAACTGATAATTTTTTTTCTTTTGGTGTGGGATAATTCAATTAATTGGGCAAATGTGATAAAAGCTGACAGTTTTTAAGAAAAAGACATTATTACAATTTTACGAGAACCTGCCAATAGCAGACCTAGTTGGTTTCTATTTTCCGTGGAATATTACTCATACAATATTAATTAAGGTTTCTTTTTGTTAAAATTACGCAATACTTTTTTTTTTATTTCTATTTAACTTTTGTATTTAAGAAAGTATATTTTTTTAATGGGGCAGAACCAAATCTCCCTTCTAATCATCATTACGAATTGCGACCCAAATTTTTAACCTCATCAACTGCAGGTAACGGAATAGCGTTAATGGAAAACTTGAACGGGACGGTAACTTTGTTTGGTAGAAAAGACTTGCACTGTAAGAAAGAACGTTGCGCGATTTCGTTGTTCCCACAGGAATACACGGTGGTGCACAGTGGATCAAAAGGCGGTAAAAAGCGGACATTGACTGAAATGGTAATAACTTGCGTAAAAATTAACGTTCATTAACGAAACAAAATTTTGTCGAATAGGTAAGGTTGTATATTATATCGAGTAAAAAGAATATTGTTTTACCGTCACTACTTGTTTGTGAAAATGATGCTAAAGTATATAGTATTTGAAACTGCATAAATCGAAGAAATAGCGTATTTGTTGATATTAGGCTTGTGCGCAGTGCAGTCAAACTAATCACAAACTAGTCTGTTGGACCATTTCAGTCATGTTACGAATCGTCATTAGGCAACCATGATTATCTTACTGCTTAAATGAAATGACTAGCAAGAAACTGTCAGGGAGCGCCTCTGCCAAAAATGCAATATAAGTTTCGTAATTGTTTCTGCATGTGTGATGGAAGTTATAATGTAGACTACAATATTATGCAATAGGAAAAATATTGTGACCACTAAAAACTTTTAAGATGAAAACGTGGGCTTTGGGATCTTATTTGATTAAATGTCTCGACACTTTTATAGCAGGGATAGAGAGCATATATAATGTAAAATTATGTACCTCTGTTGTTTAATAGAAATGTATTCTAAACGTCTTTGTTTATAGTAAAACAATTCGCTTACCTTTCTTGATAACAAACTGTTGATAAACAGTAGCAGTTCCTACTTTTCATTTAACACAATTTTCAATTTTGCCGGTGAAGAATTAATAATTCTACAGCTTCTGGTAATAACTCACTTCTTCTATGTTCGTTTAATTTTCGTCTTGAATGGGAAATATATGTATCGAATGTGATAAGTAGTCTTGTCAAAATATCTTCGTTTTTTGCTATTTTCTGCCCGAAGTTTTTAAGGTCTTTATTTTGAGCTTCAGCAGCTTCGTCTGAAAGTTTTCCTATAGGAAGTATCACATGTTGAATGATATCTTTGTATTTACGCTTGATAACTTCTGCCAATTGAGCACTAAAATAACAGAAAGCATGCAACGAGTGGTCCCGACGGTATTGCGAGCCAGAGGAGGCTATTTCAATGAAAAAACGGTATAACAAATTACTTTAAAAAGAATGCTTTAATTGGTTTTTATGTTATTTTTTCTTCTTATTTGTTTATGTTTTTATTCGTAAGAATAAACTTTTATTTTTTTTGTATTAGCACTGTTTTCATTCACATTTCAAGTAGGTACCTAATTTACTACCTGTTCTAACTTCAGTGGCTGGTAGTGTATATGTTTCACAGTCCGACGATGCAAATGTAAACCGTAAAAGGAAAGTAGAGTAAAATAAGTATACATCGAATATAGACCACATTCCTGGAAATTAGCGATATAATAATTTCAGAAAAGGACCACATCAGATGTTTCATCGTGCCGCGGTTAATTTTTTCGCAGTAATATAATCCGATATCGTTTAATTGACTAATTAATGTTCTGTCATTCCAATTTTCTCGTTTTCCTTCTTTTGTTTTTAAGTATACTGCATTACGCTTTATAACAATTGAGTTTCGGCATTCGGCAAGTCATAGTTCATAGGTCAAGATCCCTCATTGCAGAAAAATATGTCTGTGTAATTAGTTAGTTTATATTTATGTAATTATAAAAAAACAATGTCATGTGAGTTATTAGGTTAAGCCGCATGACATACTATTACAACTGACTCCAGCGACACTTGATAATGTTAGATATACCATTCATGACTATATCTACACTGAGAAAAATGGATTGTAGAAATTAGATCGTAAATCTCTTTATGTTAATTACTAAAATAATTATTGTCAAAACGACAATATGTGGCGTATTAAGAGTAAAATAACCAGATTTTATCATGCTTATAGTAAGAGGCAAAA
This sequence comes from Cetonia aurata, assembly GCA_949128085.1. Taxonomy (NCBI): domain Eukaryota; kingdom Metazoa; phylum Arthropoda; class Insecta; order Coleoptera; family Scarabaeidae; genus Cetonia; species Cetonia aurata. Next base: position 47,842,496 of record OX421883.1, on the reverse strand, counting down.
TCTGGATGTTACCATCTACATCTTTTGGATGTAACAATTACTATACTCTATTGCTGAAAGCCTATATAATGACGTGGATTATATAGATAGTCGCTGCGATTGACTGCGATATTATCAGGTATTCGATGCATATTCAATTTCTAACATAAATGTTTGTAACGCTCTTCCCACCCCTTGCTCTATTCATTGTCGATCTTTACCGAAGAAATCGACCAATAAGCTGTTTTGCCGCGACAAAATTACTGACACGTGTTATGTACGTGTGATTCAGGTGTACGTATTCGTGTCGGTGCATGTTTATGTCTGGTCGTTCGTTGATTTCTGTGCATCGTAAGCAGAAATGAATGCAAACGTGGAAAACATTTTAATCGAGTGGGGGTTTCCACAGTTAATTAATATATTCAAAGGTAAGTAATAGATATTATATGCATATACTTCGTAGTGGGTACTTTATGCTTTGACAGAACATTAACCTAAATCTAACCTACTAGTGATTGTTATGTTAATGAAAGTAATACACGTTGGATATTTGTAATAATGGTTTTAAGGACAAATAAAAATATAAAATCAATATTATAGTTTTTATTGTGTAATATTCCACTTTCCTTATGCATGGGTAAAACCTTGTATAGTACTATATTTTAAATTACAGGTAAGTATCGCTGTATAGTGCCCACATATGATCCATTATATTATTGTTTACTATCTACTATTTTAAATGCTAAGGGACGTTAGATTATTATAGTAGAAAATAATATTGTAAGTACTACAAGGCTATATGGTAAGTATGAGCATCATGTATCGTACATGGTAAAATATTAAATTATACTGGGTACAATAAAAAATTTAACAGTTATTATCAAATATAGTCAGTGCTACTAGTGCTCAAAGGATGCTCTGTTATCATCTTGGTGATATATATATATTCTCTATGTCGAAGTGGCCGTCTTATTAACAATAATAAAATGTGTAGGAAATATACTTCTACTCATGGACATTATTCTGAATAACATAAGGTAAGTCTCCAAACTACAACCTGGAACGACGTGCATAATTGCACGGAAATGCAAGTCGTATGTACAAAACACGCATGCATCAAATGTGCGAGACGCCTTAAAGTATTTTTTGGCTATTTTCTTTCATACTAAAGGCTTGTAAACAAAAAACCGGACAACACGGCAATCCAAATGCAAACAATGACACTATATGCATAGTCAGGCACATCGGGAAATTGACAGGCAAAGTGATACTCTACGACGTCAACCGGCTTGGCTTCGATGTCGTTCGAAATGCTTTCGCAACGCGGGAAAGTTTCATCATTTTTTACCAAATTATTATTGGTTTTTAAGGATTAATACTTGGAGAATACTCTCTTTAGACACAACGAAATGATATTATTGATTAAAAAAAAAAATGGACAGGTGACGTAAGATACGCGTGAGTGCGGGGCTTCCGCCAACAGCCACTGCATGGATTGTCGCTGTGGCCTAGGGATGAAGCATAAACATCTTTCTCGTTTACTAGTAAACCATGACTGCATGTTTAAGTTCTTATCAACTACAGACTTAAGTTCTTATCAACATTTTCTCAAAGGCGTTTTAAGCACGTTTGACCGATATGCGACTATGCGTATTGCGTATATCTTCTGCAAGAGTTTTGCCTATATATTTGATTTCACAGCTCCCAATAAGAATCTATATTCAAACATTTGGTATTTAATTCCAAATAACATTTCAAAAAATGTCAATAAGCATTACGATTTCAAAGAGTTTAGTTTGAAGTATGATGGATTTTCGAGATCTTTATCGGGCAAGATAGATATGTAACTAATCAATGCTTTATTGAAGTATTTATAATAAATTTTATGAAATAAATTATTATTATTGTTTTTTTTCTTATGAGCTGTGAATTTGTGATATATCGGTGACCTAGCTGAGGTCTATCCTTTTTGTATACTATTATAACATTACATTTGTTTTGCCCTCATATCTATGAACCTAAAAACAATTTTAACCCATATTCCTTGGGCGTTCTGGATATTTTTTGGGTACATTTTCAATCTACAAAGAAATAACTTTTAATTCGAATATCAAATATTTGGTATAATTGGAATCCTTAAGAATTTCCCTTTAAAATTAAAGTTGACGACTCATGAGCTTGCTTTTAAAAAAAATCATTTTTTTATGTAAAAACTGTCAGAGTGTATATTGTCACGTTCTAGTGTATAAAACAAAATTAAATAATATTTGTAGTTTCTATGAATTATGTTAATACAAAAACCCAAAAGGTTGCGGTGTTACTGAGACTTTGTGAGTCGCCTCCCACAAAAAAATTAATTATATTGACAGTTACGAAGATTTGTAGCGTAATTGCGACACTCTAGATTAAAACATAGAAATTTAAAAAACCATATACAAGATGTTTCATTTAAAATTTATATTTATTCTTATTTTATAAAAATTATAATATAGGTTGAATAATTGGAAATATACAGTAAATAATGCAATGTAAAATTGTTCATATAAAAGTTGCCTCTTAAATTAATTACAGTGGTAGCAGAAAAGCATTATTTGCTTTAATGATTTCACACTGTAAGAAGTGCACAAACTGCATAATTGCCGTACTACCGGCTTTCTAAATACCTTAACTTATATTTTAGATTACTATATTTGCAATTCGTTCTCTTAATTAGACATAACTTTGATATAGAACGCACCAATAGCAAATTAAAATCAAATATGTACTAACTATCCCTACCTACATATAGATAATGGCTTATGGCACTCACTTTTAAAGCAGAGAATATATATGGAAAGGCAAAATTCTATTCAATAAGATATTTCTTTGAATATAAGAAATATATTCTGGGAATGCAGTTGTGATTAAGAGTATTCTAGCGATTACTTGTTTCAAAGGAAACGATGTGACGTCTAAAGGAAGTTTCTTTCACAACCATTCTATTTCAAATTGTTTCACGGTGACACTTGCATTTATGTATGGATCCGACTTTAGGTATTTGAAATCTTATTTTGCTTGTTTCGCAGTGGTGGGTATACGCTCATCTTTGTAAAAAATCCTAGATCTATACCGAGAAATATAAATATATTGCAAATATAATTAAGGGTATTAATTCAGGAACAATAATATATTATTTAAATATCCCTATTCATCCATATATTACTATTTATTAGAAGAATTAGAGGGCTTAATGTAATTATAATGATCCTAATTATCGAGTTTGCTTCCCCTATTGCTGCAACGTTCGACGGAAATGATAATCTTTGGTTATATTGTTATCTCCTTTATCACAAAATAAAATGCATATGAGTAACATTTTAACGGATCTATTATATTTAAATTAAGATGTATAATTTCTCAGTAAATATGCTATTGACTTTGCGCAAAACAAACCCATTTAAGTACAATGAATTCAATGTTTATTGCTGTATTTCATTTTAATCATGTTAATATATTTTGTCTGTGACCTTCAATAGATTGGTGAATATAAAGATATAATATTCTCTAGTTCACAGTCAACACAATATATCCCAAAGCTTTTCAGTATCTTATATGTATGGTCATAGACATATTTTGTATTTATATTTCTATTCACTATAGATTAGCCTTCAGTAGCATTCTTTCCTTACACTATACAACATATGTCTGTACATTACATACTTTTATTGTGCGTGCAATATAGTGGTACTCAGAGCAATTGACCAATCGCAATGGAACAACCGTCTTGGATAAACGAGAAGTTACTTGAAGTTTCTTTACGAAAATTCTTCGAAAGCGACAGACTCAAAATTTTGGATTTTTCTTGTAAATTAGCTATTGGCGAAGGTGAAAATTATACCACTCATGTATATAGAATTAACACCGACTTCATCAGAAGTAGTGGATCAAGGTAAATATTTAAATATCTCTTATTTTATTGTTGTTATAAAATTTTAATTACCTGCGTCTTTTAGGGAAGAAAAAAAAGAGAATATATCACTTATAATTAAATGCATGCGCGAAGGTTTGATGTCAGTTTTAGCAGAACAAATGGATCTCTTCCCCAAAGAAATTGATATGTATATCAATATTTTACCTGAGTTGGAAAAAGTCTATGGTAATGTTTTGAATGAATGTTTGAATGAATAGTTCTTAAAAATATTTTGTTGTAAATGTCTTTTGTTAAAATTATTAATACTATAATACTATAATTTTTTAAGAGCAAAATTAGTCAAAATATATCGTGATCACTGCAAATTAAAGGTGTACACAGAAAACAAATTACGGTGAAAGTTTTATACCGAGCAAACCAGCAGTAATATCAACTCGTTTTAGAAAATAACTTACACCTTTAAATCTTTGATAAACTTTCTTACACTTAAAAAGATTATTATCTCCCGTTTTTCACTTTAAGTGTTAGTTGTGGTCATTAACATATTTCGGAGTTATATTATCCATATATTTTCACTCTTAAGTGGTACAAATGTCACTAGTCAAAGTATACTCTCTCTGCCTATCTATTAATTTAGTAATATTTCACATTATTTCGTAACTCTAACGTCAAGTCTAACGAAGTCACATTTTTATAGATATATATTTTATAAAATTTATATAGCTAACTCTAAAGAAGAAGAAATATTGCATAATTTTAGAGCGTGCGAAATACTTTTCCACACTTTTAGTAGCTGAGAAATTGACCCTGAAAACGTGGTAACAACTATTGGCGACCGGTTTTCTTTCACTATTTTTTCAAATTACTTTAGGATTTAATAATCTATATTAGAGAAACCTAACAGCCCCCTAAAAGGTTTTATTAATTCTTTTTCTATGTTTTACACAAAATTTTCGATGAACAAAAAAAAATTAAATAATCTAGAAAATAGAAGAAGTACACTCCGCCAAAAAAGTATCGCATAATTTAGTTTTGAATCATAAAAGTATCGCATAATCTTTGTTTGTAGCATAAAGTTGTAAATATACTTTAATGCGCTCTAAGATATAATTTCTATGATTGTTTAAATAAAATACAGGCCAAATAAAAACAAGAACTCATACTTGAGATTTTTATTAAAACAAGAAATTATAATTTTGGAAAGAAAAATGTCATAACAGTAGCTTTTAATACTGAGTATTGCCACCTCTGGCTCTTATGACCGCTCGCATACGGTTTGGCAGAGATTCGATTAACCTCCGTATATAAGCCTGATCCAAATTCTCCCACTCGTCACGGAGAGCTTTTGCTAGTCCATGCAGGTCCGCTGGGGCAACATTTTGGGTTCGTATCCGTCTGTGAAGGAGGTCCCACACGTGCTCGATAGGGTTCATGTCCGGACTTACCGCAGGCCAATCTAAAACTGGAATACCAACATCGTTAAGGTATTCCTGGACGATTATTGCAACATGCGGTCGTGCATTATCGTGCATTAACATGAATTCGTTTCCTATAATTGGCGCATATGGTACTACATGTTCTTCTAAAATGTCCGTTATATACCTATGGGCAGTCAGTGTACCTCTGTCTACTGGTACTAACTCTGTACGACCTGTTAAACAGATGCCTCCCCAAACCATAATAGAGCCACCAGCGAAATTAGGTCTAGGTCTGATATTACACTGCGAATAGCGCTCACCGTCTCGTCTGTACACTGAGATACGGCTATCTGAGGTGTAAAGACCAAATGTTGACTCATCTGTAAAGAGTATATTGGCCCAGTCATTAATGTTCCAATTTACATGTTCTCTGGCAAACCTTAAGCGAACCACTCGGTGGTTCCTAGTGGGACGAGGGGCTGTTACAGCTACTCTAGCTCTTAATCCACTCTGAAGTAACCTATTCCGAATAGTTTGAGTACTCACACGAGTATTTCTGACCCTAGCCAAGTCGTTCTGCAATTGTCTCGCAGTTACATGTCTTCGACGTAATGCTTGTAGTAGTAAATAGCGGTCATCTTGGCGAGTAGAACATCTTGGACGACCTGGTACAGGCCTTCTACTGTAAATGCCTGTTTCCCTATATCTGGCTACGGCTCTAGAAACAGTTGACTGATTGATGTTCATCAAATTAGCAACGTATGCTTGAGATCGTCCATCTTCGATTAAAGCAACTATAGCAGCCACTTGTTCTGAAGTTAAATTGCTCATTTTAGTTTTAAAAGCGTTGGTACAGAACTCTGACTTCGCACTTTAAAATTTGTCCGTATAGGAAGACTTTCAATAAACAACTGAGCAAACCTTACACATATGCATTTTTCTAAATGTGTTCTTTTAGGAAAAAAATAAAGTAAAAACGCTAAGTTCCATTATTTTGTTAGTGTTTTTATAGTTCACATACACGAGGCAAACTTTTTGTGAACGTATAAAAATATCTTGGTTCATAAATGCCCTTTTTTAGTTTATGCGATACTTTTTTGGCGGAGTGTATTAATGCATTATTTAAATTTCTTATTTAAAAAAATTATACTTTTATAATTATCTACAAAAATATAAAATAAAAACCTCATAACCTTAATAATATACGTCTAAACTAAATATAAATAAGATCGAAATAAAAAATGATGGGGTTTTCATATTTTCTTTATACCAAACCGTATATTGTATAAAACTTGAGATAAAACTCCACAGTACGTATTGACGGATAATCTTCACATCTATAGTAATAAAATACTCCTTGTTTTTTCATAAATAGCTATTTTTATACGCATATAATAATTTACCTTTACTAATTTCTTATTTTTACACATTTTAGGGAGCAGAAATATCCTCTCAGCACCGTGCATCAATGCATCACTTGATTCGCCTCTATTCATAATCTTGCAAGATATGTGCGCATTTGGTTATGAAGTAAAGCAAAGACAGTGCGGTCTCGATACGGAACATGCCCTAAAAATTATGGAAAAGATGGCAATATTTCACGCATCATCGCACATATTATTAAAACAGGTAAATAGTCGGCAGCATCAAAGAGCTACATAATCATTTATCATGTAAAAGTCGATACCGTTTCCAAACTCTGTACTTATATAAGTACATTTTCTGTAGGTGAAAGGTCTGTCATTAGTAATTTTTATACCGTATCATTTTCAGAAGACAAAACAACAACAATTATATACTCCAACTTTTACATATAATAGATATCGATGTTTGTATTGTAGTTTATTGACGTTAAAATAAGAAATAAATGGGAAAGCTGCGCAGTTGTGGCCTTTGAGGCAATCGGCGCCATCGCCTTTCTCGATTCCTTTGAATTTTTTGAAGATCAGCGAAATTCCTGCTATACATAGCTAAACTGCCATATGAAGTTGGGGTATTACCCACGCGCGGGTTCAATTTTGTTTTTATGGTTAAATTATGTTTTTCATAATATAACGAATGTCCCAAGGTGGATGGCTTATATTTTCTAGTAGGTTATCCATATCCATATACTTCTATATCATCAGGAATTACCAATCATCAGAATTAATTCAAATTTTGTATGTGCAAGTTATTCGAGGTGAACAACGTTTCTAAAATATTTTCATCCATGCAGCGTTGCCGCTTCTACTAAAACCTGCTAACAACTTTTTTAACGCAAATGGACCACGCTGTATTCCTTATCATGGTTGGATTCCTTATTAAATTTCATAAAACTTTCACACTTATTTCTTTATACCTATCTTAACCTTTAAGTAGTGGCATGGCGCCTATGCGGCGCCAGAGACTCTTTAAAGCGTTATAAATTAATTTCAATATTTTTTTTTTTTGAAAATTTGGTCCTTGCATAAGTACGCAATCTTCGCTCTTTGTGAAATAACTAAAAGTCCAATTTTTGAACATGACTTAAGGAAACCTTGGACTAACCTCCTATGTTATTTGAATCTAGTTACATTATACAGGGAGTTCTACACGTTATCATCAGGCCGCATGTTAGAAACACTCTGTATATTAATATTTCTTCGTAAAACCTGTTAAATTTACTTTTCGAATATGTATGGTGTTCCTATGCGGCTAGATGGACGTGGTAGAGTGTGGCAATCACGGGGAGAACGCATTCTGTACGTTTAGTGAAAAAGTCAACTTTCATGGAGCCTCAGTTATGGTGTGGGACGAAATATCTGTGGAAGCACGAACTGATTTGTATGTTATTCCAGGGGGTTGTTACTTATGCACAATTTATGGAAGACAACTTCCTCCATATGCATGGCAACGTGCGTCACATGTCGCTAGAGTAGTAATGATACCACCTTATTGGTGACGGGCACTAGCTTTCTGCAAGCTAATCTAATGGCCAATAACGCAATTAATAATCTATACCGTTGGGTGTGTGCCAATGTCTAAACGAAGATACGACCAATCTCTGCTATTTCATACCTACCAACGCACGATAAGTGCGCAATGCAACGTTCAAATCAACAGTTCTAAATTTCTTGGGGTACACATTCAAGAATATTTATTATGGGACCATCACTGCGACAGTTTGATAAAAATCTTACACTCGAAGGCATACCTGTTCCCAAGTCTACGTTCTCAAATAGCGCTAACCACATTGCTCAGTATACTATCCTGAGGTCCAGTCTCGTTTGTGCTATCGTCTATCTGGGGTGTGTCTCCACCAGCAAAGAAAGTTTTTATAGCCCAGAAGCAGTTTTTAAGAATCCTTGGAGGAGTTAAACCGTTATGCCTCTGCAAACCATTTTAGTCTATCGCCCCTTCCTAGTCTTTATATTTATGAAGCTGTGTGCTATCATCATAAAAATAACCAAAATGTAAAAGACATTCACGATCACTCCACCCGCCATAGAAATAATTTCTTTTTTTTCACGATGCGATTTGAGCATTACCGACAGAGGTGCGTCCTACATTTGAAAGAAATTACATAGTAAATTGCCTAACAACTTAAAAACCACTGTCGGTTTTAGACAAAACATAAAAGCATTCTTACAGAAAAGCTGTTACTATAGCCTTGAAGATTTTCTTTCTGCTAATTTTTAGCAATTCTATTATTACTGTGTAGGTACTTTTTAATTTTGTTTTCTGCTTTTCTCTTGTATTATGTTGAGTCTACTGTGTATGTTTATTTGGCTTTCTCAATACTTTATCTCTTTTGTTTTTGTTCTTTCTACTGATTGTTTTATCATGTATGATACCATTATAATATATTATTATAATATATTATAATGGTATCAAATATTGTTATTATTATTGTAAAGAATTACCTTCATTTGACACTTCTCAAATGAACTGGCCGGCACGTAGTCACTACCTAAATCCTATGGAGCATATATGAAATATGCTTGTTAGAATAGTTCGCAATATCTACCTGTTGCTACTAACCTTGAAGAACTTCGGCAGGTTCTTCAGCAAAAGTGGGAAAATATCTAACAAAATAAAATACGGCAGCTCATTGATGGAATGACTAGAACAATAACGACTGTTATGCAAGTTCATGGTGGTAATATACAGTTTTAAGCCAATAACCTTTCCAGACTTAATAAGATTAGTGTTGGTTATTGTAAGTTTACTGTTTATATTGTTCTTGTTTATTTTGAGAAAGTTTCCGTAACTTTCATGTTGTTACAGCTTTTCTCTTTCTCAGTGACTCTGTACTATTTAGTTACACGGTAGTCTAGTAATTTAATCATCTTAAACCTAATAGCTAACGTTAGAAAACTTAAGAAGTCTAATTGTTTCGACTTTGATTCTGATTCTTCCGAAGCAGGATTAGAAACTCATGTTTAGCGATCAAAAGTTTTATATTTGATTATCTCGCTGAAGAAGATCGCGATACAAATTTGTTAAGCAGATACCCGGAAGTAAGAGATGTTTTGATTAAATCAATACCTCTTTTTCATCATCAAGAGCGATTGAGAGATTATCCTCTTTCGCCACAATGGTTAATCGGTCGAAAGTACACAGGATTTGAGGAGTGATCTCAAATCCAACTCAAATTATTGTTAATTCCATATCATTATTAAGTTATTTTTATCTCCGGTGTGAAAGCCCTCCCCTTGTGATAAACAGATACAAAGTATTGTATTTTGTGTAAAGATTACTTAATAGAAGTTAACCAAAGATATGGATTTATTGATGATGATAATCCAGTAATTGGGTTTTGGAACCTTTGGTGTAACAATATCACACTGACAAAAGTCAATGCTAGGTTTTCCACTATCACCAAACAACAATATTGTTGTTTGGTGATAGTGGAAAACCTAGCATTGACTTTTGTCAGTGTAACTATGATGATAATGATAACCAATATAAAAAAAGTAAAAGTTTTTATATTGACTTAACACCAGTATGCTACTGATCTACAAATTTGTAATCACGTTCATCAGAATTACGGATTAACAACCACAGATTACTCAACATAATGCGGATTGCCGATTACATGTCAATTAAACACCAAAAAGACACACATCCTACCTTTCAACTTGCACGCTACAGACTTCCCTATTGAACACAAATGAATAAATGGACATATTTTATTTTTCAGAAGCCTTCAATTATAAAAGAATTCTATTCCAAAGGGGTCTTTTGCGAAATAGACGGTATAAAAAGCTGGTTGAAACTTGGTTTTGATATGATGACAGAAATGACTGAGAATTTTAAAGGTATAGTATTTAAGATCATTTTAATACTAATTATGCATTTCAAGGCTACCACAACATTGCAAAATTGCAATAAAAAGTAGGCGGAAATTTCCGAAATTATTTAAACTTCGTTGCTGCGTCCTTTAATGCCCAATTTTTAAAACGATAAGGCAGTTCCTGGTTATTTGCTCAGTATCTGACAATTTAATAAAAACGAATATCTTGAACAACAGATAGTGACATCGCAGCAAATATCTGATCTTTTGTAAGTTATCTGCTCCATCACCTGTTGTTACCTGTCGATATCGAAGTGTTTTGGTAATTTTGGATTATCATGTCTTGATCCTTGAAATCACCTGACGTGCTGCTATACGTTTACTTGATTTATTTTTTTTAATTATTTACTGTGCACTTATATGTTAAATACAACTGATGCAGCATAGCTGACAATATTATACATACACAGATTATATGCACAGCGTATAATACTGGAAACAAGAAAAGTAGTGTATGACAACCAATCATGAAACTATACCAAAAGAAAACATTGAAAATGCAAACTATTGAAAACGACATTTATACATTCATACAGAAACTCTATTTTATGTAAAACGTTATCTGTTATACGCTAGGTTAGATGGATATCTAGAAGATAATTCTGACATATGTATATCTGCAAGATATTTCTTATCTACGAGAAATGGGGCATTAATTTTTTTATTTAATTGACTAAAACCGATATGTTGTTGTGAGTAACATAATAAACGGCAAATATTCTTTATGCATTTAGGACATTCGTGTAATCTAAGTGATGATTTTATCTCTCAAAGAATAATCTTATAATATGTGCTAATACATGTCATATCTATTTGTACAAGTTAAATCATCGTTAGTTCATATGCATGTTACAAATACTGATGGATTTCTTATAATACTATTTTCATTTAAAAATATGTGGCTAATTCCCTGTACATATTCTCAATATACATTGTTTAACTTATTGTTTGTAAATCACATTGTACCTAATATCGTTATTACGTAAATGTTTACCTACTACATATTATTCAAAACATGTTGTTAAAACTTGCCAAATGGAAAATGTTAACCTTGTACGCTGCTCACTATTACTTTTTTACATAGTAGCATTACATATTTTGATTTATAAAAATGAAATGTATCTATTCCGCTGTCATAGTCTTTATAGAATCGAATATTATATATGCTATATTTGTATATAATAATATTTGTATGTCCTTCATATTTATATAATATAAACAATACAAAACACAACATGAGAATCTTTTTAGTGTTTCGAATTCCAATGATTCCTAAAATTAAAGATTCGTATATACGATTCGTACGGAAAGATTCTGAAACATTCCGTGTAGTAACGACGGGTGACGTCGACGACAGTCATCAAAGCAAGCGAAATTTAAAAGTAATGGTGAAGTTAGTGTTGGGCACGGTAGGGGAAAATAACTATCGTTAGCGAGGACCAGACAGGCTCGTGTTAATTCGTTTCGAGGGAAAGGGGTTTGTGTTGCTTACCGGCTTTCCCGAGAGTCGACTAAACACGAGTCTGCCTAGTCTGCGCTAACGATAGTTATTTTCCCCCACCTTGCCCATTACTAGGTGAAGTAAATCATTATGATCACACGAAAATCCACACTGGATGCAAGAAATAGATAATTAAAATGTGTGGATCGTAAACACGTGGTGCGATATCCTTGGTGACCGGATAATTGGAGCATATCTCTTTGAAGAAACGGTAAATAGGAATGCGTACAGCAATTATTTGATAAACGAGTTTACCAGTACCATTCGAAAACGTAGTTACAGTTGGAAACAATAAATCGCATGTGGTTTCAGGTTTCAGCATGATACCTGTCCTGCACTTTTTGCTAGAGCACATTGATGGAGAGTCTGAAGTTTTATGCCCTGCTACATTACCAGGCCTTACGTGTTTAGATTTTTATCTTTAGGGAAGGTTGAAAGATATTATTTATCAAAATCGCCCGTACTGTGTAGAAGAAATGAAAACCACGATAAGGGACGCAGGTAGACCCATAAGCAGAGAAGAACTAGGTCGAACACATATAGGAACTTAGAATTCCGGATTGAACGATGCATAGAAAGAAATGGCAGACATTTTCACATTTATTTTTATTTAGTTAGTTAATACGCACATTAGGTTCAATAATTTTTTCTTTAGGGTTATTGTAGCCCATTCTTTTTTTAAAGATTTTTGCATTTAACGGAAGCTCTCTAATGAAATATAGTACCTACCGTCGTTACATCTGGCACATTTAAATTATTGATTATGATTACTTGCACATAAACAAATAACTCTTCTTTTGTCGGCAAATTAATGTAAAAAATCTATTTCAATACTCAAAGACCACATAAAAATCGACCAAGATACAGCAAGGAATGTACTGAAATTTTAATAGATGAGAAAATAATGGTTAATATCTCGAAAATGACTAATGACAAATAGGCATATTAATCCTTAATAATTATCGACGCAGAATTCATTTTTACATCGAACTCTATAATTAGAAATATAATGTTACATTTGAAAAAAGTTGATTATCTGAGGTTAAAGATGTCGAAGTTGACCATCGATTAATGAACACTCTGTATGAAATGTAGTAGTTTCCAGAACATCACCCACAGAGTGACATGCGGAGTTCTACAGGGCTCACTCTTAGGCCCAACTCTGTGGAACATATATTATGATCAGTACTTAAAATTCCTATGCCGATGGGAGTGCAACTAGTTGCATATTCAGATGACTTGGGGGCCGTGGTGACCGCCAGGACTCCAGAACTCTTAAAATCAGCAACCGAGGCTTGTCTATCCAGCGTGATAAAATGATTGCAGAAGAAGCATCTGAAATTGGCGCCTCACAAAACAGAGGCTGTCCTGTTAGTAGGGGGAAGAAAAACTAAAGAACTGAATATTAGAGTCGGAGAGGTGTCAATCAAAAGCTAACAGAGTCTGAAATATCTGGATGTCTATTTGGATAGGAACCTTACCATGGGAACCCACATCCGTAGAACGGCGGAGATAGCTGGGAGGGCTCTTACAACACTCTGCCACATTCTGCCAAACATTGGGGGACCACAGGAAAACAACCGACGGGTACTATGCACGGCGGTCCAGTCCATCATGCTGTATGGAGCCTCCATATGGGGGAACGTTATGGAAAAGCACATCTAATCTAATAAGTGCATACAGAACCACATCCACCGAGGCACTGCTTGTGTTGGCCAGAGTACCGCCAATCGAGCTTATAACCGAGCAGAGAATGCAGATCGAGAAGAAAGGTGCAGATTGTAGGCAAGAGACATACAACAGTATGATGAAAAAATGGCAAGATAGATGGGCAACGGGAAAGGAACAAGCTCAATGGACAAGAGGTTGACAGGAAACATGGACAGCTGAACTGCTATCTTACTCAGCTGCTGACTGGGCACGGGTGTTTCCGTGCATATCTACACCGCTTCAAGGCTGCCGATTGCGCATCAGAGCAATGCGTGTACTGCCAACAGAGATGCCTGCCGCGCGGAGATTACCCTAGGTGTATTATTAACTCCTGATAACTTAGTTAACGTCATCCTAAAAGACGAAAAGAGCTGGAGAATCGTTGAATCTATGGCAAAAAACATTATTAGCTGTAAAGAGAAGGACGAGCGAGCACGACAAGCACGCATGACACTATAAAGGAAGGTAGCCCGAATACCTGCAGCACTCCCTACTCGAAATAATACCAACAAGCAGTTCCGAGCTAGGAAGACGATCGTTTGCAAAGAGGGGTTTTTAGTCAGTAAAAATCTGACACTACCTCGAGATACGGGCGGTCCAGGTGCCTTTGGAAGGTTTACCCCTTTATAAAAAAAAAAGTAGTTTCCATGACAGTATTTGGTATGCACGACTATTTTTCTTATGCCGTAACAAAATAAGAACATTATCTCTAATGGTTTATAATATACAGTATACTATAGTAGGAGATGCAAATGTCAAAATTTTGACAAAATCGTGAATATCTCAAAAACGGTTAAATTTAGAGATTATGAACTTTAGTAAAAAATTATATTCAATTAATCTGTAGAATTCATTGAAGTACTAAAAAATATACGATTCCATTTAAAATAAGAAAATTGCTATCGACTTCCGGTATAATGGAACGTTGAAAATATTTTCAGAGGATTCTTTGTTGGAGGTTTTGTTATTAAATTTTTTGTCGCATGAGTCTAGCTTTCATAGTGGACGAGTGGTCTAAAACAACCTGTATATTGTCACAATATAATAATTATTGAATAACAACAATAGTTGCATGTCAAAATATTTTGAAGCATTTTTGTTTCTAAATTAAATTTTAAAATTTAAAGTATACCATATCCAGACACCAAGAAATTGACATTACTATGAAGAAGTAGTAGACCATTGAAGAGATCCGCTTTAAGAAAGTCCGCTAACAAAAAATTAACTATGGTTAATTGGAATACATGTTTTTTGAGGGCATTCTGGTTTTTAAATATTGTTTTGTTTGTTCGACACATACACTATCACAATTTTTACAAGGAATGAAATATATGAATATTAAGTTTTTGTTGAAGGGAGTTTTAGGTTTTAATTGCTGTGTGAAACAAGACACTAAATTGTGTGTATTTTTATATGATTATTTTATCTAATAATGTCTACGTGTAGAATTAATTTTTTTTCCATATTTATATAAGAATATCTTAGAATATTTTTGTTATTGGATTTAGATTTGTTATTTTTTTGTTATAAAGTGTTTTGACAATTCGTATTTGTCTTTTTGCCTTCAATCTAATAATATAATCAGTACATTACTTGTTTGTCTCGAATATACAATTTTAATGCGTTTGTAATTGTTCGTTTAAAAACATGATATGCAACTATATTGCTGCTATTTAACAATTATTATATTATTGCAATATATAATTTGAACGTCTAAGAGTCCTCGATAGGCAAAATAAAGAACCAATGAAAGGCAAATATGTTTCCGTTTGCTAGAACCTGAATAGTATTTTAAAACACAAGTGTCACAATGACGTTTATGTAATGCGAGTACAAGTTTGAATTTCGAGCCGCGTAGCGGCGAGAGATTAAATGTACGAACGTATTACAAGTTATTGTGGCACACGTTTTTTACAGTATTTTTTCTAATTTGCACGTGAATCGCCCATATTACGTTCTGGCAAGAGTCCCGCTAGTGCGTTAATATCTCATTACAGCACAGAGTGCGGTAATATTTTTGATACCCCAAATTCCATTATGGACGTTCTCCAGATGTTCTTTCAATCGGTATATCATCCAACTACTCCAGCTCCATTAGCTGATACTTCGGGATTGGCAACCGGATGTGTGATTGATCTCAAATATATAATACAAAATGATATCTTAAATGCTACAAAATCACTGAAGGATAATTACACTGCTGGGAGTGACAATATTCCAGCTTTGATTGTCAAGGATTGCGCTCAGGTTTTTGCTTCTCCACTTTGCTATTTGTTCAATCTTGCTCTTAAGACGTCTAGTTTCCCAACTGTGTGGAACGTTGCCAAGTTGGTGAAGAAAAAATACTGTAAAAAACGTGTGCCAGTGCTGACGAATTTTTGGCTTGCTGCAACTTTATCTTTCTTACACAGTCCCACCGTAATCCGCGACGGAGTAGACAATCATTTCGAAAGACAATAATAATAAAATAATTGACGATATGGGACAAAGATGCCGCTACCTTTTCAGCTTGCGTAGAGATTAACATTCGCAGAATTTGACATTTGTAATTACGCTAAAGGACTAAATGTCAAAATAATTTTTAGAATATGCGCATGGGCAATCGTGTGTGGATTTTTAGTTCTCTTGGATACGTCGAAATTTTATCCAATCGATTGTTGGTATTTTCCCTTATTATGTTTTCTTTATTAAGTAGGTACTTGTTATTATGTATGTTGTTTGTATGTCGGCAGAGTTATTGGGATAATAATAAAACGAAGTTACCATTGAAAGTGTGGGCGTTTAATTAATTGAAAAGCATAAAACTAAAAGTGAATAAAGTTTAACATTAATAAACCACGTTCTGGGTGGGTAACGGTCACAAGAATGGAGTATTATACGCCGCACCAGTTGTGATAAACTGGTTGTGATAAAACAATTTTACAGTGGCAATTCCGGGAAAATAACTAGAGATTTATATGCAGTAAACTATCCCGAGGGTCGTATTCCTAGCGCAAACACTATTTATAAGACAGTAAAAAGAAAATAGTTCCTGGTAATAATGTAAACGATTTAGAAATTCAAGTTTGTGCTTTGGTAGAATTAAATCTTACTATATCATCTCGACAAATTTCACTTACAATCGATCAGCTGTTAATATTCATAAATCGCTGGAAGATACCTACTCTGAATAATACGATGTATAATTATATATTATTAGGATTACTTTAAGCTAGCTTATTAGAAAATGATATAAATAAAAATATTTTAAATTGTAAATAATTGGCTAAAAACCATATACCAGCAACCGTATTTGTGCATACAGGCAAAATATCCTTTACAACAACGCGGTTTTCGTGTAAATTTACTGGATTACTGGCTATCGTACAGGTTTATGTAATTTTGTGGGATGATAAGGATGGTACGTTTACTACCATTGTATGTTTAGATATCTATAACGCCATCCTTCGACTTGAAATAAAAGACCATAAGCAGTTATGTTGTGCGTGGATCATTACAACACTTGATTAACATAAATTTTTATCAACACGTGATTCCGTATTCGCATACAAATACTAAGTATAATGACAAATCTAATCTATACAGCCGTATGGAGTCGCAAATATTTGTCTTGAACAAGTCTGTTTATATACGGACCTCAATTCCATAAAAAATTTTGAACGTAAATTCTTCAATCTCTTCTTTTTGTCGGTACAGGTCACTTGTTCTTGACCCTAACATATGGAGAATATTTGCATGCGGCTAAACATAAAACAAAAAATGAGGCATGCTGAAAGGAGTTATTTGTTTGTTTGGGTTTCTATTTTATCGCTTCAATAAAAAAGAGCTCTAACAAGAAGAAAACATAGATATGAATCCGGGAAGTTATTTCTAAATATTGTTCCGCCACCCCTGATATTGTAGCAAATCGTAATCCATTTATAAAATCGCAATCGTAAAATTGATGCTGAAGAGAATATAATTCATTCTGCATAGGTATATTCCAAAATAAACTGTCGTATTGTTATAGATGACACTTAAACAATGCTCTGTTGACAACATTCTTGCATAGGATTGCACACGGTGGTGGGGGTTCGAAGCAGCCTATAATATTTATCATAATAGAGCAATAATTATCGAAAAAATAAAGTGTCAGAGAAACTTTATTAAATAAACTAAATTATAACTAATTTATAAAATATGTTTTCAAGCTTTATTTTATCGAAGTTCTGCATAACATCATCAAAATATACCGCCTTTGCAAACTTTTCTTCTACGGTCTAAATTGCCAAATCTAGCCTGTATCACAAAAAAATCGAAATTTTTTAACAATCTAAGCTTCGTCAAATTCCCTTTATAAAACGTTACACACACAAAAATTTGTTGTATCATGTCAAGGTAAGAGTTATTTTTGTACTTGTTTTGATGGCGCATAAATAGTATTTAAATCTTTATACTTTTTACGCCACTTGTTTCTTCTAAAATTTGTCATTGATATTGTTGAGTTTTGCTACGACTGAGTTAAAATCATTGTCAGGCATTACCATGTGAATACTTTTAATTTTAAATATGTCTGAGATTTTTTCTATCGTAAAGAGCCTTTGCGAAAATTATAAGGCAACAATGCGTGATAGTTCCTCTCTCTAATCGTTTTAAAAATGTTCGTTTTTTCAAAGCTCTATCGACGGCTGTTTAGAAATACATATAGAGTTTTCAATTTCAAAATAATGTTTTGAGTTAATTTTTGGCTTTCTAAAAATCGCCTGTCTTTTTGCATCACATAGGATGTGGTATCTCTGTTATCTAGTGTCCTTGCAGAGCACAGTGACCTTAGGAGCCCTGCTGCTATGCGAAAATGGTTCTTACTAAGCTTTAGTAGTTCTTTACTCTTCTTCGTTGATGGTGTCTTGATAAAGGCCTCTCTGGAAGTTTGTGTTTCTATTGGACCCAACTTCTTACCTGCTCCCGTACTGTGCTTTTAGGTACTCCTAGAATAGGTTCTGCGTCTATCAATGAAGTCGATATTCCCTTTCTTGCCAACTCGACGGCCATTCCGTTTCTTTTGTTTGCCGAGAACTGAATATATTCAGTTCTCAAAGACATTCCCCAACCAGTCTTGATGGTATCCTGAGGTTCGCTAATGTCCTCAGTATACCTGGCTGTCTGTTGCAATACAGATCCGTTTGATTTTATAAGTTCTCTGATGATTTCTGTTGCACAATGGAATATTGCGTATGTCCTTGCTTGAAAAACACTGGCATACTTTCCGAGTGAAATTGTGATCATTGTACTTCTCACCTTCCTGTAAATAGCTCTAGTCCCATTCTCGGTTTTTGATCCGTCTGTAAGCCAGACAAGTTCACCGAGTCTGTTGGATTGATTCCAGCTAATCCGATCCGTGATTTTCCCCTCGAAATTGCTGTTAAATAGATATGTCGAAATCACGTAGTCTAATCTCATTCCCAAAAGATTGTTGATTCTCATATGTCCCATTCTTGTCTCGCACATTATCACCAAATGGAGAGGAGAGAAGTCTAGGAGGCATTCAATTGTCGCTGTAGGAACAGTCCTCATTGCTCCTGTTATTCCTAAACACCCAAGCTTCTGTATCTTGATGAGTTCAGTCATAACAGTTTGCAGCTGCAACTTACTTAATTAATGAATAAGAAATTTGTGAGAAAAATGGAACTTTCTTATATTGTACATCTTTCCAATCATTAAATAGTTTAAGTTATCTTCTAACCTTAAGTTAAAGAATGTAATTTTGCTGTTTTGAAACCATGAAATAAAGTATCAGTATGTTTGTATTAGATTTAGAGGCTCTATATCTCTTTCAGATCTAAAATTTTATTATGAGAAGATTAAGAAATTATCTGAGAACGGGATTATAAATTACCCCGCCCCTACATGGTCTGCATTCAACGTCATAAACCATGGTGACTCGTGGGTTAACAATATGATGTTCTGCTACGACGAAAACGGCAAGATAAAAGATTGCATCTATGTAAGTTACCTGTGGCAAAATGTCTAACAATTTTCTTTTACGTTTCTTTGCGTTACAGATCGATTTCCAACTGAGTATATACGGTAGCCCTATTATCGATTTACACTATTTTATAACTACTAGTTTGGCTGATGGTATTATTCAAGACGTGGACTATTTTATAGATTATTATTATATTCAATTGCTAAAGGCACTGAATAAAATGAAATATAGTTTAGAAAAAGTACCGTCCTTAAACGAATTTAAGAAAGAATTTCGGAACCATGCTTTCTACGGTAAGTAGACAGTTATTAGAACCGAAATAATGCCAAAACAGTTATTATTATAACGGTTCTGACCTAATATCAGTTTCGGTTCTATATCGATTTTTATATCGGATTTATTTTAGGTATATATCGGTTATTTTCGGTTCTATATCGGTTTTAGTTTAGGCACAGTGATTTGTTATAGTATGTCATTGCATGATATAGATTTATAGAAGTTTTAGGATATAACTTTCAATTTATTCCTGGTGTTTTATACCGAAACTAAAGAAACAGTAATAATTCTGTCGGGTTATTGCAAATAGGGGTGCATATATAGGATTGACTAGTGCTCGTCACTCCAGGGAAAGCGATTCTCTCAATATCGCTCTGCAAAAAGTCTCTGCATTCATAATATAACTAGCGCAGACCATTCTCCATGCGCGCCATGTGCACCTGTATGGGAGTGTAATTCGTAATATACTAGAATATGCGATAGAATAGGGACGCAACATGAGCTTGTTACCGATATAAGTATAGAAGTAAAGACATTTATTCTATCAGAAATAATTAAATATACATTTGGTTTTCTGCTATTAAAGAATATGCAATACAGTCATCCCCACATCGGCGCTCATGGCGCGCACGGAAAGTGGTCTGTTCTAAATATAACTCAGTCTGGATCGTATGCATGCCTTGCCGAAAAACTTACAAAAACGCTCCAATAGTTTTTCCGTGGTTTTAGGTTTAGTTAGACAGGAGAACGTAAACTAGTGGCCCGTTTATCCACTTTTATATTTAAAGTAGGTAATCTTTATTCCTGTTGGTGTTTTTTATAATGTAAAACTATCGCCACACTAATCGTCAGTTGGATTTGACACAGGTTTATTCATTGATCATGAAGTTGGAGAAAGTTAAAGCAAAAATGCTTAATTACAAGTACGATTACCAGCTTCGTATTACCGTATTTAAAAATTCCTGTCATCATATTCGCGTAATCTTATTCGCAATATAGTATAATTGCTATACTTTTATGGTAAGCTGTTTCAATCTTAATTCTGTAATTGCTATATCTGCCAAGACCGATACAGAACCGAAAATAACTGACATAAAACCGAAAAAGAACCAATATTATCACCGTAATCGAAACCGATATCTTCATCAATGTCGGTTCTAAGTAACTGTTATGGAAAATAACGATTCTTCATAACCGTTTTGAGAACCGACATCGTTATCGTAACTGTTTTGAATCCCTGCTTATAACTATAATTGTGTATTCTCCCTCCCTTTTTACTTATCTCGCCATTATTTATAACAAAACTTTTCAAATTTTAGGTGTGAAGACAATGGCGTCGGTAACAGCATTGGTTAAAAGTAGTGGAAGAGACGACGCCAGTTTTAATGACTTGATGGCTAATGGTGGGGAAGGCAGTTTTCGCCATCATTGCTACAATAATGACGCGTATAGAAATGCACTTATACAGTTATTACCAATTTACGACAAATTTGGTGCACTTTCGTTGTAAAAAATATATAAGCTTTGTTCCTACAAGAATTCTAGTTATCGAATAGACGTCAAATGCGCTTATACTGCACGAAACACAAGGAGCTTGTAGATAAATTATGCTGGCAAAGGTGTTGCCATTTATATGCATGAATATTGCTTCCTTCACCTGTATAAAAGAATAATCCACAAAGGCACTATTATCAGGCACATATTTCTGTTTGCATATGAAGCGGATATGCAATCAGTGTACCAATTCATGAACGCTTTTGTAGGTACAAATTATTCTCTTCGCATATAAAATTTCAAGAGTATTCGCTACGTCGAGAAATCATAATAAATATAATCTCAGGGGCAAATAACAAAATATTAGTTAAGATAATAAAGAATTAATTGTAACGTTTTAATGAGTATATAGTTAAGATATTGTTATGTATGTACATACAGGACCTCCCTTCATCATTTGGCCAAACCCTACTAAATGAGGATTTGCACAATTTTTATTTACATTAAAATAACTCAGAATTTAATAATATGTTTCCTTTTATTTATGGTATTATGTGTATATATTTTGTTTCTAATTACGGAATAATTAATTTTAGAGAGTGCATTATACGTCAGAAGTACATATATATAGAAATGGAACCATTCTATATATATATATATGTACTTCTGACGTATCACGTTAGTTAAGTAGGGGCCTCTTCAATGGGTTTAGCCAATTGATACAGGAGTATACACGTATGTACACACTTGCGAGATGCTTTCTAAATAAATTCTTTTTGAAATATATACATTGTTTTGATTTCATACAATAAAAAAATTGATCTCTGTCTTCTGACCTGGACTTCATATCGTAAGATGCTAAGATTCTCGAAATTTCTGTTTGTTGTTACTTTTTTTTCTATGGTGATAAGATTAAAACCGCTATATGTCAATTAATAAAAAGTCGGACTGTTTGAATTGTACAAGGAATGTTTATTGTTACAAGTTTTGATAAAAAAAAAATGATGTAATACATATTTTAATATCCTTTTTAGAATTTAGAAGGTCAATCTGGCTTTAATTGAATAATAATATGCAAAACATAGTTTTCATAAATTTATTATAAATTTTCCTAGAGACTTAAAAGCTTAAACCCAGTTGCCGCGGTTAATCGTTCAATGTTTTCTATTTTACTTCTTCTGTAGATACAACACGTCTATCCAAATATATAAAATTCTTTTGATTCCGCTTTACTATAGTGTAGTTATCCCCAACTGGTAGTGTGGATAACGAAACGTCGAAAGTAAGTTTTGACATCAGAAGAGGCTAAGCTTCCCCTATTATTTTTAATAAAATAAATGGTGTGTATTATGTATTGAAACAACGTTTTAGCATTGGCAATATACTTACATTTTTACAAAGAATTTATAATAAATAGTATATTTATTCATTACTTAATTTGAAAAATGCAAACAAATTTCCAATAATGCATGAAATTTTACTGCACGCACTAATAATAGCAAGCGAGGAGGTTAGCCACAAGTTTGAATCCGCGCCGATTATTAATGTTACCGCTAAAACCGATGCGTCCCTCCTAAGTGCATGTGTACTTTATATTTCGAAAACGTGTGGCTGGAGACTTGGCTTCGGTGAGATCGTATGAGATCGGCAAGTTGTCGTGCGTTATTGTTCGTAAAACGTTCGCAGTTTGCACGTATACGAATCCTAGTCGGTAGTAACGTATTACTTTAAGGATGTTTTATGGATCTACGCAACAATTATTCGGTTTATGTTAATTTATAAGTTTTGTTATAGGTGGTCATACACAGAAAATTGATAAAATTAATGAAATAGGGAGCTGCGAAGGTGTTGTCGCCTGGTTGGTAAGAAATTCTTTTAGTGCGGCAAAATCGTGGTTTCAGTTCATTGTGGTACGCTAAATATGATTGGTTAACGGGTTCATTTAAACGGGAAAGATTATTTTGTTGGCCATGTTTACTTTTTTTGTAACCAAACCGAACCGTGGTCGAAATTAGGTTATACGGGTTTAAAAAACTTACCACTATCTACTGAACGGCATTCTAAGTCTAAAGAACATATTTTATGGTTGCGCAAATTTAAATTATTTGGAAAACAAAATATTGCTACTGCCATAGACAACGCGCGTAAAGATGTAATTATTACGTATAATAATGAAGTTAGAGCAAATTTAATCGACGTAACGATATTTTTAGCATCACAAGATCTAGCTTTTCGGGGACACAATGAGACTTTTATAAAGAATTAATTGAACTCTTTAGCAAATATGAATCTAAATTTAATAGATTTGTTAGTAGTAATATTTTTTCCGATACATCTAAATCCATTCAAAATGATTTATTAGAGTGTATTTCTTTTGTATTAAAACAGGAAGTAGATACAGAAATGAAAGAACCTCCGTTTTTTCTTGGCAATTAGACAAAACCGTAGATGTTTCCTGCAGGTCTGAATTAACAATCGTATTACGTTATGTCAAAAGCGGTGAGGTTATTGTAAGATTTTTATATTCTTTTTCTCATAGTTATATCATCCAGTCGAACAGCTGAAGATTTATTTAACCTTTTATTAAACAATTGTGAAAAATACGATTTTAAATAAATTACTCACTCAAACCACAAACCTGATAGACTGCCAATGAACCGTATGCGCATCGCTACGGCGCACCATCAAAAGACTAAAGGACATCTTGGAACACAGGCGTCATTATATACGTCATGTTTCATGTCGTGTTTTAAAAAAATCTCTCTGAAATAATTAATCAAATTATTAAACCTTATAATTTTAAAATAGCAAATCAAAATAATAATAAATTACAAAATCAAATTTACACAAAATTAAAATCGAAAACTGAAAAAAATAAAACATCACATATAGTATATAAAATAAATTGTCAAAATTGTAATGGTGTATATATCGGTGAAACTATGCAATATTTAGAAAATAGAATAAAAGGACACAAATATAACAAAAATCTTACAGCTTTAAAAAAACATGAAATAACACAAAATCATACATTTGATTTTAACAATATATCAATCCTAAACCAAGAACAAAACTATAAAGCACGAACTATACTTGAAATAATCCAAATTTATAAACATAATAATTCCATAAATGATAAAACTGACACACAATTTTTCACTAAACTTTATAACTTAATTCGATAAATGAAATTTTAATAAAAATTTAGTAACGTTTTTCATATTTAACCATAACCTACCATAACTAATACAACTGACACAATTCACAAAACAATCTTTATATAAAACATTTCAAAACTCGAACATCAACTTTTACGCACAATGATTGTCGTTCTGTAAAAGTTGGTGTTCGTTTGATTTCAATTTAATTTTTACAATTTATTTTCATGTTTAATGTTTTATCTGATAATCGACAATTTTACCTTCTGACGTTGATCTGAAGATGGCTTTTAGCCGAAACTAGTAATCATATATTAAAATATTAGATGAACGAAAGAACGAGTTTTATTACTCTATCCTAATCTATTTAAAAATATATATTACAGTGGGTACTATAAAACCCTGCAAAAGTAAGCGTACATATCTTTGTTCACTACATTTCCTCGAAAAGGATTTTGATAGAACGGGACAGATTGTGCGAATTAAGAGGGAGTTATTCCAACATTGAATTCGAACAAAGAAAATCTAAAAAATTATATTTTTATGTAGAATCACTCAATATTCCTGAATACAAAGGGTAGAGGTAAGTAAATGATGTATAACATATATATTTCTTTAAATTTTCCTCACTATCCCTTAGGTAAATTAATCTGCCCATCAAAGAAAGTACGATATATTTGCCAGTTCACCGAAAAACAAATTCGGAAAGTAATAGTCTTGACAGGAAACAAGATTCCACAAGAAGAAAACTTAGAGCAAAATTAGATTTCATAATTTAGCGAAGAAGTTTATAGAAAAAATATTAGGAAAATCAATAAGGAAGGAATTAAGTAAACTAACATTATTTAATCATCAATAAACTATACAACAACTACTGCAGTATATTATTTACTCCTAAAGACAACATACAATGTTGGATTGTTATGACAAATCGTGAAGATCTCATGAAACTTGTATCGGATTTTTCCTACGTATTTTTATATGCGGCATTGAAAAAAATTGTTGCTTTTCTCTTATTAAACCTGAGAACGAATGAAGTATATGTTACCAGTTCATCGTAAGTTTAGAAACTGTCTATAGTTCTAAGTTGTCCACAACTTTAATAAAAAAAAACAACGCCATATAAAATACGTAGGATAAAATCATACGCTATTAATTATCATTACAAATTGCAAGTGCTATTAAAATTTATTGATATCCTTAACTTTATTTATTTGACTATCCGCCATGGTATCGACGTCATTGATGACGTTTGTGTTCCAATATGGCGCATTTCAATTGATGGCAGTTTTGAGTTCAATATCAGCACTCTATCATCTCTATGACTCAAACATATATGATGATGCATTTGTTATGGCAGGGCATTTAAATGGTTTACAAAGTAAAATAAAAACACCTCAAGCTCTTTTTGTGCATTGTCACGCGTCAGAAAACCTTTTACAACAATACTCTTGTTTTGATCAAATTAAAAAAAAAATTGAATTATCTGTATTGTATCATGATCCTCAAGTGTTCGGAAAATGTAAAACGCTAACTGAGATGATAAATTTCATCAAGAAAAACGATTTATAAGCGTTGTTAGTTTCAAGCTCTAGAGAACATACCTTTCGAGTGTTTGTTCCTTAGGAATGTGTCGTTTAGGGTTCTACTTTTCTTGTGTATGTCAGTTCAATCCGAACATATGATTTTTGCTCTATCGTACAGACACTTTGCGATCCCAGTTTTTATGTGTTGTAGTTGATTGGATTGCTAATGTAGATACTATCTTCTATAGGCTGTATATATTGGATTTTACGCTTCCATCTGCCAGTTTAGGGACTCGGACATCTAAGAATGGAATGACCTCTTTTTCCAATCCCATGCTGCAGTAAAAACTTCTGTTGCTGGAATATCTTGTACACAAGATATTTTTCCAGAACATCTATGGCAGATACCCATACACCGAATATCTGCACCACAACTTTGGTTTCACATGGTATGTTTGTACGACTGTTTGTTAAATTCGTTCCATATACAACACATATATAGAGTTGCGGATAGAAGATAGTCTATCGCCATTCGAAATTCTTGTTGGTAATCTTGTTATCCTCTTTGGAAGTAGGTTATTTCTACGTATTAGTAGTAGTTTCATGATGATATTTACGCTCAACGTAATTCTTTCTTGCAAGGTGTTGTCTTGAGAGAGTTTTTCTTTAACTATTGTTAGCGTATTATCTTCTGGGACATTTGTAAGGCTAAATGCTGGTGATATCTAACCGCCATATCATTTGGCCTTAAAGAGTCCATTCTGTCTACGAAGTACTGCGTGTTGTTAGCTTATCGACAACGGGAGTTTATGACATATTGAATTCCTAGAGCTGACTATATTGGTCAGGATTCTGGATTGTTTATAGGCAGTGTAGGTGCGCATGTTTTTGTTTTCGGTTATCTTTTTCATAACTTCCTGATATTGTTACCTTAATTATAGGCCGTGGTCGGCTTTTGTTGTTATTCTTTCGATGGTATGCCGGATGTATTCGCATTGCTATCGTAGTTGTACATTTCTGAATCTATTTTATCTGATTATTTCCCTAACTAGCGGTTGGGTTACCCGTTTGGCTCTATTCTCCGCTCGGATTTTTTAAATTTAATTCTTGAGCCTTTCAGGATGATGTGAATCTGCTTGCATTTGTATTGGAATTTGACATTACGATACAAATGATTTCATTATCTGGCAAATTCTTGCATGGTATTTTCATATAATCTGAAAGACCTGTTTATAATACGGGCCTATATCAAACATGTAACTCATGACGTGAAATCATGGATTCAGAAAGATACAATAGGAATATAATACCTACGAGAATATAAGTAATTCGAAGAAATTATAGGACTGATTCTTTTTTAATGTAGGTATTATATTTTGAAGTTATCAGCAACAATACCTTATGCCCATATGCCAATATTCATCAGATCATCAATTTTAAATAAGAGCGTAGACTTTCCGCGTAGACTTTACGTAGAGTTAGATTTCCTACTGTTTGAAATATAAAGTTTTACAGATTTTCTTAGAAAAATTTAAGGAATGTGTTTAGTTGCAGACAATACAGAAAAAATACCGCCTAAAAATCATCAAAGTAAACACGTTCATATCATTATTTGGTCTCAGTGACCTCTGGTGTAATATTCATATAAGGAAAAAGTGTACGACACTCGTTATATACAACCTAATACCATAATTTTATTAGCCAGTTTTTAATTCTACGGGAAGAATCATACCAGCCCTGTGTTCCACTGTTGAAGATCGAGATATTGTCACACCTATCTAACTGAATGAGTAGATGAATAAATTGAAGATTTTTCAATTTTTTGACAGACTAGTTTTGGAATAGTGTATTATTGTCATATATATATATATATTTGGATTCGAAGGAAATCTTCAACGAACACAATTTTTGAATATAAAGTGTTCCATAATTAAAAAAAAAAACAGTTTTAGGGCAAACCCCAACCATCTTTCAGGTAGAAATAATCGCCATAGATGTTTGTACCCAACGAAACCTCAAAAAAGAGGTGAAAAGCTAACTTAATTTATATAACCGCTGATAACCTTAAATAATGTTGTGCAGCTGACAAAATTATACTAGTCTGGCCATTCTCACATTAAAGGTAACGAGGTGGCTGACGAACTGGCCAAACGAGGGTCCAGCAGTAATGGGTACACCAGCTGGGTGAACCCGCTCTAGGTGTTTCCAAAACCCAGATTAGATGTGAGCTCTAATAATGGGAGCATAAGGAAGCAATATTCCTCAAAAACAAACCTCCGGGCAACTCATAGTTAAAAGGTTGGTCAATCGTTGGCTAAAGGCTAACAAAAATCTATTCTGGCTTACTGGCTGGCTTGCCGGACATTGCCCTCTAAAATATCATCTCAAAAAGATTGCTAAAGACGAGGCGGGCATGTGTCAGTTCTGCGTTTACGAGATTGTGACTATAGAGCACATACTCTGCTATTCTAAAGATCTGACAGCGCAAGGGCTGCTACATTACGAAAAGTAGTTAATATCAAGGAAAATTCTCAGATTTGCGATAAGCACGGGGATTGATTGGTAATTCTAGATCAGGGTTTTTCACTATAAATAAATATGATACAAAACAATAGATATCCTTGGTAACCTTCAAGAAAATTTTGTTTTTGCTATATATATAACATATAGAAAATTACTCCTATAAAGTTTTAACTAAAAACCAATTGTCTTTCATCTTAAACTATAATAACGATAATTTTTATTTTGCTTCGTATATCAGCAAAAATTAACGATTGTTTTGGATTAAATTATCAAATTAAGCGTCTATTTACATTAGACATGACCTCTGAGTTGACGGAACCTCAACCTGTATGCCCGAAACTGCATAAAATACCAACTCTTTGCTGATCAAGCCTAGTATCAACGTCTTCCTAAACCGTGATAAGTGTTTGAAAGGAGATTTTTTGTGGTCGAATTTATAGGTAAGCATCTCTGGCTTTGCTGTTTTTTTTTATAATTGCAATTTGCTATTACCATTCTAAAATTTAACATAACTATGTTGGTTAAGTGCGCTTTGAAATAAAGTAAATGATTAGCATTTATTCAGTGGCCTACAACTCTTTTGACACTTTTTGCAACAATACATTATGGCTTAACAGAATTTTTGATGTATATGCCTATCCTTTTCTACATCTACAAATTTGCTTTTTTATCACGTAGCAGTTCGTAAAGTAAATAAAAGACTTGTATATTTTTAAATTCGATATATGAAATGGGTATGATTGCTTCTTCAGTTCGGAGCATGTGGTTTAGCTATGTTTTTATCAGCAATTATTTTATAATTTTTAAAGTTAAACAAGATTCTGAACAAGTTTCTAAATAAGAAGTCATAAATCAGAAACTAATGACAGCTACAAAACACTTTAAGTGTAGTCTTTAATTTACAACAAAATAGGATGTTTGGGTGATAGTAGTTAAACAAAATATTCACTTTTTTTATAAATTACATATTTTTTCGAGGATATCTAGATTTATTACAACAAAATTATGAGAACGGAGCACATGTTACCCTTTCCATAGCAAATTGGAGCAATTCTTCAGGTATATAAGCATTATCCGCAGGGCAAGTGTCGATAGTGTTACGATGTTTATGCTCAGAATATTAAGAGTATTATTGTAGAAGGGTTCACTTTAAACTAAACCCAAACCAATCCAAATTAATGAAGCAACGATTATTAGTTTTCAGAATCGTGGAAAATGGAATTACCCAAGTGGGTGAACACAGAATTGTTGGAATCATCTCTAGCATCTTATTTTCAAGATGGCAGTATTAAAGTCTTGGATTTTTCCTGCAAAATGGCAACGCCAACTGGAGAAAACTATACAACAGATGTTTTCAGAGCTACTATAAGATATACAAGTAAATTAATCAACAAGTAAGAGAAAAGAAGTCTTTTATCAATCTTTACTATAATAAGATTCTTTGCAAGATGATATTTTTTTAATCGAAAATTTACTAATAATTTACTAAACTTAAATTGTTTTGTTTTTTTAGTGGAAATATTTCAACCGTTCCAGTAATTGTAAAATGTACCCACGAGGGAGGCTTATTGGAATCCTTAGCGAAAGAAATTAATTTGTTTGATAAAGAACTAGACATGTTCTCAAATGTATTACCTAGACTGAATAAAGTGCATGGTAATTTTAATTCGATTCTTTCGAAATGCAACGTTTCATTGATAAAAATTTTCAGAGCAATTTGGCACTTTTTCTGCTGGCTGCTTAAAATACATCGAAAAACCTCTTCAGACATTGTTGTTAGAAGACCTCTGCCCTATGGGGTACAATGTACACGAAAGGCGATATGGTTTAGATTTGCAACATACGCTAGCAATTCTGCGAATATTAGCTGGTTTTCATTCCAGTTCAGCCATTATGCTAGATGAGGTACCTACATAATTATTAGCGCTGTTGCTCGAAATTCGGTACCCGAGTACTCGACATTTCTACCAACGGTCCTAAGACCAAATACCTGATTACGGGTACCCGGTTTCAGGTACTCGAAGTATTACTTTTTTGCTACGTACAAATATTTTTCAGAATCCTAATGCGCTATCGGATATATATAACAGTGGATTATTTCCAGATAAAGAAGTGTGTGTTGGATGGATGACCACAGGTTATGTTGCTTTAAAGGACTGCATAAATCGTTGGCCAGGTAATATTTTAACAGAATTTTCCTTTTTTGTCTATAAAGAATAATTGTTTAATAATAATATTATTTAGTAGTAACACGTAAGTATTGTTATACTGATAATTTTATTAAAGATAAAGTCCACTTTTTAATAACTAATAATCGAAAAATAACGGTTCATTTATTAAATCGCCCGTTATATCCTATATTTTCATTTTCGAATAAGATTAGGGAATTTTTTTGGGAAAAATATTTCTTGCTGGAGTCTCCTCCCTTGAAGGAAATTAAAAATTAAATCTATTGAAATAAGATATTTCACTGTAAGTACAGTAAAAGCAATTACATCAGCAAGAGGTACTTTTCAAAAAAATGCAAGTAGTTTAATGCGACGTAATTTTTTTTCAGCTTTGTATTTGTCTATATAAGTACCTGTGTATGTATATTCATGTTGATGAATATCTAAATATTCTATAAAACGAGCTTGTTTATTTTAGAATTCGAAAGGTATCGTCACCAACTGACAATTTCGCAGGACACCTTCGTCAGACGATCTTTAGATTCAATGTCTAGGAGTGAAGGAGATTTTATTGTTTTAAATCACGGAGATATGTGGGTAAACAACATGATGTTTACCTATGATGCCGACGGACGTATTAAAGGATGCAAATTGGTAAGTGATTTATTTAAAAAAAAATGTTTCCACTATGATCAGTATTTATACGACTTCTGTCGTGTGATGCAACAGGTCATCCAGTAGTACTGATGAGCATTGGTAGTAATATAATAACAATAATGACTGTTGCTTATCAAGTGTTAATTTCATAAAAGAATGTTAATAACCTATTTTGGGATATTTTTAACATTCATCGCATTTCCTCCGAGTATAATATCTGATTGACAATTTAATTTTAACATAGCAGTTACTATCCCCTTAACCCTGCGGTACTCGCGTTTACATTGATAACAACGCTACTCGCGTCCGGAGCCACGCTCCGCCGTAGATTATTTTGGGTTATTTTCGAAATTAGTAAAAATAAAGTTAAATTGTAATACTTTTATTTATATAAATATACATGTATCATTAGGTTTGTTCGCTGTGCGAACAGAAGTTAATTGGAAACTATTTCGGTTTTTCCAGTGCGCGTGATTCAAAAAAGGATTGTAGTTTGAAATTAGTTTGATAATTTACTCCGCGAACACATCCAAAAGCGACAATACTGCCATTTGTGTTCAACAATTGGAATTTATGCGCGCAGCGTGAACTTGGATATAACTGGGTATAACCTAAAGTTTGTGTTTGTTATCTTGCCTTTGATACATGATAATTTCAATATTGTCTTGTATTTTTGTGAAAATAACAGGATTAATATGGATGGTAAATCTTTAATACGAAAGTATTTATTGATTGCTTTGCCACTCAAGAAATATAATTTACAGGTTTCGGTATGGTCGATCTTTTGATTATCCCCTCACAAACACAAAAAAACATATTTCAACACGCTTTGTTTTATCTCTCTCGTTTAATGCGCATGTGCGGATTTGAAATCCACAAGAAATCCGTGAACTTTTTGGATTAATCACCAACTGTTACTGACTACAATTTGACACTGTGCGAACACCAAATTCTAAATTGCAAACGGTCCAAATCCGAAATTGTAGCACTGCGAACGCTTCATTGTTATTACGCATGCGTCGTTCAGTTGTGGATAGTTGCTGACTGCACAGCGAAGAAAGCTATTAGCATTAGGAAGGAAAATAGTTACTAGTATAATAAAAACAAATGCAAAACACAGAGTAAGATAAAGATTATATATCTTGGGTACGTTCAAAACATAGTGCACCAATAAAGCATGAGTGTTCTAAACACATAAACTTGCGGCATACCCTACAATAATACTGTGTGGGCCGGTTCTTTTTTCTGTCACAGAAAGTACAACGTCCGTGGACTAAGCCTTCACTATTAGAACTTGTTTGGTTTTGTGGAGAATAATCTGTAATTTCGTACAGCATTTGTTTTACAGTTCTTGACAGTGTTAGTATCCGCGCTCGCTGTTCAAGATGTCCTTTTACCAATTCTAACCACAGTTTCAGAAGAAATTCTCGCCTTGATAATGTGCTTTCTGGATATATTGAGGAGAGGGGAAAAAATGACCATAGGCCAACGTCTTGTGTTACGAGCACAATTATATAATAAACACAACTGAACTACTCCTTTAGGGCGGTTGTAATCAAGTATGATATCCGGTTTACCTGTTTTCTCATCTAACTTATCGTCGTAATGTAGGTTTGATAAAAGAAAGACATTTTTCTTTTGTTTGGGCATGTAGGACACAATTGTATAATTTTCCTGGAAGCCAAACATACTCGATCCTACAGGTCTTTTAGTCGGAATACTAAATTCATGATCATCCTCCGCATCTGATACTTCTTGTTCGGTATCAGTGGCAGTATCGACAGTTTCCACGTGATCTTCTTCACCTTCACTTTCTTTGTCGTCATCTGATGCAGCATTTCCATATTCTAGAAGTTCGCCCATCAATCGTTCTAAATATTGATCATCTTCATAAGAATACTTATTCCGACAAAATAGGTTACCTACTCTTAGAATGACTGTTGCATAGTCAAAGAAAACAACACAAATTGTGTCAAAGTATTTATGTACAAAGTATGATACATACAACGCACCTCACTAAATTTGTAGACCTATACATAATAAAACAGTTAATATTTATGCAAAATGATTCTTCTCTCTCGCAAGTTTCTTTCATGAAAACGATATTTTTTTCCAACACGTGTTCGTATAAATAATCTTTTTATTTTGGTTTTCTTTGTATATAATCTATATTTTTCAATATAAGAAAGTATATCATAAAATAGTCGCCTATGGAGTATTGTAAAATAGTGCAGAAAGAGACTTTAGCAAGCTGCTATAGGTAATACTGCATATGCAGGTCATGTTTGTTTGATATATTAAAAGAAAATGAACGTGTGGAGTGTCACTCCCCGGCGCGAGTACTGCAGGGTTAAGGACATTAGGGTATCCACCCAGACATGAAAAAAAGAATGAAATGTCC
The DNA here is from genome assembly GCA_949128085.1 of Cetonia aurata. Classification (NCBI taxonomy): domain Eukaryota; kingdom Metazoa; phylum Arthropoda; class Insecta; order Coleoptera; family Scarabaeidae; genus Cetonia; species Cetonia aurata. Next base: position 47,808,496 of record OX421883.1, on the reverse strand, counting down.
AGATAGCACTGGATCTAATGCTACCTGCAAAATCGGTTTCGACCATAAAAAGTGTTAAAATAAACATGGAAATTAAAGTTGAACGTACAAACTGCATCATAAGCCCCAAACTCTAAAGTCTTCTTTATTACAAAAGTGGTTTTTAAAACGCAAACCCAACTCACTTTATAGAAACTTTCGCTTGAATTTTGGGTTCCGTGATGAACATAAGTATGTATATTTGTAACAAGTCGCAATGACGTGATGTAGAAATACGGACTTAATCTCAATTTTTTAAATGAATATGTATAATGAACATTTATTCTCTATCCCATAGTATTACATCTTTGACATTAAGAATATTGACGGTAAAGTAAGCTTTTTTTCACACTAACTTATTGCAATTGTTTGAGTACCATCATGCTCCTTATAAGTGGTCTATATTATGCCGGTTTCGGACCGCATAATTTTGAACGCACACATTCAGAAAGATTTATCAATTTTGCAGCACATTTTACTTAAATTCTAGTCATCATTATCACTATTTTAAGACGTTTATATCAAAAACCATATTTTCTATCACTTTTTGCTCGTACAAATTAAAAATCAACATAAAAATCCAATTTTCTAAGTAACCAATAAATTATGAATGAGTATGCAAGGTGATATATGTATTTTGAATACATCACAAGTAATCCATTTTTGAATGATTTTGCATATTCTAATTTGGATGATAAAGTTAATGAATAAACACCAGATTCATTATTGAATATTGTTTATCAATTTTTGAGGGTAGTCCTCCAGTCCACCCTCTAATAATATATCATAACTCATTTTACTATCAACATATCACAAGAAAAAACAACAATTAAGTTATTGGGAAGTAGTAAAACGTTTTTACTAGTAGCTTAAATTTATTTTCTATCGGAATAATATAGACTACTCTTATAAATTTCACAAGTACAATAGCCCGTATTCACCAAGGATCACAGAAAATATAAAACTTATGATTAGGTTAAGAAATAATGGCTAAATTAAAAAAAAAGAATTTACTGTCTGATTTTGAAACTATAAAAGTCGTCGTAACTACCCGACATTTGCCATAAGACATGAGAGACAAGCTTACGTTCAGCAGAAGTTCAATACTTCTACTAAACGCGAGATGTGGAAACAGCTCAAATGTAATGGGATTTTTAGAGCTGCGGAAAATAGGGACCACCATTAACAATACTATTTGCATTTCTTCTTTACCTCGATCTGTAATTGTCAAGTTACCCTAAATGGCGCTATAATAGACTTTTATAATTCAAATTGTAAAAACAACTGCCAAAAATCTTCTTTCTTTTAAAGATGTAACCGAATCAGATCTCTGGACTATTATGGACAATATTAGATCCAACGTCACAGGCTATGATGGTATAAATATGAAACTTATAAGGTTATATTGATAATAATATACATTATAGATTATTGTATATCCAATACTGTTTTCCCAAACTGTTGGAAAGAATTACTAGTTGTTCCTATCTCGAAGATGGATAAACCTCTTGATGTAAAAGACCGAAAAGTGTACTTCCTATTGCCTCTAAAAATTTTGAACATATCATTGCTATCCAACCAACAAATCTTAATAATTACAATGTTTCTCCTAAATTTCAATCAGGATTTAGAAAGAATCATAATTGTGACACTGGTCTTACATATATTATTGATGACATTATCGGGGAAGTTGGTAAAAATAAAATTACCATCTTTACGACCTTAGTCACCTTAGTTATCTTCAAGGCTTTCAATACTATTAATCATAAAATCTTGTTCTATTATGTCAGATTAAGTGGCGATGCAATACGATTGTTTGAGAGTTATTTATCTGAAAGAACACAGCGTGTAAAAATTAATAATGTTGTATCTGAGCCCCAAATAAGTATTAGGCGGTGTCCTCGAAGGTTTATTCTCGGCCCTATACTTTTCTCTATTTATACTTCTTTCATTCCAACTGTACTAAAAACACGTCGCTATCATTTTTATGTTGATGATTCTCTGTTTTACCGCTCCTTGTCATTGAATGATGAAGATCAAGCGATACAAATGGTAAATGGTGATTTGAATGCTTAATGCAACATTTCTGAACAACATCTCCTGAAACATTCATTTAAATGCTCTGTGACTAGCTTTGGTAGACGCAATGTCCTACATACCCTCAATAACTTTACAATTAAAATTAAAGATCAAGTTTTTGCGGTAGTTGATAGTATAGGTACTTACTTAACTTAGCATTATAGTCGCCTACTGAAGTGTTCTTACCGTAAATTAAGATACCTCTTCAACCAAAGGTTGAAATTGCTTTTATGTAACTCATTGGTGTTATCGATTTTTAATTACTGTTATTCCATTTATAGTCCTTGTTTAAGTAATTTTGCGCAAGATCGTATCCAAAGAGTACTAACGCCGTGCCTTAAATGCTTCTTGCTTATACTTTAACATTCTAAACTAAGTTGACTGCTCCTTACCTTTCTGAGAGGGTGTCCTTCAGAACCATCAGATGTGTACAATATCAAATCAGCCACAGGCACAATATAGAGACACCACGGTACTACACTGAGATGTTCAAGACAAGCTCTTCTTACGAAATTGGCAGTCTGGGTGCTACATGTTTTTTCATGTAATTCATTTCATGCAATTTCATCTCAAGTACTGCTAATTATTTACCGAAAGAAATTTTAAACCTCATGATGGTCAGCAAGAGCCGGCCCAGTAAAGGCAATGGCTATATGGAGCTCTCAAACCTGCTCTGGGAAAGAATAACAATGAATACTCGCAACCGCCTAATGTCACACCTCAAGCAAGTGGCATGATAAAAACGATGAAAACTTTATTATTATCGATTTTTAGTCACTATTATTCCGTCCTTGTTTAAGTAATTTTGAGAAGAATCGATAACACGAAAGGTTTGTATAAGAAACAGTATTCCCTGGCACAGAGTTAGTTTATCGAATTGAGTGAGCAAATCTATTCCAAACGTCAAACGACGTTCTGGCAAATGTTTCCTTTTTCCGAAATCGAATAAACCAATAAATACAGAATTTTTTGTGGGTGTAAATTAGTGCTACTCTATAGGATATTCTGTAAGTTACTGCCTTACAACAGCTACTATATTTAGGAGAATTCCCTCTTCCTTAAATGTTAAGCCTGCAATAGTGAAGACATTGTCAAAATTTTATTAAAATCCGACCAATAGTTTTAGAGAAAGAGAAATAAATATACAGGCTGTTTTCCGGAAGTTCTCACACTTATCCTTCAACCATTATGCCGTACATAAAACTTTTCCTTGTACATTAAATTATTTTTTGTGGATTAAATAAATAAAACAAAATATTTCTTTTTCTATTAGTTTTGTATACGTTAGTAAAATGAAATTATGCACAATTCATATTGGACGACAAACTTTAATTATTTTTCAATCTCTGCTTTCAGATCGACTATCAGCTATCGATAAAATGCAGTCCTGTAATTGATCTACATTATTTCTTTTCCACTAGCTTAGCCGACGAACTTAGAGAGGATATAGATTATCTTCTTGATTATTATTACGGGCACCTTTTAGCTAGACTGACGGAATTGAGGTATCCTTTGTCCAGAGCACCAACTAGGAGAGAATTTTTAGACGACTTCAAGAAACGAGCATATTATGGTAAATATTCATCCTCTAGAATTAAATAAATAAGGAGTGTGAAATGAAATTTTGGTTTTAATGCTTCATTTATTGATTAGTAATTTTATTGCCAAGCAAAAGTCAAATATCTGAATCGCCATATAATTTATACTTTGCAGGTCTGCTTTCAACAGTTACAGTGATGCCTTTAGTGAGGTCGGAAGGGAGAGAAGATTCCAGTTTCGAGGATCTATTCTTCAACGATAAAGAAACAGGCTTTAGATACCACGCTTTTAATAATGAACAATATAGATTAGGATTAAAACATATTTTACCTTACTACGAAGCCTTGGGAGTGCTTGAATAACACTAAGAATATATATGTTACTGTAAGGCTATGTTTCTTCACAATAATTTGAATTTGTAAAATTGATTTGAAATAAACAGTGTAATTGGTGTGACATTTTTCCTCACTTTCTCTAAAGTAATAAAATAAATTAAATTAATTGATAAAAAACCGTATCCACCTACTTGTATCAGTTCCTTTTTTGTTAAAATTTTATGTCATGAATTAAAAAGAAATAGACACAGAATCTTTACCCTGTATTTCGCCTTTTTTTTTCTAAGCATGTATTTTTTAAAGGTAATCATAACGGAAACACTACTGTAAAAGAAAAAATAATTTTATTGTACTTTCATTATGAGCTGCCTCCGTATAGTACTTTTTTTGTTAGATATATTTATATATACGTTTAACTTTTTTTTTTTTGATCACTCTGCTAAAACTCAACGTGATAGAAGTCTGATCCGTAACGCTTAAAGCTACTGGTGCAACAAGTTCATATTATTTAAGCATGTTTTTACATAGCATAAATCTTTAATATTTTAGGTGATAATAATAGTCGGACATCGTGTCGTCCTTAAATTATACTACAGTATGTTACAACACGTCCTTACAAAATATAATTACACATCTTAAGCTTATATGTCATCCTCTGCTTTGTATTTCTTGTAAACATTATAGTAAAAGTAACAATTTAAAGCTGAGTCGGTTTTTGTGTGTTTAAATGCAGATAAATAAAATTATTCTAACAATAAATATATAATATGTGTATATCTTTCTTATATTAGGATATATTTTCACATGTTAAGTTTGCTCTCGTGGGCTTTCTTCACGATGGCTAATTTAGAGTGAGGATCCAATACTGATAATTCCGTGTAAGGAGGTTCTTTGGTACCATGCAGCATTAGAGACCATTCTTTAATAAAGCCAGTTTGTGGTGTTGTTGTGTTAAAACTAGCCTGCAAAAGATATAATTATACAGAGTGTCTCCTCGTTGAGTTGCACAACTTCATAGGGTTATTCCTTGTATCAAAATTAGCAAAACACTTCCAGTCAGCATAGGTCCAATTCTGAACCGTTTTCGAGATACGGGTGGCCAAAACGTTGAAAATCACTAGTTACGGTAACTAATTTAGATGAATCATGGACACAGTTGGCTCGACTGGTAACTTAGATCCAATGCACTTGACGTAGGCTTTTGGACAGTTGTCATGTAAGCAGTTTTGTTGTATTTTTGACAGTTTTGGATTTCGCTCGCAGAACATTTAAAAATGCCTCTTTTTACGAAGAAAGAGTACGCCGACATGATATTTTTGTATGGCTATTGTGGAGGAAACGCTTCAGCAGCGGAAGAGAGTACGCAGAACGCTACCCGAACCGAAGACTTCCTTGTATGGACAACCATCACGAACTGTTTTATATCGCTCCGGCAAACAGGATTCTTCCCGGAAAAGACTAATGAGCGAGAGCCTGCGCGAAGAAACCACACTGAAGCTGTTCTTCATGAAGAGTCTGAGAATCGGAAAACCAACATAAGAAGAATTGCTGCCACCACAAAACAGAAAAGAGCGTCGATTCACAGGACTTTACGTGAAAATGGACTACATCCATACCACGTACAACAAGTACAAAATCTCTTACCTGTCGACTATGCAAAACGGGAAGAGTTTTGCTCGTGGATCCTAGAGAACCATGATCTGCTCCCAATTGCTTTGTTCGCTGATGAGTCCACCTTCACTCGTGATGGAATTAACAACTCACATAACGAGCACATCTGGAGCGACGAAAATCCCTATGCTTTGTCAGAAAGTAGATTTCAGCACCGATTTCCGGTTAATGTGTGGGGAGGAATCATCGGAAATGTTATCCTAGGACCGAAAATCTTTGATGGAACATTGACTAGCCATATCTACAGGAGATTCCTAGAAGAAGAGCTTCCCATTCTTCTTGAAGATATCCCCTTGAATATCCGTAATAGGATGTGGTTTGTCCATGACGGGTGTCCGGCACACAATGGAAGAGTGGTTACCCGATTTTTTTAACACTGCGTTTCCAAACCGCTGGATAGGGCGGAATGGAGCTGTCGCATGGCCCCCGCGCTCGCCTTCCGCTGGGGCCATGTTAAGACCATCGTTTATGGACAAGAGAAGCCGGCTACGAACGAAGAACTGGTAGATAAAATCCAACGAGCATTTCAGGAAGTTCGTGGAAATATAGAAAATGTCAACTGGATAGGAGGACTGAGTCAAACATCAGAGTTGTGTTTAGCAGCCCAGGATGTTTATTAAAATCATTAAAACAATTTCTGCTCATTATTGTGGAAGTAAGACTGTAATTTAAGTTAATCGTTCCTTAGCAACCATTTGATGCCGAAATTCGAGCCAAATGATTCGTCTAAATTAGTTACCGTAACTAGTAACTTTCAGCGCTTTTGACCACCCATATCTCGAAAACGGTTGAGAATTGGACCTATGCTGACTAGAAGTGTTTTGTTAATTTTGATACAAGGAATAACCCTATGAAGTTATGCAACCCAACGAGAGGACATCCTGTATAATGAAATAAAAAGCTGTCAATTTTTCCTACCTCAAGTTGCCAAGTTCCTTGCGGATATTCACCCCAAGTATGAGTAGTCATAAAGGGCCATTTGGTAAAACCATCTCTGGAATCATCATCATTTTGACGATTACTTAATATCATAGATCGGGTTCCCATTGGTGAAGTCAAGAACAATTCCAAATCACCCCGTCTACTGGCATTCAGCGTTATCACAGCTTGTACGTGCTCTAAATACCTCACTTCGGTGCTAAGACCAAGACAGGCGTTGGTTTCTATTTTCAATACCAATACCTTATTTAATGGTATTTGCCTAAATCACAAACATATTTAACTGATTATATTAGTCCTAAAAATAATCGAAAAATACCGGGTTTGATTCATCACGCCAGCTTCGCAGTGGTATCTCGGTGGAACCGTTTTCCAACTCTTTGCTAAAGCTACCATCGCTCCAGCGTCCAACACGCCGAACCCAAACAGATGATTAAATTCCAAGCCAACGCCGTTCATGGTCCAATGAAAACGGCCTTTTACATCGAAGAGAGAATTTCTCTTTGACGTTAGAACAGTTAAGTGCTGCATATCGCGCCATGTTAAATTATTGCTGCAATAAATTTGTGCATTTCTAATAATTATCTTTTCTAAAATATTCGTGGCAGAATTAAAAAAGAAGGGTTATTGACACATTATCATTACCTACATATATTATCAATACAATATCTACTAATATTCACTTACTTTGCTTCCAAAGCTAAAGCAAATACTCCAGCTGCTTCTGGTGCAGCTGCAGAAGTCCCTGAATGTGTTGTGGTACATTTTCCATATAGATCGGTGGTAGCCTAAAATATATTTCAAAGCTTTTAAATAATGTATGAAGATGATTGATGTAGGTGTATGTAAATTGTACTAAATATTATATTTCTATGTCACAAAATCTTAAAAATCAGTAATTGTTTACGAGATGGAAATATTCCAGATTAGTGAGCTGCACAACAGCAACGATTGAAAGAATATTGAATACTCTAAAAAATATGATCGATTCTCTGGTTTTTTTTTTTTAACAAAGTGCCTTTTTATTTTTTTTTATTTAATGATAAAGGAAAGGTGCGTTTGCGCTAAGAAAGAAGAGTAATTCAGTTAATCATTTATCGGTTAACTTAATGCACGTTTATTTTCAAATACGTATAATACGTCTCAATTAGTGCTGCAGATATCCGACAAAATTGAGATCGGGATTTCCGGATCCAAAACTATCCGGGTATCCGAATGCTTGGGTCCGGATCCGCTATCCGAAACCTTGGATCCGGATCCGTTATCCAATACCTCAGATCCGGATCCGCTATCCGAAACCTCAGATCCGGATCCGCTTCTTGAATTCGGATATACTATTCGGTGCTGGGATCTAGATCCGATAACTATACATACAACACACAAATTATTATCGAACAACTGAATAATCTTATTGATACAAGTCCGAGAAACCTGATAAAGAATGCGAATTTGTGATTTTCAATAACAGATTCGGATCGGAAGCTTCGGATAGCAGATCTGGATCCGAGGTTTCGGATAGCGAATTTGGATCCGAGTTGTCGGACAGCAGATATGGATCTGAGGTTTCGGATAGCGGATCCGGATATCCGGATAGTAAATTATCCGGATCCGGATAACAGCTCTAGTCTCAATGTCGTAATTGCCAGTGGGCAAAACGTCAAAGGGGGCGAATGACGAAAAGAGAAAGTAAAACAAATTATTAAAGAAAAAGAGGAACCTATTCTAAACACTTTAAGAGAACTATAAGTCTACATATAAACCTTGCAGAGGTTAAGCTTACGATAATTCAAGCAATATGTATGGTCAATACGCAGAATTACAAGCACGAATAAATGAGCATAATGATTTAGCTTTCTATAGTCCTTGAGTTACATATTCCCTGAATCTAATAGGAAATTATTCTGCTGGATGCAGCTTGGTTGCTACATGTTTTTTTTTTATGTTTGTCACCTAGTATTATATCTTATTTTCTTCATCAATATATCGTTGGAAAATACTGAAAGATGCAATGGCATAAAGGCAGCAGCTCTCAAATCTGCTTTGGGAAAGTTTAACAATGAATCCTCACAACCACCTAATGTCAAGCAAGTGGCATGATAAAAACGATGAAAACTTTAAAAACTGGAATTCTACTAGCTTTTTGGAATACATTTTGAACACCACTAAAATGCGACAAAACAAAAATACCGACGTAGGTACTTTTAGTTGTGAAATTGTATAAATCACCACCAGGATTTATAAAAAAATGTGAAAAATAATTACAATGCTTTTGAAAATATGGAAAAAAATATTACTGGAGGAATGTCAAATCAATAACAAACGGGCCAAGAAAACAGCTACAAGCCGACGACCTTAGAGTAAATAATAGACACAGTTGTTACCGTAAGAGCGAGTATCCTATGGTCACCGCTAGCGTGATCGGTAACCTTCGCAAATACGAAAGCGAAGTGGTGTCTGCAACGCTAATATTATTTAATCATCAATAAATTATACAACAACTACTGCAGTATATTATTTACTCCTAAAGGCAACATACAATGTTGAATTGTTATGACAAGCCGTGAAGATCTCATGAACCTTGTATTAGATTTTTTCTATGTATTTTTATATGGCCTTGAAAGAATTTTTTTCTTTTCTGTTTTATTAAACCTGAGAACGAATGAAGTATATGTTACCAGTTCATCGTAAGTTTAGAAACTGTCTATAGTCCTAAGTTGTCCACAACTTTAATAAAAAGAAAACAATGTCATATAAAATACATAGGATAAAATTTAACATATGCTACTAATTATCATTACAAATTGCAAATGCTATTAAAATTTATGGATATCCTTAACTTTATTTATTTGAATATCCGCCACGGTATCGACTTCATTAATGACGTTTGTGTTCCAATATGGTGCATTTCAATTGATGGCAGTTTTGAGTTCAATATCAGCACTCTATTATCTCTATGGTAGTCACACGTCCAGTGTTGTGAAGTTTGTGGTGAGGGGTTTGAAAGTGTGTAATACCCTTGTTTATATATCTTACAGTTATTCAACCGAGCTGTGACCGAGCTGCGTAAGGTGCTGATATCTGGCGGCGATAGTATAAAAGTACTGATGGATGAAATTAAATACCGCCAAATATTCATTGGAATGCGAGCTATGTTTGTTGCAGATTCTGAAATAAACTTGGCAGTTAATAACAAAGTAAAACCAATCAAAATTAATAAATTACAATGCAACATTATTAAAAAAAATGAATGGGCACGCCAAAACTGACACGCCATCTGAACGCCATCCAAAGGTACTTCAAACCGGTTGAATAACTATAAGATATATAAACAAGGGTAATACCCAAACTTAATTGGGTGTAGTTATAGATGGGTTTTTGTGAAATTATATACAAAAATATCAAAGAAAAGATATATATTTATAATATTACGTAACGCCATGATATCTAAGTGTACGTACCTTTTACTGCTACACAAATATAAACAAAATAACAATCAATGCGTAAAATAACACAGACTGCACGCAAAAAATAAGGGAATCGATATATATATATACAAAAACTAAGAACGTCTGACGACGCAACCTTGTCAATCTATAAAAAAATGCAAGAAAAAGAACAGATGATATGCTAGTACTACCAATAACTTCAATTCTTCTAGTTGATTTACATGATTGCCCAGTATTTTACGCTACATATACCTGCTGAATTTCTTATTTTAGGTTAAGAAATACAAAATATCTTTTTTGGCTTTATCTGAGAATGAGGTAGAAATAAAATGTACGTACATAACGACATTTTCCTTTTTCAAACCAATTACTTCTCGTAAACACTTTTTACCTAAAGCTCTTATTCAATATCCAATAATTGCGACAATCACTACGAATAGACAAGCTTTTTTTCAGATTACTAGCGACACTTCCATTCACCGTACAGACATAATAAAAAGACAAATGTTTCGAAGGCGAAAAGGCTTCAAATCTAAAAAAATGTAGACAGCAAGAGCAAACAATTTAAAAAAAAATGGCAAGTTTTGCCAACTTCTGATCGATCATCAATAAAAAAAGTTGCAGAAAAAGAGGATTTAAAAAAAAAACTACTTCGCGTTCTTGTGTGTTATATTTCGCCAAGCAATAACTTATCATCAAAAATCAAGAGACTGTAAATAACCACAAAAAAAAGAAATTGCATTGTTTATTATTTTTGCTTTAACCAGCTAAATTTTACTTTTGCCCCCGACGGATAAAATTTTCAATAAAACAAAGTTTATTAATTACTTACAACGCCTGTATTTGGATCTTTAGCACCATTACTAAACGTCGATGCTAACGTAGACGAGCAACTCTCATCATAATGTGCGTTTTGCCCGTCGTTTATGGCGCTGTTAATACTAATGGTCCACATGCTCGCCGCATAACCATCGCAATTGCAATCGTCATCCTCTCCACCATCACCGCTAGCCCACACATAAATGTTACCCAATCCGTTCCGCCCCTGCACAATTAAAACGGCAAATATCAGTCGGATTAAAGGTAAACACGATATGGGGCTTTACAATGATTGCTCGATTAATCAAACGATAAGTCAATGTGCACTTCGATAAATGTTAATTAGTGATTAGGATTAAGTGATAATATAGTAAAAAGAAGTCAAAGGGATTCCGCGAAATCGCTTTTCACGATCGCATTCATGCAATAAAAAAAACTTTATCGCGTTTAGCGTTACCTCGTTCACTCCCCTAACTATTGCCCTCATCGTCGCGTTCCTTGGTCCATCTACGGTTTTCCCGTCGTCAGTTGGTCCCCACGATGCGCTATAAATATCTATTAGGTTTGGTTCGTGACCCATTGAATTCGCTTCGATCAGGTCGGTCATATATGGCTGATCTAACATCCTAATGCCTGTAATAAATCAACTAATTACGACCAACGCGTTATAAAACTATTCCTAATTTATTGAAACAATAAAATACGGCAAAAATTGTTCTAATTTGATGTAATACCTCAACATATGAAAGCTTTACACGAACATTACAGTGAAAGATTTGGAAATGACTTTGCAATAATTGAATAGTTATTGGCTATTGGTACAAAATCAGTTTAAGCATGTAAGATATAAAATAATTTTCGAAGAGGAAGAAAAAGCAGTATTGCTTTAATAATATTAGTTGAATTTGCAAGTAAAATTTACAGAAATTCGCTTGTATATATCCAGGGTTCGGAAAATACTTATCACTCGCGACCGATAAAAATGCCAACGAATCGTATTTTTATCATTCGTGAGCGAATTATTACACACAAGGAAAAATATCACTCGTAAATTAAAACTATAGGGTACGGAAAATCACTCGCGAATGATAAAAGTGCAAAAGATTCGTATTTCTATCATTCGTGAGCGAATTATTACGGGTAAGAAAGAAATATCACTCGCGAATGATAAAAGTGACAAAGATTCGTACTTTTATCATTCGTGAGCCAATTATTATGAGCAAAAAAAATTTCACTCGCGAATGAAAACAACAGGGTGCAACTCACGAATGGGAAAAATATCAACGAATCGTATTTTCTTTATATTCGTGAGCAAAACAAGAACTTTTTACTTCGACCCTGGCGGCTTGTTTATTTTAACAAGCAACAGAGTGCAGTGAGTCGTCCCTGCATAAAACGTCCTTTTGATTTTTATTATAAAAGTAGATACGAAATTAAATTTGAAATGTTTCAGACCTTGTGTTTTAATAAAGTGGTGTGTTTTATTTTAAGATTTAAGATAAAATTTATACAACTGTTATTATGATATCATAAGATCATAATAATAGTTATATAAATGTTTTCTTTTTAAAATACCGGGGAGTGAGGGAAGATACATAATTAAAGTAATGTCTTCCTTTCAAAAAATATTGATTTAATAATTTAAAGCGATACTTTAATCATATGAAACCTTTTAATCATTCCTAAAAAAATTAAAAAAAGATAATTTAGAGAGTTCATTTGTTTAACTAATTTCATTGTAAGTTTTATCGAATTAAGGTGTATGTTTAGTTATATGTATTATTGCGTTGAGTTGAATGGTTATAAGAATTATAATTGTAATTGAAATACGGTAACTGCCAACTACTAGTTTGTAGCAGGTAGGATTGTCTAAGTAAAACTGCCAAGGGCTTTTCAAGGTTGATTTTTTTTTTGTACTGACGAATGCGCGATGGCAAGAGGGCGTGTTCAATGGACTGAGACACACCCCAAGAAATATCAAGAATGTTCATTATAACTCGCCCGTGAGAACATAGCCGCCTCCATTATATTCGCTATTCGTTCAAAATTCTGTTTTTATTGTAATATGTGTCTGCAGTACTATCCGCCATGCAAGCAACCGCGACCCGCCTGCCTCTTCGAACTCGTGACGTACAAACCGGCAGTGCTAGACAGAAAAGAAATGCAATTATGTAACTATTTAATTAATTGTAATTGTACGATAAGGCACTTCTATTAATTAACTGTAAAGGACATGGCAATTAACAATCATCTAATTGTTAATTGTAATTAAATTTAGCCCAGCAGTGATTTCGGCTGATGTTAAGAAGTGCATCGATCTAACGACAGCAATTATTTTTTCAGTGTATAATAAAAATAATAAAGAGTAGAAAAAATATCGCTGGCAAGTGATAAAAATAACGCTATCAATATTATAAAAAAAAAGAAAAAACTTATTTCGTTCCTGGTTATTTTAATATATAAGCAACAATGGGGTGAGTTACATCCCATCAGTGCACACAAGTTTCAGTTCCGTTCAGTATTCAAGAATGATTCGAGTACAATAAATTCGCGAGTGACAAATATTTTTAGTTCCCAGTACTTTATAATTCATCCGCTAGCAGGATTTGTATTTTTCCGAGAATCAAAAATAAAATTTGCTCAAGAATCAAAAACAAAATTCTTCAAATAGAATTCGCTCACGAGCGAATAATATTTTTATCATTCTTCCTACCCTGGTATATATCGGCGTTGCTAAAATACTAAAGAAAGAAGAAGAAAGCTCTACAGGTATCACGCATACCACGAGTGGCTAACATATTAATTAAAATGTTTTACTGTATTTTTTTTGTTATTCCTTCTTCTTATTTGTTTATGTTTTTATTCCAAAGAATAAGGTTTCCTTTTGTATTATTGCTGTTTTTATTTACGTTTCCAGTAAATTACTAACTTCCATTCCATTTTTAAGAAAAAGTAAGTAGCTTACCAGCGATTTTAGAATCGTATGCCACTCCCACTCCACAGATTCCATTATCGCGCGCAGCAGCAACTTCTCCGGCGCAGCGTGTTCCATGACTAGTGATACAAAGAACGTTTTTAATTTTTCTGGTATGGCATTCAAATATAAAAACCATTATTAACGATAATTATCTCTCGTTTTCTATATATTCTCAATATCTGACGGAGCTTGCTAATATTGGAAACAAGCCCGGCTGATAGTCTGGTGGTTTGCACACTTGGTTATCAATCGTGAGGTCCAGGGTTTAAATCTCACTCTGGGCAATTACGATAACCAGTTTTTTCCAGGGTCGTAATGATGATTAAGAGGGAGCTTCGACTTTGCGGGGGTGCCTGACAACCAGTGGCGGCTCGTCAGGGGAGGCTATGGAGGCTAAGCCTCCCCTATTATTTTTAATAAAATAAATGGTGTTTATTATGTATTAAAACAATGTTTAAGCATTGGCTATATACTAAACAATTTTTACAAAGAATTTATAATAAATAGTATATTTATTCATTTTTCATTTGAAAATGCAAACAAATTTCCAATAATGCCTAAAATTTTACTGCACACATATTATAAAAGCAAGCAAGGAGGCTAGCCGCAAGTCTGGCTCCGCGCCGATGGTTAATACCATCACGTATACTTTGTACGGAGATAAAGAATGAGACGGCGGCTTGGCTCCGGTGAGATCGTATGAGATCGGCAAGTTGTGATACGTTCGTAAAACGTTCGCAGTTCGCACGTATGCGATTACATTTTCAATACTGCAGAATAACTGACGTCAGTTTTACGTGGAATCATTTGTTAGCTCTTATTAAAACTTTACAAGAATACAGACATAAGAATCGTCGTTTTAATGATATATATACTTACTTATATTTTGACAAAGAACCCAAGATTGTCCTATCCATCGGAAATACGTTAACCGTACAGGCAGAAGTTAGATTTCAAGATACACACAAGTTAGGTTTCTTTGATTTATTGACTTGACAAATTCTTAATTTATTCAAAAAACTTTCCGTAAAATTTCTTAGAAAACACTTTTACAACAATAGTTTTGTTTTGACGAAATTCATGATCCCCAAATGTTCGGAGAATGTTAAACCTCAACTGAGATGTTAAATTTTATTAATAAAAACGATTTATATTAATCTATGCCGGAACTGAGTAAACTTGTAAGCATTGACTAAAAAAAATTAAAAACTACAGCCCCAACACTTTGTATCAAAATCGATTAAGCAGTTTATCCTTAATATCAATTGAAAATGGTTTTTTTATTATATTAACGCAAAATGATGTATTTACGAGCGGGTAAGAGTAAGCAATACAGTTTTCCGTGTTTCAAAAAAGATATTAAAATATTTATTTTAGTTTTTAAAAAATATATATCTATTTAGTTGTTATTATCATTTATCAACAACTTATTGTTTATTTACCGTAGAATTTTATGAGTTACTATTATTTTGTTATTTATTATTAGTTTATTTTTGGTTTATTAAAAGTTTATTTTATCTTTTTATTAGCTTTTTACCTATCACCTTACACCATTTATTACTCTACACTTCCAATGATACAGTAATAGATATAAAAATGTAATTTATTGACCGAGGAGAGTTAGGTTACACTAGCCTCCCCTGAGCAAAAAGTCACGAGCCGCCACTGCTGACAATCATAGTAAATGCTTAGGCTTTATATACTCCCTACTTACTTACGTTCAGGTATATTTTCCCAGTAGAAAAAAACTCTGTGCTGCCGACAAAACGCATTCCTGCACTGATTGTGAGTATTATTGCACAATTGTTCAATTGATGTATTTGCTTTCAAAACACAATAATCTATGTTTCTTGGTAAACAGTGGTACAATCATTGGTATTCCACTGTTCAATTAACCTTTGTTAAGCTTTCCCTTGAATGTTCAACTAGAAATGAACACACATCGTGTTGCAGCAAACTGGTAACGACTGATAGCGTAAGACAAAAGTCATATCTTACACCTGTAAATTTCTCATAACCTGTTCCGAGGGTTTAATCATTTGAAATCTTAACTGGTTGGTTAATTGTTGACTGTGTAACTTATAAGAAATTGACAAGATATTGTTGGGTACATTTTTCATTAACTGGAATTACCACTTTCATCTAAGCAGTGTTTCATTTGCCCAATGATATATATAACATAACAACTGTCACTGTTGCCTTTTACAAATCACTTCAAACAGCCCCAAATGTCTTATACGCACATATGAGGAATCGCAAGTCTTTACTAGTTGTGGCAGGCTATCCGCATTGCCATGTTCAATCATTGAAATCTTAGAAAAATTGTAAGTAGGACTGAGAAATTTTACTGATGCGTCAATTTTGTCCATCAACTCAAACAGAAAATATTTTATCGTTAATTTATGGTTTTAGTTAAGTTTTAGGCAAACGAACCAAATCGACCGAACACCAGTATATCTCTTAATTAATGTGTTAAGATGTATCTAAGGTTTAGTAAAAAATTAACATTGAACTCACCTATTAAACCAATCGTCAGTAAACCTGGGATAAGGGTAGGGATCGTTGCTGCTGAAATCGTAACTAGCTCTGGCATTCTAGAAATACATAGTTAAATAAAACAGAGACACACATATTTGACAAAAATAGAAATAAGGCAATTAAAAGGAATGAAAATAAAAAAAATTGGCGACCAATGCTCAACCACGAACTGAAAAAAACTAGATTACTAAAAGAATTTTAAGTAGGGGCAATCAATAATGTCCTTTATATCTGAGACCTATACTAGAAATTGACAAAAGATACGAAGTGGAAAAAGATCTAAACATAAAAAAGGGAGGGAAAAATATATATATGGTTTCCATTATACAGGCAGCTTTGCTTGACTTTATCAAATCATGATAGCAGGATTTAAACTAAATTAAGTCAATAAACAGCTTAACTAGTTTAATTATTATAGAATAGTGAAAACAAATCACTGATATATTTTAAATTTCTAATTCACTTACGTAATTATACTTCAAATCTGGATGCATATAATCTACTCCTGTAAGTAAAAAAATTAATTAATATTCATAGTGTGAAAGATATAATATGTTAGCTGGTTAATATAACGTATGTCACATAAGTTTTGGGAAAATTTTCGTCGGCGTAAAAATAACTGTAAATAACTTGCAATCTAGTAACCATGATAAACATATGTTCATTAATACTCAAACTTGTTATGAAATTTCATAGATGTCAAATAATTTGTTCAATTATGTCGTACAAACTTGAAATACGGAAAAGCATTTACAGCCTGGTTGGACATGTACCCAAGCAAGAAATTGTAAACATATTTTGGAATCAAAATATTTCAAAGACAACCATTTATAGAACAATTGCAGAATGTGAACAAGGTATACCATGCCTCAATTTACCAAAAAGCGGACGTCCCGGAATGTTGACCGAAAATCGCGCCAACCTAATCTGTGAAAGTGCAAAAGACCGCGTTGGAACGTCATGCCGAAAGTTACCCAGAAGATTTAATGTTTCTCATGAAACTGTAAGAAGGGTATTGAAAAAAAAGGCCTAAAGTTTCGTAAAAGACGTAAATGTCCACGTTATACAGAGGACCAGTTACGAAGAATTCCAATGTGTTGTCGTAGATTACGCCGAACTCATTTTGCAAACAATTAAGTGACCATCATGGACGATAAAAAATATTTTACGTTCTCTCACTCAGAAATGAAAGGTTTTATACCGATAATATAGAAAATTGTGCAGATAATGTTAAATACAAAACCACAAAAAAATTTGAAGATTCTAGTTTGGTGTGCCATATCGGAGAGACGAGTTTCATGACCTTATGTTGGGCATGTGAGGGGTGAGGCAGTTAATGCCAACATTTATACCGAAAGATGCCTACCGAAGTTGCTACAGTTTATTACTACGACTCATCCACGTGAAGAAATAATGTTTTGGCCGGACTTAGCAAGTTGCCATTATGCAAGAACGACTAGAACATGGTTAGAAGCTCACAACATACCCCTTGTGCCAAGAGCAGACAATCCGCCAAATGTGCCACAAGCTCGACCCATCGAAGATTTTTGGGGAATATTGACCAGAAAAGTATATGATAATGGGTGGGAAGCTCAAAATGAAGCTCAACTAAGGCGAAGAATATATGAAAAGATAAGAGAAATTGATATAAACATCGTCCAAAACATGATGGGACAAGTTAGACAAAAACTGCGTGCCATTGAGGACCATGGCCCTTTGTCATTATTTTAATTGTAGTTTTAATTAAATTAAATATAAGGTAAAATGTTGGTAAAGTGGTCATTTGAATAAATTACGTTACACTTACTTTAAAGAATTTAATTATTTTTCCCAAAACTTATGTGACATACGTTACTAAGCAACTTTGATGTGGGTCGTAAAAACAAACAATCGCTGTAAAGTCAGCAACATGTATGCACGAAAATTTAAATCAGGCAAGTAATTGGGGAAAGTACATTATTTATCTTCCCACTTGTTTAGAGCAACAGTCATTGTGGACGCAAGCAATTGTAAGTATTAGGGTCGTTACGAATTGGAAAATGGAATAGAATGTGATAAGTAGTAGTGAGCTGTCGTGATAAAAGAGTAATAAATTTTCATGCACGTCGTTGGCTTTGCAGCGATTTGGAAAACCATCTGTATATAATACGCGGTATAATGTCTGCGTCGTAAACATTGAATCACCGTTTATAATGCACAAAACGGCTGAATAAATATTTAATCTCGGTTTATATCAAGCATAATAAACGATAAAATAGCCGCAGTGTAAAATGTTCCGACACAATTTTAATTAATTTTTTTTAATTAAGAAATTCTATTTTAAATTTTGCGACATTTTTTATCTGTTAGCATTTGTCAGTGGACACAGTATACCATTTAAGAAAATGGCACGATACACGTTCCAAGAGCGTATAGAAATAGCGAAAATTCATTATAAGCACGGTAAAATTTTCGCCGAGACAGTTCGTTGTGTTTTTGCTCGGTATGAATCACCTTCTCGCAAAGCCATTGTAAAGCTAATCGCAAAATTTGAGTAAAATAGCCAAATTACTGATGTAGAAATGCCATTTGGAACTCGTACCGTCAAAGCACCCCAAAACATTTCCGCTGTCGCTGAAAGTCTCGCGGAAAACCCAGGTTTATCTATCCCAAGACGTTCACAGCAATTAAGGATCTCACAGACCAGCTTTCATCACATTCCACATAAATATCTTAGCCGGCTGATCATAAACAACGCCGAATTTTGTTCATTGGGTGCTGCTAATACAGACAGGTAGTCCTGAGTTTTTTAGAAAAATCATTTTTAGCGACGAAGCCCACTGTCATGTCGTGTCAGTAAGTTCGTCAATAGACAGTACTGCCGCATCTGGGGTTCCGAAATCCAAGAAGGAAAGAGTCTTCACTAATGTCTCGCAAACAATTCTAGCCCTCAAACCCAACATTCGAGCTGTTATTCGTCAAATAGAGTCACAGTTGTTTGGAAATGTCATTAAAATGAATGACCATTTGCAGGCAGAGTCGAGGTCGACATTTACTAAATATCATTTTCCACAAATAAGTACAGACTTTGTATGTACTTTGAATTTATTAAATTAAATAAATATTTTTGTACTACTTCAGAATAAATAAACGTTTATTTTAAAACTAAAATTCTTATTGGAAAACCTTTTACCAATACGTTCTATTGCTTATTGTACTAGTGACTTAATTTAATTTTAATTTACGCGTAAATTGAAATTAAATGTTTATTCAATTATTTTCTGTTACATGAAATATAAATTTTTAATACACCTACGCGTTAAGGTATAGGTATATACAATTCTCTTGGAAACACGTTTTAAGCAAACAAATTTAAATAAATGAGAACTGAAAGGTCAAATTTTGTTAGTGCTAAAAGATGTCGAAAGTTTCGTCAAGATATAATTAATGGATTAATAGAGTTGCCGTCCAGAGTGAAAGGGAAAACATACTTGTCGTTTAATTAGTTTTTGCTGCGTACAAAAAAGAACCTCCTTCATATGACAACGCGCAAATTCTACGGTAATTAACTGAGTTAAACGTGTTAGTGTCTGCGAAAGGCCAAATTAAACAACTCGTTCTAGTTTTGTTGATTCTATTCTAGAACGGAATTTTATATTTTGCTTATTGCCATATAAGATAAGAAAATTAAAACAAAAATAATCAAATATAGCTTCCTTTGTTCTGATTATTGATCGTGAAAATTACTCCTTTCACAATCGAGGCCTTCAAACGTGCTAACCGTCAAAAATATCGGTATATTTATATCTATGGTATAATAAATAAAGTACCTATTATATAGATATAAATATACATTATTTTATTTAGTGCCAATAAAATTTTTATCACTTATTCTGATATGATTAGAATAATTACCATCATCCATAATAGCTGTGGTTATGTTTTTGCCGGTAACTCCTTGCGCCCATGCCGCTTCGACGTTCAGATCTAGTTTAGCCTTCCCGTCATTTTGGCCCGTATTCTTCAGGTACCATTGAAAAGAAAAGTAAGGATCGGTGGGATCCTTCAGCGGACCAATGTGCTTTACGAGATTCTCAACCTTAAGCGGCTTATAGCCCCGCTTTACTCTCACGAATCCGGGTTGCTGGAGGACAGCGTGCACCTGAGGATATACAAATAATAGCCCGAGGACTACGATTAAAAGTCTTTAGTCTTTAAATGTGAAGACGTACACCAAGATTTATTTCTGGTTATAAGTATACGACCTGAAGCCTATTTTTTGTTATAAATTTTCAAGAGAGTCAGTAGATACAATAGGTGTTCACAAACTTACATTTAAGTTTTTAAGTCGTTGTCGAAAGCACAACACAACTATTAAAACTTACTGAAGTGTGTTTATATATAGAAGGATGTAGAAAATGCTTTGATGTTAATAAATACATAACTAAATTAGGATATATAGTTTAAAAGCTACCGCTTCTGTATATTTGAAACTGCTGCTTAGAAATTAAATTAATTAAAATACCGCTTCAATTATTACGTATCATTTTCAGATATGAACCAGATTTATTTCTCAATTATAACAGCATTAATATTTTCGTCTTTGAACTCAGTCTACCTTACAAACGCAAACTTATATATATTATAAAAGCTTATTGTGCTCTACCAAAACCAACTCCAGCATTCTAGTGTCCTGAAACAGACTGTACAGGTCCAAAGCATGGAGTCGTCTATATCTCTTTGGTTCAACTTTGCCTTGCCCAAACAGTTGATGTTTCTTGTGATCCAGTAATAGCATATCTGTTGAGTTGTCTCTGATTTCTTTTTACATAGTCTGCAGTCAAGGTCTCCATTAAACAGCCCTACCTTGTGCAGATGTTGCTTTGGGGTTTCAGATATTAACCTCACAGTTAAATAGTAGTTTTTCAGCTCTTCTTTGAACAATTTCAACAAACACAAACTATACAGTTTACAAAATGTATGTATATACACAAAAAAAAATGCAACTCGTATAGCAAGCGTTGCCATGCACTGTTTTTCCGCCTTCATTCTTCATCCGAGCATACGAGATGGTGCACTCTTCTCGAACTAACGGTATCGAAGGCGTCGTTGGTTTGCTCGTTTGGTCCTTCCCTTCTTACATAAGGTACTGCCGGTCTACCTCCATCCTTATCTTGCTTTTAAATTTAACGGGTTTTAGTGTCTTTGTGTGTTTTGGTAGTTTATTGTATGTTTTGATCGCATCAGTTGTTGAAAATTTTTCGTATTTGTGACTTGTGCTACTTTCTGTTCTTAGGTGTGAATGTCTTCGTGTTTTATGTGTGTATTTCTGTATTAGGTGTGAATTTGCAATCAATTTTCATTAATTTGTTGTCGATTTTGTGTATTGTAAGGAGATTTCTGAATGTTATTAATTGTTGTAAATTTAGTTCTTGCGTCTTTTCGTAAACGTCCTTTGATGGTGTCCATTTGTCCATGTTATACAGTGTCTTTAGTATCTTGTTCTGCTGTCTTTGTAGTTGATTTAAATTTTGCTTAGTTGTATGGCTCCATATGTTTATTAGATAGCTAATATGGGACGTAAATGTGCTGTGATATACAGACTTCTTCAGATATTCTGGTACTATGTCTTTAATTTTCTGCATTCCCGCTATAATCATGGTGTTTCTTTTTATCAATTTTTTTACGTGGGTATCCCATTTTAAGTTATTTTGTATGGTTAATCCTAGATATTTTATTTGGTAGGTTTGAGTTATGGTTTGTGTTTTAATCTTGATGTTAAAAGTGGGTTTATATGTTTTTTTTTGTAAATACCATGTACTCTGTTTTGTTCTCATTGATCGTTCTTAGATTATTATAGCACCAATCTTCTATTTTTTGCACATCTTCTATAATATGTTGCTGCAACTGTTCGTCGTTCTTACTTGAGCAAACGATGCATACATCATCTGCGTATGCATATATTTCTCCGTAGATCTTTAAATTAAAGATGTCATTTGTATAGGCTATGTACAATATCGGTGGTATATTCCCTACTTGGGGGATTCCATATTCTGCTTGTAGATGTAGACTTTCTATTTTGTTGACTATTGTTGTTTGTTCTCTATTTGATAACTATGTTTTTATTAAGTTTCTATTCACGTTCTTTATCCCCAAGAGCATCAATTTTTTCAACTAATTTCGTTTTGGAGATAGTGTCAAACGCTTTTTTCATATCTAGAGAAAGTACTACTACCGTCTTGTTTTTCTCGGGCTAATTTATTTCTGTTTTGTTTTAATATCTTTGTAGTTATTTTGTCATATCCTGGTGCAGTATTGTTTTTTAATTGTAGGATTATTTTGTGAACGGTTTCCTCTGATACTTCCTCGAATTGCAATTGCGTTTTTACATTGTCGGTTTTGGTTGTGACGGGTAATTTATTTGAATTTGCAATTTGTTTTTCTGCTAGAATCTTGCCTATGTTTGCGAAATATTTGTTGATTTCGTCTGCTATTTCTTTTGGATCCGCCGTTATGGTTTCATCATCTCTCTCTATTTCATATATTTCTCGATTTTCTTTCTGTCTGCTATTCAGTTCTGTAGTAATTACGTTCCATGTTTTAGTTGTGTCTGTTTTGTATTTCTGGAACTTTCTGAAGTAATAGTCCTTCTTCGCTTTTCTCATCATGTATAGGGTGTGTTTATATTTCTCATTTTGGGGGTATTTTGGCATGGCTTGTTTGTAAATTACTTGTCATGCTCATGCCTGGATATGTTTGCCCAGTACTTCTTATGCTCTTCTCCCATTCAGTTTCCTACATGACTTCGGACGATGCTATTGCTTATTCTCAAAGCCGGTTCTCGTCCTTGGAGTGGCATTTCTGCTCCTCGGCGGGCGAGTTCATTCCCTTTCTTATTATTCTCGATTTCTTGAGGTGCTGGCATCCAAATCAGCTCTACCTTGTTTTGTTCTGCCAAGTCCCATAGTTCTTCGAAGCACTCTCACTACCACTAACCCCGAAGTCACTTTCCAGCTCGACAGAGCCCGCATCACCCCTGTTACACCTACGTATGCAAGTCTTTGCACCTTGCTCAGTTAAATCGTTGCTTTTGTCTGTAGTGTCTTAAGCCCCCACGCCAATTTATCCACGTATTTAAAGTTCAGTTTCACCATCACACAATAAATCCAATATAGAATGTCTGGTTTGATATCCCATTTCTTACTATGTGTGCGTCTTGCTGCCATAAGGTCAGAGTCGTTTTGGTAATATTTTGTAAATGCTGGTTTCAGGTGAATCTCGAATTAAGGGTCATTAAGGTATTTCGTCTCATCCTATTATCTGTGAATTATTTCCATTTATTTAGAAACTCTTCAAATTCTTGCGACGTGTAAACACCGTAATCTTTGCTTTGCTTGGGTTAACACATAATCCCTCCTGTTCTACTAGATTCAGAGCCTCTTGCGTGCGATCTCTGACTGTAGTAATAATTTGCCTCTGGTGATGATAACGAGATCATCAGCGTTCATTATACTAACATATTAATTTTTATCTCTTTAAGGTGTGAGGTAGATGAGATACGTAAAATTTTAATAATTTCGGATATAAGCTATTATTTAATAGCATTGCAATTTAGAGATATTCTGGTTAATATTATATGGCCATTTGTAAGATCTATGTATAATAAATTTTATTATCAACATTAACATTTACTTTGAACACTATCCAGCAGTTGATTTATTACAATAAATTAAACTGATACCGGAAAGGGAATTTGAATGTTTTTGCAAACGTGTTTGCGTGAAAAAAACTAATCATGACAACGAAATTCGGAAGAATAGCAAACAACAGCTAAAGATTATTGCTATAAATTAATTGAGTCGATACCGGCAAAATTCAACCGCGTTCACTAATATTATTAAAAATTAACTATTAATATACATTTTTCTATAAAATTAGAATGCACTTCTACATAGTTTTTCCTAGGATTCCAACCTGCCCGCACTGTTTCTTTCTAACTTTTAAAATTTCTTACGCACTTTCAGTGGAAAATATTAAATGGCTGGAAAGATTGTTATTTTTATTTCCAGTAGTAATATCACAAGAGAGTGAAAATAAATTGAAAATAATTTAGCAAAACTTGGGAATACATTTGAGAAAAGTTCTGTCAAATTATTTTCTAGTTTTTTGAACTCTCGTATGCTATTCAATGGATTATTTTTTGACGTTATAATCAGAAACACTACTGTGATAATATAACCAGGAATGTGAATTGAGGCCACTTTAAGCACTTGGCGTTCGAAATTTTATTGTTTGGAATGACCCTTCATATAGTCTCTTGTCGATGCGGCTCTGTATATAGGTTGATCGGGACGCGAGAGAATGTATGAAGGGACACTCCGAGCAATAAAATTTCGGACGGCGAGTATTCGATGTGGCCTCAATTGACAAGTATCGAATAACCATGTACTAAACCTTTCTGGTTTAATTTTTAGAATTTTCGTACAAATTTATGCTAGAAGCCAATCAAAAATTAAACACTACCATTCAATAAAATATATTAGGTATTCCCGTTATAATAATATTTTGATTGGCTAAAGGGCAAGTAAATGACTGAAATTGAAAGTTTCTATCGGTTTTTAGAAACGTCAAATAATATTCAACAACAAAATCCGAGGCACCTTTAATACAGATCAAAAATTAATATAACAAAATGAGCAAGTATATTTTATTTGAAAGTATATGGATCCGAATCTGAGGTTTTCTACCAAAATTTGCAAAGAACGCAATAATTTTGCGATTTTTGCTTACATATATCTCGAGAACTATCAACTTTTCGTAAGTAGGTAACCATTCTATTAAAAATGAAAGTACATAAAAATTCGCTAGAAATTTTATTAGTTAGGTTTTTTTCTACAACGAACCATTTAGGCTGAAGCGCTAGTTAAAAATTGGCGTACAAAAAAGCCTACTTTCTTCACTCCAAAACTCTAATTTATTATTAAAGACTTAAATTCCTCGCAGTTCTCTGCACAAACCTTATTAGGTCGTATATATATGTATCTAAAGGTACAGCCCATTGTTTGTTCACATTATTTAATAAAGTCCTATTTTGTACAAATTCAATTACGAAAAAGTTGAGATTCCAACGAAAAATTTTGAAAAATGATTACATTATAATTATTATATAATGACATACAACAGTTGAAGCTTAGCATCGACTTTTTCCTGCACATATGTACATGTTGAAGATCTCCTTCATTTGATCCACCTTTATTGGCGAGAGAGCCATTGATTGACTCACTATTTTGGCCAAGTTCTGTAGAATCACAGTTTCAATTCTTGTATACATTTCTGTGACATCCTTTATCTTGGTGGCAGCTAAATCTTTAGATTTTAAAACAGACCATGACGCGAAAGGTGTTGACAAAAATACTCAAAACTGATATTATACACTTTCAAAACCATAAACGTCACTACGCTGGATGCACGTTTCAGTAGCAAAGCTATTATCATCAGCAATAAAACGAAGAATGAAGTTTTACCTTTCTTGCATTTCTTTCAATGTTACGTCACTAAATTTTGTTAGGGAACTTTAGATTTGGATTCAGTAGGTAGGTAGCCCAAAAATATATATAGAATGAAAGAAATCAAAACTAGCCCACAACTTTCATGGTAAAAATACTATTTTACTGGATTATTGTTGAAAAATAGATATCTCTGATAGGACTAAAGAAGTCCGTAACTTAATAGACAATACTAATTTTCTCAATTGCAGCAACAGTATAGACCAACATACTAAATAAACCTCAATTAAACAAACAAACAGATGCGTATCCGCAATGCATCAAAGAAAAAAGAACTCAGTGTACACTCACTGAACTCCAAAATGACCGGTTTATGTGCATCCCTAATGCATCTACTAACTTTGCCATATACTTACGTATGGCAAGAAATACGCTTTATTAGGTCGTATAATTACCACAATTTTTAGTATACGTCACGATTTAGAAATCAAACAAGGTTTTGACATACCAATGGATCGACTTTGAGTTTCCTGACATGGGGTATACTTCTTTTCGTTCTTGCTACTGGGAGGGCATGATTAATGAAGTGATACTCCTTGTTCGAACCCAAAAGCTTAAAACAATGAGCAACGATTTAATATACAGTAGGAGTAATTATCAAAAACAAAATAAACTTAGAGCAGTCACGCAAGTATTTATTACCACATAAATAGATTTTGCGCGCTTAGAACGTATTGATTAAAAAACGGAAGATAGCTTTTCCATTCATTGCCCAGCTGTTTTCTTGATAGAAATAGAACTAATGTTCAATTCCCGCATTTGATAGTTCTTTGAAGTTAAACAGTGGATATGGGTTGGACATTGATGGATCAGTCAGTTGGAACATTGTATTTTATATACATCTCATTTGTTTGCGAGCTATTATAAAGGAAAAATGATACAACACAATAAGAAAATAGTCGGAAAATAAAAAAGCAGCATACTGTCAGAACAACACAATAGAATGATTTGATTGATTCAAGATATGTACAGTACTTTAATATTTATTGTCGCCAATATAGCAGAGGTTAACAATATTTGTTTTTTGTAGCTGCATTTGTTAACAAATCGTGTTAGCAAAAATAGATGTACCCCAAAGATGTCAAAAAATGTATAAAATTAACTGCATTCTATTATTATAATATTTGCAGAAGAAAGGTTTAATACGACAAATTAAATATGATGGATATGCTTAGGGATTAAGGATCATGTTCTTCCATATTAGGTAGCAAATCTACAACATCAGCTGCAAAATGTACACATTGAAGGAAATAGTCATCGGGTTTTTAACCATTAGCAATAAACTGCAGGCATCCAGGGAGTAACGACAGGGAGTAAAGAAAATTATAAATGTTTAAAAGATGACATAACTCATTCAAATGATTTAAGTCGCCAGAATCTAATCGTATTTATCCGGTTATATTACAAAAGTATCCGGAACTTTTACAGCAAAATCTTAGTATGTTACTCTCAGGGGAAGTCTTGCACTGGGTTAGATATCAATTGGCTGGAGGCTAATCAGAGTTACTTTTATTCTTAAACCTGGCAAAATGGAACAGGATGGAACAAGTTCTCTCAGATAAATAAGTTTAATGCCATTTATGCTAAAGACTTCAAAGAAAACTGTTAGATAGGCACACACTAAAAAATATTACACTTTCCCTACGGAAAATCCCTGTAATGTATAGGGTAAATTTACCAAAAATTGGGAAATTTACTATAAAACTTTAGGTAAATTTCCCAATTTTTGATTTCCGTAGGAAAAGTGTAATTTTTTTAGTGTGCACGTAAGGGATGATGTATTATCATATCGGCCACACTACATCAAGACCAGTATGCGTAAGAAGGCAAGGACGTGCTTCTCTCTGCATTCCTGAATATATAGGGAATATTTGATAATGCTTCCTCAATCCTTCAATCTGCAAGGCATCCAAGAATAAAAAGATCGATAGAACAAGCTGCAGGTATGTGTTGCATGCTTTAAATGAGATCAGTTTACACAACCACCATGGGAGAAATACCTGTGGCTCAGGTCGAAAGAAGATACCCGTAGGGTAGGGTTTTGTTCCCTTTGCTCTGGTCACCTGGTAGTGGACGAGCTACTAGTAAGGCTAGATAATGAAGGACATACAACTTTGAGATACGCAAAATAATATATAATATATGTCATACAGACCCAGCGTAAATTCAACAATTTACTGCAACAATTTTTTTGTCCTGCACTACGGACAAAAAAACAAATTGTACAAGAATTGACCGAAGAAAAAGGCCCAAATATTAGTCCCTACAAAAGGACTACAATAGCATAGGAGGAAGTTAAAACCAGGGCGGACACAACAATTATGTTGGCTGGGGGAGCCTATGGAAAAACTTGCGGCTTAAAATAAGATTTATTGGACATACATCACGCTGGTCAGACCTATGATCACTTACATATCTCTAGTATGGTGGACAAAGATGCCGCAGTAAACTACGATATAACTGAACTCAGCAAGATACAGAGGCTTGTGTGTTTAGGAATAACAGAAGCAATGAAGATTATTCCTACAGAGCGGCAATGGGATGGCTGCTAGATCTCCCTTCTCCCCATTTGGCGATAATGGAGAAGGCAACAATGGGACATCTCAAATTGCGAAAAATATGCAAGAGTGGAACACAACAATATTGTGAAATGCAACCTTTTGGAAATGAGATAAGACCAAATGATTTCGACATATCTATTTAACAGAAATTTCGAGCTGTGATCACGATTGGGATAAACTGGAACTCAACTACAGATACAGGCTCGGTTAACTAATTTGATTTGCAGGCGAATGAAAAACCGAGAATAGGATTGGAGTTGGGAATTTACAGTAAGGTGAGAAATACAATCATCACAATTTC
This sequence comes from Cetonia aurata, assembly GCA_949128085.1. Taxonomy (NCBI): domain Eukaryota; kingdom Metazoa; phylum Arthropoda; class Insecta; order Coleoptera; family Scarabaeidae; genus Cetonia; species Cetonia aurata. Next base: position 47,779,728 of record OX421883.1, on the reverse strand, counting down.
ACTAGAAAACTAGTATTTTGCTTATTTTTTTGCTATCATTATGAATCAAATTAATAGACCATTAAATACTTAGATATTCACTTTCCTACAAAACCTTACGCGATATGGAAAAACGCTTGATAGATTTGAATCAGTACAGCAAACTGAGCTTGAAACCCCTATTCAACTCTGTGCTGCAAACAAAAATTATTTGGTTTGGAAAAAAAGGTATTTGGATTACCTAATATTCTTCTTTACAACCCATTTTGGATAATTTTGTGGAAATGAAAGAATGGAGTATAGAGAAGAAATTACTAATTTTAACTTATTAATTGTTATATTAGAAAAGTCCTTTTTTGCAAATTAATACTAAATCTAATAAAAAACATTTTACAACAAAATAAATGGGTTTTCAACAAAAGCAAGTGTTTGCTCTGGAGTAAAAAATAAACTTTCGTTTAAAAAAAATAACTATTTTTTGTTTGTTTAAAATCTGAAGGTGTTTTTTTTTTGTTTGTTTAATTATATACTTCACTTAAAGAATTAATCGAAAAAAAATTCTTATCGGAAAACCTGTTTCTTTGAGTGTAAACAATATTGTACGTGTTTCTTTGAGGGTAAACAATTTGAGGAAATATGCTTAAAAGTAAATTTTCTTAGTTTGCAGATACCTTCTATTAGTGCATATACCAATCTTACTTGACGTAAGAGAGACTCATCGCATTTTCAAACTTGACGTTAATAATCTATTCTATTATTATATATCTTTCTATTATTTTTAAAATACAAAATTGTTATAAATCAGAATAAGCTAGAAAGAAAATTATCAAACTTCATAAAAAAAATCAAAAAGCAACAATCTTTATGTTTTGCTTGTTTCCTTAAAATACTATATTCTTGATATTGAATGAATTCGCTGAACTAATTTAAATCTTCTAAGCAATCTATGCAATAGACTTCAAACATAAAGCGAAGGATGTTATTCATAAAAAATACAATTTTTGAATTTCCTTCTCGAAGTCGCATTAGTTATAGGTTAATTTCCAAATGCTACCATTTTTTAGGATTACTCAAGATCCTTTATCTTTATTCTTAAATTAAAAATATTATCCTTTGTTTATATTCGACTGCCTTAAAAACTTTCATTAAATTACCACTTTTTCTTTATTACATTTCATATCATTTACATCGATACTAAAAACCTTTTAAACTCAAAGTAGACTTGTCAACTTTCTAGAGGTAAAATTAAGATTCTCTTTGTTGCACAAAGTGTCTTGAATATAAACTTTACTGCGAATATAGGCAGAATTTTAAATTAAACATGTTAATTAAGCAAAATCAATAACTGGTCGCGCTAACAGAAAAATTGGCAGATTTATTTTGATTTAGTTTATAATTACCATATGTAGTAATATAATTCCGGCAAGAAAGACATATTAGACTCGCTTATCTGAATTGCTCAAGGGATAAACTTAATGATTTTGATTCTAAGCCATCTCGAATTATAAGAAGCTTGTTTAAACGCGGCAAAAACTTCATCGCTTTTAAAGCTCTATTGCACGCCGATTTGCGGAACATACAAAAGATCTGTTTACCATACAGTTCATTACCGGAACATCTGTTTCCACTCACCGGACCCATATTGACGAATCCGTTCCTCCTGGCCACATCGTTCGCCTCTTTGAGTTCTACCTCTCTGCGAAACCTCACAAGAAAAGAATTGCTAAACACTTCGGCTGCTAACGTGTATAGGAACAACGTATACGAGGCGAGAAAAAACCTCCAGATCAGAGGCATCGCTAAACTGGAATGAGCGCCGACGTATAAAGCGACGGCGACGACGCGCGTCCTGACGTCACAAGCATTGATTTTGGTGGATACAACGGATGTAGCTACGTAGGTACATATGTTCAAGCATATATCTGATAACAAAATTTGTGAGTATGGGTTTAACGTCAGTATTTATGACATGCATCAGATTTGAATCCATATGGTATTCTACATTACGATACAAAATCACGGGGAACAGTCAGCACAAGGCACCCATTAATATCAATAAAAGCACAACTACATATTGAGCTTATATATATAATTTGTGGCGCCATGGAACGGAAAAATTCAAATATAAAATGCAAATCATCATTGCAGTTCATTTAAAGAGTATAATGATTACTCTTCTATAGATGTACCCCGGCATCTAAAGAGTGTTCAATATAAACGTTATGTCAGAAGCTCCACGGCCTTAACTTCTATAGAAACCCTCGACAAAAGTTTGTCAAATTACCCTTCCATAAAATTTCGAAAGGCACAGGCGATATTTTTAAAGAAGACAATATGTAGATATATGCTCTACCTCGCGAAACACATTGGGAAACCTTTTAGGCAACCCCAAAGATAAACCGAAGCACAACGAAAGGTTAGGTATTTACAAAATTGGATGCGGGAACTACAATAAAGTTTATATGCTTGTGTATATCGCTATGGGATGCTTGATATGAAAAAAAAATGATATCAGACCCAGAATTAACATTGACAACCTTAAACTATTGAAAAATCTAACTTTTCCGAGGGAATTACATGCTTAGGAAACCATGTATACAATTTACTGAATTTAATATTGAATCCCTGTGCACCATTCGGTATTGATTGATTTATTGGTGTAACCAAATCTCTTTCCTAATTACAAACATCTTTGAGTGCTTGGTATTTTAGCAGCTCATACGGGCGTTGAAAAAAGCATAAATATGGGTTCAGAGTAAGGATAACGAGGCATGGACAAATATTTTTCTTAATTCATTCAGTTTTCGCTGAAGAAAGGAAATCCACAAATTTCCAAAACAGTTGTCCCGAATTAATAAACTTGTTAGCGCGGAATAAATATTGATAAGAAGAAAACATCCGCATGGTTCGACTATCCGTCCCGTCCACCGTGACCTCTAGAGCCTATTGTAGAGCGGATGTTACTTTGAAAGTTTATCCAACAAGTTCATGCCCTTAAGGTAGCTCAGTTGGAATGAGGTCTTTTTCAGGTCTTCTAAAGAAAGGTCAACCTTCCCAAAGATGTCATACCTGACACTCGTTGATGCGGGGCACTATTTCGCGTGTACCAAGCCAAGACAATTATTCCACTGTTGAAGCACCTACTGATTTACCCATACATTCATTTGCTGTTTAGTTACCGTAGATGCTACGCTAATAGCGGGTTGCCGTCTCTAGTAATGCTCCACAGTACCCTTTTTTGCAAGAGTGTGGTCGGATATTTGTGCGTCTTTAATTATCTTAATTCATTCTAGGGGATCACATTATTGGTCCTTTTTCCATCAATGGCAATTTAACTTCTTCCCAATGGGAAAGAAGCAATGAACTGGATAACAATATTTGGGGTGAGCCCTATAAAATAATAACTGAAAAGTTAAGGCGCTTGACACTACATAAGCCTACTCTGAAGAAGAAACGGCAGATTGTGAGCGATCTGTTCATACACGAAACTCACAATTGGGAAGACGGAACTACTGAACGGAGTGTTAACCCCTTCCGTTTAGATGAATTGGAAGACGTGGTCCGTAAGATGAAAGGCAATATTAGTGTCCCTGAGCTCGATAAGATACTGGCTTAGGTTATAAAGCAGGTTGCTAGCCTAGCACCCTCATAGATCTTGAGCGTCTTTAACAAAATTATGAAACACCAGATAGATATTCCCGAAAGAATGGAAAATGAGAAAAGTCATATTAATCCCTAAGCGAGGAAAACCTACGGAGTTGCTGAGCGATTATAGGTCCCTGAGTATGCTAAATGCACTGGGATATTACCCATCGACTTGCTGGCAAAGAAAAGAGAATGTATCCATGCAGGCGGGAATGATGCGAGACGCCTCAATGCCATCAGTGTCAAGAAAATATCTGTTGATCTCTGGCAGAACAGATGAGATCAAGAGATGGTGACAACGTAGTGGTCCACGCGACTGATTAGCAACATAAGAGTATGACATAGATGTAAGCTTAGCCAAATAGATCACTATTTGACACAAGCTCTGACAGGACATGGTTGGTTCCGGTCCTTTGCCAAGCGTATAGGCAAATATGATGCCTGCATATATTGAATAAAAGTATATAGCGCAGATTATACCTTATTCGAATGTAAAAGATGAGACGACTTCAGAGCGGTGGTCCATGCTAGTATAAAATGCATTCTGAATACGTATAGTATGGTACCCGCGATGCTAGTTTCACCAGAAAATTTGCAAATGGTCAAAGATATTAAGACCAACAAAAAGAACGAGCAGTTCGCGAGAGAGTGCAAGGAAGAACTAAGGACTGGACCGCTGGCATTTTGATGTTATGTGCCAAAGATGATTTCGGAATGCCAGATAAGGTAGAGGAGAGATTTTAGTCTGGGAGTTGCGACCGACACTCCTGGGCACACTGAACCTGTGTTTCAGGGCTCACCCCTCACCAAAAAATGAGAAAGAAATAGGTAGTACCAACTTTTTTCTACCGAACTCTTTAAAATTCTAAGGTAATAATTCTAATTTCGACCAAAATAAAACTAAACATGATATAAATTACGTAATATGAGTACAAAATGAAAAATAATTTAACAACTAGATTTCGCTTTAGTTTTTGGCAAAATATTTTTGAAATATCTTGTTTATAAAAGTATTTAAATAAAGTTATTAAAAAAGAGAGGTAATTTATGTAGATACTTCTTCTTGAATTTTGAATATTATTCAACTCTTGCAACAGACTGTTTGCAACTATTCGAGAAATTAACAACATATTGTGTCAATTTTTATAATTTTCATAATTTCATATCTAATTTTCATTCTAATTCATATTTTCTGTATATTTTCATTTACTTTGATAAAAGAAAAATATGTTTTCCACTCTTATATATTATTGCGTTTAAAGTTGAGGAAATTCTAAACGATTCTCGAGGATCTGTATGTTGACATTGGTTTAATAATAATACTTCCATTCTACTTAATTTATTTATTTTAGATATTAACATGTTAGTATCACGACATTTTCTTACAACTCTTGCTACTGCAACAGCATCTTCCTGCTCCATTAACCAGACTAAACACATACCGATATGCACTTGAATGAAATAGCATTTAAACTGCAATTGCAAAATTGTGTACATTAGTAAGTACAGGTAACGATTAGTTACCGTGTAATTGCATTCCAAATGCTCTTGAAATAGCACATGAAGGTATGTGTCCGTCTAATGTTTTACGAAGGTGTACAATGACGTAAATAACATCTTGGTCAAGAGTAATAAAATTAAGATAGATATGTACAAACATACTTCTGTGAGGTTGACAGTCTTTACGAAGTACTTACTACATGGTGCTAATCGTTAATACAATATAAACAATCAATTTTGCAGTATACTAAATATTTAGCTAGATGTAACCATGCTTGAAAATTAGTTACTATTCTTAAGGAAACACTGAGTTTTATGACGTGAAAATGTGTGGATTTTCATGGAAAAATATGCACTTTTTACTGCAAATGAAAGTTACTCGAACGTTTGGCAACGATTTGCCTAATTAGAATTGTGAAACTCTTTTGTATTTCCTTAGGAATTACAATTGTGTTAGATAATTCATCTGACGTTCATAACAAAAATGTAGTTCCTATCTATAATCTAAGGCTAATCTAAAATATTATCAATCATTCATCAACAAACTTCGATAAACTAAATCATGCTCGTTATTCTCTAACATAATTAAATAAAAAGTGCATGGCGGGATAATCGTGCAGCATGCTGTTATCCCCGCTGCTAATTATTGCTTCAATAATAATGCCTATTATGGACAGGTTCTAATAAAACGATCATTCCTGATAGTAATGAGCGACTTGAGTATATGTATGAACACGAGGTTTTAATAATGCATGTATTATTGAGCTCAAATTCAAACTTAACGGTATATACCAAAACCTGATTTATCGATAGGTACAACAGATGTGCAATACCTATAACTAATTGTAAGTGTATAAAAAATAAAACTATTTGAAATAATTGCCAACAAATATTTTGTACGATGATATGTATTCAAAGATATACAAGGACTAAGATATGTAAGGACTAAGATATGCGAAAACTAAGATATGCAAGGATTGTTGAGTAGAAATAGACACAAAAGATATCCGATCACTCTGGGCTACACCAATTTCATTAATTCGGGACAAATGTTTCCGAAATTCGTTGATTTTCATTTTCAACCAAAGATCGAATAGTTTAAGAAAAACTTAGGAATCTAAACACGCTTCGTTATTCCTACTCTAAACCCTATATCTACAAGTGTTTTTTTTTTCTACGCCTGCTTGACCTTCTAAATTCCCCGAAATAGAGATAAGTGTGTAACAAAACAGAGTGTTTACCCCAATAAATCAATTAACACCGAATAGTGCAGACGGACATAAGTAAGGATAACGAAGCATGTTTAGATTCATAACTTTTTCTTAATTCATTCGATATTCCGTTGAAAATAGAAATCCACAAATTTCCGAAACGCTTGTCCCAAATTAATTTAATCGTGTAGTCTGGAGTGATCGGATATCTTTTGTGTCGATGATATGTAATTATTTACACAAAATCCCGAAATAATTTGTCCTACGTCTGATAATTATTTAATGTTAGATTCTCAAATAACAAACTGCCAGAAGTATCGTTAAAATTCATTGTTGGCAATTCAATAGTGTAATTTATTTTTTTTTATCGTTAAATTATCGTTATTTACACTATTATAATTTTAGAAACCGCTTAAAATTCGTAGCTCTAACAATATAATTTGTCATTATATTCTTATGTACTAAAAATTAAAATGCCAAACTATTTAATGAGAAACATAGACATATTTTGATGATTATGTAACAAAATGCATTCGGAATCATCATCGAAAGATTCCCAATCATTTAATAATTGCTTATAAACAATTTTTAAGAAATACGCTAATACGCATTAACGTGAATAGCTTGATTTAATTAGCCTGTGGTTAAAACCAAAAGAATATTTTACCAATATAATTATAGCAACTGAAGTTCTATGAATACATACTTTATATATATTATATTGATAACATTAGTATGAACACCGAGGAGCAGCCAAAATGACCGATCCAAGTCGGTTGCTCTCAAGAGTTGTGATCATCAAATGCACATCAGACGCATACCAAATGCTTTGAAACAAACGATAAATGTTCGAATAGAGATATGGATATGTATACAGGTTGGCCCACTCAAATGGCTCATTAGAATTTGATAAAGTTGCAGTTGGAATTTGATTTTGGAACTTGCAGAGTAGTCATAGCCGACTATGATCTACTTAAAGGAAATATTTTCAGCTTTATAGCTCATCTGGTATGCAGGGTGTCGATATCAACTTTCTTATTTTAAATGGAATGGTGCAATTTTTGTGAATCTAGTATATTCCTTGGATTATTTGTGATTAGTTTCTATTAATATTCCCTAACCGTAAACTTGAAAAAATGTTGACGTTGGCACAACTAGTGTGTGCCACAGGGACTCCTTCTAAATTATGTAAAATTTGATCTTCGTTTCATCCATAAAAAAGTCACTATTAAAAATTAACCAAAATATTGCGGAAAGAAAACTCCAATCGATTAGACGAAGAAATAAAATTTTACGTGGTAGAAGTTATAACTGCCAACTGACGTCGCATAAGTCATTAAAACAAACCTTTAATCATTTTTGAAGAGTTCATATGTCATTACATAAAGAACATTGGATTTGGCAATTTGTTGATTAATTCGTCAGGTTATAAGAAGGGTTCTGTGCATTAGCAAAGCTATATATGGTTTAATCATCTAAGTAAGAGAAAATTAGACTTTGTTCAGTAATTTTGGCTATCCTCCATGCATGTGTGGAAGCGCCTTTCTATGCATTACATTATTATAGTGAGGAGATAATACATATATGATACGTTTAATTATTTTTTAGTATGTGTGTATATCACACACATATACAATTGATATTTAAAAACACTTAGAAATAGATATTGCAAAAAAAGTTAAGAACATTCATTACATTATTTTTTTTTCTATTAATCTATTAATGCGCTGATGATCGACATTATTCACATGATGTTTATCAGTAAGTATCTCTCTAGTTTTTCAAAATACCGAATACGTTTAATATTCGTTGAAGAAAAATGAATATGGAGTATAAAATTAATGGTTATACAATCTATAAGGTATGAAACTTTCAGCGCATGCACTAGAACATGATGCAATCCATGTCAGTACTATTAACAAGTTGCAGAACAGTAGACAATGGCAAAACTCTTGGAGCGTATCCTAAACCTAGAGAATACAAAGCATTTAAATATTTACCATTACTAAAAAGAGCTTCCGAATACTTACTCTGTTATCTATTCTTATTTAGTTATATAAATTGGTCTGGTAAAGCGTTATTCTTCAGCAATAGTAACCAAACATATTCCAAACTCATATAGCTAAAGAATCGCTTAGGTAAATAATATTGTCATTATTCTACCAACAATTTTCATCACAGTTTGGCTTACTCATCGTTTATTAAAAATAAATATATTCAATTGAAAAGTATTTCCCAAGAGTAAATTTAGTATTATTATCAAATGATATCTAGTCGCATGCTTGAAATACTTCATTCTTGTCTCGTTAAATGTACTGCCGTGTACTTGTGAAACAAGAAGAGAGCAAAAAAATAAAGCGCGCTTTGCACAAAACCGATCTACTGTACGTGATGCTGCTTTTAATCTATAAATTAATACATGCACGTTCTCAACAAGGGAACTACTAATGAAAAGAAGGGTGTCAGGAAAGTAGGATGTAAATTTTCTACTCCATTGCACATGTCCTCCTCACAGAAGCACATATGACCAGTGCCGCTACTTTCCATCATGCACACGTGGTCGACCATAAATAAGTTTATCATGAGCTGAGACGTACAAGTTCTTCTCACTACTTCGTAGGCTAAAACAAGGAAGAAAAAGAACATAATCATTAAGAATCGATTAATAATCTAATATATAGTAGATATAAAATATAAGTAAGGCTTAGTGTACAGAATCATAATCTACGTTAGTGTACTGTGAAACCATAACTCAAAACAATGCATGGCTAATTGGTATTGCTCACATGCATGAAGTCGCTACCATAAATCATTTTTAGAACTTTTAAGCTGTTCCTTAAACTAAACCTATAGTACCTATTGCCAATTGGTGATGTTTCAAGAAATAAAATCAAATAAGTATGCTTGCTTCCAACAATTTGACATATTAGATTACATTTAGAAAAATATTACAGAAATTTATTTCTATACCAAAACTCACGTGATCTAGCATTCCTAACCATTTTTACGCAACATCCATTGCAAGTCATCAACGGTGGTTGATCTTTGGGTAACGCTGTATAATTGAACGGGTCTTTGCATCTCATATCTGACCAGCTGTCGCATTCATAGCAATAAATTTGTCTGGCTGAAATTTTGTACCTATTATTAGAATGATACAATGAAATTACACAAAGTACTTGGGGCACCAAGACAAAAACAAACAATATACATTAAAGTTAATAAACGCCTATTCAAATATACATACATCTAAATACTCCTTTTGAATTGCAAATTTGGTGGAAGTACCGGTAATATAAATTAGTTTAAACAAATACATAGTAATTATTTACTTCGAAAAATTCTATTCATAATTTCGGTATTTTTTCTTGGTTTTTAGGTCGATTAATGATAAAAAAACACTTCATATATACAACGTTTCGGTTATATTTTAACCTTTATCAAGTACATAGTATAAAAATTATAATATATTTAAATATAAAATGACAATACTAAATTGTAAATAAACTTTTTTGTTTTATAAATGATAAAATCATTATTTTTTTGTTTTTAATATAAAAATTTTGAAAAATGTGAAGTGAAAAATGTGAAACAAAAGATACTCGTCAAAAGATAGAGAGGCTTCTATAAACACCGTTGAAGTCAATTAGAAGCAACCATTAAAATAACTGCCACCTCTAAAATAGGATGCGCACTCGTCGAAGCGCGTTCTTCCCACTCTATTTCTATGGTTCTTTCATGGTTAAGATTCGGAAAACGCCAAGGTAGGTAACGATGTGATGAATCGGTTAAAGGCATTCTGAAAAATTTAAACACGACACCGTTTCTTCTACTATGTCGCGGCACTGCACATTCAGATTCATGTTGGTTTTTCTCAAGAATAATTCAACGAATTGGACAGTTTTTCCTTCTACAATACAGAAGGGTAGAAGTAACAAATGAATGTTCTCTCGGGAGGTTTTCTAAAAAGCTACTTACTGCCGTAGAAAAAAGAATCTATGTATAAAAATTCCTAAAATGGTATTTCATAAAAAAAAGTGATCAAGTCTAAATTTTGGAAAACACTCCTAAGAACCTTTCATTTAACTATTTAGAGTAAACACAATAAAAGTCGTCCAAAACTAATCATTGTTCGCTAAGAAAAAAGCACCTAAAAATAATCTTATTCCAGAGTTCGGCCGCGACATTGTTAACTAAAATAACTAAAAATTTACAACTAATGATAAATTTTAAAACACAGTGCAAAAGCGTTCAACACTATTTAGCAAAAGATATTTAACTTTTCTACGTTTTGATTTTTTTGGTAAGAAAGGATTCTTTAGATAATTCGCATATAAAGCATACAAATCGAATACAAAAGAAGAATAACCGAAACAATTTAAGTATAGTAGCTAACCACAAATAATAATAGACAGTCTAGTTGAACGCTAGAGCATTATGTCAAAACTTTTTAAACAGAAAACTTACTCTGACATTCTGCATTCGTGAACGTGTTTAATGTTAACCACATTAATTCTGAAATGCAATCATTTTTTTTGTTAAAAAAATGCTCTTCGCCCAATGTAACCGCAACCCCAATCACTGAATTCGAATTGAATGCCTGTTAGCTAGATGGAAAAAAGGATTTGAAAATGCAATAAATAAATTTTCAAATTTATTTATATATATCCTAATTGCAGTGACTGAGGTTACAAGAATATAAATCAGTAGGATATTATTAAGCCAAGCAAACGACAATATAGCTTATGTATCAAAATCTTAAACTTATTTAGTATCTAAACGTAAAATACGAAATTGACAAAACTGTTAGTTAAGGCATGACAGATTTAAAAAGTAAGTACAGTAGAGTAATCCTTGGAAATTTTAATTCAAAATGAATTTATGTATAACCTTTGTACTGATTATAAAAATATAAAGTTTGGACACTACATGTTTTTATAAATATAATTTTATTAAATGTACGATGTTATTATATTTTGTCTTCATTAACATATAGCCATAAAGTTTTCAAAATCACATTCAAAACGGAGATTAATTTGAATAACTAAAAAAGTTCAGCTCAATATAACTCAATATTTTCTCAGGATGCTCTTATTTAGTCAATATATATATTCTAGACGCAAAAATTATGGATTTTAGACATTTACAAATATTAACTTAAATACGAGTAATACCTAACAACATGGAAATAATGCATGGGACGAATACAATAAATATATTCACACATTCAAATGCTGCACTAATTTTCTTACCTAGTATAAGTGTGATATGTCTTATCATGTCGTCTATCACTAATTGTACACTAATAAACTATATATAATTTGCTTGCCATTGTACCTAAACATTGCACTTCAGTTACATAGAATTTTAAAGAAACATTTTTCGCATTATTCTACAAAAGAAAAAATTGTATTGCATATAACAAAATACTTATTGTATCTATGTTAATTACTTTTTACTGTTTCAAAATAAGATATGTTTATTATCAACCACACATCATTGCTACTGTTATTATTGTTTCTACTTGCTGCTTGAAGTCGAGCTACTAGAGCCGTATTTGCTTTATTGATCCGCCAGGTTTCTCTCTCGCACATTGCAGATATTGGTGTAAGGGGGTTATCATGGATTATGCATTCCTTAATAGAAATATATATATAATATCAGTTTAATAAAGTATCAATAAAATGACCAAGGGAAAATAGGTATCTTAAAATCACAAAAGGATCAACTTAAAATTTGTATGTCGCCCTAAATATAACCATAACTGCCAAGCTTGCCATCTATGAAAAATAATGAATCTATTAATTTTCACAGTATTCGTCAATTGTCCTTTTATATTTAAAAAAAAATAAGTAAAATATTATAAATATTAGTATGGCGTAAACATATAAGCATGCTAAAACTATCAATAATTGTGACTGTCAACACTCGACAGTTGATTAGTGATGGGCATAATCGAACGACGGAAAACGAATCATTTGATTATTTACGATCATTTAAGAATTCGATTATGAATGATCATTCACCATTCACAACGGAACGAATGATGAATGATCATGCAGAATCAATTGTGGATTATGAAAGAAACCATAATCGATTATTAAATCATTCATAATGAATGCGATCAATCGACAGCGGATGTTTTAAGTATTGAAAAGATTTGTCATGCTTAAGTATACAATATTTTGTTTTGTATTTGAAGGACATGCTTTTTTAAAGAACACACATAAAGGAAATTTACAATAATCGATTATGAAGTCATTCGGTTATTGAAATCCGCCCAAGAAACCGACTGTACTCAATACTACGAATAATATTCTCTATTTTAATTTATTGTTTTCTGCGATGTATATCTGCAGCATTTGAACTTTAGGCAACCTTATATGTAACCAGCAATAACCTTCAACTATGCAGTTATGCAGCCCACCTTACTGTAAAGCGTAGTAAGCTGTGGTAGTAAGTTGAAACATTACGAAGACATTTTGTTTTTTATTACATTTTACCGGCTTAAAAGTATACATGTATTTTATATTCAATGTATTTCAACGCTTACAAAAGCAAACCAGTTATTTCAGAAATTAATCGTTATTCAGTCAAATTCAATTCTCTAACAAGGAGCAAGCAAGAAGTGCGAAATGCAAAATTAATGAGTCATATACTATTTGAAAGGGGCAGTTAAGAGTAGAAAAACTGCAAACGGGTTTGAGGACATGGGCCTTAATTTTTAAGATATAAAGAACATCTTTTAAAAACATGAAAGTTCAAAAAAGAAAACGGCATTATAAATAGTAGATTTTATTTACTTTCCAATAACATTTTCCGAAAATCAGCGTTTGTTTTTGAAATAACAGATGTTTCCTTGGGCTCATGTTGCTTAACCTGCAGAGATCTTGGGAGAAAAGGAATTTCCAGTTTAGTTTTTGAATTTCTACTATTTGGTTTCTCTGCTGGAATAACCTCTTTCTTCTTTGCAGGGGGAGCACTAATAGCTACAGTAATTGTATGTTCACCAAAAGCCATTTGATCCGTATTTTTTAGTGCCAATGCTGCATCTTCTTCATTTGCAAATTCAATATATGCCAAACCTTTAGATTGACCATTAAACTTCGTCACTAACCTCACTTCAGTCATTTTGTAAGGCTTGAAAATTTCTTCTACCTGTTCTTTATTGTAATGTTTTGGTAAACCTTTAACAAATAATTTCCTTTCCTCATATTTATCTGAATATTTGAAGACTGGTTGCTTTTGACTACGATCCTTTTGGCATTTTGACACAAATAAAGGCCGACCGTCTATGGGGTATCGATCTTTTTTCAATGCTTCGCCTGCTTCACTTGCAGTTTCAAACAGCACATAAGCAAAACATCGCGATTTTCCTTTACGATCAGTGGGTATTGTGATTTCTTTCGCATTTGGGAATATTTCTTTCAACGCTTTCTCTCCAATTTTTTGAATGAAATTACTCAAAAAGACTGTTTTCTCTGTGTCTATATTAAGTGGAGGATTCTGTATTTTAACATTTCGAGAATAATATGATTCATCATTTTTATTTTTTGCTCGATTTTCAATTCCTACAGAATAATAATCAACTTTGTGTCTTTTTGTGTGAGTATATTTGTCATCTTCATCATCGAATTTGCGTTTAGTGTCGCTATCTTTTATATTATTATCTTCAACGCTATATTTCATCATTTCTTTGCATTTTTCAAAGCATTTTAAGACGTCATCTAATGACCCAATCTTTCTTTCATACATCATCCATTCTTCAGCAAAATAATGTTGCCAATTTTTACATTTTGATATTGCTCTTTGATAAAGTTGCCTTACATGTTTGTTGTCCCCAAAACGCTTTTCTAATTCTAAATATTCGATCCATGCATAAGCTGAGCTATTGTTGGAGACATTACTCATTATTTCTTGCCACAATTTCCTAACTATAGCCATATTACCATTATTAGCATGTATGCTAGCTTGAAATTTTAAAAGTGTTGTGCTTTTATCATAAATTTGCAACTGTTCTTTGGCTTGAAGACAAAGTTTATCAATCTGATCTAAGTCATTGGATGTACGTTTAATATACTCTATGTAAGCCATCCATACATCTACTACATCTCCCGAGGATGATTTTATTGCTTCTTCAAAACATTTTATTATTTCTTCTTTGGGTTTTTCCAGCCTTTCCAATGTTCTCAAACGCGCAACCCACAATGGTGCATGCCACGGACAATTTCGCAATGCTCTTTCACAAACTTGTATTGCTACTTCGCCTAATTTAAGGACATAGTAACAATAATTTTCCCATAATGCCACATTCAAGCATAGCTCTGAAACAGCTCTTTCATACAATACAATTTTTAATGAAGGATCTTTAACAAAATTTATGTATTCCATAAAAATATTATATATTTCTCTTTCGTCTTTTGCGAATGATAGACTTTCTTCAAATGGTTTATATGATTCTAATAACTGCTGAGCCTTATTATAACCCCATTCAACTTGTTTTATGTCAACTCCATGGTCATCTGGTAGATGTTGTATAAAATCCTCCCATTCTTTGAAAGTAGTTTCCATGTTCAATAATGGAACTGATAATTGTCTTTTATAAACTTCAATGACCTTTAACATTTGAGATGAAAAATCATCTGTTTCTGGCTGTGCTAGTGACAAATGAGCCAATTCAAATTCTCTCAATGTATCCCATAATAAAGAACCTTGATTAATGTGTAAACCAACATTATTTAAACCACGATCTATTAATGATCGGACTTCTTGAATACTGCATGTTCCTATAGCAAATTGTGCATATTCTTGCCACAATGGGACAGCTAAAATGATATGTTATTCAACATACATAGTTTAGATCTATATAAATACAATTTTCTTACAATGATAATCTTCCACGGCTTTATTAAATAGTTTTAAAATATTTTCTTTTTCAGTAGCTGTATTAGCTATCTTAATTTCATCGTGTATCCAATCCAGCCATAATTTTGGTGTTAAAGGGAAGTTCTTGTAAAACCGTTCATAAGCAGCTCGCAACGAATTTATATCTGCCATCTTACGATATAATTCTACCAGTTCTACATGGATATCATAAAGATAAACATTTTCCTGCAACTTTGCTTCCAATTCTTCAGCTCGTTGTTCTATTTCCTGCAAATAGGATTATTAATTAACACCCATATATACAAAATCATAAAATGTTAACCTTATTGTCTTCATCACTAGATGATACAGATTCCGAATCTGTATCTGCAATATTTTCTTCATCCATTTTTAAACACGGATAATACTTCAATTAGCAACGGCGGAAAATATCCTTTATTAAAGATCTAAAGAATTTGTTTTATGATATTTCTTTATTGCCTTATTTCTGTTCTATTATTTTTTGGTTCAATTCGATATGAATATGAATGATATATTTATATGAACATAATGAACAATGATCATGATGTTCACATGTGGTCACTGTGATTGTAACGTCGTAACATATTATCACTGTGATATTATCAAAGAAACAAGTATACATGACAGAGCATGGTCACAACGGGCACAATAAACCCAATGATTTTACTGTGGCATGGGCAAAAATCGCCTGTGACGTTGATCGGTTGGCGACACTGTTTAAAATATTTCTTTTTGTTTTTGTTTCTCTTTGGTTACAAGCAGTGTTGCCGTTTCAGTACATTTGTATCAAATTTAGTACTTTTCAGTAATTTTCAATACATTGTACTACTATTGTTAGAATACTATATTTTCAGTACTATTAGATGTTTTGAAAAATATCGTAATGTTAGTAAAGTTTATCTACAATTAAAAATTAGAACATTTTACTAGTACCAACCCAAACCTATAGTTGGGTCTATAGTTGTTAGTGTAGAGTGTAGGGCATTGTGAAGGGTCACGTTTTTTAACGCAAAAATTGAATTATTTGAGTTTGCCCTGAAATGTGAAAGTAGTCACGAATTACAAAAAGTAAAATAAACGGTTTAACGGTTATGCGTTATGCTTATGTGCATGTGCAATGCAAAATTGAACCAGTGAATACAACTATAATAAACAAAATAATTATTTAATAAGCATGGACAAGTAAGAATATTAGATTGTTCGGTAATAGCAACATAATTATTGTGTCTTATTTAGGTTTTTAACTCATCATTCACAAACTGATACAAATACAGCAAGCGAAGAAGATATAGAGGTAAATCAAAATCAATCGACTAAGAAGAAAAAATATGAAGTAAAATATCGGGAAAATTGGGAGGATGTATGTTTTATTTTAAGTGAGATGTTAAAACATATATATCTATTTTAATTATTTTAGGATTTTCCATTATGGTTAAGTAAATGTAGTTATAACAAAGCCTTTTGTAAAGTTTGTCAAAGAAAATTAGAGGGTGGGAAGAAACACCTGAAACGTCATTCATCTACAGCAATCCATCTGCGGAATATGAAAAAGATCAAAGGTGCAGTAAATATACAGGATGCTATCGCTAAATCACATTCGCTGGATCATAAATATGCAGTTAAAGAAGCAGAATTAAAGTTAACTATGTTTCTTGTAGAACATAACCTATCTTTTAATATAGCATCACATTTACCGCAATTAGTGAAATCTGCTTGTCCTGATTCCACAATTGCATCTGACATTAAATGTTCAAGAACTAAAGCAACTGAGCTGGTAACTGATAAAATATATCCTTATATGCAGAAACAACTTGTTGCTATATTAAAAAAGAATTTTTTCTCTATAATTGTGGATGAAACCACAGACATATCCACAACAAAATGTCTCGTTATTGCAATCAGATTTTATGATGAAGAAAAGAAAAAAAGTAAAGATTGCTTTCTATCACTATTAGAAGTAGACAATGGTACAGCTGATGGTATATTTAAATGTATATGTAACCTTTTTGAAAAATTACAAGTACCATTATCACAAATTATTGGATTTGCTTCGGATAGTGCTTCTGTTATGGTAGGGGATTTAAATGGTGTGTCCACTAAATTAAAACGTATTTTACCTAATTTGTTTGTAATAAAATGCATGGCGCATTCCCTACACTTGTGTGCATCAAAAGCATGTTCAAGGCTACCAGAAGATATAGAAAAACTAGCAAAAGATATTCATAATTACTTTGCTCATAGTGCTAAACGAAAAAAGGAATTCATTGAATTTCAACATTTTACTGATGTTTCTCCTCATACATTATTACGACCATCCCAAACACGATGGTTATCACTACAATTGGTTGTTGATAGGATTGTTGAGCAATGGCCTGCCTTAACATTATTTTTTCAAAGTGAGTGTTTTATTACAAATGTGCCCGAGGGTCAAATTATACTTACAAATTTAAGAAATCCCATTTTTAAAATATATTTTCTTTTTTTATCTGATATATTAGCAGTTATTACAAAAATGAACAGAGAATTTCAAAGTGAAAGCCCACAAATTAATATGTTATTGAGTAATATTTCAATAAATTATAAGATGATCTTAAAATTTTATATAAAACCTAATGTAGTAAACAACACTCCCTTACATATATTAGATCCAAAAAATCCGCATTACTTTCTTAACTTAGAAAATGTATATCTAGGTCACAAAGTGGAAAATTATTTATTAAATATTACAGTATCACAAGGAGATATGGAACAGGTTCGTACTAGATGTTTAGACTTTTATGTAACTTTATCGAGTCAAATTAAATCAAGAATTGATTTTAATGACGAATTTTTAAGAAATCTGAACATTATAAATCCAGAAAATGTATTCGATGACAAGGAAGGCCGAGGTTCAATTACACCAATAAGCCAAAGATTTCACCATGTACTTACTGCCCGAGAATTGGAAAATATTGCACTAGAGTGGCGTATGTTACCAGAAATCAAACCTGAAATTCATATTGCAAATATTGAAGAACTCATTATATATTTAAGTAACAAATTTGACGGCTCTGGACATTTACTATTTAAAAATTTTATAAAATTACTAAAAATTATTGTCTCATTACCACATAGTAGTGCGGCTGCTGAGCGCTTTTTTTCAACTTTAACGTTGATAAAAACTAAGTATAGAAATTTATTGAATATTGAAACCATAAATGGTTTAATGATGTGTAAGTGTATTACTGAATGCTTTAAATGGATCCCTCCAAAAGAATTAGTACAGCAGTGTTACTAATACCTATTTTTATATAATAATAAATATTTTAAAATAATCATTTTTGATTTATTTATCCCAAATATTGCACCTCGTAATCTGATTTTCGAAAGCTTGCACATTTTATTATTGAAAAATGTGTAATATTGTTGCTAAATATTTACAGTCAAACAGTATTTGATAAATTGTGTTTACAATTTTTTAAGTTTCCCGCTCTTTTTCTAGACTTATTTTTTTGTACAATTCAGTACTATTCTGTTAGGACAGTTGGTACATCTAAAAATTTCTGAGCGGCAACGCTGGTTACAAGGGGTTATAACTAATAATCGAATGATTGACTAAAAATGGGAAAGGTTCTCTAACTATAAAACCGTATATACAAATCTTCTTGCTGTTTCCAGATCGATTATGAATGATTCATTCGATTATACTAGGTCCTTTAGCTTAGAGGTGTTCTTTTATTTCCATCAGAGTAAATAGAGAAAACTCTTGAGCATTCTTATATTAGTTCTATGTCTCAAAGTATATAGATTTTTTTGTTCGGATAGTGGGGCAAGATAATTTGATCTAACGTATGTCTAACAGTTTTTTTTAACGTTTCTATTATATTACATTATATAGACACACCAAAATCTATTACTTTTTTTGTTGAATCAGTCGATTTGTGACATCCAGCACTCGATTCACTCATCAGCGTTTTAGACCAGCTTGGTTGAACCATTTTTAACCAAAGTTTGAGGATGAGTTTAAAGTTATACAGTTGAATTTCGTTAAGAGAGTAGACAAAGCCCAAGCATTGTGGTTACCCCCCTCCCCCCCCCCTCACCCCCCGTAGTCAAGTTTTTCTCCTAAGCATCGTCTAATTTGTGATGTTAGCAAAGTCTTTCATTGCATTGATCGCAATATATAGTATTGCTCAATAAATTGAAATCTCGTAATTTTGATCGGCTTTCTTTAATTTTTTTTAAATCATGTCTCACATCGATATCAAATAATTGATCTAAAAATAATACTTCTATTCTTCTCAATTTATTTATTTCAGGTATAACATATTAATATCACATTTTCTTACAACTCTTGCAACTACACCAGCATTATCCTATTCCATTAGCCAGACTAAACACATACCGATATGCACTTGAATAAAACAGCATTTAAACTACAATTGCAAAATTGTATACATTGGTAAGTACAGGTAACGATTAGTTACCGTGTTATTGCATTCCAAATGCTCTTAAAATAGCACATGAAGGTATGTGCCCGTCTGATGTTTTACGACGGCGGTGTACAATGACGTAAATAACATCTTGGTCAAGATTAATAAAATTAAGATTTATGTACCTACAAACATACTTCTGTGAGGTTGACAGTCTCCATGAAGTACTTACTATATGGTGCTAATTGTCCATATGATATAAACAATCAAGTTTGCAGTATACAAAATATTTAGCTAAATGTAACCATGCTTGAAAATTATATAGTTACTATTCAGGAAACACAGAGTTTTATAACGTGAAAATGGGTGGACTCGCAAGGATAAATGCACACGTTTTACTTCAAATGAAATTTACTCGAACGTTTGACAGCAATTTGCCTAATTAGAATTGTCAGCACTTTTGTATTTCCTTAGGAATTACAATTGTGTTAGATAATTCACCTGGAGTTCATAACAAAAATGTAGATCCTATATATATAATCTAAGGCTAATCTAAACTATTATCAATCATTCATCAACAAACTTCGATAAACTAATTCATGCTCATTATCCTCTAAGATAATTAAATAAAAGGGGCATTGCCGAATAATCGTGCAGCGCGCATGCTGTCATCCCCGCTGCTAATTATTGCTTCAATAATAATGTTTATTATATGGACAGATTCTCATAAAACCACCTTTCTTGATAACAATGAGCTATTTGAGTATATGTATGAATACGAGGCTTTTAATAAAGCATATATTATTGAGCTTAATTCAAATTCAACGATATATCAGGTGATTCAGTTTCGTACTCGCCCACCTGTAACTTTCTTACTTTTGAGAAAAAGTATAGCAAACCATATATACCTATATTCATAAATGCGATGACAAAACCTATTGGATTATATCAACAATTTATCTTTGCGATGACATCTGTCAAAACGACACATATATTTTTTTTGCACTATTTGATAGGTATTTTATTTCTAATTCCGAATATGTGTCACACTCTTTACTTTTGTTTAGTGTAACGGAAATATCTCATTAAACCTTATGATATAGTAAGCTCAAAGAAAAAAAATAGATATATAAAATAATGTCAATTAACTTTAAAGTGTCATTTAGTTGAAATTTCCTTAAAAAATGGCTGTGTATTCAAACCGAGAGAAGTTAGATGTGATTTTAATCAACACGGAACGCCAAAGAAATAGTAAGACCGCTAGACGAATGTGCTAACAGCGGTATTCAGAGAGATCATTGCCATTGTACTCGCATTACATAATGTGTGTTTTAAAACAGTATTTTAAAACACAAGTGTCACAATGACGTTTATGTAATGTGAGGACAAGTTTTAATCTCGAGCCGCGTAGCGGCGAGAGATTCAAAGTACGGAGCATTACGTCATTGTGGCACACGTTTTTTAAAGTATTTTTTCTAATTTGCACATTAATCGTCTATATTACATTCCGGCAAGAGTCCCCCCACCACGTTAATATCTCATTACAGCACAGTATGCTGTAATAGCCATATCAGCACTGCGTTGTCTTTTGTTTTAGCTTTATTACAACGTCCAATTAGAAAATAGTATTTTAAAACACAAGTGTCATAATGACGTTTATGTAATGCGAGTACAAGTTTGAATCTCGAGCCGCGTAGCGGCAAGAGATTCAAAGTACGAGCATTACATGTCATTGTGGCACACGTTTTTTACAGTATTTTTTCTAATTTGCACATTAATCATCTATATTACGTTCCGGCAAAAGTCCCCCCCACCCACGTTAATATCTCATTACAGCACAGTATGCTGTAATAGCCATATCAGCACTGCGTCGTCTTTTGTTTTAGCTTTATTACAACACCCGATTAGAAAAAAAATATACGTTTATTTGAAAAAAAAAGTTGACAGCCGCTGTTTTGACAGATGTCATCGCAAAGATAAATTGATGATCTCATCCAGTAGGTTCTGTCATCGCTGTAGTGTTTATATATATATATATATTTGGACAAGGAGTCTTTGCCGTTGGGGTAAATGAGTGTATGGATGATTTCTTGGGTAGCGGCATTTTTTTAATATTTCGCATCAATCTGATGCTTCATCAGGGCTCAACTACAATATTTATTATTAAATTAAATTAATAAGTATGTAAAATGTATTACTTACAAACGTGAAAACAGATGTGAAAAAATCTCCAACTTAAGAACCTACGTCTCTCACTTAAGGTGAATTTGTAACACTGTCGTTAATTTGTAAAATAAAATTTAAAATTTTTAAATTTAAAATGTCGAAACACTAAGATTACCGAGTAAATACACATTAAAAAAGTTGTCACATTACAAAAAACGGAGACGAACAAATTCCACATACGTACGGAACAAACAACAACAGTCAAGTGCGTGAAGTTATAAATTTAAGTAAAGCCCGGTAAATAGTTGACTGTGTACAGTCTTGCACAAAATAAATTGAATTTATGATAGAGAGTATAAAATGTGTTATTTTGAAAAAGTGAATAAAATGTTGAATGAATGTATACTAGATTATTAAATTTAATGAAAGATTGTTTAAGTTATTTTTTGTTTAAAGTTAATAAGAAGGAATAAATGATGTGAAGGTTGTCTGTGTCTGACCTAAAGTTCATGTTTTTTTCACATTTCTTAATTTGAACCATCTCTAAAAATTCTCTTGCTCTCTTGTCTCTATTAAACTGTAATATTTTGGTATTGTTGAAATCTGGAGTGTGTTTATTGACTGTCATGTGTTGGGTGAGGGCACATCTATTCTTTTTTGTTTTTATGTCAGAGGAATGTATAGCCAATCTAGTACGTAGCCACGTACTAGTTTGACCAATGTACTTAAGATCACAGTCCCTACATGGGATACTGTAAATTAAATTAGATTGGAACATTTTGTTGGTTTTATCTTTAGTGTTTGTGAAGAAACTGTTTACTGTTTTCAGATTATAGTAAGCAAGTTTAAAGTCGTAATTGAAAATTTTAGATATTTTAGTATGCCGCTACCCAAGAAATCATCCATACACTTATATATATATATATATAATGTATGAATAGATGTAATAAATGTGAAGTTAGTTACAATAGAGAGAACAACAATAAAGAGTACGCATATCACGACGTTACATTTGGCGACGAGTTTTTTCGAACCGATAACAAACAAACGTGGGAAAGAAACGAATTTTCAAGATGAACGTGTTACCGGGCATACCACCATTAGACATGAAGTCTGATATTGGAAACATCGGGGAAAGATGGTCAAAATGGTTACAACGATTAGAAAATTACCTCGTGGCAACAAACATCACGGATGAAAACCGTAAGGCAGCCATACTTTTACATCTCATAGGTGAGGATGCTTATGAAACATTCATGTCACTACCTGAACCCTCCCAAACAACCCCTCCTGTAACATCACCTTTTCAAATTGCAAAACAAAAACTTAACCTATATTTTGAACCTAAGATAAATGTAGACTTTGAGACATTTAAATTTAGGGATGCAAAACAAATGAGTGAGGAAACCATTGATCAATACTATACGAGACTTTTAAAACTATCAAAATCGTGCAAGTTTGCAAATGTAGAAAACG
Source organism: Cetonia aurata (assembly GCA_949128085.1). Taxonomy (NCBI): domain Eukaryota; kingdom Metazoa; phylum Arthropoda; class Insecta; order Coleoptera; family Scarabaeidae; genus Cetonia; species Cetonia aurata. The sequence goes on along the minus strand of OX421883.1, from coordinate 47,756,432 downwards.
AAATTAAAGGTCAAATTATTTTAAACACATGCAACACAGAATTAAAGAAATATGGTTTAACGGAACAACCCGATCTCACGAAGTTGCTCAACAAGGCACGCTCTTTAGAAACAACAGCGAATCAACTCAAGCAAATTGAAAACAAACAATCACAAGCTGCTTACAAAGTATCCAAGCAATTTAAACCAAAACATGCAGGAAAAACCAAGAAAACATGCAAAAATTGTGGCAATAACTGGCACAACGAAGGAAAAGACAGCTGCCCTGCGAAGAATATCAAATGTCATAAATGTAGCAAGATGGGTCACTTTGCTAAGGTATGTCTATCAACTAAATTCTGTAATCAAAATAAATCGAACAAGAAAGCTACAGTAAATTTCACTAAAGACAACAACAGTGATGAAATATCAGACAGTTCATTTTGCTTAATGAATAATTCAGTTAGAAACATGCCTGTAGTAACGGTCAAGGTTAATCAAATACCATTAGATTTCATTATAGACACTGGATCATCTGTCAATATAATCAGTTACAAAACATTTAAGAAATTACCAAATATAAAAATAAATAGCAATGTTACACCCATTTACTCATATAATTCAAAATCAAGTCTAACAACCCATGGTAAATTTAAAGGAACTTTGACATACAAAGAAACAAAATTAGATACAGAAATTATTGTTCTCAAGGGTGATGCAGAATCACTTATGAATTACAAAACAGCTGAACAGCTAGGTCTAATTAAGTTAGTGTATAAAAATAGCTATCACAATGCACCAGCTAAGCAAACTTTTATTGAAACAGAATACCCTGAATTAATAAAGGGTGTAGGAAAATTAAAAGATGTTCAGATAGATTTACACATAGATGATAGTGTTACACCAGTTGCTCAAACTCATCGACGAATTCCATTTCATTTAAGACCAAAAGTAGAACGCGAAATAGAACGGTTGTTGAAAGAAGACATCATTGAGAAAGCAAGCGGTCCCACTCCTTGGGTATCTCCAGTGGTAGTGGTCCCAAAGTCACAAAACAAAGAAGAAGTAAGAATTTGCGTAGATATGCGAGCGGCCAACAAGGCAATAAAAAGAACACGAAGCATAGCAGATGATATAATTGCACATTTGAACGGTGCTACAGTTTTTAGCAAAATCGATTTAAGAAGTGGTTATCACCAGATCGTGTTGTCAGAAGAGTCCCGAAGCATAACAACATTCGCAACTCACATAGGCCTTTTTAAATACAAAAGATTGAGTTTTGGCATAAATACAGCTGCGGAAATTTTTCAAGATATTGTGAGACAGACATTACAAGGTATTCCACAAGTATTAAACATCAGTGATGACATTTTGATTTATGGTAGGACACAAGAAGAGCATGACATAAGTTTGAGACGAGTACTAAATATTCTTAAAGAAAAACATTTAACAATCAATCTTTCAAAGTGTGTTTTTAATACTCCGGAAATAAAATTTTTTGGATATTTATTTACGAAAAATGGCATCTCTCCGGATCCTGATAAGATAAAGGCGATGTTAAATTTAGAGGAACCCAAAACACCAACAGAAGTAAGAAGTTTCCTAGGAATGGTGAATTACATTGGAAAATTCTTACCCAGATTGGCTTCGTTTACAAAAAATCTTCGAGAACTCACATTCAAGAACACAGAGTGGGTCTGGAATGAACAACATAAAAAAGAATTTGAAACAATTAAACAGCTAATCAGAAACGCCGGTAAAATAACTTATTTTGATCCAAACAAAAGATCTCATTTATATGTAGACGCTGGCCCACATGGTCTAGGAGCAATGTTGCTACAAGAATCTGAGAACAAATTCTATGTAATTGCGTATGGAAGTCGTGCGCTAAATGAAACAGAAAAAAGATATAGTCAAATAGAAAAAGAAATGTTAGCTGCAGCATGGGCTATGGAGCATTTCAAACTATATCTACTCGGGAACACTTTTGAGCTACACACGGATCATAAACCATTAGTACACATCTTCAAAAACACAACAAAAATGCCAAGCGCCAGAATAGAACGATTAATATTGAAAACATAACGATACAATTTCAACATCACACACCAAAAAGGATCTTTAAACCCTGCAGACTATCTGAGTCGACATCCGGTACATAACATTGAGAACGACAATACAAAAAGGTACCTGAATTTCTTAATAAGTAACAATTTACCGAAGAAAATAACCGAAGATGAAGTAAGAAAAGAAACACGTATCGACCAAATTTTGCAAACATTGACGAAAGCAATCAGAGGAAAGGAAAAATTATGGAAGACCGAAACATTAAAGCCCTTCAAACATTTAAAGGCTGAATTGACAGTCCATGAAGGAATAGTTTTGCGAGGAACACGAATCATCATGCCTAAAAGTCTTCAGTTAAGAACTATTGAACTAGCTCACAGAGGACACCAAGGTATAGTGCGCACAAAGCAGTTAATACGGTCAAAGGTATGGTTTCCAAATATAGATAAAATGACTGAGAAGTTAGTAAAGTCATGTATCACATGCCAAGCAGTTGATAATACCAAACATAGAGATCCAATAATAGTAAGAGAATTACCAACTATACCTTTCCAGAATGTGGATGTAGATTTCGCTGGTCCATTTCCAAACGGGAAATACATTTTCGTATTAGTTGACGAATGTTCCAGATTTCCGATGGCCGAAGTTGTGAACACCACTAGTTTTGAACAAATACAACCTATTCTAGAAAAGACATTTGCCTTGATGGGTGTACCGAAAGTTCTATTATCTGACAATGGCCCACCATTTAACGGCAACGCTATAAAACACTTTCTAGATAGTTATGGAATTGAACATAAGAAGATAACACCGTACTGGCCTGAAGCAAATGGAATGACAGAGAGATTTGTTAAAACTTTAAAGAAATCATTAATCTGCTCTCAATTAGACAATAACCAGTTTGATTCTCAATTACAACAATTTCTAATGACTTACCGAAGTACACCGCACTCCACCACAAAGAAGTCACCATATGAACTTGTTTTTAAACGAGAGATTAACAATCTACTCCCGTCATTATGTATAAGCGAAAACAGAGGAGAAGTATCCAGAAAGGATGAGGAACAACGTTCGAAACATAAAACATATGCGGACAAGAAGAGAAATACAAGACCAAACAACTTTCAAATAGGCGACGAAGTATTATGTAAAATACCAAAATCAAATACGCTAACACCGGCATACGATCCTAAACCATATACAGTAACCAAAGTCAAAGGTACACAAATCATTGCAAACAGGGACAATCACACCATAATCCGAAATGCATCATTCTTCAAACATTTCATACAACCTGACTCAGATCCCACTGTAGTTATCTCAAAACCCTCCACATACATGAATCCACCCTTACCAGTACCACCCAGTATGAGCTTAGAAATACCCGAAGTAGATGTTTCCCAAGAAGATCCACCCGGAGAAACAATTGAAGAAGTTCGACCACAAAGAACTAGAAGACGCCCGCAGTACCTGGACGAATATGCATGCGATCCTTTAAATGAAGCAACAGAGGAAATGTAGTGTTTATATATATATATATATATATAATGTATGAATAGATGTAATAAATGTGAAGTTAGTTACAATAGAGAGAACAACAATAAAGAGTACGCATATCACGACGTTACAATCGCATTTATGAATTAATATGGTTTGCTATACTTTTCCCAAAAGTAAAAAAGTTACAGGAGAGCGAATACCAAACTGACTCACCTGGTATACCAAAACCTGATTTATCTATAGGTACAACATATGTGCGATACGTATAACTAATTGTAAGTATATAAAAGATAAAACTAATTGAAATAATTGCCAACAAATATTTTGCACGATGATATGTAATTATTTACAAAAAAAAACACCCAAAATGATTTATCCTACGTCTGATAATTATTTCATGTTAGATTCTCAAATAACAAACTGCCTATTAATACAGAAGTACCGCTAAAATTCATTTTTGGTAATTCAATAGTGTAATTTATTTTTTTTATCGTTATTTACACTATTACAATTTTAAAAACCGCATACAATTTGTTTCTCTTACAATAATTTGTCATTATATTCTTATGTACTAAAAATTAAAATGTCAAACCATTAAATGAGAAACATAGACATATTTTGATGATTATGTAACAAAATGCATTGGGAACCACCATCAAAAAATTCCCAATCGTTTAATAATTACTTGAACAATTTTTAAGAAATACGCTGACACATAACGTGAATAGCTCCTTTTAGTATGTAAAATTTTATCTTTATTCCATTCATATAAAAAAGTCACCAAATTAACCAAAATATTACGGAAGGCAAACTCTAATCGATTAGATTAATTAGATAAATTTTTTCGTGGCAAAAGTTATAACAGCCAAAACTAAACGGTTTCTGTTTCTATGTGATGTTGCATAAGTAAATAAAAACAACCTTTATTAATTTTTGCTGAGTTCACGCGCCAGTTTTCATAAAGAACATTACATTTGGCAATTCTTTGATCAATTCGTCAGGGCATAAGAAGGGTTATGTGCATGGGCAAAGTTATACAGTTTAATCATCTAACAATAAGTGAAAATTAGACTATGACTTTGTCCAGGAATTTTGGTTATCCTCCATGTACCTGCTTCTGGAAGCGCCTTTTTATGAATTATATTATTACAGTATGATCGGCATTATTCATATGTTGTTTAACTGGAAGTATCTCTTTAGCTTTTCAAAATACTGAATATGTTTAATATTCGTTGAAGAGAAATGAATATGGAGTATAAAATTAAGAGTTATACCATCTCTAAGGTATAAAACTTTCAGCGCATCCATTAGAACATGATGCAATCTATGTCAGTGCAATTAATAAGTTGCAGAACAGTAGACAATGGCAAAACTCTCGGAACGTATCCTAAATCTAAGGAATACAAAGCGTTTAAATATTTACCATTATACTAAAAAAGTTTCCGAATAGTTATTCTGTCATCTACATTTAGTTACATTAATTGGTCTGGTAAAGCGTTATTCTTCAGCAATAGTAATCAAACATAGTCCAAACTCACATAGCTAAAGAATCCCATAGGTAAATAATATTGTCATTATTCAATCGTTCAACAATTTTCATCACAGTTTGGCTTACTCATCGTTTATTAAAAATAAATATATTCAATTGATTCCTAAGAGTAAATTTATTGTGTATTTCTAATCGCATGCTTGAAATACTTCATTCTTCTTCTTCTTGCTTCCTTAAATGTACTTCGATGTACTTATGATACAAGAGAGAGAGCAAATTTGTTCTTATAAAAAAAAAAACTAAAGCGCGCTTTGCATAAAACCGATCTACTATACTAGTGATGCTGCTCTTAATCGATAAATCAATACATGCACGTTCTCAACAAGGGAAATACTAATGAAAAGAAGGGTATCAGGAAGGTAGAATGTAAATTTTCTACTCCATTGCACTTGTCCTCCTCACAGAAGCACATGTGACCAGTGCCGCTACTTTCCATCATGCACACATGGTCCACCATAAATAAGTTTATTATGAACTCGGACGTACACGTTCTTTTCACTACTTCGTTGGCTAAAACAAAGAGAAGAAAACATAATCATTCAGTATCGATGGATACTCTAATATACAAGTAAATATAAAATACAGGGTCCTGCAATAGTGCGTCAGGCTACAATAGCTGTATTCTGATATTAGAATTAAGGCAAAAGAAGGAATAGCACGTGGTAGCCGAATTCCTGAGATTAATTTAAAAGTCACGCAATTAATCCGTTTCTAGTGAATAGTAAATGCTAGTGAGAGCAAAGTTACTGGCAATTACAAGTTAAAAGTATAAATAGCAACAGTAATGAAATAAAATAAAAGAAAGCGATAGATACGTTTTAAATAGGAGTACTTAGCTGTAGCTTGAAGTTGAGTTCGAAGCTTTTGTGTATGCTGGAGGGCAGCACGTGGTTTCTGTGTTTCGAGTTAAAAAAAGGTCGTTGCGACGGCAAAATTAACTGAAGAGAACAGAGATTACTTGGCTGTAGCTTGAAACAAGGGGGCTTCGAAGCTGAAGGGACAGCACGTGGTTTCTGTGTTTTCGAGTCAAAGCGAGTTCGTCACAACGGCAAATTAACTGAACTGGAACATAGAGCGCGCGTAGCGTGCAGAGCCCTTATAAAGGCTCGGTAAGTAGGTACAAAAAAAAAGGATGAACCAATAGCAACGTCCAGAGATGCACAAAGGATTATAAAAAGCGAAGCGTCTAAGAGGTTGGCGCGTAAATGAATGAATTTAAAATAAGCGAGTTTAAATTTCGTGTGGCGTAAGTTAAATATTTCCGCGCGAAAAGGAACCGCTAAGTGACGTAACGGTTTTTGTAAAGTCGTAATTGCAATTGCCAGATTAAAAGTAAAGAGAATGAATTTAAATTTGCCTTCAAAATCACGTTTATATCGCTGATGTTGTCTATGATTAAAAGAAGCGAAATGAATTACTGAAATCAATGTCATTTTCGATTCAATGCAAAGTGTAGCACACTTTGTTATGCATACATTGGATCTAAATCGCATAGTTACTGAATTACATAATGTTTTCTTAAAAAAAAATATCATTTGCAGGGACTTCGAAATTTGAAAATATCTCCGAAACTGAAAGTTATAAAGATGCGTTATTAAAGATGGCTTAAATTACAGGATTAGATTAGGGATCTGATAATTCTGGAACTATAAAATCATGAATAACTTAATTTTTTTTTTTTAATAGTACGGTATATATAGCAATTTTTATTTAACTGGATGTAAAATTTAATTTTCTCTCAATTTTATACAGGTATACATTGTGATTTTTCAGTTTTCCACAATTGTTTATTGATACAAATTTTGACCTTCCTTGTCCTAAATAAGTAGATGTACCTACTTAAACGCAGTTGCGATTTTTGCATTGGGTGAGAGTGAGAAAAACTGTTTTGCTAGTACAATTTATGCGAATCGGTTTCCCGAAACACGACATCCGCAGAAGCGATCGTTTTTGTCAAATATCTTAATCGCCTTGTTGAAACAGAAACCGTTAATTACAAAAAGATAGAAGAAACAAAGGCATAAATGAGAAACATCAGTTGGAGGTTTTATTGACAATTACAGAAATTCAAATACCAGTCAAAATTATTTTTACATCCAGTTATGCAAACCCGTTATCCCTGATTTTAGAGCCCGCAACTTGCAGATACCTATTTAATAACCCTGCATTTTAAACCCAATATTTTGCATATGAATGAAATTCCTAACTTAATTCGTTAAAGAGCTATGAAACAGAAGCTGTAGTATTGGTGAATTTTTTGTAAACGTTTAAGTGACACTTAGTTTTGTAAGAAGTTTTGCCTCTGTTTCTTTCTTTTTTGACGTTTTTCTTGTTATTTTTTTGAAAATAAAGAGATATTGTTATTATGGAAGCCTGACCAGTGTGCGACCCTGTATAAGTAAGGCTTACGATTAGTGTAAAAAAATATCAATAATCTATGTTAGTATACCTACTGTGAAATTATAACTCAAAACAATGTATAGTGTATGTTAATATTCTTCACATGCAAGAAGTTGTTACCATAAAACAATTTTAGAACTTTTAAGCCCTTTCTGAAACCAAACCTATAGTATTTGTCAATGAGTGATGTTTGAAGAAATAAATTAAGCATTCTTCCTTCCAAGAATTTGTCATACGTATTAAATTTAGAAAGATGTAAATCTATTTCTACGATAAAACTTACGTAATCTAGCGTTCCTAACCATTTTTACGCAACATCCATCGCAAGTCATCAACGGTGGTTGGTCTTTGGGTAACGCTGTATAATTGAACGGGTCTTTGCATCTCATATCTGACAAGCTGTCGCATTCATAGCAATCAATATCTTTAGCTGAAATTTGGTACCTATTATTAGAATGATACAAGGGATGAATTACATAAAGCACCTGGGACACCAAAACAAAAAGGAAAATATACAGTGAAATTAATAAACACCTATTTCTAGTGCGGCAATTGGCAAAGAAAAATACATACAAATACAAGTATTAGCTTCCAGTATAGCTCCATACGAATTACAAATTTGGTGGAAGTACCGGTAATTTCAATCAGTTTAAACAAATATGTAGTAGAAAATAGGTATTAAATATTCAATGAATATGTTATATCCAATCCTTAAAATTTTATGCTGATACCAATTAGCTGAAACCGGTCGTAACAATATTAAAATAAAATTTTAAGGATTGGATAGAACATATTCATTGATTATTTAATACCTATTTTCTGATATCCACCAATTCAGAACCCTAATAATGTAAATATGTAGTAATTATTTACTTCGCACAATACATATTTTCATCACTTCTGGCTGAATACTGTATACTGAAAATGCATTGGCTATAAATTTGAAACAATCGCTTACTAATTAAAATCTATTCTACTGTTAATCCACAAATTTCGGGTGCAACTTGTGCTACAGAATACTTTCTATTGTCATTGACATACTTCACTATTAAAAATTACCAATTCAAACAAAATTTGAAATTTCCCAATATGATTCAGAATGTTTCAGATCTTTTTCTCGTGATCTATTATACCTATAATGCGATAAGGTAATATTTTTTATTTTCCGAAAACATTTCGTCAAACGGGAAGTCGGTATTAACTCATTTTAAATGGAACATTGAATTAAAATTTTATAATAAGATTTTCCATTTTTAAATTCAATAACTATTTTTAAGATATATGTTCTATAGAAGTTTGTAAAAATTTTGACATTTTCCGTATTTCATAAGTTAATAATAAATATGATATTCCGTATTTAATAAACTATGAGTATAGTAATGATGTAGTTTTGCTATTACATAACAAAGAAAATACGTGCCAAACTCTGCAAAAAGAACAACTAAATTTTATACAGAATTTTCACAAATCGATCGGATACCTTCAATCATATATATAGAATTTGTAACACATCCATTCACAATATTTTTTAATTGAATGTAAATACAGTATTCATATATTCGCAAATATATATACAAATATCTGAGACACAGAGTGCTCTGGAACGTAAGCATTTGTTAAAAATTGCACGTCTTTCACTAGGACTGACAAACCAATGGCCATATTTTTTTTAATTTAAAGATATTGCAATCGTATTCGTATTCATACGTGTAAATACGGATACGATTGCAATGCCTTTAAATTAAATAAAAAGGTCATTGGTTTGTCTGTCCTAGGCGAAGAATGTGCAGTTTTTAACAAATGTTTACCTCAGATATTTGTTTTGATAGGTGTAACTACGAATATATTTGTATTCACATGAGTTGATATTCGCAGGTGTGGGAATTTCTTTACTCAACGGTTTGAGCCTGTATATTTTTATAGGTCACCCAAGCCCACATCCTAATACAAAGCTTATAAAAGAGTGCTGTCGCATCTTCTTTCGTTGGAAATTTATATTTATGGTATTTAACTCCCTACTATCACAAATGCCGTTTTGAAAACGGTGAAACTAACATAAAATTTAGTAAAAATAATTGGGAAATAGTTGAATTTTGCTTATTGGAGAATTAAAAAAGTGTATTCATCATGTAAACCCGATAGATGTTAGCGAGAGTAGGGGAGCAGGGCTCCGGAAATACTGTGCCACCCAGGTAGAAGTTTTGAAGTTTAGCTATTTAGTATAAACACAATAAAAGTCGTCCAAAACCAATCATTGTTTCCTAATAAAAAAGCACCTGAAATAACCTTAAACCATAGTTGACGTATACGTTCACGCTTTTAAATAAACTTTTTGGAGTATAATATAGACACCTACTAAATTATTCAGAAAACTTTTTAGAAAAAATACCATTTTTAAAACAATTGAATTAGTAGATACTTTGCAAGTTACGAAAGTACACGCAAGAGAGGAGCTACCAAAAAGACATCATTGAAGCTGACCGAATCTTGTTGACTAAAATAAGTAAAAATTTAAAACTAAAGATAAATTTTAAAACACAGTGCAAAAGCGTTCAACGCTATTCAGCAAAAGATATTGAACTTTTCTACGTTTTGATTTTTTGGTAAAAAAAGAAATAATTAATACCTACAAAACAAAAATAACCAAAACAATTTAAGTATTGTAGGTAACCACAAATAATAATAAGAGACATATAGTCGAACGCTATAGCATTACATATGTCAAAACTTTTTAAATAGAAAACTTACCCTGGCATTTTGCATTCGTGAACGTGTTTAATGTTAACCACATTAATTCTGAAATGCAATCAATTTTTTTTTTGTTAAAATAATGCTCTTCGCCCAATATAACCGCAACCCCAATCACTAAATTCGAATTGAAGGTTTGTATAACTAATAGCCAGGTACAAAAAGGGACTTTAAAATGCAATAAATAAATTTTCAAATTTATTTATATGTTAAGTGCAGTAACTGAGATTGCAAGTATATAAATGAGTAATATATTATTAAGCCAGGCAAACAAAAATAAAGCTTAAGTATCAAAATTCTACAAAACTGTTAGTTAAGGCAATGCAGAATTAAAAAGTACCTACGATTGAATGTTCTTAGACAAATAGAAAAGATTTTTATGTAGACTTTAATCCACAATGAATTTATTTAAAACCTTTGTACTAATTATAGAAATATAAAGCTAAACACTACACTTTTATAAATACATATAATTTATTTTATTAAATGTACAACCACAGGTACAACGTTGTTCTATTTTGTCTTCCTTAATATGTATATAGTCATAAAGTTCTCCAAATCACATTCAAAATAAAAGGAGATTGATTTGAATAACTAATTAAATTGGACTTAATATAACTCATTTATGTTCATTTAGTCGGCGTAAATTCTGGACGAAAAAATTATGGATTTCTGACATAACTTAAATACGAATACTAACATCGAAACGAATACAATGTGCATATTTACAAATTCAAATGCTCCACAAATTTTCTTACCTAGTATAAGTGTTATATGCTTTATCATGTCGTCTATCACTAGTTGTACATTAATAAACTATATAATTTGCTGTCGATTGTACCTCAACATTACACTTGAATTATGTAGAATTTAAGAAAAACCTTTTTTGCATTATTCTACCAAAAAAATGGTATTACATATAATAAAATATCTATTGTAACTATGTTAATTACTTTATACCATTTCAAAATAACATATGCTTATTATCAACCACACAACATTATTGCTACTATTATTATTGTTTCTACTTGCTGCTTGAAACCGAACTATACTAGAGTCGCATTTGCTTTATTGATCCGCCACGCTTCTCTCTCGCACATTGCAGATATTGGTTTAATGGGGTTATGCATTCTCTAATATAAAATTAGTGATAATGGCAATATCAGTTTAATAAACGATTGAAATGACCAAGGAAAAGAGGTATTTTAAAATCACAAAAGGACCCATTTAAAATTTGTTTTATGCCGCCCTAAATATAGCTGCCAAAGTTGCCATCTATGAAAAATAATGAACTCTTTAATTTTCAAAGTATTCTTCAATTGCCGTTTCATATATTTTTAGAAAAAGAAATAAGTAAAATATGAGAAATATTAACCAGGCATAGACGTACTAGTTTCAGGTTAAGAGAGAAAACAATGTAACAATAACCTAATAATAATGCCTAATATTCCATATTTATTTTAAGGCTCCTAGAAATAGGTAGGTACTAGATACTAACAATAAATAACAAACAAGACATCAAAAAAATAGAAATTGAAGTGGAAGAAATTGATTTGTAAAATATGTAGACAACATTGACGCTATAGTTATCCTAAGTTTCATTTTAACACATAAAGTACCATCACTTATCAAAATAATTAAAGAATAACGAGCTTTTATTATACTGTTGCAGCATACGAAAACTATCAACAATAATTGTGACGATCGACAAAGTTGATAGATATAGTTGACTATCAGTAGTCCTAATCGACAAAAGGAATCGATAATGACGCATAATATTCTCAAATATAAATATTTTTTTTTCTGCGGTGGATAGCTGTAGATGCATTTGAATTTTAGACAACCTTCTATGTGAGGCCAGATTCCTACGCAATAGCGTATTCTCTATTACCTAACATGTATAATATGTACCGAAAAACTATTTTTTCATTCGAATACTGTGGTCTAAATTTTATATTGCATATTTTTACATATTTGGTGGATACTGCATAAAGTTGCATATTTGAAACATTTTGCATATTTTGAACATATTTTGGGTGAAAACGTTTTCATTTAATTTTTTTAAATCGTCTAAAGGACGAATAGAGTAGTTCGTATTCTGAAGGTGAAAGTCCAAGATAAAAACAAGTCTAAACTCAATAAGGTTACAAACTTGGTTTGGAACATGGTTTGAAGCTGTGGTTTTTTATGCCGAAAATTTCCTGTGTGAAATCACAGAAGTGGACGATGAACTACTTAAAATGACATCGGCAAAGATCTAATATTTATTCATGCCAATTTCTTTTAAAAACTATTGAAAATCTAAAAAGGCGAGGGATGGCACTGAGCGAAATTATGAATATAGTTAATCATTTGGCGTGGCTGTTTTAGACAAAATAAATAAAATACTTCATCAAGGAGACGGCACGATTGATATTGAGGAAATTGAACCTATATTGCACCAAGTTCTTTAAAATTTACACATGATGTTGAAAGATCATTTTCAAAATATGAATCTTTATTGAGCGATAAACACTACAGTTTCTCAGAGTTGAATTTTGAAATGCATTTAGTTGTGAATTATAATGCAAAAAGAATTAGTTTCTCGAGAAATATGAAGGTGTTTTTATGTTTATTTTGTTATATAATTTTTAGTATATACTATACATACTCACCTATTTTCCAAAATATTGACTTGTTAAAATATAATAATAAATACTTAATATTATATTATTTTTTGTGGACTACGCGATAGCTACTTATATTTGAGTTAACCTGTAGAAACTTTACTTTTATTTCTGTTTTCTTTTTTCATCTTATTTAAAGCACATCTAGTTTTACCTGTGGTTTTACATCGGTAGAAACCACATTCAATTAAAAGGTGCTTGATATTTTTGTAATTTATATTGCATATTTTATTATTTTTTGCTACATATTGTATGATATATAACATATTTAAAAGTTTTTTACTGCATATAAATCCGGCCCTTACTATATGTAACCAGCAGTACCAGCAATGCAATAATCATAGAATACAATAACTTTCAAATATGCAACCCATCTTACTGTAAAGCGCAATAAGTTGAAAGATTACAAAAAAAAAAGCCTTTACTTTGTTTTTTATTATTTTACCAGCTTAAAAGTACACATATATTTTATATTCAATGTATTTCAGCGCTTACAAAAGCAAAACAGTTATTAAAAAAAAATAATGTCATGAATTCAGCCAAATTCAATTCTCTGAGTCATCAATGTGGTTGAATTGCTGAATGCAAGTTTAATCATTGTTTGTTTTCTAGCGTTGTCAACTTATATCTGTCAAATCTGTCAATTAATCAGCCACAAATTACTTACAAATCTTTTTCGAAAATTAAAAATGTCCTAATATCAAATATTGAAAGAAAATTGTTATTGCGACTCTTGAAGCATTAAAACAATGGCAGGGATTAAAGGTAAGTGAATTATAAACCCAAAATAGCATATTTTCTAATTCATTTTTTCCTTTTTCTGGATCATTGGGGATACGTTCGTAATTTTAGCGTAAGTAGTATAAAATTATCTATAAGTTATTTCTTACTTTTAAAAAATTTAGGTTAATTGGGCTAGCATTCGCCGGTTCAATAGGAATGACACTTGTGATTTTGGCATGTGCTCTGCCTCAGTATGGCTATTGGTGGCCTTTTTTCGTTGTACTCTTTTACCTTCTCGCACCAATACCTACTTTAATAGCCAGGCGATATAGCATTCATCAAGAAACAAGTAATGCATGCCTTGAAAATGCGATATTTATTACAATGGGTATAGTTGTAAGTTCATTTGCCCTACCAATTGTTTTAGCAAGATGTCATGTTATTCTGTGGGGGGCATGCAATTTAACACTTGCTGGTAATGTTGTTGTATATATTACACTAATAGGTTTCTTTATTTCATTCGATCAAGAAGATGACTACAATATGTGGTAGCCAAGTACAATACATAATTATTAATATATATTCACTTTTAAGTTGTATTTATACAAATAAGCCTATATTATATATGTATTCTATGTAAGTCTTAAGTATCTTTGTATAAAAATAAACTATTGATTTTGTGTTGTATAACTTTATATAATTGATATCAACAAACATCTTGCTTAACAGGCTATTTATTCTTATATTTATGCATGCTCTAAATTTATTTCACTAGCACTAAATTTGTGTTTATGTATATAAATAAACGGGATATTTCAATATATTTAAAGATTTCTTACTGCCTAAGACTATAAAAAATTCTTGTACATTTTATAATTTAACTGACAAATAAATAAATTATCAAAAATAGTTGATTACTTTAAATTCAAATATTGATATTTAATATTGAAATTCGTATTGATACTTTATACTTAAAATATAGCAAGTTCATCAAATAAAACGGCATTGTAAAATAGATTTTATTTACTATATAATAACATTTTCCGAAAATCAACGTTTATTTTTGAAACAGCAGATGTTTCTTTAGGCTCATGTTTAACCTGCAGAGATCTTGGTGAAAAGGAATTTCCAGTTTAGTTTTTGAATGTCTACTATCTGGTTTCTCTCCTGAAATGACCTCTGATTGATCAATATTTTTTAGTCCCAAGGCTGCATCTTCATTTGCAAAATGAATGTATGCCAAACCTTTAGATTGACCATTAAACTTTATCACTAGACTCGCTTCAGTCATTTTGTAAATTGCTTGAAAATGTCTTCTACTTGCTCTTTATTGTAATGTTTTAGTAAAACTTTAACAAATAATTTGTTTGCCTCATATTTATCTGAATATTTGTTTTTTACTGCGATCCCTTTGGCATTTTGACACAAATAGAAGCCGATCGTCTATAAGGTATCGATCTTTTTTCACTGCATCACTTGCAGTTTCAAACAACGCATAAGCAAAACATCGAGATTTTCCTTTACGATCAGTAGGTATATCTTTCGTATTTGAAAATATTTCTTTCAAACCTGTTTCTCCAATTTTTTGAATGAAATTACACAAAAAGACTGTTTTCTCTGTAGAAAATGAAGTGGAAGATTCTGCATTTTAAGATTTCTAAAATTCTGTAATTCATCATTTTTTATTTTTTGCTCAATTTCCTTGCTTTTTTTTGTTAGAATTAATCAGCAATTTTCACCTTATGGTGGGATTCTAAGCATATCTATAACGCCTGTACGGTTATCTCACAGAACAACCTTATATCAAAGTGTTTGAACATCTTACAATGTATGCTTAAAGACAGCAACAGCAGGTGCCGCAGATATATAAGGAATCATACCATTCATTACATACTAAACTTCGTGAACCTTAGGTCAGTGTGTACCAGTACTTAATCATACTGAATAATACAAAATAAATAATTTTAAAGTAAATATTTTATTAACAACTCAACATTAATAGTTTACAGAATAACCCAACCTCATAACAAATGAATTTTGGCAGTAGTTTTTTTTTTACAGACATATTATAAAATACGAACATATGTCTTAAAAAATAATTAGATATGGTTATAAAGTATTTCCGTTAACGATTTTGAGCATTCATTTATATATATTCCATATAAAAACATTGTATAAAAATCTAGATTTGAAAAATTGTAAAATTACTTGTACTATCCTAAATGCTCCAGGTACTAATTATACAATGTTGTATACTGTACATCAATATACTATTTTCTGTACATATTAGTAGAAAATTTAGGGAGTAAAAATATATATAAGTATATATATGCATATGTATTTTACCTATATGTTGAGGTGGGTACCTTTACCGCAAACGTAGGGTTCTTAACACACATAATTATACATGGATGTGCACAAAATAATAACATAAATGACGAAATACTGCACAATATTATCTAAACGTTTTATATAATATATGGAAGTAGTTCCCGCTAAGGAACTACTAATAAAAACTAAAAGCTACAAATGACTACATGCGGCTACCATTTATATTACACAAAGTAAATTTATATTGCTATATTATTGTTGAGCTTTCAGCAGAAAAATTAGCAAATACTAACAAAACAACCTACTTAGTATAATTAGTAAATCAGGTAAAATTCTTGAAAATTATAGTTATTAATTAAATACTTTTTCAATCAAGATAAGTAATATCAAAAAACATTATTTCGAAACATTAAATATGTGGCAAACGTATACATCTTATTTGTTTCATTTTACGTTGTGCACTTAGTTATTATAGCTATTTAATAAACAGCGACGTAAACTGAGGACACTTCGAACACTCGGTGTTCGAAAATTTATTGCTCAGATTATCCATCTATACAGTTTCTCGCGTTCCCAATTCATCGATGCGACTAGACTAGTGGGGACGCGAGATAATCTTTGATGGGACACTCCGAGCAATAACATTTTGTACACCGAGTGTTCGAAATGTCCGCAATTCACATCCCTGTTAATGAAGCTAGTTTAAGCTCGCCACATTTTTTTTTTTTCAATAGCTTAGGTTATTCAACTAAGGTCGCAATTAAAGTAATTACAAGACATGTAGAAAGAATATATACTTCTGCTGAATACTATAATAGTATTAAAACTCAACAATTTAATATTATAGCACTGTGACATTGGACACGTTGAAACGCTACCTTAGTATTTCGAAAATCTATTTGCAGGAACAGTACAAAATATTCAAGAATATAAAAGTGTAAATCTATAGTCTCTTGAAAAAAAACAACTGCAACACATCACGTTTACAGACCTTGATTACGCTATAAATTCGCTTATCTACATTAAATGAAATTCATTCATTTCACATACTATACATAAGCAAACCATAATATATTGATTAGGAAAGAACATTTTCATCTACAAATAATTTTGACAACATACGAAACTCTGGTGACTGTAATAGAAATAAGGAAAGCAAGCATTTCCTTATTTCTATTGTCAAATCAAATTAATAAATGGGTTCAGAATTTTGAATTTAGCCAAAAAAAAAAACAAACAAAAACTGATATTTTATAAAATCTTGAATATTTTTCTAAGTACATATACAAATCAACCTTAAACAAACTACGAAAAAATATCTTAAACTAAAAGAAATATTGAAGTCAAATTAATATAAAAAGTGATTTATTATTGTGTAAAAATAAATCATACAGGTGGAAATTAACTCAAGGAGATTACACACAAACTAAGTAATGTTCTTTCTACCTAATCAAAGCAATTCGAGACTGATAAATGAATATAACAAAATTAAAAAGAACAACACTATTAAATTCCTATGTATAAATCATTGCTGACACTGAGCAAGAGAATTATAAAGGCACAACGTGTGAAAGAGATTTCAAGGGCTATACTTGGACATCCTCCTGTTCCTTCTCCCTCTGTCGTACCGCTACGGCTGTTTCAACCAGCAAGTATAGACATTTAAATTTATCCTTATCTTCCCCTTCAGGTGGAGTTGGTGGTGGGGATGATGGTAACAGAGGACTCACTGGATGAGCTGGCACAACTTGAACTTTTGGATTATTCAATGGGTGAGGTAATTGCGGAAGATGCGCCAATTGGGGGTGGGGAGCGTTCCAAAATTCTGTAGATATAATCTTATCTTCTTGGGTTCTGCATAAGAGAAAATTATATTACTTTTATTGTATTAAAACTGGGGTCTCCAAACAGACTCATTAAGTGTTCTAAAGTTCATGCTAAGAATTTGATTTGAACTTGCATGGTGATCACAATAAACCATAATGTCTGTAAATAAACTATTTGGTGTTATTGGAAAGTGTAAAAATTGTATTTAAAATGATAATGGGTACTTATGGCCACTCTGCAAGTTTTAAAAATTTCAAACTCGAGAACTTCTAGTGAGCCATTTCGGTAAGAGATCCTGTACAAGAGAAAACGGTAATACAAACCCTCTTGATGCCGGGTGCGTGGGTTCCTTCGTCAATCCGTAACGTATTACGGTTTGCCATGGTGTAAACTTCTCCTCTTCACTAGGGCTCGAACTTTCATACTCATTGGGGCTGTCGCCTTCGGAACGATACATTAGCGTAAGTCCATCGTCGTAATCGTGTTCCAATCGAATTCTTTTTCCACCAGCCGGATTGTCGCCATCCCAGCTAGCATGAGCTTGCTCCGATCCCATCGGTCCATTTCCCGCGAGCTTCTTCCCTCTACGAGAGATTGTATAGTGCAATGGGTCATGACCTTCGCGTCTAATCATTTCTGGTAAAATTCGACGTCTAGCATTGATGAACCAATTGCACACCTGAAGAACGGTTAAGTTTGCTTCTTGCGACAGTGTAATCTTTTCGGCGTCGCTAGGATACGCGTTGTAACGATGTTCATACAGCCATCGCTTCAAGATTTTAACAGAATGTTTCGGGAGATTCCCGCGCCTTTTTCTGACAGGACCAACACCGTGTGACGTAATACTAGCCAACTGTAATGTTTGCTCGTGATCTTCTTGTTCGGAGCCCGAATCATTTTCGTCAGTGCTGCTGGTTGACTGGAATCTATCGCGATCTGAAAGTTTAATTAAAAAAATAAAATATTTTATACTTTTGATTTAGGCAATTTTTCCGTGAAAAAAATATTTATTAAATTCAAAAAAAACTATATGCACACCAAATTAAATCTTGAAAAACTAATATCAAACTGAATACCTTAGAGAACCCTACGTTACAAAGTATACGCGTATCCGTTTCTATTTTAGGCTCACACGTAAGTTTTTTGCAGTTTTAGTAAAATTAAAAATGCACTAATAAAAGACTACTTGTGACAAAATTTGTAAAATGTTTAAAAATGCACAATCTCTGCATCAAAATAACAATATTTTTTCATAATTTCGTAAACAAATAAATTAATAAATTTCACTTATTAAGTACTTATATGTACTTATTTATTAATTATCATTTTACTACTAACTCCAAAAGCACAATATGACATATATTTTAAAAATTAATGGTAATATAGGGCATAAAATAACCATATCAGTTAACCGACTTCACACTTATTTGAAATTCATCGCCGTTTTTTGATCAAAATTTCGAAATGATTTATAATTAGTCAATAATTATATAAGGAAAGAGAAATAAAGAGTCCCTTCATATCTCAGAAAACCTAAAAAGAGTTAAGGCCACTCTTACAAATAATTATGCCATAAAAAAAAGTTCATTTTGTGGGTAAAACGAAATATTCAACTTTTGGGCTTTGACAGTTGACAAATAATAAATGGCTACCTCGTGGCTCTCATTACAAAATAGCACCTCGAGGGATCTGAAATAGGTAAAGTAGCGCCGCTGACACTTGATATTTTACATAATGTTTTGAGACTGAAACCACGTGCCGGATATGACTGCTGAATATATAAAGAGAACAAAAATCAAAAGTTTATTACTTACGGGCTTTAATCTTCATAATTGACAGTTTAAATGTCAACCCGGAATTTTCAAAATTTACGTAACACTTGTAAATCTTCAATTGAAATAATACGCACACTTATTTTGTTTTTAACAACTTGACCGATGTATTTGTTTATACCACCGCCGACGTTGACCCGCGCCTTTTAGTAATATACAGAAAAGTAGTTACAAAATATACTTCTACACTGAAATACAATCACACATTTAAAATAAACGTAATGTCAATGCCTGTTAACACGGTTTTTAATTAATTAATTCACGAAAATGCTGAAAAGTCACGCGTGCTGTAATTATGACAGCTTAGATGGCGGTCAAACAACTGTCTTTACAAAACCGACGCTTTCGTTTCAGTCGGTAAGTCCAATATCTACATTATCTGTGCTCCAAAATTTAAATTGTTCCGGTCATCAATTCACTAATATTACTATTATTATTATGAACAGTGATATACATTTTATATTACACATTTACATCACAGAAAATACAAATAATTAAACATATTACATGTATCCTACACAACGTATCCTGGTATCCGCCTAAATATGGGCAGATATTAGGAGAAACTCATCAATTTTACGTTATGATGCTCTTTGTACAAAAACCAATTTTTGAAAGAAAAATCTAAAAAGTTTTTCACTGTATTTATTTTGAAATTTTGAAAACTACTTAAAAAAATATTAGACGTTGTAGAAAGCCGAGAGCGTATTAACAGTCTGTTTACTTAACGTAATTTCTTTACAACTAAACCACCTGAATATAAAGCATGTTTTTAGAGGTGCACAAATGTTATTTTATTATTATTATGATTTTTAAACTCAGTAATAAAAGTTTCTCTATTTATCTCGTAGTTACGTAAATACGTTGTTTATATCGTATGAGATTCAACGATGGTCAGCAGTTGCCACACAAACGCAACGTGTAGCCATATGTGTTGCCTATATGAAAATTAAATTTAGAACAAAAAATTTGATTGCAGAAAATTGTGTGAGCTAAGGAAATTCGTTTCACGAGTAAGTGCAAGATAAAAGGTTTTATTACGAGCAATAAAAATGTTATTTAATTTCTAATTCTAATTTCATAAAATGGCATGATTTTGTAATGCATTAATAGTTATTCTAATACCTTTATGTTGAGATTGCTAGAACTAATTTAAATTTAGTGGATGCGAAACATTCCATCCATCAAAACAAATTTTACACCTTATTTTTGAAGTATGAAATATTTTTTCTTTTACTGGTACAGACAGAAGTATTTTGTCTGTATCTTTTTGCTCCTACGCCTACAAAAAATCTCGGCGTATCGAAAAATATTTCTATATTTTGAATAAATTTTTTAATTTTTTTATAAATGAAAGAATTCATTTATAATAACACATTAAATTCCTAACCATTGTTGTGTCGTTTCCTCTGTTGCTCTATCTATAGATCTCACTCTATTCCGTCGACTCCTACATGTATTTATTTGGCATTATTCTAAAATATATGCCTTTTATCTTCTACTAACATTAAAAAAGCAAGGTAAGTTTTGGGAATAATTACAATAAAATTTCTGATATGAAGTAACATACTTTTAATTTTATCGCTACGGTATGAATTATAATTAACCAACTAACACCCTCGTTTTTGAACCTAAATGTAACTATTTTAATATATAATACATAATGGAATATACAACAGCATTAAACATCTTTTTCTTTCCAACAGTTTAAGAACCTATTTACATTAAATTACACAATATATACAACAATGAGAATACTGTTTAGAAATAAGTGCGGTGGAATATGAAAATATTTTTAATTCATCAGTACTATATTGTCGGCCTCAATATTTCTTATTCTACAAAGCATGAAGTTTTGTAACAAGAAGTCATTCTTAATACAAATTTTTTCGTTTACAATTTTATAAAATATATTCTATTTTTTGAAAATAAACATTTCTTTTTTGTTGTAATTTTTATAACTGTATAGATGCACAATAAAGCGGCACACTGTGACTTTTACAGTGAATTGTTCTAACTTCACGTTTATAAATCTTCTTACATAAAAACAAATTAAACTAATGGGAATTAAGCTGCTTTTAACTCTATCATATCAATGTTTATTTTGTAGTAAACATATGGATAGTATTCAGACTGGCCGAAACCTAATCCTGGAATGTCAACGCTCTACAATCAAGAAATTACAATTATTCTCATGTTTAAATTTGTATTGAGCCTTGATAACCTACATCAAGATTGGCAGAACCTTGCAAAGCACTGCTATCAAGGTGTCCATATAGGTGGTTTAGGGCATCTCTCAATTTCTTCGCTGCTTTCTTGGTTGGTTGTAGCAATATCGCCTGGAAGTTAACAGGCAAACCATATCTAAAAGACAACATTTTCTTGCTTGCTAAGTACATAAATAAATTACAATTATCAATTTACCGCAATACTGATTCTACGAACACTCGTAAAGCTTTTACGTGAATCCATGCACAGAAACACTCACTGAAATTTACTTTCAACCACCTCACCAATGGTCCCTAAAAACAGAATATAAGAACAACAAATCCTATTAACCTTTTTTTTTCTTACAAATTGTTTTTTCTTGTCAGTGACAAGTTTACTTATTTCATTCTTTCCAGCAGCAAGCTCTTCTTCATTGTAAGTGAAATCTCTCACAATAAACTTCTTCTCTCTAGCATGCAGTTTAAATTCTTCAACAACTTTTTTGAACAAGGATACAGTATATAACCCATATTCAGAATCTTGCGTAACCAGTTGTGTAGAGCGCGGGACTACCATATCTGTTAATTTTTCATATGACGCCTGCCAGTCATGAAAAGCAGCTCTAAAAATATTAGCTTTTAATTGAGATTCACTTATATCACAATGATTCCTACTTTGGTATAATAACCAATAATGTTGTCAAATATTCAGAATCAAGTATGAAGTGTTCTTTCTTCACGAGATCTGCCAAATTACGAGTCAAAAGACTACCCCTAAAATAAAAAGTATAAGCAACTTTTACCTTATATATTACGTAAGTTTAAAGTATCTTATGATACAGCAGAAAGAGATAAATGTAAATAAACATACGTCTGTTTCTTTTCCAAATTCTGCAGATTTCCCTTAAGGTTATTGTATGCTGTTGATTTGGTCTTCAAATCCGCGTCTATTTGCCCAACTTGTTTACTGATAATATCGGCAATGTTCCTGAGGGATTGCTTAATAGGATATTTAGCAATGTCCCACTGAAAGCGCGTAATGTAGCTTGGCAAATCACCTAAAGAAAATAACATTTATTAGGAAAGTTGATCAATGGCAAGTAAGTGACAATAACGCTTAAGCAAAACGCTAAAGAAAAATATATATCAAGTGAAATCACAGTATGGATGCAACCGCCTACTGGAACTATAACTTCCTTTTTTATGAATATTACTAATATAAATAGCTATAGATGCTCAAGAAAAGAGTACAAAGTTATGGAAGGTTTATATATGTATATTATACACTGCCTGTACTGTTTTCTCAATCCTGGGCGTCCTTAATATATACTATATAAGTAATTACAAGTACATAGAAACTTTAAATATTTGCAATTTCTGTAAAAATTTTGAATGATTTTTGTTTAAAACGAATAGATTTAATTTTGAAATTTGCGTAGAAGGGCTGACATAATTATAATTTCTTTTAATGAATAAATAGCAATAGCCTCATATTTTATTTAATTCGTCCTGCATATATACTTAAAATAAAAACAAAATTAATGTGCTGGATGTAAATGGGGTGACACGGATAGTCACTGCACTGGCGTGGTAGGCCTTGTGGCAAGCGCGGGCCACTGACCTGGACCTAGGGGGAATGTTGGTTGTTGGACGGGACTCTCTTCAGTCGGGAAGTACTCTCCTGAAGCGCTAGATTGCGCCCATTTGGCAGATGTGTTTTTGGAATATACATGTGTACCACCATGTATTCCTCCAGGCTCGTCTCGCGGCCACTCACCTGCCCCCACCACCAAATACTTGTCACAAGCGCAGCCAGCAAGCTTAAGCCAAGTATCTCTGTTTCGATCATTGATTATTTAACGGATTGGCAACCTATTTTGACCATTCCGCTTTTCGAGAAACTCACTTCACAGATACATGCTTTGCAAGATTTAAGAAATTAAAAAGAAAATTTTCTCTGACAAACTCATACATTATAAGCCTAAAATATCCAGAACTATGTGCATATGGTGAACAACAATAAGCAACAAAGTAAATTATATAAATATACGAGAAATAAATAGTGTATTAATTTGTAGAGAAAATTGTTGGGTGTTAAATAGAAAATTAGAAAATAATGTTTGAACATAGTTAGTACTCAATTAATTTTTATATTATAAACTATAACATACTGTTATTAGCCATCAAGTTCTCTTGCAACTTGTCACGTTGATCTTCCAGTACTTCTCCTAAGTAGCCTGCTACTTTACGAGTCACTTGTTCAACAAAGCCATCAAGTTTTCCCAAATCATCTGATAAACCAACTAATTGATCGAGAGTACCAACCTGCAACAGATTACACATTTGTTTCTATTCTTGCTATATATATAGACTCAGTTCGTCATCGATACTGCACAGCAATGGCTTTTTAAGATATATTATATTCATATCCATAGTCTTATTATTATTGATTATATGTTCATTTACAAACCTTTAAGTCCGGTATATGAAACTTATAATTTACAGAAAATGAATTCTGTTTGCTTGTAAGGTTATTCATAGTTTCCCATGTTTGCTGGCATGTCTTATCCCCAGGGGCAGAAATTAGCCAATATTCGGTCATTGTGGTTCACTGGGAAAATTCTAAAATTAAATCATATGAAATGAAAAACTCATATAAAAAATATACTAAAATACTTCCAAAAATAAGTATCATTCAATTCAATTATTTTAACAGAAAATTATTGCCTTATAGAAAACCTAGCTTTGAATCATATGACTATGGCATGGATTAAATAATAACTTATTTAATGTTACATGTTCAAGTTTTTTTTTAGTGATAAATGATTTTAAAATAGTAGTTGAGGATGTTAATTTTATTTAATAGTTATATTTTCTTAGAATATATTAATTAACATACACTATTATAACTTATAACTAACATAATTACATAAAAACGCCTAACTATAGGGCAATTAAATTTAGCAATTACCCTAAAATGACTAAAGGAACTTTGAAACCGATAAATTTTCAACAACTACATACATACTAGCCCCAAATCAAGGGGTTGATTATTTCATTAAATCACTTACGAATTTTGAAATTGGCCTATCGCTTGGTTACATAGTACTAAAAATTGAAATTATACACAATTAATAACTTACCGACGGTTTACTATAAATATCCTACTTTTATAAAGCAACCCCCTATTTTTACAACCACTCCCCACGACAGCTGATCGTTAGAGCAAATTCACGTGATAGTTTGCGATGCAACCTATCTGCAAAGTGTTGATATGCCTTGTCTAAATTAAGGCAGTAAATGCAAATAAAAATCATAGATGCCGCTGACAATGTCATTATTATTATTATATTTTTTATAAATAATACCCTTATAAAAAATGATTGTCTTTTGATTTATAATAATATATAACATGTTTGGATTTATATAAACTTAAAAACAAATGAGAACTACGCAGTAATTGGAATTTTACCATAATCTAGCAGAATAGGTTGCTCCCCGGGTTTCTTTGCTTATGAAGTTGCTCGTTTTATAAAAAAAAATTCCTTTGAGATTTAATATTAAAATACCAAAATAATGCCGGACTTTTAAAAATATAATTCGGGCCGAAACGAAAATGAAAATTGAAATAACTATAAGAAATGATTAACTATTTTTATTAGCAGGTGCTGCCTCAAACGACTGTCATTTCTGCCTGCCAATACAAAACGGCAACGTCATTTACACTCATTTAGTAACGGATCTTGGTGGTGATAGTGCGCGAATTATTTTATTATTTCCTAAAGCATAATCCTACCGTATTTTTAAATAATATAAGCTTTCAAGCAAATAATGGGCGAAAATAAAAAGTGAGTGTATTTATCGTTTTGTCTTTCCATATATATTGCATGCATCCCGAAACGTAATTTTTTATTGTCATCATGGTGGATATCAGTGAATACTTTGTTTTTACAATTTTCTTTAAGTCGTTTTCTCATTCATTGCAGTAACTTTTATGTTTGTTATCAATATTATTTTAGTCCTGATGATTTGGCAACAGCAATCTTGCGAAAAAAAGATCGCCCATATAGACTCCTTGTCGAGGAAGCGGTTAACGATGATAATTCCGTGGTGGCGTTGTCTCAGGCAAAAATGGATGAATTACAGCTATTTAGAGGGGATACTGTACTTTTAAAGGGCAAACGTAGAAAGGAAACTGTGTGTATTGTCTTATCTGATGATACATGCCCTAATGAGAAAATTCGTATGAACAGAATAATCCGAAATAATTTGAGGGTTCGATTGTCAGATATAGTATCAGTTCAACCTTGCCCCGAAGTAAAATATGGTAAACGAATTCATGTACTTCCCATAGATGACACTGTGGAAGGTTTAGTTGGGTAATTATTTCTTATTACTCATGTCTTTGTTTGCTATAGTTTATTGTTGGCAGGAACCTTTTTGAAGTTTATTTGAAGCCATACTTTTTGGAGGCTTATAGACCAATTCACAAAGAAGATATATTTGTAGTTCGTGGGGCAATGCGTGCAGTTGAGTTTAAAGTAGTTGAAACAGATCCATCACCCTATTGTATTGTCGCTCCTGACACTGTTATTCATTGTGATGGAGACCCTATTAAACGAGAGGTTAGTAATACTTTTTAATGTCTTTAATATCAATAGTAAAAGTGCATTGTCATATAGCTACTTTATGTAAAAATCTTAATTCCCTAACCTGTTTAGGGGAATTACAGATGTGATTAAATATACTCTGATAAAATTATGCATTTAGTTTGTAAAAATAAATTTTACAATTGTATAATCAGATAATTAATCATTCATAGAAAATTAAAATTAATTTTTTAAATGCGAATGTAAAATTGTAAAATATGTGTTTTATATATTAAAAATGTATAATTTCCACTACGACATTTACCTTCATGGTTTGTTTTATCTTTCCTTTTGACTTTTAAACCTGGATATTGCTAATTAGCCAAACCATGTTATTGTAAAGAAATTTATATAAAAAAATATAAATTTAGAATGAAATAGAACTATAATTTGAATTCAGTTTTACTTCGCTACATATTAATATTTATTACGACCATGAATCTAAAAATATGTGGTTTATGTAATTTTTAATTTATTAAGCCTTCATGATAAAAATTACATTATAGAAGTTATTAATTTTTATTTTTCATTAATAATATATCATTCCATAATAATTAATTGCAATTTGAAATGATCCATTAAATTTTTCATATATAGCTAATATACTTTTACTCTACCTAAAAAATTATCTTCCTAATGTCTCTGAAATGAAGTGTTATATGAAAAAATTCAACCGAATAAAAAATTACTCTAAGGCTGTGTTGAGAATGTAGTTTTACATTTCCAATAGGATCAGATATAAATAAAAACAAAATCTTCCTATATAAAAATGTATTGAATGTTGAATGTTAAAACGTGGCAAAAAAAGACGCCGAATTGCGGAATTTTTTTTATATTATAGCATCTACTTTCCATTGATAAAATACTGCTAAATAAACCAATTTATTTAGGCAAATTTTTTTAATATAAAGATTAGTTTATCTTGGGTCATCTTTTGAAAATATAGTAACACATCTCCTTTTAAAATATGATGTTAATTTCTGTCATTTCATATAGGAAGAAGAGGAGATGTTAAATGCTGTCGGTTATGATGACATAGGCGGTTGCAGAAAACAACTTGCTCAAATTAAGGAGATGGTAGAGTTGCCACTGCGTCATCCTTCATTATTTAAGGCTATTGGTGTAAAGCCACCGAGGGGTATTTTATTATATGGACCACCTGGTACTGGCAAAACTCTGATAGCAAGAGCTGTTGCAAACGAAACTGGAGCATTTTTCTTCTTGATTAATGGACCAGAAATCATGAGCAAATTAGCAGGAGAATCGGAGAGTAATTTGCGCAAAGCATTTGAAGAGGCAGATAAAAACTCTCCAGCTATTATATTCATTGATGAACTGGATGCTATTGCACCGAAACGTGAAAAGACACACGGAGAGGTAGAACGCAGGATTGTTTCTCAGTTACTGACCTTGATGGACGGTATGAAAAAGAGTTCTCATGTTATCGTAATGGCTGCCACTAACAGACCTAATTCGATCGACCCTGCTCTTCGTCGCTTCGGCAGATTTGATCGAGAAATCGATATAGGCATTCCAGATGCCACAGGTCGGCTCGAAGTTTTACGCATACATACTAAAAATATGAAATTGGCAGACGATGTGGACTTGGAACAGATTGCAGCTGAAACTCATGGTCACGTAGGCGCTGACCTTGCGTCACTCTGTTCCGAAGCTGCACTTCAACAAATTCGTGAAAAAATGGATCTAATTGATCTTGAAGATGACCAAATCGATACAGAAGTGCTATCTCTTCTCGCTGTTACAATGGAAAACTTTAGATATGCCATGTCCAAGAGCAGTCCCAGCGCATTGCGCGAAACTGTTGTTGAAGTACCCAATGTATCATGGGAGGATATTGGAGGTCTTGAGAATGTTAAAAAGGAGTTACAGGAGCTTGTACAATATCCTGTTGAACATCCAGACAAGTTTCTTAAATTTGGCATGCAACCATCCCGCGGTGTGCTATTTTATGGTCCACCTGGTTGTGGTAAAACACTATTGGCAAAAGCGATTGCAAACGAATGTCAGGCCAACTTCATATCAGTTAAAGGGCCTGAATTGCTTACTATGTGGTTTGGAGAATCTGAAGCAAATGTTAGGGACATATTTGACAAGGTAATATGGGATTGAGTAACCTACTTCACTTCGGAATTAAATTCTTATATCTAGGCTAGATCTGCTTCACCCTGTGTGTTATTCTTCGATGAACTGGATTCTATTGCAAAGTCACGAGGAGGCAATGTTGGGGATGCTGGCGGTGCAGCTGATAGAGTAATCAATCAAATCCTGACAGAAATGGATGGAATGGGAGCTAAGAAGAACGTCTTTATTATTGGTGCCACAAATAGGCCAGGTAAAATTAAAACATATATAACTATTATTTAATGTTTAATTATATTACTGAAAAACTTTAGATATTATTGATCCTGCAATATTAAGACCTGGGCGTCTAGATCAACTCATTTACATCCCTCTACCGGATGAAAAATCTCGTGAAGCTATATTCAGAGCAAATCTAAGGAAATCGCCCGTGGCTCGCGATGTAGATATGCCATACATTGCAAAAGTCACTCACGGCTTTTCTGGGGCTGATTTAACAGAAATTTGTCAACGTGCTTGCAAATTGGCAATTCGCCAAAGTATCGAGAGCGAAATTCGTAGGGAGAAGGAGCGAGCATCTAACCCCAGCGCTGCTATGGATGTAAGGCAGCATTTTAACCATTTTTGATTCTTAAAATAAATCGGGAATACATAAAATGTACTTTCTTTCTACAGCTTGATGAAGATGATCCAGTTCCTGAAATAACAAAAGCCCACTTCGAAGAAGCCATGCGATTTGCTAGAAGATCAGTGTCTGACAACGATATTCGTAAGTACGAGATGTTCGCTCAGACACTGCAACAATCTCGTGGTTTTGGAACGAACTTTCGTTTCCCCAATGCGAGTGGTAGCTCTGCAGCTCCTGGAGGCACTGGAGGTGACCAAGGCAATTTCCACGACGATCCAGAAGACGATCTATATAGCTAAATGCAAAACTCAGCCGAACACCAGCTGTGTTATTTACTTTACTGTATTTATTAGTTATTATTTCAGATCCTTCAATTTTTATGTAATTTTTTTTTGAAGTAATACAGAACTATAATAAAAAAGTTTGTCTTAGAAGGATTTTGTGATTATGTTGAGAGATTGAGAATTGCTGTGGTGAATTATTTGAATATTAGCTGCACGAAGGAGGCAAATAAAATAATAAACTTCATTTGACAGATTACTCGCATACCCTAAACCACCTAATCCTGGTTTTCACAATTTTCATTTGCCGCGAACATCAAATATTTTAATATATGATTTTATTAATTCGGGACAATTGTTTCGGAAATTCGATCTTCGGTTGAAAATGAAAATTACGAATTTCTGAAGCAATTCTTTCGAATTAATAAAATTGTTTAGCACGAAGTGATTGGATATCTTGTGTGTTTTTTTTTACTATACTACAGTCCTTGTATATTTTTAAATAACCCCATATTTTTTTTCTCAATGAAATTATATGCCTATAATATAATAAAGGTATATGCATAGAAACGCAACAAATATGCATACAAAAATATAACTTGTACAGTCGTGGACTTTAGGAAAGACTGCAATGAGCCAGGTATCGTTAGGTTCATTGCAATTTAAACGGTCATTTTTAAAGTCCTTTTTTAAACATCAATTCTGGCTTAGATAATATAAAAAAAATGATTCATGGAACATAATCTTAGTTTTCGTTTATTGAGAATGTAAGTAAAATTAATTCAATGTAAAATTAGAAGTTAACTTTGACAGATGTTAAACCACACTAAAATTAACTTCCCGCCGTTAATTGTGACTGGAGGCACTACCAGTAACGTAAGCACCAGCTGGTGCTGTTATTTGATCCATTTCTTTGTTATTTGACAGTTAACCAGTTACGAATCGTTAAGATATTTCTTCATCATCATCATTCTAATTATATTTTTGAGGGTGTCACAGGCTATCGTCAAGTATGTGAGACTTTTGTCGAAGCGTGGTGCTGGGCGCCAGTTTTTAGAGCAGTACTTCTGTTCTGCATGTATTCCACCAATTCAAAAATGTGTTTTGGAGTAATTCAAGCTAATTGGACAGAGAATTTCGTTAATAAACAGGTTAAGTGACGCTACTGCATTCTTTCTTCTTCTAATGCTTAGCAGTCGAATGGAGTAAGCACACTAAACGCTGTGTATAACCGGCCATATTTGATATATTTATTGTGCGATTTTATTAATTACGCGCGCGAATTTAAATTGTATTTTCGATACGCACTCATAGATGACGCCAACTAACAATGATGAATGAACTGAACAACGAAATTCACGTGCGCAACATCAGAGGGCGGATTGGTTTCAAAATATAATATACTATATACAAAGTACAACGGAAACATAACATTCGGATGAGTGTGGGTCGTACATCCTTTGTAAACCTTATTATGGGGTTGCGACAGGCGTATATTATACGCTCGTATATAAGCATTACAAAGCTACAATGGACGTATTAAAATACTTATGTGTCCCAGGGCCAGTGATTATATATATTATATAATCACTGCCCAGGGCTCAGGGCTAATGCGAGAAGCGTTGAGGTACCTCGGGAAATTTCTAGAAGAAGTTGCGCGAGATTTAAATACGACGCAGCGAGAGTTCAGTTGGAGATACGTACACGGTGAAAATAGTGAACCTAATTAGATAACGTAAATAAATGAATAGTTATTTAAGTGTTTTATTAGTAATGGGTGCTTAATTTGATTATTTAGTTTAGTGTTTTCTTTTACTTTATTTAATTTTTAAATAGTTTTTAGTGGCTAAATGAATCAATTTAATGTAATATATGGCATGTGTTGTTTCTTTAAACCCCGATAAAAAATGTTACGCTATAGCAGAAATTAGAAGATTTATTTTATACATTTATCGCATTTAACAACGTGCGGTTAATAGTTTGTACGAACATAATTCATTATACATTAGTGAATTAAATTGAGTTGTACTTCCTAATTTATTTATTTTTCATGAATATATTTATTTAATAAATGAAGAATGCAGGCGTGTCTAAAGTTAAGCACTATGCACTTACGAGTCCTACAAGATTTATTTTTATGCATTTACTTCTAAAAGAGTTTTCCATCATTTAGATACGTATTTAAAATATACAAAGTATTTTTTCAAAATCTAATGATACTGCAATAAATAAGTAAATTGTAGATTGTATGTTTCTACTTCAGACACCGATGTCCGTCTGTTCCTGTGCCTGTAATGTATTGACATTTTACTGAACCCGCACAGTTTTTAATTTGAATCTAAAATTGTTAATTTAGTGACTTATTAAGCCAATATATCCTTAATCTTGTAAATATGTATATGTTTAACTAAAACAGCGTTATAATGAATTTTTATTCGATATTTATAACGTTTTAAGTTATATATTAGTTGTACAAAAAATGAGTGGAGGTTAGGAATGTGGGGAGTCGCCCAAACAAATCTTCCTGGGCAAGTGAGTATTAACAATTATTTAGCCGGAATTAGAAACTCTATATGTGTATACTCTTTTTCAGCATGTAATGGAAAGATTGAAGAAATGGCAGAGTTCTTGCCACTATGTGACCTACTGTTTAATGTTGTGTCACTGGCAGTTTACTTTTGCGATGTAGTATTTGATATTTTAATGGTATATGCTTTATATGAAAAAGGTTTAGTATCGACATTTATACAATGCTTAACAGCAATTATAATATCAACATTTGTAACTCAAATTCTTTCTCTGCATTGGTACATAACAAGAAATAAAACTAATGTAAATAGGATATTTATAATTTTATTGCATATTACTCAGTTAAGTGTATTGTGGAGGTATGCAAGATTGCTTGCACCAGTTCAACTTGCTGGTGTTAAACAAGAAGTCAGAGATTTATGTATATTAAGACTAATACACGGATTTATACAAGCAGCACCAATGTTGCTTCTCCAACTAAGTTTACTTTCGGCAACAACTACAGATGGACCACCTTTTGATCTTATAATAGTTTCAGCGACTCTATCACTTTTCTCAATATGTTGGGCTTTAGCATCTTTTAGTAAACATGTTCAAACTGTAGAACGGCTGGTTTTAACTTGGCTAGGAGTCATATTTCAACTGTTATGGCGTGCGGGTACAGTAACATCAAGAGCAATTGCATTAGCTGCTTATGCTGCAAGTTACCATTCATGGATATTCTTAGTTCTTGCTCTACATTGGGCATGTATGTTTTTGTGGCTGATATCTCTTAGAAGTGCCTTTCATAGCCAAAAACGAAGTCGCCTTGGAGTGTGTGTTTTAATGGCAGCTATATATATTTTAGCTTACATTAATTTGCAAGATAAACCTCATAGAAGAACTATGACTGTATTTTATATTGTGATGTTATTAGAAAATTTACTTTTGGTAATGGCATGGTTGGCAGCTGTATGGCCAATTCGTCCTTCAAATTGGATACTGGTGCCAGTTCTTACAACGGCTTTATTTGTAATAGGAATTCTTTTTATGTTAGTATATTATCGATATTTTCATGTAAGAAGACTAATGGACAAACCATCTACTCCACCTGGAGTGTTCAATTGTCGTTTTGCTAACCCTACTGCTGTAGCTCTATATAGAAAGAAAAAAAAACCTACAAGTTTTGTACCACCTCCGGGTTTAAGTCCTGTTACAGTGCCATTTTGGAGAAGACCACTACCATCTTCCAGTGAAAATGAGGGAAGCAGCGTTGGCTCAAGAGTAAATATTCATCAGAAGTTACAAGAGAAAAAACAAAAACAGTTAGCAGAACTAAAAATAATAGAGGAAGAAATAAAACAAGGCAAGTTGGTTGGCCCTGAAGGGGGTGATCCAGATGACAGGCAACCAATACCACGAGCAAAAAAACATTTAGAACATTTAGAGCTCCTAAGTCTTGCCTCATTAAATAATCTTGCAAGTTATGGTGTTAATTTAAATAGAAGACCACCGCCGCGGGCTCCTAGGAGTCGTACACCTGAATTATTACTTACTCCACGGTATTTATATTGTAACTGTGTATTGGCAGAGCCTGAGCCTGTTGAAATGCCAGGACCTCATGTCACTTCAGACATAGAAAGCCAAGTCTCTCTGCCACGATCTTATACTTTACCAAGGGAATTTAAGTATTATCGAAGAGGGAGACCAAGGAAACCTGTGCGTCCTGTAGCTTCAACTAATAGTAGTGATGGTGATGTAGACTCTGCTGATGATGAGTCAGATTACAATACACCACCAGCCATAGTCAGACCTCTTAGAAGACCTTTTAGACATGAAACAAAACTCTAAATTCTTATTATTGTATTGCTGTATATGAGTAACATATTTTTGTGTATACTTATTTAACTGAACCAAAAGTGACATTCCTGTACAAATAATTGTATAGTAAATAATATATTTTTGTACTTTTGTAATCATGCATTTTCATTTTTATGTTCATGAATATGAAAGAAAAAACAATTAATGTCTTCATACAATTTAATATTTCATATGAAGTTATATGCAAACAAGGTGTTTTTATTACAATATAACACAGAGTTAAATTATATGTTTGTATCACGTTTTTCAATATGTCGTAATTGTTTTTTCTTCATTTTTTTCAGTTTAGCAGTATTACTTATAACTTGCACAATTTCTGATTTTCTTCGATTTTCACTCTGCCTCTTTAGGTTTTCCTTCCGTCTTTCTTTCTTCCTTTCTCTTTCTTCTTGTTTCGCAGCCATCAATTCTCTCGAAGCTTGCTTTACTCGTGTAAGATCTTCTTTTAACTGTTTTTTCTCTTTATAGGAAGCTTTTAAACCTTTGGTTTTGATTACAGAAGAAAACCTTTTGCGCTCATTTTTCCAAGTACGACCAGATTTTGGTTTACCTTTTGGTATATTTTCAACCGATTCCTGCCTGTAATAACATTGACTAATAAGAAGAGAACATCTACCCTGAATACAGTTTGCCATGCGAGCAATACCACTACCCTTGAACACCCCCAATGACAAACAGCATTCACACAGGGATAAGCACTGATAATAAGAAATGAAATACAAAAATAAATGATTAGTTATTTACTTCTTCATAATTTCAAATCTTGTATGGATCCTCAAATTAGGTAAGGATGTTGAGAGTTTTCTGCGAGTTTATGTTTTACACACTCCTGTGCGATTTTTTCACATTAACATAACCCCACTTTGCAACTATGCTTGCGGCTTGCAACATTTTACTTATCACAGATCACTATTGATCTGTCAAACGTTACATTCTTGTTTGGACTCCGCTGTGTTGTACGGTTGTTTTGGCGATATAACATATATTAGGCAATTCAGAAATATAAGATTAAATTAATAAAGAAAAGGTGCCGAAAAATCTGTTTAAAAATTGTTTTTAAGTTTACACACAGCCAATGCATGACAAATATGTGGTTATGTAAGTTTTTAGAAGTTTCCTCGGTCTCTTGTTCTATGAGTTCTATGGTTTCCAACATTTTGAGCACCACTGCACAAGAAAGAAAATTTGAATGGTAAATTTATTTGCGAGGGTCTTCTTAAGTTTATGTTCTTCTTCGTTAAATAGATGATTTGACCCTCGAGCAATGCTTATGCGCACATTAAAAACACAATTTAAATTAAAGATTGATTAACCAAACTGTAAATACCTAGGGATATTTTAATTTTAGGGTATTTTTAATTTTGATCCAGATCATTATTTGAGACGACGCGGGTTGCCTAAAATGTGATGTTACCACAAGCCACGCCACAATGTTATCTGTGGCCACAACAAAAATATTGCTGCAAGCCCAACTCATGAAACAACAAAAACTTGATAAAATTTTTAACAACAATGTAACAAAAAGAAAATCTTAACACTGCTATACAAAAAATTCAGTTCGAGTTTTGTTAACGTGTATTTCATATAGTGCTTTATAAAATTATAAGTTAAAAATGTCTGGTAATAAGCCCTCATATAAAACCAATTGGTATATGAAATCGAAACATTCTAACACAGTTAATAAATCAACTTGTAACTTTGCGGTTACAAATAATAGCAAATATGAAGTATTCCATTTATATTTTCCACCAGGTATACTGGAGTTTATCGTTTAATAATGTAATCAGTACTTTATATATAAAAACTTGGTTTTAGATGTCGAAAATCAAGAAAAAATTATAAAAAATGTACATGCCTTCCAAAGTTTTATTCAAAATAATACAGACCTTTTTCCATTAAAAAAGATAAAAGAGCAAAACTATTTCCTTTTGGATTTTAAAGTTCTTCTAAATTCTGAAATTGAATGGGAAAATTTCAAGACAGAAATTTTTGAAAATCCAGATAAATGTTTAAAATGCATGGAGCTAGCAATGCATCAAACACTAATTGTATTTCAAGAGAAACCAGTTTTGCAAAAAGATGATGTTAATGTAGTACATGTGCGGTTGTTTAATGTGGAACCTGTAAGGCAAGTAAAGGATTTAAAAGCAAATTTATTTGAGAAATTAGTTACTCTTAAAGGAACTGTGATAAAAATGAGTACCCCGAAATTGTATTGTCAATATCTAGCATTTAAGTGCGGCACTTGTGAATGCATACAAGTACTTAAACAGATTGATGGAAACTATACTTTACCAATAAAATGTTTAAGTAAAGGATGCAAATCTCACAGTTTTACTCCCCAGTTAACATTGCCATACACAAGAACTATAAATTTTCAGACAATAAAGCTTCAGGAAGATAGCAATGATACTCAGGTCTGTATTAAATAGGATAGAACAACAATGTACTAATTATATTACACAATTTTTATTATTTTTTGTTTTGTTGAAGGGTATTACTGCTCGTGTTCCCAGAACAATAGAGTGTGACCTAGTGGAAGATTTAGTCGGCGGCTGTATTCCTGGTGATGATATTATATTAACTGGGATTCTGAAAGTAATTGACTGCTTTATATGTATGTTAATATTATAGTTTTCGAACATTTAATTTAAGGTGAGAAATTTAAATGAAGAAAACTCTTACAACAAGCAATCGTCGATTTACATGTTATACATTGACTGTATTTCTATTATTAATGAAAAACTGAAATCTGAGAATGCAAGGGTGTCAAGAATTCTATTTAACATATCTGATATTCCAGCAATTCAGGTACTCATTAGAAACATTTTAAATTTACATACATGTGGCGATTATATATTTTAGAAAATACATTCTGAACCACAATTATTTCGATTTTTGGTACATAGTGTCTGCCCGAACATATACGGCCATGAAATTGTTAAAGCTGGTCTTTTGTTAGCTTTATTTGGGGGAACACATAGTGAGTCGCAAAAGCGATCAAACTGTCATGTGCTTGTAGTTGGAGATCCGGGATTAGGAAAGTCTCAGTTACTGAAAGCATGTTCTAATCTATCTCCTAGAGGTATGAACTATTTTGTCATCATTAAATCATTAATATTGTGTTGTTACTATGGCCGCTGAATAAAGGAATTGTAAAGAAACGACGGTGCGCAAGATATGACATGTTCAGTCAGGGACTCTAGGAATGACTGTATAAATTGCAGCGCGTTGTGTCTAGAGCATGCTGCGAGCATAGCGCTATTTCGCTCACTGCAACGCGGGAGGTCATTCCTAAAGTCCCCGACTGTAAGTGGTGTGTGAAGTTCCATAGGAATCTAGATATACAATGTATCATTTTATATTGGTTCTCCTCTGTCATGTGGTACAAACCGGCATTAAGATTCCAAACATTGATATTAGTAATCTCAAGTTTACATTTTTCTCTATTTGACACACCGTAAGTATATTACCGCATAGTATTACAAAGTTGCGAAAAATATTTAGAGCAGTGGTTTTACTTAGTGCTAATTATTGTTCTGGACAAATGTTACCTATTTTTAAATAGTATTTTTATTGAAAACTTCCTATATTATGCGAGAACTTATGTTAGTATTTGGTACTGTTGATTAATAATAAATGCTCACGAGCGCGTATGTATTGATGTTTAATCAAAATAAATTGTGATTGAAGAGCAAACTAGCACAGACGAAACAGATGAATTATACACTACATTATTCCATCTTGCAAACAAAGGAAATATAAGAAACCAAAGGGTGCAAATAATAGCGTATGCAAGAGACTTGGTCACAGTGGCGAAACAAAAGAAAATACTGGACGAAATATAGGTAACTGTGGAAACAATGGGGGAATGTCTGGGGATGGAAATAAACAAAAAAAAACTAAGAAATGAAAGGAAAAGAACAATAGAAATTGGAAGAGAACATTTCAAAGTGTCAGTAAATTCAAATACCTACCCGAGATTAACGGTGTGCAAAACACGGGACAGACTAGAAGTAGTGATGCGACGAGTTCGAAACTCTATTCTTAAAAATACTGAATCAGTCATGAATCGGATTCGTCCAATTAGAATCTGAAAAGCTCGAAATAAGCGGCGAAGTTCCCTGCGGGGCGTGGAACCACATTGTACGTCGGCGTCGTAAGGACTAAAATTTAAGGTGACAAGTTGTAATGGTTGGATGTGCTGCTCCCGACTGTACTAACAGATCAGAAAAGGGATTTCGTATGAACAAACTTTCTTAAAGATCCTGGTAGAAGGAAAGTAAAATACGAAAACCTCAGACAAAAAGAATATACTGACAATTTGTGGAGATATACTAATGCTATCTATCTATAGAGACGAAAGATTAGTACAGCTAAAGTTAGAGCTCCTTGCTACATCATCAAATGTTGAAATCGCTGTAACAGATAATAAAGATAGCCTGTTTTGTATCTTCAAGTTCTGAAAAAGAGGAAACCAGTGCATTGTTGCTAAAATCAAAAAACCGCAATAAAACCTATAAGTGCTACTGAAATTAAATCATTACAAGAGACTGAAGAAGAAACAGCGTGTTAGACTAGCAGGATACAATTTGTCGCAAAAAGTGTTGGTGATGATCAGATATAAGCATTAAATCGCAAATCGACAAAATTTAGGAAGTGGAGCAATACAACTAACAAAATGGGGTTAAAACTGGAATTTTCTTGTGGAAATAATGGCTACCAAAAATTACTTCAACAAAGTATGCTACTTCCATTCCTACAAACACTAAGAAAAAGAATTCAACAACTAACATTTGAGACCGGAATTTTTGATGAGGTATTTAACTTTCTCTGTATTAAAGTTAATACAGTTTCCTTCAGTACATCAAAACGACTGAAGATGAAATGGCAATTACACAGTTAATAATATTTTTTAATACCTCTCTAGAAAAATGTTTGGAAATGTAACATTACCAGAACATAGTAATGTTGCAGTGTAAGTTTAGAATCTTAATAGCGCAAAGTGGGCGTAGCAGTTGCATTGTCCACCATTGAACTATATCCTAAGGAACTGGAACGGTATCTTACTCACGAAAATGTGAACACATTACGATATACCTCATAAAAATAAATGTAAAAAAAAAACCTTCAAATTGACATAAATCTATAGTCGCAATATAAACACATATATAAACATGAGATGAAGTGAAACAGAAACGTCGCGTTTACTATCATTGTTGGCTTCAACGCCTGAATTATTATTATTATATGCCAGACGCCATTCCAGTTCCATGGGCTATAGTTCAATGCTGTCCACACTGTCTTGTATAAAGTCACTATTATATAGGAGCCCATAATCGTTCTATAATGCATGACGCGTCATCTACATGTTGGATCTTGCAAACTGTGTGCGGGTCCTTTTTTTACAATTCTTACACTCAGCGCTATGTTCTGAAAACTAGCAAATACTAACCAAATATTAGTATTTTTTATCATAGCAGCAAACGTGAGTAAAACGGTTCATAACACAACTTAAATTAGTGCAGCTTTTAGGTGTTTACGTTTGTGGTAATACAACAACAGGCTCGGGATTAACAGTGACGATGGTTAGAGAATCTGGAGGGGCATTTTCGTTAGAAGCTGGTGCTCTCATTCTTGCAGATCAAGGATGTTGTTGCATTGATGAGTTTGATAAAATGACTACTCAACACGCGGTAACGTATCTTATCTCAAATTATTCCACATGTCATTTAAAATGCATTTCAACACTCATTTTGTTATATAGAATCTTTTGGAAGTTATGGAGCAACAATGTATAAGCATCGCAAAAGCTAGTGTCTCACGCAGTTTCGACACCAGAACTAGTATTTTAGCTGCTGCAAACCCTGTTGGTGGACATTATAACAAAGCTAAAACTGTATCTGAGAATTTAAAGATTGGATCACCATTACTTTCTCGGTTTGATTTGATTTTTGTTCTATTAGATCATCCAGATGAGGTATTTAGGCAAATAATTAAATAAAACTATTCAAAATTACCAAATTCATTTATTTTGCAGCACTTAGATATGTTGCTGTCGGAACATGTATTGGCCTTACATTCAGGCAGGAATTTAAGAGATAATTCAGATAGCATCCAAATGTTAAAAACTGAATGCAATACTCCTTTGAGGTAAGGTTTTGACACAAACCATGAATTCATTATTTCTAAATCTTACTTTAGGAATCGTTTAATGTTGAAACCAAGTGAGAACTTCGATCATTTACCACATTCACTGTTTAGAAGTTATATAGCATATGCTCAAAAGTATGTGCATCCAAAGTTGAACCAGGGAGCAAAAGATGTGCTGAAGCAATTTTATTTAGAATTAAGACAAAAGTACCACGTGGATAATTCTACTCCTGTAACTGCTAGACAACTGGAGTCCATGAAGAGGTTAACACAGGTTAACGTCATATTCAATAAATTACATTGCATAGAATAATATCTTTCTTTCTTGTAGGCAAGAGCTAAACTGGAACTACGTGATGAAGCCACAACGGATGACGCTATTGAAGTGGTGGAAATCATGCGACACAGTCTTGTGGATGTCTTTACTGATGAACTTGGGGTTTTAGATTTCACAAGATCGCCTAATGGTACGGGAATAAGTAATAGAAAACAGGTAATTATTGCACAAGTTTAGCCAATAAAAATTCACAATCAATATAATATTTAAAGGTGTCGAAATTTGTAAATGTTCTGCAACAAAAAAGCGAGACATTACAACAGTCAACGTTCCATATAAAGGAATTGCAAGAATTTGCTCAACATGCTGGTATTGCTAAAGGTCAATTCTATAAAACTATTGAATCTTTAAATATTAATGGTATTTTGTTGATTAAAAGTAACAATATGTATCAACTGGTTAGTGCCAATTTTTAAGTTAATAAAAAAAGTCACTAAGTATTTATTTTGCTTTTGTGTATATTTTATATTTGTATATAAACAAAATAAAGTAGTAAATTAGCTGAAAATT
The DNA here is from genome assembly GCA_949128085.1 of Cetonia aurata. Taxonomy (NCBI): domain Eukaryota; kingdom Metazoa; phylum Arthropoda; class Insecta; order Coleoptera; family Scarabaeidae; genus Cetonia; species Cetonia aurata. The sequence continues at coordinate 47,715,557 of OX421883.1, read as the reverse complement.
ATTTTGAATTGATGAAATCGGTCGTCACGGTACTAGGCGTTAGCTGTTATTCAACGAAACCGGCTAGACGTCAGATTCGAGTCCGAGGAGGTGGACGATCCTGGAGGACGACGACTGCCTGAGCATAGAGGTTTTGCTTCCTTGGGCTCGAGCCTAGACAGCAGTCAGAGGGTGCTTGAGGAAGTCTCGGAGGAATGGAATTTTTAGATCTCTATGAATCTGCTCGTTCCGAACTAACCAAACGCCTCTTACGATCAGCCATAGTCTCCTGTAGGAAGTGCCCCGAGGGACTTTAAGTTGGAGGGTGACATCGACGCCCACGCAAAAGTGCGATAAACCAGGACCGGCCTTAGTATTGATTTGTAAATCAACAACTTATTTGCTTGGTGGAGGGGCAGTCTAACATGGGCAGCAAGAAAGCGAGTTCTGAGCCGTTGCTTCGCCCAGACGAGAAGTCTGTCGAAGTCGACTATCAGGTACTTATCCTTCTGGCTCCACGGTAACCTGACGTCTCCCACGCGGGTACGTGCTCCTGATTACCTATCTTCCTTGAGAATCCAACTGCAACGCATTTGGATTCGTTCAACTTCGATCTCCATCGAGAGACTCGGCGAACGAGACCCTCGATAGTGCCCTGGAGGCGACCATAGACCAGCCTCTCACTCCTGCTGATTATGATTAAAACAGGCGAATTTTGCTCTGGAATTGCACAAGGCATCTTAAAAATATAATAAAGATGTATGAAAAAACAAGAAAATATTCGTCAAACTGTAGAAAGGCTTTCATAAACACCGCTGTGGCCGTTGTGTTTGACAAGCAATCTTAAAAATGCCTGTCACCAGTCTGCCCCTTTAAAACAGGATGGGCACATGGGTCAAAGCGAGTCCTGTCCATTCTGTTTCTATCGTACATACCTAAATACAGAGTGATACAGAACCTTTGTTTTATCTTGAAAATCTCGTCAGAGGCTTTGTGATCACAGAGGATAGAAATAGAGTAGGGTAAAACAGGATGGGCACATGGGTCAAAGCGAGTCCTGTCCATTCTGTTTCTATCGTACATACCTAAATACAGAGTGATACAGAACCTTTGTTTTATCTTGAAAATCTCGTCAGAGGCTTTGTGATCACAGAGGATAGAAATAGAGTAGGGTAAAACAGGATGGGCACATGGGTCAAAGCGAGTCCTGTCCATTCTGTTTCTATCGTACATACCTAAATACAGAGTGATACAGAACCTTTGTTTTATCTTGAAAATCTCGTCAGAGGCTTTGTGATCACAGAGGATAGAAATAGAGTAGGGTAAAACAGGATGGGCACTCGTCAAAGCGAGTCCTGTCCATTCTGTTTCTATCGTACATACCTAAATACAGAGTGATACAGAACCTTTGTTTTATCTTGAAAATCTCGTCAGCGGCTTTGTGATCACAGAGGATAGAAATAGAGTAGGGAGAACACGTTTCAAGTATGCGCGGCCGTTCTAATTATGAAAGTTTCCGTTTTGAAGGCTTATGACTGCCCAAAATTCAATTTGATATAGAACAGAGGACACAGATCACTAAAATAATGAAATGCAGTTCAATATGGCAGTGTACGTCAGAACCTCAATGATAAACGCTATACATGTCTACATTGCACTATTTTTAACCTTTCGTTTTGTAACAGGGCAACACCGCTATTCTGACTAATAGCGTTTTCAGCTTACGGCACTTTACTGCACTTTTATGCACTGAATGTATATCCATCTTATTTTAATACATAATATTAGTAAGGGAGCTAGATATACTCCACGCGTGTAGTGCAGTAAGCTGAAAACGCTATTAGTGGTAATACAACACTAGTTAAAAAGAATAAATCTAATTTTACTTACTATAGTTACGCGGTAGATTATAATATATAAGCAATGAATAAAAGATATGTAAGGATATATTATATGTATATTTTTAAATATATAAAATGTACCCTCGTACCCAAGCCAACATTATATATAATACAATAAATTTTAAATATGGACATACATATATCAGAAGTTACAATAATAACAACTATTAAGTAATTACTTAATATTAAGTAACAATACTGAAGCACGTATATTAGGCCTTAGATTTTATGTGCAATACTACAATATATTTCAATAGTTTTCAACTAAGAACCATTGTAGATATTCACAAATAATTCATCTCAATGATTTTTTTTTTTATAGTTAATAATACTACTTTTGTCACAACATTCAAAATAAATTAACAAAGTCAATAGCTTATTTCAATTTAAAAATTAAAATAATAGTATAGGTATAAATAATTCCATTTGTATAACGCTAATGCCAAAATAAGTTTCCTATAAGAGGCTAAAGATCTCCGACATAAATTTTATTTGTACTATAAGATGTGTATAAAATAAAAGTAGTATTATCACAATATTTTTCTTAATAATTTGTGATTAATTTAAAGTGACAAAAACTATTTGCACTTTATTGACTTTACAACGCGAAATAAAGAAATGAAAAATATTGTAGAAAGAGAAAATGTAAAATATTCTATTTAATATCATGTATATATGTATATATAGAGTATTTTATCTCACTATTATAAAAGTATGGGAAAAGTTATAATTAGGGTTGCGACTATTGACTGGGAATACAGTGTCGTCCAGTGTGGGAATATAGTGATTCAGTGTCCGTTCACCCCGCTCGAGCGATGAAATTTTCATCATAGTAGTTATTACAATGTTAGTGGTGCATTTTGATATCACTGCTTTCGTGTAGCAAGTAGCTAATTGATTATGTCAAATCACTTGCTGATACAATATGTGAAGAACACGTATAACTAAGTACTTGTTATAATTGTGCAAATTAGCACTATTTCCTTTTCTTTCAATTCTTACAAAGCCGCAAACGGCTCTGCCACGTCATCAAAAGTCGCAGCTCTAGTTATAAAATAAAGCAGAAAATTTAAGTGTTACAGACTATCTGAATTCTTGGAAAACGAATCTGTTGAAAGTAACACTAATGATTTCATGTTAAAATAATCAGCTGATTTCTTTTCTTGTTTAATTTGCGCTTGTGTAATGAAGTATGGTTTATAACCAGGAATAGAAAGCTAGTTTGAGGGCGTGCATACATAAGTAGACCAATTGAGACAGTTGTTTAGAATGGTAAAGTAAGGGGCTACTACTCCAACTGGTTTACTTATATGCATACATTACTTTTTCATCCCTGGTTATATTTAAATAAGCAAAATAATTACTATTAGACTCTTCACATTGTGCCAATTTTAAGACTACAAAATATTGGAGAATATTTTCTCATTTTACAAAAACCGCTACAGGACCCTATCCTATCGAGTTGGTTTGCATATAAGACTACGATATAAAGTAATTTTTTCTGATTTTCAATATTTGTATATGTGCAGTTTATGAATGCCATAACTATTTTATGAAATTAATAAAGTTATTAGTATATGAATTTCCGTGTAGACGATTAACACGTTCACCTGCACAGTTGTTTAAAATAAATGTAAAGTTACATTTATAATTAAACTGTGAATCAAATCATATCACAATTACGAAAAGAGTATTTTTTTTTGCATTTAAACCGCTACGTTCAGAAATATACTAAAAATATCATTATATAAACTGTAGTTATTGAGGTAGTGTTACCTCAGAGGTACATAAAACATCACTTTGTGACAATGACACCATAAAAGGATCCTTGTTCCATGGAAGAATCATTATGAAAATAATGTGAAATGATCTGATACTTTTAAAAAGCACAAATGATATCAAAATGAGTATTTTTTAATATAACAGGTGCTGTGTGATAATTAGAGTTCAGTATTTAAAAATGTTCTTTCAACTAAATATTAAAAAAACAATATTTACTTTCATGTCACCTGTAAAATTAGGCAATTATGATTTAGATGGTAATTTAAGTAGTAAGCAAAGCTTGGTGTGCGATTTTTGAATCCTAATTAATTTAATGTTTTCTACGTAATATAAATTTTTCCGTGAGTATTCTTTTATATCACATCATCTTTTCGTGTTACGTATTTACTACGAGATATACAATAATTCATAACATCAATCAAAATTCAGTCTTGCTATTAGGCTCTCAAACCTGCTCGGCTATAAACTATTGATAAAATAGGAGAAAATTATTTAACCTGAATAAATAGCAGATCATATAATTCCAAAACGTAGTAGTGCATATTTTCTCCAAGACATGCTTCTTGTTTCTACATTATATAAACTAACTAGAGATTGTTACTAGCTACGTATATAACATTTACTCTGCTAAATTAATTTTAAAAAACCCAATCTTTAATAATTAATTAAATGTGTGTAAATTTTAATTGATAGAACCCCTAATAGTAAGGCTAAAAATTGACTATTATAATTGTAATCCTCTTATGAATTAAAATTTAGTGAATGTATTTTCATTCAATGTATAATCGGGTACTAAATAAATAAGGTAATATATTTGAAAACCTTTGTGCTTTGAGTGCGTTTTGATACTTGAAACAGTAAATACAGAAAAAACAATAATTTGTTATTGCTACTAATTAGCATATATACTGTCACAATTATTGGCTTAGAAATCATGAGTTATTTTCGTACTTAAACCTTACATTATACTAGTATTTTTCCTGTTTGGCAGTTTCAACATTATAAAACCTATACAAAAATAATTTTTGTAACTAAAAAAAAAAAGGAATATATGTAAGTGATTAAAAAAATAATATCAACGAAGTTATTACATTAAGTAGATAGGTACACAACCGAATAGACGTCAATACAGCTGAATTGAATCTTTAAAGCTTTTTAGAGAATTAAACTATGTATAAATTAACTTAAACTACTATTCGAGTCCCTTCATTCTTCATTGCAACTGTCTAAAATCTTCATACCATGCAGGCACTTTTTAACGTTATCAAACCATCCTTTTGGCGGTCAGAGACAATCTGATTTATACTTTTCCCATCTTGCATCATCAGATTCGTGTGTTAGATAACGCGCACCTATTTGAGTTTCCAACGACCTTAAATCGCACCATGTTTCATAATCCTACAAAGGAATTTAATTAATATAAAATCTTTTGGTAAAATAGGATTTAACAATCTTACTTGGAGCCAAATATGTTGTAGAGACTTATCAACTGTGTATCTCTTCCTTTGTTTTACTTGTAGTAGATTATTTATAAGATCTATTGCTAAAATCAATTCAATTCAATATAAGAGATCAGGAATGAAGTCATTGTGACTGATAATTTACCATCTGATGATATTTCTTTCCACGGATTTGGAGGGTACATAAATGCAGCGTTTTGTATTTGATCATTAATATCTTCATCTTCATTAAATGGAAATGTGCCACTTAAACTCACATATACAATGACGCCTACACTCCACATGTCTAAGGACCTATTATATCCCTTATTGCGCAAAACTTCTGGTGCTAGAAAGAGAAAAAAAATCATGGAGGCGCGAAGAAAAACATTGTCGGTTGTAGGAGACAAACGTTTATAACGTTTTGAAAACCCAGATATTTTTATCGTTTGGAAAATTGTCATAATGAGCTTCTTTTTATCTTAGACATAGTGTACAGTACACTCTTTATATAAATAAATATATTTATTAACAAATTAATTATCACGAACAAATACTTAATCAAACATAATTTCATGGTTGAATATTTTTAATAACATACCAAGATAGGCAGGTGTACCCACAACTGATCGACGGAACGACTTTTCACCAATTATTCTGGCAAATCCGAAGTCACACAGCTTAACTTGAGGATATTCGGAATTACTACTTAATAGAACATTTTCAGGTTTCAAGTCGCAATGAACTATATTCTTACTGTGTAAGTGCTTTAAGGCAACCAAAATCTAAAAGATTGACACAGCGAACTCATACAAATAATTTATTAGGCAAAAAGAAATTATACTTGTGTTATAAGAAACTTAGTCACTCTTTCTGGCAATCGGCCTTTATCGTGAGATAATATCATTTCTAGCATATCACCTCTAAGCTTCTCCATTATTACAAATATTCGTTCTGGTGTTTCAAACATACGTTCCAAGTTTACAACACCTGGATGTGACAGATTTTGCAGGATGGCTACTTCGTTCTTTAGTTGAGCTTCTTGTTTTGTTGGAAAGCGTAATTTGTCTATGACCTGTTTAAAAAAGAGATATATATATATAACAAATTTTCAACAACTGGGGTTGCAACCCAAAAATACTGCTCTGGATGTATACAGCAATTGTGAGACCAATAATCACTTATGGGGCAGTGGCTTGGAGCAAGAGAACTAATCTGGCCATTGCGAGAGCTAATCTCTCTAAAGTGCAAAGATTAGCATGTGTATGCATAATTGGAGCAATGAGAACCTGCCCAACAGCAGCTATTGAAGTGGTACTAAATCTTACTCCTCTTCACGTTTTGGTAGAGAGCATAGCTAAAAGGACCACACGTAGGATGATCAGGGAAGGATGGCTAGGCATAAGCCTCAGCCTCCTGCAGGCGACCAAACCTGGGACATGCCCCGAGACGACATGCCAAGGAAGTTTGAACTTTGTGAAAGAATTTACCACAAAGCTTAGCACCAAGAGCGAATGGGATAGAGACACCATTTCGAAACTCAATAGAAACGCCATTAAATGGTACACAGATGGCTCCAAAACGGCAGAGGGAACTGGAATAGGGATATATGGGCCTAGAACCAAATATTTCAAAAGCTTGGGGATGTACCCAAGTATCTTCCAGGCGGAAATACACGCTATTGAAAGATGCGTCCATGTCAACATTGACAGAAGCTACGAAAAGCAGGAGAAAATCATAATATCTGATAGTCAAGCAGCCATTAGAGCGCTGAGGTCAAACATAATCATCTCCAAAATGATTTGGGAGTGTCTACAAAAACTAAACGAGCTAGGCAAAAAGAACAAGGTAACCCTATTGTGGGTTCCGGGACACACGGAAGTGGAAGGAAATGAAATAACAGATAATCTCGCTAAGAGAGGGGCTAGAACACCTTTTATAGGGCCAGAACCTTTTTGCGGGATAAGTAGCAGCATAAGAATTGAGAAACTGAAAAATGAAGTAGAGCAGAGAAAATCTAAATACTGGGAGAATCTCCAGGGAATGAGGCAAGCTAAAACTCTTCTAAGAACCTATAACCAGAAGAGATCTGCAGAATGCATCAACCTGAGTAAAAATAATATTCGCATATTGACAGGGATCCTTACAGGCCATTGTAAACTGAACGGACATCTAAGCAGGCTTGGAATAGCGAAGGAAGCCGAATGTAGATTTTGTGGGGAACAGGATGAAACATCCATCCATCTACTCACAAACTGCGCTGCACCGTCCACCAAATCGAAGAGGGAGAGTTACCTAATCTCAGGCTTCGGACATTCTGCACTGTTTAAAAGGAATCAGATTGGACGGCCAGCTGTAAATACAGCGAGAAGAGGGGACACAATAGATCTTTCAGGTCGCAGTGTGCTATCACCCTAATATCACACATACACACAACAAATTTTCATGAAAAAAATAAATCTTAGGCTACCTTAATTGCTACAGATCTGGCTGTTCGTCTATGCATCCCACCATACACTATTCCAAATTGTCCAGATCCCAAAACTTCATCTGGAAATATTTGGAATATTTGGTTCATATCAGTAATTTCATCTTCAGATTCGTGAGCTTCTTCAGGTTCTATAAATATTATCAATTTAAAAAATTGCCGGTGTTAAATAAAAATAATAATCACTTGTGTTAGTGGCTGTAACCGGCATTAATGCCTGTCTAATAGAGGTTTCCCAGCTACGTGCCAAGTATGCTCCTATGCCACTGTCTGGGGGCGGCAACGTCACAGAGTTGCGCTCTTGTAGATCATGCAATGGATCTTGTCCAACAAAGTAATCGATATTTGCTGTCCTTATTTCAAAACAGTGCATAACTTCTGCAAATATCAAAAACAAATCACACAACATAAGCCGGATTCTAACAGTCTTAAAATTTACCTCCTTGTTTTATTCGAGCAGTGTCTATTGTTAGTATGTCAGAAAGTGGAATTTCACGATAATATTTTGATCCTTGATCATTTTGGAATAACGTAATCGACTTTGTGTCAAGTCTCCAGAAGTGACGCCGAATCTGCAAGTTCATTACTATTTAATACCTATCAGTTTTACATCTTTATATTAGAAACCACTACTTACTAATTTATCTTTATTGGTGAAGTGGACAAGCCATCCTTCTTTAATAACTTTGGAGCCTCTTCGTTTTGTATGTTTTACTGATTGAACTATTCGTTGTAAAGGAATGTTGGCACTAGGCGATGAAGAGGAACTAGTAATACACGTATAAACGTGAAATGTAAATGTACTACTGATTGTTATGTTGTATGAATAATCACCTGGAAGATACGGAATCGATGTCGTCATCATGTACTGGAAAAATTTCTGTGTATGGGGTACCATTTTCATGATTTCCAATTATTTTATCTACATCCCCCTCATCTTCTATTAAATATAATGTATTGTGGCTGTCAGTACTTGCAGTACTTTCTGCGTACTCGTAATTGCCTATAACACGGAAAGTTTTATCAGCAAAATAAATTGTAGGTACTGTGCTGGTAAATTTTCGTTTGGGTGCCGAAGAAATCAAATGCATTTCATGAAGTGTAATCGCAGTTATAGCACGTATATGCAATGAATGAGTCAAAATACATTTAATATTCTTTAAAAATAAAAGACCCGAAATAAATTTGATTTATTTATTTTTGGTGCCAGTAACAGTTTGAGATCATAGTATACTTACCCGTAAAATCTTTAGGTAATTCGCCAGTACAGTCTTTAGGTATCTTCTCAATACATTTTTTGTGAGCATTATAATTACAATCTTTACATTGTAAACCCTGCTTGAATATTCCCTTTAAAAGTTTTTTGCAATACTGACACACTGTCGGCCGAGTATATGAATGTAAAACAAAAGTGTGCGGGATACGGACTCTACTAGAAATTTCTTTTTCTACCCACACCGGCCTGCCACCCATCGACGGGGATTTGTTGTTTAACTGGAATAAAAATATACCCTAAGTTATTTGATCCGCTTTAAGAAACTTAATACTATATACAATGAAGTTTCTTTTTTGGTGAAGGTGTCTTGATAGAGAAAGAAAAAAAAAACAAGTGTGATTCAAAACATATATATATATTAAAGAAATAGATACAATGTTTTTTTAAATAAATTAAAAAAATAAGCAATATTTTGATTGTATTATGAAGATTGTACTATTTGATCACTGTTGATTATTTTTACAGATATCTAATCTATTAAAATTTAATTTATGAGATTACTTAATATGACAATGCAAGAGACCTCCACCTGTATCTAACAATTTAATTGCTCATACTCATTAATTGAAGTTAACTTATAACTTATCTATATTTAAGTGCAATAAAATAAAAATAGAAGAAACCTCTACCAAGCACAGTAAATAATTGTAATATCAACAGTGTTGTGGAAAAATCATCAACGTAATTTTTTTAATCGAACAGCATCAATTAAGAAGTTTTTATTATTAGCAATAATATAACTCAAAAGCACCCAAATCTCAAAACATAAAATCTTGACACATAGATAAATTTTTTTCTATTCTGAGATTTGCCTGTTTTTGAGTTTTCATATAGTAGATATGAAACACTATTTAGATGTAGTAAAATGTATGAAAACATTACACAGGAAAAATAATACAAAATATCAAAAATATGCTACAAATATCTGTATACTGTTAGAAAGTTTGAACATGCATATCTATTCATCATGAGCTGGTAGTTAAGTGTTTTTATGAACAGGCATGTGAACGGTGCAGTACCCCATTACCGCCAAAACACTGCGAAACCGATGGGTTGCAAGAAAATTTTACTTTCAACACATATACAAAAGTGCGCGGCAGCTATACAAAGGTTAACTACTCCTGGCGTGCATTCAGATTTAATACCGACCGTTATATATTATGTATACAACTTATGATTGGTCAGCTACTACATATTTACGTCAAATTGAAGTCACCAGGTAACCGGAGTAGAAATCTGAACGTAGATGTACGGTTGGTGCCAGTGTACTTTGCCGTCTGTGATCGCTTTAACTAGAAATATTTAGGTACAGCCTCGTTCACATCCTTGCTTATAAATATTTCACTAATATATAGAGTATTTTATATAAAAAAATGTGATCAGGATCAAACCTAGACCGCAGGACGACACTAATGATCACGTGCGCATGAGTAAGCCAATTCTTTACAATAATGACGTTAGGTCAAAATTATTCAACTAATATTTATCACAAGCCACGTCTTGGAGCTTAGGTTCCTGATTATGACACTGTACATTACATTTTTATTTTCTAAACAAGTTACATTTCATTATTTTTCATATACTGAGAATGTAATTGATACCTCCTTCACCGCTTTTTTTTAGTAATCCTCTGCTTGGTGGATAAGTTCTGTCTAATAAAATTGTTAAACTGAGGGCTGGTATTTCAATCTCCTAATAAAGTCCCTAATAAAAGTTATTAGCTGAATAACTGAAATAACATTTTTCCTACATATATTAACTAAGTTGTTATTAGATACCCTTATTAGGAGATTGAAATACCGGCCCTAAATTTAATGGATTGAACATTCACAGAAAAAAATTATTATATTTTGATATATTGCAGAGTATGAATTACATATTATAGTTTAGACTTAAGTTTATTGAAAAATAATGAGACAAACAGCATTATATTCATTTTTTAGATTAGTAAACAATAAAATGTTGTAGGAGTTATTCGAGATGGTATAAGCACATTACATATAAAAAAGGGTTTAATAAAAATGTTCTTTATAAAGTGATAAAATAATAAGTAGTAACAAATTACAATATTTTAATTTATTTTTTAGTTATTTCAAAAAGAATAAAATTGCAGATTAAGTAATATCAAAATTGGACGGATTATATAAGTACTTATGTTATAATAAATTCAATCTTTAATGCCAAAGCTACCTGCAAAGAAATTTTGTATCCTTACCAGAGAAGTTTCTTCAATATTTCCAGAATTTATAGACGAATTAGATCCACCAGATGGACTCCTAGGAACTTGCAATGTACTTGACCTTCTACGATGTTTTTCATCCAAAAGAATGTATGAGCAATTATTTGGAACTTTTACAACACAGCGTTTGTGATAGTTTTGTCCACAACCTAAACAAATTTTCGATGATATTCAATGTAAAATTTAATTAAAGGGTACAGAACATATATCTTTTTCTTTGAAATAAAATAAAATTACCTTCACATTTTAACCCTTGACGTACTAGCCCAAACAACATCTCACCACAAAAATCACAAAATGTGGGAACTTTATATGAATGTACAATCAATGCGTGTGGTCGAACTATAGTCACATCTGGCACAATAGGATTTGCTAGTTAAAAGGATACACATTAATTTACTTTGTTTCTATATACATATATACATTATTTACCTTTGCCAGTAAGCACAATTTCTACCAAAGTTTCATCCATAATTTCAGAAGCAGAATTTATGAATTGCAAAATATTATTTGAAGCATAGTCATGTCGAAATAACAAGAGACGATCACATATTTTATTAATACCATGGTCAGGTACCTAAAAAATTTCAGAAGTATTATGTTGATGTGAATAAAATTCACTATACTTTTATGAAATAAAAATATAACAACCTTTTTACTAACAAAATCGCATGCTAGATCTTTAATGGTTTTGAGATTCAAGAGTGCTTGAGGAACAGTAATAGTATCCCTTATTAAACCAAATTGGAAAATAAATGTAATATCAGGTCCTTGTTCTTCCATTGTAAATAGAGGTATTCCTATCAGAGTAAATTCTATAAAATACAAAAATTATGAAAATTGACAAATACGAACCACTAACTTTTATGTCTTACTCTCATTAGACTCCAATTAAATGTAAGAAATATAATACCGTTAGCCACCTGCTAATCAAATATATTTGGACTGACATACAAATAAAATTTGCAATTTTTTACTCTCACCTTCATCTATCTTAAATTAATAAACATTGATTACTGTCGAAAATTAAATGTAAGAATTAGTTAACTATTATAATTCGAGATCACATTTTAAATAAACATAAACATTTGTAGCCTAATGGCATCGTTACAAATTACACTGCAACAAATAACCCGTGGTTAGTCTACCAATTACGTTGTCATAAAATGACAGTCGAGTTAAATTGGTAACGTAACCTCAATCCTGTCTCAATCGTTCGCGAAGGACTATAGAATGGGGAGAAGGGGGGAGAGTGTATGTGGGCCATTATGGTGGGCCATTCACGTTCTATGCGTTTCTATTAAAGGAGGCAGCCATTTTCAAGGTTCGCAATGGCCTCAATTCAATTTGATGTAAAACAGAGGACACAAATTACACGAAACGCCGTTGTAATTTATCTATCCTCTTTATTATGAAACAATATTGTTTCAAAAACTAGTCAAAATATTGTTAATGCTGAGAGGAAGAAAGAAGATAATATTTATGATAACAGAAAGATGAATATTTATATAAAGCTTTGTTCTAAAACAAAAAAAAAGACTCGCGTACCAGTCAAAAATATATTGAAAAAAATAATTACAGGTTATTATAATGTTCGATCGCGGCCAAAAAATGGAAACCCCATTTTTATTCTATTGTAAATGGGTATATAGTAAATAAAATCATACCCAAATACCGTTGTTTTTGACAAGCAACCTTCAAAATGACTGCCAAACAGGTTGCACAGTCGACGAAGCCCGTTCTCCTTATTCTATTTCTATGGTACATACCTAAATAGATGCTAAATATACAGAGCCTTCGTTTAAACCGTGTTTATATACAGGGGTTTCTCACATCTATTTGCCCACGTATTTACTCGGAAACTAATGGAGATAAAAAGTTGTAGTAAACTCCAATGTAATTGGGACGACATTGTACACTCTGCCTTTTACCCCTCCCCCACTTTATTTTCAAATTGTACCACTATTCTTTTTCGCAAGTTTCGGTAGTTACTAAGCTAGAAGTTCAAATACAAGTACTAATTTGAAATATTTTCAAAAAGTATCTCAGAAAAATATATTATAGCATGAATAGTGTGCCGCTCGCATGAAATATGGCTTTGGTGTTAGTGTGACTTTGCGGTGAGTGTATAGGAGCATATTGGTAATTCTGCGCATACTCCAATACAATAACCATATATGTAATACTTCTAACGCTTCTATATAGCCTCTAGAAAAGGATAAGGTTGGTCATGAGAGTGAGATATTCGTCGTCTCTCTGGAATATTTGAATCGCAATGGCCCTGCGCTTAGTCATGCAAACACAAACGTGCGTTAATGCAGGTTATTCCAGTTATTCTATGGTGTAATTGGTTATATGTTGGTTATTGTCATTGGACTGTATCCTCAAACCTAGAGAACCGGAACGGTATCTTACTCGCGAAAAATGCTCTAGATAGGCAACCATGATTACTGACTTATCTCTATTTCTTTCTAATAGATTACAGTATACCCATACAAACATGAGATGAGGTGAAACAGATATACGTTGCGTTTACTATCTTTGTTGGCTTCAACGCCTGAATATATATATTACTATGTCAGTTGGGATACAGTTCAATGTTTATTGTTTTTGAGTATGCGCAGAATTACCGATATGCTCCTACTTCTGTCATTGGGCTTATGAAGTAACATTTTATTTGTATGTTATTTTTGCCACTTGAAAGCTATGACGCTATGACCTTAAGGATACTAACACGGTAAATTCAAATCAACGAACAGATAAAAACAAGAAGGGTCACTCTCTACTTAAGTGCAACTAAATTAAATAATTACTCTCAATCGGAGAACTCAACCTAAACTTCTTTCACTATGACTTTCTTGATCAACGTCAGAACAATGACTCCAGTGGCGCCCTCTATGTAAATGAACAAACTGCTATAATTACCTCAAAAGTCGTGCATCCGGCCCGCTAAACATTGCTATGTTTGATGGAGCAACGAATTCCCGGCATTGTAGAAATTCAATTTTATTTCTAGTCGCTGGTTTTTAATCGAAACTAACATTTATACTTACAAGTTGGCGTATACAATACCGAATTATTATAAAAACTTAAAAACATGAAAAACAAAAAAATAGAACAAAAAAATAATTTTATACACACGTTAACATTAAAATACTATTTCCCATAAAAGTTTAAACCACTGAGCACGTGACTTTCAGGATAAAATTAAGGTCCTGTATATACAACCCCCCATTTAAAAATTTTATGCTAATCACACAGGTAATCATTAGGGTTGTTGCTCGAAAACGGGTACCCGAGTACTCGCAATTTCTAGCGACAGTTCGACCCGATTTCGGGTACTTCTGTTGTTTAGGCAATTTAATATACACTAATAAAGTTGGTGGTATTACGTTTTAGTTGTTTGTGGTTGGGGTGTGTATACTATCTGTTTTTAATGTTGAATGTAAGCAACTTCAAATCTAGTTTTCAAATAGCACGGACGTGTTCGACAGGTATTAGTGAAGAAATATTTCTACGACTACAATCGACCTCCATTATTTTCTTGTGCGTGTGTAATAAGTTGCATACTGATTAGGCACGAACTATTTCAATTTCCCGCTAAAAGCCTAACCGATATGGTGGATTTTTGAGACATTTTCGCTAGAGTAGGAAACGGCATGCAGTCTACAGGTAATATATACAAGCTCTAAGCCAAGAATTAGCTGCTCGAATACAAGGTTTCGGGTACCCGAAACGGTCCTTTTATCGGATTCTAAAATATTTATTAAACACCAAACACTAGTTTCATCTATGGAGATTGAAACCGCAGTACTTTCGTATATGTTATTTCTGTTAGAGGTTTGAGAAGAAAGTATTCGAAAGACGCGAGCCTGAACGAGCAACTATCTCGCAAAGAATACCTTCATTCCAGTGAACGCAGTACCACAGCATTACAATTCACCTCTCTTTGCCAAAACCAACCTAAGAGTAGTGCGCTTTGGGAATATTTGGGGTGTGTGCATTAAGAATGGCGCCTGCTGCTTGTGAGAAAAAAAATAATAATAATAATAATAAAGAACTTCATGGATCTGATTACTGCTGTCAGCTTTGCCACCCGCTACTGATCTAACTTATATAAACCAATCAGCTCTGAAACTTCGTTTCTTTAAAGTTCAAGTTCACACATTTTGTTATGAGCGCATCAATTTTATAAATTGTATTGTATAGGTTGACCACTTTTCTCAAACTATTCAATACCTGTTTCATATTAAAACAACATCCGTTTAACTTTCAGTAAGCTTTTATTTCTTTACTGCTAGAATACAACAAATGATTGGCACTACCGTTCTAGTCTGCAAAAAAAGGCATGTTTTGATTCACTAGTTTCCCGTAGATATTTATCGTAAAAATCCAAAACAACACTTTCAACCTTGAAACCGAATTTTTGATATAGAAACAGTGCAGGATTATTAATTGAGACGTGAAGTGTTATATCCTTTCCCAATGATGTCTGTAAAGGAAACTCACATAAGAATTATTTTGATATTGTCCAGGTATGTTAAAATTTCATTTAAGGTTTTAACTAAATTTATGTTAAACGTCGGGCTCGCCTTTCGCCTTCACGAATTATTAAAAGCAGTAGAGATGTAGCAACATTACAAAGGTTTAAGGAAAATAAAGAATTGAATAATTAGGCTATAAATCAAATCAAAAACTTTTCCAATAAACAAAAGCCGTCAGTATTGCAATTGGAACCGAAATACGTTCTTGGATTGTATTTTATTTTATTGTAATTTGGTAGTATATGTCCATCAAGAGCTTAAAAGATTAAATAGTAACATATTACTAATAATTCTTTATCTTTCCTTGGTTGTTGATAAAACATAAGAATCACTCAATGCAATAATCTTTGAATAAAATGTAAATTATATTTAGGGCCGGTATTTCAATCTCCTAATAAGAGTATCTAATAACAATTCAGCTAATAAGTATAGGAAAAATGTAAGCTTATTTCAATTATTCAGCTAATAACTTTTATTAGGAGATTGAAATACCAACCTTTACTTGAAACCTGTAACAAAAATCAAAAAGAAAAAATTAAAAAATCCCTTACCTTGGTGAAGAGCATATCTTCCAAGGTTTACCTTAGCCGAAAACACTACGTTTCTTCTCTTGTTTTCTACTGAAGATGGCAACCTAGTTGCCGAAATACGTATTTAGATTTTTTGTCTTTTTAATTTTTGTGGTAAGGGATTTTTTCTTTTTGATTTTCGTTACAACCTTTACTGAAATTATATAAGAGCAGCTTTCTAACTGAAGCCAAACAAAGGTCTAGCAATATTTTCTCTGAAAATAATCGTAATAATTGTGCTACAAGGGGCTATAACACTTATTTATAGACACTTTGTATGTTGATAATTGTATACTGATCGAATTGGGATAATACACTCACCTGTACCAAATGGTATATCATAAATTTTCCTATCCCCACATTCCTCCATCCAGGTCTTGTAAATATAAACGACAAATAGCTTTCGTTAAATTTAACGTTCGGCACCAATAGCGCGAAACCGACAATTAATTTTTTATATAAAACTACACAGCTAAAATCAGGATACTGCAAGCATTCCGTCACTAAAATGAAAATATAGTCAATTAAACTGATCCTAGTAGTTGGTTTATAATTTTACAATCAATTCCTGGCCAAAAGAATTGGTTGCACAGACTGTTAATTGCAGGGATATGACTAGGTTGTATGTATGTATAGTCTAAGGGATTTCTTGGTGGTAATGACCAATTTTCATTATTCTCATTAGTTTTAATTAATATATCCGACATCAGTTGTAACCACTGTGGAAATGTAGAACAATCTCGGCGAATATAGGGCTTTAAATGTAAGCCACTATACGGAGATAAAATTAATTCTTCTCGAATACTGCCAGTGAGTTTTACTGTCAGAGAAACTCCCAACTTCTCTGTTAAATCTGGAAACAATTTTAAAAATGATTTGATGAGTAAACAAAATCATAAATTCAATAAATTTTGAAAACTAATTTTTGAGTTCATAAATATACTCACTGAGAAGGGAAGTATTATAATAGCAAAATGGGTCCATATATTTAATCGGTTCCACTCTTTTAACTGCTCCCAATTCAGGTACTATTGCACTACTATTACAAATTTTATGAGAAACGTTCAATAGAGGAATTAGCTCATCTTTAATCTTACTTTTACCATTTTTCTTTTTTATCCTGGAAGATGGAAGTATATAATTGTACAAAATACACTAAAAAATATACATACTTCTTAGGTGGTTCTCCACTCAATTTTTCCAGTGATGGTAGCAATGATGTCTTTTTAACGTTCCTTTCGTTTTTCGTTGAAACAACATCTGGTTCCTAATACATATAAAAAAAAGTTACATTTGCATAGATTTCTGTGAAATAAAAGTAACACCTTCAAATACACTAACGTAAGCTGACCATCAAATTGAATAATAATAATGAAATCCTAAAAGTAATCATTTGATATTTCAAAAAAGAAACCAGGGGTAAATTAGTATGTTAACAGTGCAGTTTCAAAAATTATAAATATGCTCTAAAATAAATAGTTAATAAATAACTTGATAAGAGAAAACATTATTCATAATTGAGGGTCCAGAACGAAAAAGATTAGGGAGAGTATCACATGTTTAGGCAATGACTGAGATTGAAAATCTGTGAATTTCCAAAACCATTTTATAATTCATAATCCATTTTATGTGGATTTCAGTTTTATTAGAAACAAAAATGTATTTTTCCAAATTACAATTTTTTTTTTAATCATAGTTGATCAGCAAATTTTCTAAGGAACGCTTATCAGTATGATGTCTGTTAAGATATTTGCTTCTTTAACATACGGAATCCTTTCATTACCTAACACTAGTGGTTATAAACCTTCTGCATTCTTTTTTTCGTGAACGTGACAAGTGCGTATCCCTATAGTCAAAACACCACAAATTGTCTCTAATTTCACCTCGTTTTTGTTTTACTCCTCTATCTCGTTCCATGCTACAATTTACGATCTCACTGCAATCTCAATGTAAAACATACTTTTATAATGTCTGCAATGTTAAGGGCATTTGACTCCACTGTGTGCTGTTTAAAAGACATGCATGACATTGGCCTATTTGGAACCCATGCATGTCCTTTTGACACAATGTATCATTAAAAAAGCTTGGACGGATTGCTGTTGTGAAAGGAGAAGGTATTAAAATAAGACCATCGCAAAACTAGGGCGAACATTTCTTATCCATGTTTTTCGGATATCTGTGTGAACTGATCCCCCACCTTGCACGGATAATCGAGGTGCTGTATATATATATATATTTCTATTAAAATTATGAATGATAAATTAATAAATAAAATAAAATAATGCACATGCACTAAAATAATAAAGGCTGTATCCTTTATAGTAGCATAGGTCGTGTGATGCTTGATATTAATTATTCATTTAAATAAAATAATTTTTTTTTCACATTGCTGAGCAAAAAAAAAAAAAAATTAAAATCGATGGCGCCTACAAAATGTTAATAGCCCACAAAGGGCTAATACTCACAATTTTAATCTTGATAAATTCTATATCCTCTGTATTTTCATCTACATCTTTGGTTTGACTAATACTTATAGACACTTTGGTTAAAAATTCTATAGGTATCTGTTTCTCACTTAATATTTCGTTAAATATTTCTTGATCAGGTAATTGTATTTTACTATCCTTATACTTTTGCTTAGCAACTAAAAATTCTGCATCTACAAAACGAAGCTCATTTAACAATTTAAATAAGGTTTTCACAAACCCAATCAATTACTTAATTTCATTGTGATACTCGGTGATAATTTTGGATATGTCAGGGTCCACCAGCCTTGATCATTAAATAATAATGTACCAGATAAAAAAATGTGAGGATTATAATGTGATAAAGTGCCAGAAATCGTACCCATCCATTTTTTCTTCCTCTTACTAAAAAATACATGATTAAACATATACCTACTATTAATAAACAATATATTTACAAATCTTTATTAAACAAGATATCCCAGTACTTATTTATAAACGTAGCAATATGTATTTTCCAATGAAAAAAGCCTTTTCTAGCTAACCCAGGGGTTCGCATTTGCATATGATATAATACCAATAAAATCGCTTGCAACCTACAACAATCAGGTAACTAGAAATAACATGATTATAATCAAATGTTAAAATTTTCTACCAAGGCATTTTGTCCCTTTCAAACATTTCAGAACATGTAGGTGAACATTCTTGGCAAGTAAATGCATAAAAGACATCTCCACATAAACCTCCTGGGACAGCCCCTTTACGTAAACATTTTAAATGAACATTACTTTTACATATGTTACATTTCATATGCTCAGACATAAAGGATTCAATAGCAGAACCACAATACTTGCAATTTCCTTCCTCCATTTAAAATTTGATGTGTAAATATACCTACATATATCTTCTTTATTTATTCCTTCCTAAATAAAAAGTATGCAAATGGTATGTACTCAAAAATCAGTTTCAGGTTACGTCTGAGCATTTTTGAATATTTGACGTTTCTGACATCTGACAAACTGACAATTGCTAACAGCTGTAAAAGTAAAAGTCACTAGTAGTATTCGAAATTTTAGTTGTCATAGATTGGTTATGTTAAATATTTTTTCTAATCGGGTGTTGTAATAAAGCTAAAAC
Source organism: Cetonia aurata (assembly GCA_949128085.1). Lineage (NCBI taxonomy): Eukaryota > Metazoa > Arthropoda > Insecta > Coleoptera > Scarabaeidae > Cetonia > Cetonia aurata. The sequence continues at coordinate 47,695,738 of OX421883.1, read as the reverse complement.
AAAAGACGACGCAGTGCTGATATGGCTATTACAGCATACTGTGCTGTAATGAGATATTAACGTGGGTGGGGGGGACTTTTGCCGGAACGTAATATAGACGATTAATGTGCAAATTAGAAAAAATACTGTAAAAAACGTGTGCCACAATGACATGTAATGCTCGTACTTTGAATCTCTTGCCGCTACGCGGCTCGAGATTCAAACTTGTACTCGCATTACATAAACGTCATTATGACACTTGTGTTTTAAAATACTATTTTAAACTGGACGACGCATGTGTGATATTTTATTTGCATGTAGATTGAACCGGTATTTTCTGAAAACATTATAAATTACACTATAATTACTCATTATAGATGCCTAACCAGTAAATTGTAAGTTGAAAAGCAACTTTCATCTGTATTATGTGCAATAAAACAAAAATGAAAAAGAATGCATGAGAAAATCGAGAAATATTTTAATATTCGTAAACTCTTTATTGGACAAATATTCAGTACAACAGCATATATCTATTTGAACGAATTATATATCTGTCCATTTAATCACCAGTGAAACTATTAACCGGATATTTTCTAAAACTAAATTTTGTTCAATAATCAATTTTTTATATTATCTATATGCATGATACAGTAACTTTTATTTTTATAGATTCCGCTTTTGCCCACATCATCTTTGTGAAGCATACTTTGCGGGTTGCATAGTCTACGCCGCTTCTCGCCCTGACTTCACGTTACTTTCTCTACAAATTGGTTTACGTCATGTTTACGTTCCCTCCCTGCTATTCTCTATTCCATGGTGCTCCCCACTCCACCTTTCTATGGATTTTCCCTGCACATAAAAGTCTCTTCCTTAGATATGCCCTAGCCTAGATGAAGGGAAATTTCACCCATGTCATCATCACTGGTACCCATCTGTTTTAGAGGAACAGAGATTAATGCAGCTATTTTGAAGGTTAATTGCATTTTGGCGAGTGTTTTGTTTCTTTGTATTGTGTAATTTTTAAAACGCCACGAGCAGTTCTAAGCTCAAAATTAACTTTTCTTAATTATCACGAACACCAATTTAAATTAGAGATTATATATAAAAGTTTCATTGTTGACTATTTAGTTTCTGTAATAATAATTCCATTTATTGACAATAGCAATACAAGCCTATATATTACTATATGCGTTGTCAAAGACTATATCACCCGACAGTGTTCTTCCTATAGCCTTGGTCAGTGGTGTGTATACATATGTATGTATATTAAGGATAGTATACTATGGAACATAATTTTCGTTCTTTACTGAGAATTAAGTAAACGTCTACTGTAAATTTAGAAATTAAATGAAGTTCCCCTATTTACCTACGAATTTATTTTATTTCATCATAAATCACGTGTTCACAGTGGGTAACGATAACGGTCAATTCAAAAATTGATTCTTGTATGTCGAAGCAGCAATTGTTTGATAGCGGTAATTCCGTGAAAAGTACTTAAAAGACCATAGAATAACCTGTTAATGACTTACATACTGCTAGTTAGGTTATTATTATCGATTACATTGAACAGTTCAACAATTTTATCATAAAAAGATAAGATTTTAGGAAAATATTTATTTTCCATATAAATAAAACAAGATTAAACAGTGATGTCAATTTAATAAGATACAAAATAGGTATATAAATGAATGTAAATACTATATTCAATAAAAAATAATCAGGTAGGATAGTGTGAAGAATAAATAGATTGCTATGGATTTAAACAATTTTCAAACACATTAAAATACAACAAATGTAAGAATTTTTCACACACCAGAACCTATGCATCAATCTTGGTCACAATCCCTCATGAAATGGCCAGGTTTTTGACATCTGTAACATTTTGTAGTTTCAGGACAATTTCTTGATATATGCCCCAACTTCTTGCATGTACGACAAGCTTGGCTAGACATTCTGTCAGCTCCTCCACTTTCAGGGCAGCTTCGAGCTATATGGCCAGGTTTATTGCAAGTGTAGCAGGACGGTACATCTGGACTTTGCTTGCAGTCTTTAGCAAAATGACCTTCACCATTACAACGATAGCAACGCTCTGCTTCTTCCTTGCAGTCACGAGCAAAATGCCCCAAGCGATTGCACTTGTAGCATTTTTCACGTCCTCTGCCATAGTTATCTCTGCCACTATCACTGTTACATTCCCGGGCAAAGTGACCTTGCCGGTTACATTTGTAACAAGTACTTGAATTCATTTTCTTACCTGAAAGCAAACCATACAAGCACTGAAGAAATGCATCACAGAATACATTCATATACAATTCTATAACTTGTTACACATTTATCAGCTTTTCCATTTATAAAATGTAGTTGTAGACAAACTCAGCGCATAGATATTTTCTTGTGCAAATCGAGTAAAACTATGATTAAAAAAAAATAAATGTGAAAACAAGCTTTCTATTGAATGATTCCAATTTTTTTATTCTGACGTAATAATGAATAGCAATTTAAGTAAAATACTAACAGATTTTATTTTTAAAATATACTCATTTTTGTGCGGCGTATTTAAATTAACGAAGTTATAAGAACATAAAATATTTTTATCCATAAACCGACGTCAAATATTGGCGGGCTTTCGAAAAATGGTGAAATCCGTCATTACACAACTTACTCGATACATACTACTACATATACATATATAGGGAATACTGTGATAAGGAAATTATTTCTAAATTTGTATTAGTATTAAAATTTGGTGAAAATATAAGTAAAAAGTATATCAGCACAAAGACACAAAAACAGACACGTCATTTTACAAAGAAGATGGAAGACGCAGTTAAATCATATATTCTACATAATGCACAAATAAAATCGTTTTACATAAAAATTGTGACTTTAGATAACAAGTATTACTAAAAAAAACATTCTGAATACGTACCCTATCGAATTTTAAGGTGAATGACAGACGCTATTTTAATTTTACACGTGGATACTTTGTGACAAAATAGATATATAACACAAAGGCGAATGATAAGACGTCGGTTAAAAATACACCATCACGAAAAATAGTTACTTAAACATTTAAAATTATAGATCGAACAAAATGGATATCTTCAGGAATGAACGATTTTATTACACGAGAAGCATACCACGTGTGACACTGGACACTAGTTTATGCAGCAAATAATGTCATGCTCTATTAATTAGTGAAAGATACACTTACCTTATAAAATTCTCAAGTTGTACAAAGTTTAATAATAAACGTATTATAAAAATATACTCTATTAGATATCATAAAGCCCATTCAGTTTTTCTAATGACAAATATAACCATTCGTCTATTGTAAATAACACAAAAGAGATAGAGGAAACCGGTAGTCCTTGTCAGTCAAATGTGTATTCTCTTACATTTTATACTTCATTTGGTATACGTTGCGTTTCCTATTTGCTGACCCGGGAAATTCAAAATAATTGCCTGACTAAAAATAGAACATAGACACATTGTGATAAGATAAAGAGAAATATAAACATATAATAATATCATGCAATGAGGATTGACATCCTCCAATAGTACACATTAAAATCCCAATTTACTATAATGTAATTTGGATTTTGTTTTAATTACTTTTCAGTAAGAAATCATTTTTTGCATTAACTGAAAATTGTAATAGAAATAATAAACCCATCTTAAGATATTTTACTACAGTATTTCGTGTAAATTTCACACAATGTTTAATATTTGTGTTTAATTTTATTTTTCCTTTTTCATATTGATGGTACATACTAATACCAACTAATACTACATACCCATAGTCTATACAAATAACAATTTGCTTTATAGAGGAAGTTTAAACATTTTGCTTATTTTCATTTTAATTTCGTTTATTCTAAGAAAAAAATATTCTTACTGCATATATCTATACTTTTTGTTACAAAATGTGCAAGATGCAAGGAGTCATGCGTAGACAAGTATGCAACAATAAAGAGTGTTATGTGTACAGAAAACGTTTTACAAGAGCCAGGTTAGGGCTTCGCGCTGTGAGTGTTTAGCTTTAAATTGGAATAAATTTAAAAACATTTGTTATGATCACAACACTGTACATTTTGGTTTAATCTGGGCAACAGATTTTTGTAAAAATAGCAACAATGAGGCTTCCATTTAAACTTTATCCGAGAATAGGTAATTTTTTTCACTTATTTGATACAATGCCTAACAGATGTCTTTCCAATCAATGCGCAATGTGGTCATTTTGCGAGTTAAATTGCGGCCTTCCCGCCAAATTCCTTGAATGACATGATATGACCATATCGCGCGGGAAAGCAACAACCGCTGTCTGTTTATTGATGCTAGCGTGCTAATGATTGCTATTTCGTTGCTGTAGCTAAATTTTTCATTAAATATACAGTTTTATACTATAAATTTAGGGCGAGTAATAAGAAAAATGGCTGAATTAAAAGAAAAATCGTCATCACATCCTTTTACTGTAATCGTTGAAGGAAATATTGGCAGTGGCAAAACGACCTTTTTAAATTATTTCAACAAGAATAAGGATGTATGCGTTCTAGCAGAACCTATAGACATGTGGCGAGATTGTAATGGAAATAATTTGTTGGTATGTTTGTTGTTTTCATCTATAATCTTGATTTTGTAGCTACTTAACTATAATACTGTTTCATTTTAGGGATTGCTATATGAAGATCCGAAACGTTGGTCTTTTACTTTCCAATTGTATGTTTTGCTTACGATGATGAAGCAACACACATTGGCAACGCAACATACAATAAAACTTATTGAGCGTTCGGTGTATAGTGCCCGATACTGTTTCATTGAAAAAATGACTAAAGAAGGCTTCATTTCACCACCATCGGCTACTGTTATAGATGAACATTTTAATTGGATTGTGAATAATACTGATGCAAATGTGGATTTAATAGGTAAAAATTATTTCTAAGCACATTTTAAGTCTATTACCATTAATGAGGATCTGCACCAATAGATATGTTTCGTTAGTAGCGAATGAGTTTTTGGCCGCATTTAGAGTATAAACACAATATATATCAGTTAACTGCTTCCGCTACACAAAAAAATTAACGCTTTATAATATGTTATTGATGTGGATTTACTATTTTTGAGACGAATTATCAAGTTCTCAAACCCCTTCATTAATTTATTCTTAGAAAGCCTTGGTAACCTTTGCTCTTTGTTTTAGTGTATTTAAGAACAACCCCAGAAACTGTGCATAAACGTATGATTGAAAGGAATAGAGAAGAAGAAAGGACAGTATCTCTTAAATATTTGACTGAGTTACACGAAATCCATGAAAACTGGTTGTACTATAAAAATATATATTCTTGTCCAGCACCAGTTTTAGTGTTGGACGCTAATTTAGATAAAATGAATATAATTAAAGAATACTCAAAATCTGAAAATCATATCTATGAAAAACTTGCAGTTCTGGCATAGCACAACTAGAAATTATTAATAGTGAGTTTATTTTTCTACCTAGACAATAACTTTATTACGAGTGTTAGTGCTAGTCTGTTGGAGGGAAAATATAAAATGTGCAAAATGCAGTGTCTAGTGGGATAAATGAACGAAGATATAATTGCTGCTCATTTTAAGCAGAAATACTTGTTTCTAGTATAATATTGACAACATCATAATTATCACAATATTACTTGAGCAAAACACACACTTATCATTAGAAGTGTGTATTATTTAAATTGTTATCAGATCTTTGGAAGTTGCAACTTACAAGTTACAGCAACGAATAACTCGTATTATAAAGTTGAAAGAAAAAGCCTTGAATATTCTTAATATATTTTTTAATTCTAAATCAATGAATGAATGTTTACATTTTTATATTTTAGTTATCTATAAATGTAAAAGCAATTCATGTAAATAAAACTATTTCATATAATCTTTTACCCTTATTTCTATTAGTACTTTGTTTCATAGACGAAGATAAATTTACGTAATATTTTCTGAGTGGGCAGGCATAAATGCATTGCCACCTCCCCTCGTACACTATCTGCGTAGGTATATGTAACTTTATTAGTGTAGGGAAAACGCTTGGATATATTTAATATTTAGAGTTAGTGTGTTTCATTGTTGGACAGAACCCTCATCTAGATTACAACACTTGGGACGTAGAATTATAGGACTATCAAGTAAAGCTCACAAAATGAATTGCTACCTGTAACTGTGGCTTTGGTAGTAATTACGAAAATGATTCCTGGATATCTTTTGTTTCTAAAAAGAACCTATACCATCTGAACACCCACGAGTGCTTGATATTCTAAAGAAGAAAAAATGTGGAAATGTTTCCGTTTGCTAGAACAGGAAAAGAGTAAACGCAGTATTCTACTGTGCTATTGCAATAGTACAAGTTTGGCTTGCTGCATCTTTATCACACATTAATATTCTCTAATCATTTCCATATCTTTGCCTGATACATTAAATTCCTTGTTTCCCATGATTTCAGGCAAAAATCTCAATATCTGTGCCCAGTGCGATTGGAATAGCCACATAGTGTTGTTACTGTATTCTTGAAAATGCAGTGCCATTGTAATCAGCAATGCAGCGGACTATATCACATCTATATCTATGCTGGTATGCGATAAAAATGCCTTTTCGGCTTCAAATAATTTTTAGAATATATGGGCATGTCCAATCATGATAATTTATAATTTACATTGAAATTTTGTTACTGTCCTTATTTTCCCTTCACACGTTTCATTGGTAGCTACACGATCCATCATTACTATTTTCTATTATTTTATTGTGCCTAGTTGAATTTAAAATTTTATACTTATTGAAAAATATTATTTCCTATGTTAAGAATTTGTTATTGTTCAATTTTAGAATTTCTGCTTATTTTTGACTTTTTTTATGTTATTTATTAAGCTGTAATAAGTCACTGGGATTTGTCAGTTACTACGTTTATATCCAACCACTAGTTTGAACTAAGTCAGATTGCTCTTGTAAGTTCGATCATGTAAACAATTCTTTATTCAAACTAACATCTAAGATCGTTTGTCTCATACATGTAAACGGTTACTAGAATATTTATTATTAGTTATTTGAGGTCACCTTAGTGCTAACTTACTTTAGCACGATCTTAACTGTAACTGAACTTACCTGATTGTTCAAAAACTTAATAATAATTATACCTGGCAATTATTTATTCCTGTAGACGACCATAACTGACTCTTCTAATCTAATAAATATTTTGTGTACATTTTTAAATATCTTTCAAACAAGCATAATTAAATGGGCAGAGTAGGAGCTTAACATAGTCCCTTACAATCAACCCGCTATTACTCTGTTACATGTATAGATTGCTTGAAGACATTTACATATAATCGATGAGCATGTGGCAGTGTAAATTGGAAAACAAAACTAAAGACGAAGTGAACCAGAAATCTAATAAAGGACATTCAAGCTTGATGGGCAATACTTACAATACTTGCGATATATAGACATTACAGAAAGCACTGTGGTATGGATACAAGAAGGGCAAGAAAGAGGAATACTCAAAAGTAACTCTAAAGTTTAATAAAAGACAATTTAACTGAAGCCACTCTATAAACATCAAGGTGGTTTTCTAGTTTTTAGTGGGTATTTGGGAAGAGAAGTTTCACACATACCCAACATGAATCTATACACAATGTGCTTTCCCCAGTAAAAAGAAATTAGTCAGTATTTTAATAGTAAAGCAAAAAAGAAAGTGAAGTAACAATCTTTGATATATACACGGACATAAGAGACATTAGGTAGGTCTGTCTAATCATTTTAATTTAATAGTGAAACAGTATATATTATAGAATTAATATTTTTATATTCGTATTTCTGTTCTGAAGTAAATGAGCATTACTATGTATTATAATTTGATTTATAACTTAGGCCTATAGATTGTATGAATTATACATAATACATCCTTTTTTGAATCTATTCAAAGAAAAAAATTAACGTAAAAATTTTTAAATACGAAATTCCCTGGAACAATAGCTTAACCTGTGACCACTTCACCTCAAAAAAAATTTGTTGTGGTTTGGCATTTGACAAAATATGAATTTCGACAAGATTGGTAAAATCACAGTCACATCATAGTATAACGGATACAACTGGATACAACCTTGCCAACCAAAGTTTTCAAGTGAAGTTAACCGGTAAATTAAAGACTGCCAACCGTTGTCGGACAGCTGTATATATGAAATATATCGAAAGTCATTGCAAATAGCACATGGTGTTTTATTTCACTTTCTAAAATAAACAATATGAAGAAAATATTTGAACAAAATAAATAAATAAATATTCTTTTATAACTTCATTATCTTAATATTCAATTTAGTTTATTTTGATTATAAATATTGGCTATTGGTTACCTCAAACCTGATTGGTTTGTGCATTTGTGTTTTGACCAATGAAGAACGTTGAATGCCTTGTTTCTTGTTTTGATTTTTAATTAACGACAATAACGCGTCAGTTAGTTTTATGTGATTTTAGTATCATTGATTAATTATTAATGTGTGCCTAGGAAGTATATCTAGAATAATAAGTGTTGTTTTCAATCAACAACTGTGTGTTTTTATAACCTGGAAGTCAAATCGCCGAAAATGATATCATCAACTCCACTTCGAAAATCTTTGAGTAAAAAACAGACTGAGAATATTTCGTATACACCGATTGTAAGAAGATTTATCCTTAATATTGTAACAATAATATATGCATTGCCGTTTGCATACATGTATATTGCAATTTTGTTTCGAAGAAGAAAATATTACATATGTCGATCTTATTATTGTAGGATTCGGAAACAGATGATGATTCTGAAAGACAGAGGAGACGATCCATTTGTGTTGCACAACAGAGATTAGCTAATGTGTCAGATTCTGCTCCACCAGCTAAGACTATTGAACAAATAACAAATCATTTCAAAATGTGTCAAAAGTTGTTTAATGAAAATGTATGTTTATCATGTTTTATTAATGTGAAAAGTATGATATATAATATTTATTCCAGAAAATCAACATTCATAATGCTTGGGAAATGAAAGTGATTGATTATATACAACATTATATATCAAAAAACACAGTGCTTAAATCTGATGTTATATTGGAAGGGGCAAGGATGCTTGAAGTTTGTGTGAAAATATATGGGTGTAAAGTTGAATATCTAGGACAGGAAATAATTAAATTGGCTGGTAGTACAAAAACCAAATTAATTAATGATAAAGGTATATATTTCAGATATATGTTTATTCCTGTTTAAATATTTTTTTTATAGAAAATTCTACTGATGCTGATAATTTACATGAGTCTAGTGTTACTGGAAAAGTAGCGAAAAATAAAAGGAGAAAAAAACACTCACAAGTCACTGTTGTAAAAGACAGAAGTGAAGTTTTGGTTCCAGAAATTTCAAAAGTAGTGCCCATTGATTTCGTAGGCAGTGTTGATATATATGCTAATAACCATCAAAATATGTTTACAAACAAAACACCTATGGATCATCCAGCATATAAATTCAATTTATTGTAATATAACACATTTGTCTTATTTGTGGTTTAAGTGTTGAAAGAATATTTGATGGTTTACAGGAATAATGAGGATTATGGCTTCATATCTTATAATGACAAGGATCCGACACCAGAAGAAAAATTATTTTCGCATAAATTTCCTAAAATAACCTCATTCGTAATATGCTCTGAATTTAAGCATTTCAATGTCGACGAAGAAGACCAGGATTTTAACGAGTCTGTGTATGTATTTCAACAAACTCTCATTATAGCGGACTAATAGAACTTCTGATGCAATATCTCAAAGTTGTAACTCTATGTGTTCAACTCTTTAAGGCACTCACTTTTCCTGACTACTCCAGTTCATACATCTGAATGACCAAACTTCAATTACTCAATGACTTACTTTCTATTCATTTGCACTAATGAAGACTCATAAATAAAGACCGGATTATATGGAAAGAAAAACTAATATATGTATTAATGTATGTATATAAAATATGCAAACATTTTACGTAAAATAAATTTAAACGAAGTTTATTGCACAAAATTGTTTTACAACAATTTATAATTAAATGTTTTTCAAAAGAAAGTTTTGTCTTCTATCAGAATACATATGTTTGGAAATGGAAAAGCTTCTTTCAACATCTACAGACGTAATTGGTGCATTTTTAAACTTTACAATGTATTCTAAACTAAAATTGAAGTCGAAATCATTTACTGTTTCACCTTTAAAAATTTTGTTCAATTTTAGATACCCCACATTTCTATTTAGTACTTTTTTAAATTTTTCATATATAGAATTACCTTCTTACATAGCATATTAAATGCTTCTACTATTTTGACTGACTCTGAGAGCGACATCCGTTGCGTTTCTAATTTATGAATGCAATTTGAAACAAAGCTATAATTTGACTTAATACACAGAAAGTTTTGTGGCAATTCTGTTGATGTTATTATCTTTTTACAATTTTCTAGAGAACGGCAGCAACTAGTGATTTCAAGAATTACATTTTTTATTCCTTCAAAATTATCAGCGTAAAAAATTGCACCCTCTAACCATGAGGTACATCTCATAATAATCGGTTCAGAAGGCAACTGAATACTAGGAAGTCGCTCCTTATACAATTAGATTCGTAAAGGTGTTTTTAAAAATACTTTCTTTGACATTGCTAATTAAATCATTTACCAAACAGAATTGGTTCCTAATGTCTTCGGCTATACGATTGAACTCATGAGCTAAGCATACAAAATTTTTAAATTTTGCGTGACTTTTATTATGTATTGTGCAGCGTCGGACAATTTTTTCACAAGGTATACTTCCAGGTATAAAAAAAATTGATAACCCTTCTGGATCGAATTGGGCAATTGTTAGATTATTTTGTTTTTTAAGGTGTTTACAAAAAATTAAATGGTTTGCCTAAAATATTTTCATAAAGTATTCTTATTAATAAATAAAGTTATTTAATTTTGTTAATGGTATGTTAGACGAAATTAATGTCTCACGTAGATCCGTATTAAATTCTTGTTCTAATTTTCGTGAATTTGATGTTACACGTTGACGTATAGATTGCTGCAAACACGCGAATCGCTCTAGTTTTTCACATTTTCCAATATGTGAAGGAGTTTTAGGGTGTTGATCAATCAGGTATTTTCTCTTAGAAGACACCTACAACAACAATTGCCGTTTTATATCAAAAGTTAAAAAAATAAAATTGTAGAGCTTTTAGTAAAATTAATAACTTACTAATTTACTGCAGGCTCGGCATAATATTTTATCGCCAATCATTACTAATTCAGGATATGGTTTAATCCATGAAGAAATTTTGTTGGTATATATGCACAATATTTAAAAGAGTAACGATTACATGTTGTTCCGCTGAGTATCTACTCAGTAAATGAGAATATTTTATTTGTGAACTAATAAAATGTATTTTACTTCGTTTCTCACGCTAGGAGTAAAAATGCACGTGCAATTCTTGGAAAACAAAAATATTTCGTTCTAGGAATTGTCGGCTCTGGATCTGCATTAGGAATTTTTAGTGAGAGAAAGCATAAGAAAAAGCTTAAATATGCACATAAATGCCCAAATATGCAATTTGTGCAATCACTAATTAACGCTAATTAACTTTAATCAGTGTAATAGGTGGACTCATAGATTATACTTAAAGATATGCCAACAATAAAATGTATGCACTTTGCATCTAATCCGGTCTCTACTCATAAATCTCGTAATTTTGTAAGTACTTTCAGTATGAAATTGCTTTTTTATGTTGCACTGATGGGACTTTTCATGGAGCAGTAAGACTGAATAATTATAGATTTAAAGTTTTACATCTTTAAATTCTAGAATTAAAATTTTATTCTTTTTTTGTTGTGGTAGCTTTCCCCGGTAACATTGCAGCCTCTTAGTTTTTTGTATTATATTTCCCATTTCTTTTACCCATTAAATTATGCCAGCTAGTCTAATATCCTGGTGTCTTGTACTAGCCTGTCAAGATACCTGGCTGATTGATCGACATAATCCTCTGGGTTCATTTCTGGCTTGTCTGAAATTGCCTGTCTTTCTGCGTCCAAAGCCTCCCTTTCACAGAGGATGTGATATGCGGTCTCATACTATTACACAGTCTGCATTAGGTATGTGTTGTGTCGATCCCCATGGTGTCCTTTCAGTGCAACTTGTTCTGTTAGGAAACCTGCTATAATGCGAAGATGATTCCGACTAGGCTTTAGTACTTTTTCACTCTTTTTCTTTGATGGTTGCTTGATAAAGATTTCATGAGTTTGCCTGATTTGGTTGTTCCAGTCTTCTTTGTGTTTTTCTTGGCCTGAACTCCTCACCTACTCCCATACAGGTCCTATATATGAAGCCGATGATCCCTTTCTTGCGGTTTTTTTTGTTTCCTTTGATTCTCGAATGTGTGGGCACCCACAGCAAAGTAACACTATTGCGTCATGATATCCTATTGGAATGGCTTTACTATATATAATTCAAACAGTTAAATAAGTCCTTTCCACTCGTTTACTTTTTAAATATATTTAAGGCAACATGTTTCGGTCCTAAAACCTCCAAAATGAGGATAAAATATCCCTAATTAAGTGTAAGGAGTATAAACAATTGATTATTCGTAAATTTTATATAAAAAATACGATAACTGTATAACATGGACAAATGGATACCATCAAAAGACATTTACGAGAAGACGCAAGAACTAAATTTACAACAACTAATTCAGAACATTCAGAAATCTCCTTACAGTACACAAAATCGACAACAAATTAATGACAACTCGCAAATTTACACCTAATACAGAAATACATACACACAAAACATGAAGACATTCACACCTAAGAACAGAAAAAAATACAAGTTACAAATATGAAAAATTTCCAACACCTGATGCGATCAAAACATACAATAAACTACCAACACACAAAGACAATAAAACATGTTAAATTTAAAAACAAGATAAGGATGGAGGTATACCGGCAGTACAACAATTAGGAAGGACCAAACGACTAAACCACCGACGCCTTCGATACCGTTAGTTCGAGAAGAGTGCACCATCTCGTATGCTCGGATGAAGAATGAAGGCGGAAAAACAGTGCATGGCAACGCTTGCTATACGAGTTGCAATTTTTTTTTTGTGTATATACATACATTTTGTAAACTGTATAGTTTGTGTTTGTTTAAATAATAACCAGCTATATGCATGTTTGAATTTGTATAGAGGAATAATTAAGGAATGATAGATTATCCTAATTTTTTCACCTCTGACGTTTTAAGACCTGAAGATGGCTAATTAGCCGAAGTATGTCTTAAATATATTTAAAAAGTAAATAAATGGAAAGGACCGTTTAAATTATACATAACACTATTGCGCTCTGCCAGGCTATTCAGTTCTCGAATAAATTCCTAAACCAGGCTTGCGGTTCACTAATGCCCTCGGTATCGTCTGGCTGTCTCGCATTTTGCAATACAGATCTACTATCTCTACTTGAAAGATACTGCCATATTTTCCTACTGATAATGTGATCATAGTATTTCTCACCTCACATGTAAATTCCTACTTCAGTCGCATTCTCGCCTTTTGACCCGTGTGTAAACAGAATAGTTCACCGAGTCTGTCTCTGTAGTTGAATTCATTCCAGCTTAGCCAATCTGTGATTTCCACCTCAAAAGCTCTGTTAAATAGATATGTGGAAATCATGTGCTCTGATCTTATTCCCAAGAGGAATTCCATATGATGGACAATATTGTTACGCCCTAACCCTGCATATTTGCCACTTGGTATTTCTTGCAATTTGAGATGCCCCATTCTTGCCTACCCTATTAACACTAAATGAAAATTGCATTGCCGCTGTAGGAGTAGCCTTATTCATTACTCCTGTTATTCCTAAACACGCAAAGCCTCTGTATATTACTGAGTTCACTTGTAGCAGTTTGCTGCTGCATCATTGCCCACCCTACCATAGATGCATAACACACATAACACATCTAATACTTCATTGTGGAAACAACAATTGTGGAAATAATTGATCATCTACAATTATTTCCACAATTGTTTCAATTTTAAGTTGAGATAAATGATGATCGTATACGTTTTCACATTTGCCTAATTCTGTTCTACATAAATTTTTAAATACTTAGCAGTTCTCGTTTCTTCCATTTGGCAACATCATATTCAACAGAAATACTAGAGACTCCACCTTCTTTTGGTATTTGATAAAGTATTTATTAAAATGAGTTTGTAATTACACAGCGCGTTGTTTCTTGAAGGGAGTTACAATGAGCACGAGCTGCTCATGCAGACACGAGCTGTTTTAAGTGGAATCTATTATAACGAGATGTGCCATAATTTTATTGGTTGTAATTAGATAACACAATTTTTAGTGTCAGTGCAATGAATGGTACTAATATTGAACGAGCTTCAGGATCGAATGAAATAGTTTATGATGAAGACGGCGTTCCAGTCCCTGAATTAGATGGATCTGTACATGACGTATTTGCAGGTGGCTTTTACTCTACATTTTAGAAATAAATTAAACGATTTATTTTAGATAATGCAGATATCATAGAAGATGATGAACTCGCGGTAGCCCAAACTGCGCAAACAAGAGTTGAAATGATAACATCATTTTGTCCATCCAACACATCTATAGAGAAAAACAATTCCGCGCGTTCTACTATGTCAAACTATTTTTTAGAAACTGTATGGGTTGGCCCAAGTCATTGGAAAAATAAACTTATACGACCATCAGGTATCAAATAATACTTTCGTTGTTTCTTTAAACCTGCAATAGTTGCGCTATAAAATTTGTTCTTTTAGCACCTCGATACTCTGGTAAAACAGATATAGAAATTACGCACGTTAAGAAGAAAAGAAAAGTTGCCGTTCGTTTGAAGGATACTCTAACTAATTTTGATGAAAGTATTGATATAAACCTAAAAAATAAATGTAAAACGAGTATATCATTTAATAAAATGAAGTAACAAAATGCAGTTATATTTTAAACACCGATATGTTAAAATATATATTTTAGATGTACACTTCCACCAAATGAATTAATATTACCAGAATTCATGGAAATGATGACTCAGAGATTAGTTCCACGACAGGAGTGTCAGTCGGAAACAACCGAGGCTGAATTTGAACACAGTCCATACGATTACAACAATGCTGATGATTCCCAATATTGTTCACAAGTTGACGTAATCTGAATACCTATAAATACGTATTTAAGTAATACTTATTAGTTATTTTTTTAGTTACATGATACAAGCGATAATGTAGCAGACAAAGAAAATGATATAATTTTAGAAAACAACGATGAAAATGATGCCAATATAGCTGTGTGTTTAAATACAACAAGTGCTCTTATAGATGCCCCCGATCTTGTATGTGAAAAACAATTTTCTGTTTGATGTAAGCATCTTCTATGTATTATTTTGCAGGTGACGCAGACCTATGTTCCGTACGCGCTTAGAGCAAAGCATATCAATATGAAAAAGTTGAAAGGTGCTATGTTGCTTTGCCTAACTCATGATAGTGTGGCTAATGTAAGTAAAGTAAATTATTATGGAATAATAAGATAAATATTTATAATAAGACAGAAAGGTGAATTTTAGAATATTAATTAATAATAATTAGAGTGCGGAACGCCTCTATCGCCGACGAGTGAGATAGAATGATGTATGTTACCCTGCACGGTCTCATTAGTCAGGCGATGAGATATCCGCAATCTAATGATAATGCAAAGTACGAATTTTGTTTTAGATGGCAAAAGAAAATGTACAGGTACACCCCTGCCTGTTTTCTAAAGTGTTTAATGAACTTCCAACGAAACTACCAAAGAAAGATAAAGGTGAAATCAGCGTCGCTTTAGCATTCTTTTCTCTGTTACATATAACAAACGAGTATAATTTGAAACTCGCTGGACATGAAGATTTAAGTGACGCAAAAATAGAAAAGTTGTGATATAATAGGATAATATTTGCGGAGGTAATAAAAAATTTTGACGATTTGTACATCACCATTAAATAAACAAATAATTTTACTTGTATAAAACTAAATGTAAAAGATTTGCAGAAAAATTAACATATATTTTTCTTGGAATATATATTAGCTATTTAATAATATTACATATTGCGCCATTGTTTTACATTTACTGTAAGAAAAATTAATTAGATCTATCACTAAAGAAACCGCTCTTTGCATTTATTACTGCTTTCACAACTTTGGGCGTTCTTTCTATTAATTTTTGCAGTGTCTTTTGTGGAATATTATCCCACTTTTTTCTTAGTGTTGCCTAAATTAGAACTTCGAAGCGGGATAGCTCTTCCTTATTCTCCCGTCTAATTCATCCAATAATTTCTCAATTCGATTGAGATCCGTTGAATTAGAAATAGTGAAGATAAAATAAAGTGTCCAGGAAAACTGTGAGTATCTAAAATACTTACTCAAAGCATTGGGTTATATGAATGAAACGAAGAATTCTCTCTTTATTCCCCGCTTTCATCTAGATAGGAATAAGTTTCTGAGCAAATGCTATTATACCGAGTAACTTTTTTTTTATTTTGAGACAAATGGGAACCACCATTTTTTACCACAGATTTTGCGGGAAAAATACGTACTTCAGGGGTAGGGGTGGCCGGTCATGATTGATATCATTCTCCTTTCTAGGTGAACTGATTCTATTCACACACAAGTTTTCTGCTCCGATGCGTAGTTTTCGAGATATTGCTTGTCTCAAGATAAAAAAACAGTAAGAATCTATGATACATTCAACTGTTTATAACTTCGGTAATTGTTATTGTTTTGATCTTTGGTATACATATGTATTTTTTGTCGCAGAATCCAAATCTGTGGCAAAAAATGGATGTTTACTATCGACAACATCTCATTGCCTACCAGTAGCAAGTGGGGTACCACAGGGGTCTGTACTTGGACCAGTTTTGTTCAATATATACATCAACGATATTGCCCTTTTCCTATCTGACGCATATCTTGTTATGTATGCCGATGATATTTCGTTATTGATTACAACTCAGTATGAAGATACTACACAGTTGTCAAACAATTTACTGGAAAGTTTGTACATGTGGTTTGCGGAGAATGATTTGGTCATGAGTCTTGAAAAAACTAAATTTTTGGTATTTCATACTCGGCAGAGGTATATCGAAAGACAATCTTTGCAGCTGCACGATTATTCCCTATCTCAGAGTGAATCTACGACATTTTTGGGCATTATACTAAATCAGAATCTCAGTTGGAAAGAATATTGTGATGCAGTACCCAAAAAAATTTCTGCCAAAACTTTTCTTTTTCGTAGCTTAAAATCGTGTGTATCTACCAGTACATTAATAACTTTATATTATGCGGAAATTCAATCAAGAATTCAGTATGCTATTGTTCTGTGGGCTGCATACCCCCACTCCGAGGTGGTTTTCTTGGTGCAGAAAGCGATTGTCAGGGCTATTGCTGGTGCGAGAACTTCCGATTCATGCCGACCGATTTTTGCAAAATATCAAATGTTACCTCTGCCAAGTTTATATATCTTGGAAGTGTGTTGTTATATATATAAAAATAGATTAAAACCTAAAACAAACACACATGATACCAGGACTAGAAATGAATTGCATAGGCTTGAATGTACGTTGCATTTAACAAGCTTGGGTCCCGAAAATTTAGGCATTAAAATTTTTAATAAAATCTGCGGGTTGATAAATATTGGAAATTCCTATAGAGATTTTCGAAAAACTGTAACAATTTTCTTGAAGCAGCATAATTTTTACTCTGTGAATGAATTCTTTAATTATTAGATTGGGTTTGGGTTTGTTTACTTTGTTTTTCTTTTCCTTTATTGAATAATTTTTGTTAATTCTTAGTTAAATTGGTCATATTTTTCTGTTTATTTTTTTCTTCTTTTGCTGTATTTTTGTTGACTTGTTACATACACAAATGTGTCGCAGTAACTAATAAATTATTATTATTATTATTTCCATTTGAAATTTGAAAGTTGCCCCCACTCTCACCTACCGTAGGTGAAGCTGGGCTCTTAGAATTGAATAAATTATATTCACAAACATTTTTGATCCGGTGCGTAACTTCCAAGACACGACGTTATCTCAAGATAAAAAAAAAACTCACCCGGTATGTGAATAGATGCTATTTATACACAATCTAGCATATACTTGACAATAATCGATTGTTATTCGTATGCTCTCGTCAAATATGTGTTACGAATAAATTCAATCATTGTCAGAGCCTTCCAACGACGTATGCACCAGCCGTCGCAGGACCACACTCATTATTATATAAAGAGAAATAACTATTGGTTGCTGCAGTATTATGTATTTAATATACACAAAAAATAATTTGTAACATGATATGGCAGGATTACATATGACTTGTGCACTCACGAATTTTTACTATTAAATATAGTAGACCTTATGGATGGACCATTTATTTGGTCTATATTTATGAGTGCACACATTATATCTATAATTACATACGGAAGACACCAAACGTAGTGTTTTGTTGACCACTGTTAAGTGTCGCAGCTAAACTTAGACCAAGTACCTTTCTGGTATTCTTAGGATCAATAACGCCGTCGTCCCATAGCCTGAAATCATATATTATTTTAAATGCATAATTAATGCAATTTTTGCGATAATATAAAAAATTAAGCAAGGCATTGTTTAAATTATGCAGTGTGGACGGTTTAACTACTTTGTTTTAATTTATTATCACAAATATTTTAACATTACCCGCAGAACAGCAATAAAGGTAAGGATACAGAGTCTAACATAAATCCATTTAATTGAATGTAGAGATGAAAAAGGACTTTTCATTCATTCATATATTATTTATTATAATAAAATATTTTAAGCAACATGTTTGGGCATCAATTAAATAGCCATCTTCAGGTGTTTACATAAAATAAGCTGGAATTAAAATTATGAAAGTTAAATGATGTGTGAAAACGTAAATTATATATAAACATATAAAATAATTTGGTGAGATAAAGTAATAATAAACGTATGGTGGTTTGAAATAATGTAAAAAAAAATATAAACTATGACAAAGTCTATTTATGGTGGCATTAAAGAATAAGATTAGGTTCTAAAAAGTGCTTGAAAATTACTTACAAAAACGTCAAGTCGGAAATATGTAGATAAAATATTGTCAAATTAGTTAACATCTAAGGTGATGCACAAACAAATAGAAAAATAAACGAACAACATTTTAAAATGATGAAATATTAACGTGTTTGTCAGTGATATTGAAAACTGTTGAGGTTGCTGATTGACAAACACGTTAATAAATTATTATTATCATTATTCACTATTTTAAGATGTTGTTCGTTTACAACCTTGTGTACCTGAAGATGATTTGATGAATTTAATTTATGCCGGAACATGTTGCTTAACATATTTTAATATATGAATAGAAAGGACTCTTTTCGTCTCTATATCCAATTAACTAATTCCATTCAACGGATTCCAATAAAGAACAAATCAATTTATGGAGAGTTTTCATGCATTAAGTGCATTCACTAATCATATTACGGTCCGTTTATTCAACGACACCCGTAGAGATTAAAAAAGTGTTTTCTATTTAGAGATTTCCCTTAGTACTGGAGTCTTCAGGAATATATTATTTTTTTTAAATAAAAGGTGATATAAAAAATAGCATTTAAGTAATTTATTTAAGACAATAGGTTTTTTAATTATAATTTCTAGAACTTAAATTCTTAATATGAGTTAGTGTTTGGGTGATTTCCATAGTCTATGGGATTGTTGGAAGTGATTCTAGTTTTGTCTTTAAGGTAGCCTCATTTTCCGCCAGGGCCGTCCCTGGGTCACTAGATATATAAATTGTTTAGGTCTTTCGTAAACGATTATTTTCCTAGCCTGTACTCGGAAAATTTGACTAAAAATCCACTCCAAACATCATGGCTATCATAAAGTTACTTTTGCAACTAACTGGGCAGAATCCATTGAAAATTGTAAGTTTGGTCGACGCAAATCAAGTTTCGATGGCAGTAATACAGAAACAAAAGAATGTCACGCACAGACATTGTCGAGAGATACATACACTTGCGCATCATTACAAATGGAGTTTGTAAGAATGGTAAGTCACAGACACTTCTTCTCAAGGTCACCTTGAAGGTGAAAGTAGAACTATTGCCGAAACGCATTTATAATCTTATCCCTACACCCTTAAACTAAAAAAAAAGAATTACCTCTTTTAGAATACAGGCAATTCCTTTATAATTTTAAGGGTTTGAAGATTTTTTAACGCTTTCACGTAAGTACAACTGTAACCGTCTGTCAAAGTATAGTTATAGGTATCTATTGACAGCCTTTTTGTGTCGTAAACAAAATGCGTTAATAAAGGAATAAATTAAGCAGTTGATTGTTGTTTACTTATCTTCAGCACAAAAACACAAAAATATTGTCTAACTATAGTTGAATTGCGTTTATGTTATGCGTCAATTAAATATAGTGACCATTAAGGAGAGATACGTTGATGCATATTAATATAAGATTATTCTAACACATTCGAGGCATGCATAAGTGCCCGCAAAATGGAGGTGTTTATTAAATAGAGATCTCTGTTAAAGGAGACTATGCTGTATATAAGTTTCTTGTATAACTGGTTTTCTAATTTGGGGCATTAACTTGTAAACTTACTCAAGAGTGACAATCTTCAGAGTTAGTATCGTAAAGCAAAGCGTTTATTGAGTGCCCTTATTCTTCACCATCCTTCTCGATGAGTACATATTTACCTAGCGCTGCTAAAATATGCGGAGCTTTCTTTATCAAACTGCTCGATAATTGGTTTCTCAAATTCCATAACTTCTTCATTAGTCCATGTTTTTCCTTTCGATTTTACAGCAACTTGTGATAATACCCCGGCTGCTTGTTGCCCACCCATGACAGATATTTTGGCATTAGGCCACATGTACAGAAATCTCGGCGAGTAAGCACGTCCGCACATACCTGTTTTAAAAATATCATTATAAGAGATAAAAATGAAATTATAGCACTTACCATAGTTTCCAGCTCCGTAGGAACCACCGATGATTAAAGTAATTTTAGGAACTTTTGCACATGCTACAGCAGTTACAAGTTTGGCGCCATGTTTTGCAATACCTCCTGTTTCCGCCTGTTTTCCTACCATGAACCCTTAAAATTGAATTTCAATGTTAAAATAAAAAAAAAGTAGGTATATTATAATCTAGTGGTCTTACCAGTAATATTTTGTAGGAATATTATAGGTATGTTTCTTTGTGTGCATAATTGAACAAAATGCGCACCTTTAATAGCACTCTCTGCAAAGAGTACGCCATTGTTTCCAATTATGCCAACGGGTTTGCCATACAATTTTGCAAAACCGCAGACTAAAGTCTCACCATATTTTTTCTTAAATTCATTAAATTTTGATCCATCGAATATTCTAATAATTACTTCGCGAACGTCAAACGATTTTGTTAAATCTTCATCAATTATGCCATATAGTTCTTCACTATCATATAGCGGAGCTTCAAATGGTGCATCAAAAACATTTTTGGGTGTTTTATTAATATTTTTAACAATTTGCCTGGCAAGATAAATCGCGTGTGTGTCATTTAATGCATAGTGATCAGTAACTCCTGAGACGGAGCAATGCATATCTGCGCCCCCTAGATCTTCAGCGGAAACTTCTTCACCAGTAGCTGCTTTTACTAGAGGAGGGCCAGCTAGAAATATTGTGCCTTGTTGCTTTACAATAATTGATTCATCAGCCATTGCAGGAACATAGGCACCACCTGCAGTACAAGAGCCTAAGACTACCGCAATCTGGAAAATTCACTTATTTGATGATATTCCAACACAACTTTAAACTCGGTTAAACTGTTGGTGATATGCAGGCTGTCCTAGTTAACATGTTAGTATATGACTAGTGATGGGCAAATCGTATTTGAATGATATTTCAAAATATATAGTGAATTATCATTCAAAATGTCGCTCGAATTATTAGAATTCTAAACTCCTAACAGATTTAAATGGCAATAATACTAATGAGCAGAGCAAATAAAACGATCAATACCTATGTGTTTTCAGAAATAAATATTACTGAATTAATAAATCTTAAATTGATTGTAGATAAATAAATTTCCACAAGCAACACAAAAGAAGAATTTTATGCTTTTAATGAACCATAAAATTAGATATACATTGCATAAAGCTAGCTGAAGCCTAGTTCTTAATGATCAAGTAAAACATGTTTTAAATAATTTCTTAACAACATATTTCTTACAATTTATAGTGTATAATTATTTACCTATTTAGATTTACATAATGTAATGTTTTCCAAACCTGTTTTGTGTTTTTATAACAAAGAATTTCAGGCCTACCTATTTTTGAACCGTAAGCATACTTTTATACTAATATGGTTTATAAATTTTATACTTTTCTTTCTTTTACATACATAATTACTTATATAGTAGTATTTACCTTATTCTTTATGCTTTTATACATTATTTCGCATTCGAACGGAGTTTTGTACGATCATGCATTGAATGATATATTTTGAAATATTATTTGAACACGATCTGTGCAATGCGCATAACTAATACTGACCAATGAGATGTAATGGTGAGAGACAGAGAATTGATTAAACGAGAGACAATGTGCATATGATGCTCCACTTTTTTAAGGAAAAAAGAAATTTTGGAGTTCATTGGAAACATCTGGAATCTAGGTGATCTACATTGTACAAATACTTTGCTTATCATTTTATCTTATGTTTCTGAATATCTAATATTTAAATAGGCAGGTACCTGTGCTGTCCCTTCTGAAGACATATTCGCTTGGTTAAAAAATATTCTACCAAAATGCATCTTATCTGGAAATACTTCTGACTGATGAGGTAAATTGGCACCTCCACTATCAACTAAATATAAGCAGGGAAGTTTATTTTCCTGAGCAATTTCTTGAGCACGAACATGTTTCTTCACAGTGATTGGATAATATGTACCGCCTTTGACGGTTGCATCATTTGCAACTATCATACATTTGTTTCTATAATATAAGGTATGAATATGCATGGTTTAAAGTCAGTGAATAAACAAACCCATATATTTGTCCGATTCCTGTAATAATACCACCAGAGTTTATAGTGTCATTATACATATCATATGCGGCAAAGGTGGACAGCTCTAGGAAAGCAGTATTTTTATCGACGAGTAAATTTATCCGTTCCCTTGCCAATAATTTTCCTTTGGATGTGTGACGCTTAATTGCTTTCTCACCACCTCCTTGAAGAATTTTGTCAGTTTTCTTTTTTAAAGTTGCGGTAAGTTTGGTCATCTGATCATAATTTTCCTGAAATATGACAACTCTATAAGCCTATGTCTACACCACACACCATCAAAAGTGGTGTATTTAATTCCTTACATGAAATTTTTTGGAGTTCACATCGCATTTTGTTTGAATTACATTTGCACTTTGTGTACTTAAATATTTCACTAAATATATTCCTCTTGTGATTATATTAGTTCGCGTTGATGTTAACATATTTGGTCGTGTCTTAATTACTTTTAAACCTACCTTTGTACCATGTACTCTTTCATCAATTTTCAAATGAGATCCAATTGAGTCAAATGATAGGCAACACACATAGCAGTGTCTGGCACATTTGTAATATATTTGTTCATTTTGTAGAGCTTTATACAGCCAAACCTATGCACAAGTGTTATAATATAATTACGTTTTACTGTTAATTTGGTTAAAAAAAACTAACAGAAGAATGTCTTCTACACTAGGTATGCTGTTATAAGGTCTTCGCAGCCCTTAATACGTAAATCAACATACCGATATAATCTTTGCAAAGTCAACGATGAAAAATTTATTGTGGTTTTCCTACGTTCAACACGATAAATTTGAACAGCTAAATCGGGCATCCTGTCTGATTAACTGATAGAAATTGAGTGCTGGAAGAAAGAATGAGCGGGCGACACGGGCGTATGTAATATTACATATATGCGTATTATAGCCGTTGACTTTGTAATAAGGTTGCGAATAGAAATTAGTTCGATATTGTGTACGACGATTAATCGCCTTTAAAACGTTCACCGTAACGAATTTTAGAAACAGATTTTTAAATCGATTTTAAAACTAGTCTTAAGATTGATTTTGATTTTTGTATCGATAACTGTCGTACTCTAGACACAGAATAGGTAATATACAGAAGTGTCAGTCAGACAAGGAATTCGTACCATATCTCTATGCCGTTTTAATGACATCGCAGTCAGTACAAATTTGTCGTTCGCGCAGGTAGAATTTCTTGGTGTCATTATACAGGGTGATTGATCGAGACCGTCCATTAGAAAAATTGGCCCTCTAGTAATCATTAATTTCTGTAAAGTTGCATACGTACATAGTGTAATAAAATCTATGCCATGAAAATATTTTCAAGATGGCGGCACTTCCGGAAACACCGGAAATTGACATCAACTTTCTTATTTCAAATGGAATGGTATAGTTTTCTTTGCACGTTTGAAATCTAAACGTTATTCTAGAGAAACTTTTACTAGTATTACTATTTACTTTCAATTTTAAAATAATACGAAGACATTGATAATATATGTCGACACGAATGAAGAATTTATTACATATACATGAGGTTAAGCAGTTATTTACCAACTAATTGCCTTACAAACCTGTTTTCTATTAAAAAATGATTAGAAAACGTATTTTGCAAATGTATTTTTGAAAATTCTGCTTTGCATAATCATTATTTATCTAGTTAATCCGGCTCTGCTGACAAAATGGGCCAATGGGGTCCTGCATCAAACCTGTGCGCAGAATCGTATAGTCGTAGATAATTACCACAAAAAATAAAATCGCGACCATAGGGAAATGCATTGAGTGAAACTTCTGTATATTACCTATTCTGTGCTCTAGAGTTGTAAAATTTTCTGTTTTAGAGAATATACCTATCGGTTTAAGTAAAAATTGGTTAACCAATTCATAATATCGGGCGATTTCTGCGATTTCCACCTTCACGTGCTTCCCTGTATAATGTTTTGTACAAATCGAACGTTTGGGTTTATTTTTCAAATTCAACATCATGGATGGCGCTGGGTACTACCCTACCCATTAGCGCCATTACTCACTCGGTGCCACTTTTTTTAACTAAATCTTCTACTACCAAGAGCGATAATAGTCGCAGAATTTTTGGAAATTGGATAAAACACAGTGAATCAAAATGTTGAACAGGAGTTCTCTTTTAGCACGACAACTTTTTACCAATTTTGTTAGAAAACATCATGGTGGCACTCCCGGTGAAGTGAGTAGTTTGTTAACCGTTATGTAATGTCGTGCTTTAGTAGGCTGGGCAGTCGGCATTTTTTTTATCATTTTCGCATAGCACTTGTCTTCGAAAATTTTATTGAAGGTTAGAACTATATCTATATTCATTTGTTTCTTGATCAATTACAGAATTTACCTTTTTCCCTCACAAACAAATATCGTCTGACAGCCTGGTTCTGTGTCTTCTTTGGATCGGGGCTTGCTGCACCTTTCATTGTACTGAGACATCAGCTTCTAAAGAAGTAGAGTGATAAATTTGGTAGTAATATATTATTAAAAATAATATGTATGTATTAATTAATTAAACTTTTATTATAAAGCATGTTATCAATTATTTTTACAATTTCCTTCAGCTATTGATTAAATAGTTTGACAAATTTTTAGTACACAATAATCTATGATCAACAGTGTGATGACTAGTAGAAGTGCAACTTAGATCTTAGATTATGTTCTGATGAACTTATAATTAGAGTAAATAAGTAAATAATAATAAATAAATAAATAATAAATTGAAATCAAACTGAAACAAGTACAGGAATAAAAGACTAGAAAAATGTCTAATATAAAAACACAAAGAATTAATTGTTACAATTTAAACACACTCGAGTACCATCAACAAAAGAACTGCATATCTATAATAAATTACATTGTAGAGATCAAGAATAGATTACCTCAGTTTAAAAAAAAAATGCAATCAAAAGCGAGGAAGAAAGTGGAATAAAGCATAACTTAGGACTCCTTGATATCAGTAGTCTAGGCAGAAATTATTTCCTTCACACATGACAAGGAAGAGGACCGTACACCAAGCAAATATAAGTATAAGCATTATTATGTGGTGGGCATAATCGAAAGACAGAAAACAAATCATTCCATCATTGACGATCATTTCAGAACTCAATTATGAATGAATTACTTCATGATGTTGAGTGATGGATAAATTATTGATTCATAATCGACAGGTTAGTTATGGTTAGTTACATTCACGATACGACAAAGAGACTTGTATGGATTATATTTAGACTTTTTTTTGGTAAAATATTTTACTGCAAGAAGTCTGCCTAAACAAAAATAAATTAGAATAATCGATTCTTATAAATCACTCAATTATGTCCATTAATATGTTTATGTTTATTGATGTTTAATGTACATTTGTGCATTTCTTGTACTTCAGTAAAATATGAATATCATGGTCTCCGATTTATAATGAAAAATTAAACAAACTAATCAAATTGCTTATTTCAGTTTGACAAATTTTCATATTACTACAGTGGGTCTCTAACGTTTTGTAAATGAAGTTGTTATTTGGATTTGTTAGTAGTGCTGCTTTCACAAATTTGATGCCGGAAGCAGTTTGTAATTCCTTATTGGTTTCAAATTTCGAAGTTTCGAGCTGCTGTCGATGTGAAGCTTGAAACAAAACAATAAAAGTAACATGGCTGTTATGAAGTACAATTAATTTTTCATAGAGGGTGACTCGTGTGTGATGTTGAACAAGTTGCATATCTGACAGTTATGAATTTTAAATTGTATGTTTACCTTAAAATTAATTTAAATTGAATCACTTTTCGATTTAATGAATACAGTAGTTTGCATATTTTATTTGCAATAGTATGGGATTACATTAATGCAAATTTACCTGACACATACCTACATTAGGCATAATTTTTGTGCTTTATTAGTATATCTATGTAATTTATTATATACCTATGTATTAAAATAAATATTAGGCGAATTGTTTTAAACGTTCACTTCAAATAAGTGCAATAACTGATACATTTAAAACTAGATAAGGTAAGTATGCCAAATAATGAAGGTCGGTTTTAAAAAATGCATTCTATATTTATGTATGCGTACATCCTTGTGCTACTATATTGGCATACACGGTTAAATATAAGTGGTAATGGTAATCCCGCCACTTGAATTAAATAATACAACATTAATTCAATGTAATTAGACGATCATTCCATTAATTCGCATTTCGAGGTTACTTCACTATTTGTACGAGTGATGGCGAGCCAGACGCAAGGAATTCAGCAGCTACTTACAGCTGAAAAAAGGGCAGCTGATAAGGTAGCGGAAGCTAGAAAAAGTAAGTATGAAGCATGTTCATTCTATGGCTATTAGCGATACTACCTACACTTTAACAGTGTTTCAGTCTCTTCCTGTTTTACATTTGTGTTAACAGTTTTGACAATGAGAATGAAATATGTATGTTTCTATTTTTATATTATTCGAATATCTGCATGTGGTTTACTTTGAGTTGTGTGATATTTTTATTTCAAGTCCCACTTTTACTAAGAATTTTGTATAGTTATTCGGAGTACTGGCCTCTGCGATACAATTATATTGTATATAATTTCCCAATGGCTTTAATAATACTTTTTCGTTTTCGTTATTAGGAAATTATTTCGCACGCTGCATTTTTACGATATTTTAAATTTCAAGTGGTGCGCAGTGTTTTTAGAAGTCAAAATATAAATGTAATATATCCAGATTTTATGTCTAAGCGGTTAAATCAGAACGTTTCCTTAAAATAATGCACCAATTTCAATCCTTTAAGGTCTTGCGCAACCTAATATTATGATGCCATCCATACAGGACATGTAAAATATATTGTTGTTACTGCTGAACTATATATAGGTTATCAGTAATACGTGACAAAAATATAAATTGTAACATTAGAAGGAAATTAGCAATAAACCGAGCAGTTAAACACCATCTGTAAGTAATTGTGCCATTAACATACGGTTACGTCGCAAAAGGAAGAGTCATTCTTGTTTGGATTACAATAGAAGTTGCGCAATTGAGAACATCTTGGATTAGAAGGATAGGAGCTGCGCGAATTACTTTTATAATTTTTTTTCAACACTGAGTTGGTGCGCTTGTAATTCTAGTTGTTTTTAATTTATTCGTGGCCAATGCTTTCACAAAAATATAGGCGCTGGTCAGAATACCTATCTACAGGCGCAACTGCAGTGGCTATATGAAACTTGAATTTTATTCTACATTTCGTGTTATAGAATGAATATTTAGCTTTATTTTCAAATAAAAAACAATTTAAAAAAATAAGGGTAAAATGGCACTGATTTGTAAAAACTTTTCCAGCAAGTCACTTTGTACTATTCCCAACTAGCATTAAATTTATTTCCATATTTGCAAAATAATAAAATAATCTTCATGAAATTAAATACACAACACATATTCTTCGTGTCAATAGCGTCGATAACGGCAACAACTAGATATTATACATGTTTAATTTCCAATGTATCATAATACATATTAAGGATACATTAATGTTAGGTTGTTTGTGTGAATAACAGGCAAATAGTTAAAATTGGCGTCTGTATGTTTCTCCTCTCCTTATATTGTTCACTCAGAACGACTGTGCACGCAACAATAAACTGTTGAATGTATGTATGTAGAGGCTGTTTTCTAAATGATGGGACAAATGTTTTGAGGGTAACATAGATCATTATACCAAATTCAAACGTAGTATTTTTTGTCCCTGGCTAATAAAATGTACTTTTATTTATGAAACTCTACGGTTTGGTAGTCACTAGTACCGAGAAAAGAACACTGCATTTATGTACAGTCGTGGACTTTGGGAATGTTCGTCTAAATTGAAGCGAGCTTTGTCTAGTGCATGCTGCGAGTGTAGCGGTAACTCACTCACTGCAACTTAGGCGGTCATTTTAATACACGACTGTACGTACGCTTGGAGAAAATTTAATCCGAACGATACGAAGTGCGGCGAGCAAGAGAGACGATATCGGTTCCTATCACCGCTACGCCTCCCTCTCTAGACGTTCACCAGTACTTTCATCCCTCTGTTACCTGCGGACATTTAGTCCCAGCGAATTGGGATTTAAAGCAATAGCACAAGCAGCATATCGTACTGCCCCGAGGTCTTGGCAATCCACTACGGTCCGTGTAAACTTTTAAATGCGACACAGACCAGCCAGGGTGTTGGACTATATCGAAGCTCCTATCTCATGCCTTAAGTTATCGTGCGCACGTAAAAGTAAACGTCATTGTGACACTTTTGTTTTAAAATACAATTTTTTCATTCAAGGTCAAAGGTATTTGTTTTGAGATTATTTGTAAATGTGGTACTTCTTCTGGGGTCTTTAATATTACTCCAGATAGTGATTATTCATAATTAATTTGGAATGGTAAACTAACCGAATAATTTAAACAATATACAGTGACTGGTATAAATGTTGCAACATATGGGACATTTTTTTATTATTAAAATATGATAAAATCGTGTTTGGGGAACAAGTTCAACATGCCTAAGAACCGCAAAGTTTATTTTTGAGACCCGTCACGTGACCACACCAAAAATGTGCAATAAATCGGCAAAAAGTGACGTTAGATGACGTAATATCCAAACAAGTTATTTGGTCTAGTTGCTTAGAATTCGATTCTGAGGCAATATACAAGCTTGTGTAAATTTATTTAAAAAAGTCAAAATTTTTCCAAATATCTTTTAAATAAATTAGTTTAGTTTTTATCGGTTTTACTAGCTAAAAATTTAATGCAATAACATCTGAGAGATAAATAACATACATTTACTGCAATAATATTTCCATACCTTAGTCATCAAACCAGGCCAGTATTCTTTTTGCTTGCCGCTGATTTATGCAATGCGTTGCTATTTAATACATAAATCTCGCACGGCTGTAATATCAGCGGTAGTATTTAAGAATTCATATGTGGGTTTCTTTAAGGGTTGGCACTTTCTCGCTTGGGAATAACCGTCTCGTTTTTTAATGATCTTTCCATGTTTGAAACTTGCATCATTAGGATACTATAGGCTTGTTCGGAATTCGCTTTACAATTTGAAAACAAAATAATATTTTGAAGATTTTGCACTGCTGATTGATCAGTTAAATATATTGTGTGTTGTTATGAATTTAAAAAGTAATTGTGTGTCTATTGAATGTGATATTACTATCATTCTTGCCGTTAGGAAAGGCGAGAAGAATCAAACAAGCACGAGAAGAAGCGCAAGCTGAAATAGAAAGATATAGACAAGAAAGGGATCGTTTATTCAAGGAATATGAGGCGAAGTATATGGGCTCGAAAGAAGACGTGGCGGCTAGGATCGACAAAAATGCACAAATTTTAATCCAAGACCTGCACAAAGAAGTAGACAACAACAAGGAACAGGTAACATTTAATCACGTTTTAATGTTGTCTTAGAATTGACATTTTTGCAGGTTTTGTCTGAATTACTCGAGTTAGTATGCACCATAAAACCAGAAGTACACAGAAACTATTTTATTATGAATCCCAGAAAGTAGTTGCGGGTTTCCTGTTCGATAATATTAATATAAAAGCATAGTATATTGGTATACTGCGTTTGGATAATTATAACGTTGTGATCCCGATTTATTTATGTTTTCAAATCTAATTATATATATATACTACTAAATCGAATAATAAATAAAACTTCAGTGCTTTCATTTATTGAGCATAATTTATTTCGTTTTAATAGAAACACAAAAAATGGGAAATTTTTGACAATAAACTTACTCATACTGATAAAATATATAAAAAAAATACATATGGCATGAAATATAGTAATGAATTGACCTCGACCTGGTTCTTGAACAATAAATTTCAACATATTTCATCGTACCAAGAAATTAAAAAAAAAAAAATACAAAATCGTGTGACTATGGGCACAAAATACTTATTATGTATTTAGCTTTCTTTTATTATAAATGAAAAGCTATTACACGCTTAGGATAGTTCCATTTTAGCGTAGTTTACACAGTAAATAGTAATAAGACACAGCGTGAATGTGTAGGGTAAGTACAAACTTTAAGTGTATTTTTCGGAACAGTGCAATTTTAAACTCGAAGAAATTATACTACATAATACGTAAACAGTGAGATATATAGTCCTCTAATATTCAATTAAGCACACGCATTTAAAAGTATATCAGCTTTTGAAGCCTGAATTCTTTAACTAAATTGCTTAAAATTTCTATATTGCTTTTCTTTACATACAATTTATTATTCTTTTTACAAAAGCGATGGTCATCAGTACGTGCTCCATGATAAAGGTTCACTTATTTATAGTGACTATACATGGTATATATGTATATTACACAGCTTTAGATATTAACATATAGACTAATTTTATATTTGGTAATTCTAGTCTGTACTAGGGAGTCGACATTATTTACAAAATACATAATATATTAAAAATAAATACGACAATGCTAATAAGAATTACACGTGAAACATTTAAAATGTTTGAATAAAAACAGAGGCAATACATAATATTATACGAAACAAACAATATTAGAAATTATCTTAATTCGACACTACATATAACATTTACTTATATTATTAAAAGTCGATTCGTTGGAATAAATTTTACTACTTGACTAGAGACGCCTAATAACTAAATTAATATAAATATATATTTAAATAAGTCGTTAATTATTATGAATATGAACTAATCTTGACTTCCATTTTGAACTCCTAATATTTTTGCTGCATCGTCTGGGGACGCCGTCAATACTTGCTCAATGATAGATCTATCCTGGATTCCCAGTAGGTTGCTGATTAAATCGTTGCCTTCGTTTCCATCGGATTCGTCTGTTTTATCTGACGTTTTAGGAATGTTTACTTTGCCCAAGGAAGGGCTTATATTGTCTTCGTCACTATTAAGATTGTCGTTGTCGAAGGATAAATTATGTTTCTTTCGATGGCGTAACATACTATGCTTCAATGTGAATCTTCTGCGGCATATATCGCAACTAAACGGTCTCTCACCCGTATGTGTCCGCATATGCCTCCTAAGATCTTCGGCAGACCAAAATCTTCGCATGCAGAATGCGCAGATGACTTTTCTGTTAGAATAGTCAGGAAATTTCCCTCGCACTTCATTTTCATCTTCTTCGTGATTTGTCGATTCTTCCGGCGTTGAAGCATTGTTATCTAAAGCATTTTTTGACATCAACAATTCATATTCGGAAGGATGTTTGTCTTTGATGTGATCTAGGGAATCGTTTCTTTCACTGAAGGATCCTTCGCACAGGTGACATTTAAAAGGCAAGTCCGAGTTTGTCTGGATATTTTGATTATCGCCTGCTGTCATCTTGGGAAGCTGCGAATTCCATTCCAGGTTATGGTCGTGGTTGTTTTGTTTCTCGTCCTCAGAGCTTCCGGCTTCATATCCTTGAGTCTTATCATCATTTTGTGAAGCGTGTTTGCAACTTATGTGCTTCTTCAGGTTTGAGTATGTTGAAAACGTGCTGCTTGGGCAATTTGCGCACTTATATGGTCTTTCCGGTACGTTCCTCATGAGGTAGTTAGCATTATTGTTGCTTGTTTCATTTACAATTGTCGTAGCTGAACTACCGTGCTTGCGCAATAAGTGGCGATCGCAGTTGGATTTGGTGGTGAATAACAGTGGGCAATGGCTGCACTTGAATGGTTTCTGCCCTGTATGTGTAAGGATATGTCTTCGTAACGATGAGGTCCAAGGAAATTTTCTATTGCAATACGGACAGCTAACTCTATTAGGCGCCAAGGAATACGCAGATTTTTTTTTAGCCGGTCCTTGGGTTGTCATGTTTTCAGATTCCGATCTGCAAAAAAATAAACGACTCAGTTTTGTGTTACCTATCTCATTGTGTTGGTCGTCAAAGAATGACGATGTGTCATTACTTACTTATTGTCATCAGTGCCAGAATTCGCTTCGCTAGTACTGCAACTAGCAACTAGCCCTTCTTCGTCCTCTTCGCTTCCACCTTCAACGTCTGGTTCTTCTCCTTCCCTTTTGAAATACTCCTTAAACTGTTGTTGAGATGCATTATCCAGCAAGCGCGATACGGATACTAAATCTTGCGTTTCATCATGTTTAAACGGCTTATTATGGGAGAGTAAACTATCAAACTTGGGAATCATGTGATTTTCTCGGACCTCTTCTACGTTTTCGGTTTCACGTGATGGTTTTCTATCTTCTAAATTCTCCTGCTTGGACTCATTCTCGTCGATAACTAAAGCACATTCGTCGTCGTCTTCTTTCTTTGGCATTAATGTGTGTTTGTACTCTTGATTACTTCTTAAGTGTTGAGCTAATATGGCATATTTTATTTTATCGGAAATATGATTCGCTTTATTTTCCTCGTAGTCTTGGCTTTTTGGTTGTTCAAAATTTGGAATGTGGATATTTGCTGTGAGGGTAGAACTTTTCCTTCCCGCGGTACCGATATTGGAGCGTTGCCTCTGTGACCAGAATTGTGGGTGTTGCTGTTTGATATGTCGTTCCATATTCGATCGGAGAGTAAATCTGGCGGAGCAATGCTCACAGGAAAATGGCCTTTCCGTTCTATATCGTCTTTGCTTTTGCTTTGGCATCAACACACCGTTTTTAATCACCATTTTTACCGAATTGGGCGACTGTACCAAATCGTTTTTAGATTGAGATATCGAGTTAGATTCGGTGAATGCTTGTTCTGGAATAACAGGAGCCAATTCCTCAGATTTTATCTGACTTGGAGCTTTAAAATTGTTTAATATCGAATTATTATTTAAATTTTGGAAAGCCGATGGTCTTTCATTTAGCGAGTTAATCATTCCTCCACCGCAAAGTTGTCGTTGTAAGCGTTTTACCTCTTGCTCTTGGGGTAGGATAGGATTTTGAAAAAGCAAGGGGCTTATAGGTGGAAACGGCGACCAACCAGAAAAGGTGTTACAGAACGCTAATTGAGCTGCGTAGAAACTAGTGGGATCCACATGGGTGTTTTTCATCAATAATTGTTGTGTCAGTATTTCGCTCATATTAAAGGGAGTCAAGTTGGCTTTTTTGCTCGATAAATCTTCTGGAGATTCATCATTATTGCGTTCGCTTGCTACTTCAACTTCAGGAGTTTTCTTTTTACTTAAATCTATCGGTTCATCATCGGGGTAGTGTTCGTATTTTTCATCCTCGCTGCATTCGTAATCCGTCTGCTTCAACGCGTCTAAAGTTTTAACGTGTATTTTTGGAATGGGTTTCTGAGGAGCTGAAAGGCTATCAGATTTCGGCAAAAAGGTAAGTTGTTGCAAATAAGGTATTTCGGTTTTGATTATACTCTCTGGATTTGGTTTAATAGGCGATTTATCAAGAAATGAATTTCTCCAAGACTGTACCGGGGTTGGAATAGGAATCAAGGGATTGGCCTCGTTATGGTTTCCAAACAAATCGGGGGTGTTCAGTTTGGGAGTAGAACTTCTTAATTTTTCTGGGCTTGTCTCGGTAGATTCTGTCGCACTAAAACTAGAATTAATTTTCCGAATATCTTCTCTTATTGCCAATTTGTTTATATCGTCGTTAGTAGGATCTTCTGAGGGATGATAGATTATAGATTTTTTAACTTCCTCTCTAGTTGTCTTCGCATGCCTATTCCTCAAATGGCGTTCGCAATTTGCTTTTGTTGTAAACGCGTAATTACACAAGCTACACTCGTAGGGCCTATCCCCATTATGAGTGCGCATGTGGCGAATCAGAGCTGCCTTATCTACGGAGGCATGGGGGCACATATTGCATCTATACGTTCCGTTGGTATTGCCATTTAAGTGAGCGCGGTTGTGACCTTTGAGTGCACGCAAGTTTGGAAATACTGCATTGCATAGACGACATGGGAACTCTCCTCTCAATTTCATTTTTCGAAATTCTTTCGCGAATATATCTTGAGCTTCTTCTTCTTCGGTTTTTTCTAGCTGTAAATCTGATGCTGCCTGGTTGTTAGATATATCACTTTTCGTTTGCAAATGTTGCAAGAAACTACCGTTCCTCGTCATGGATATTATCGATTGAATGTCGGCTAGATCTTTGTTATTGCTGTTATCCAAATTCACCGTTTCTAATAATTTTTGTTGAAGTTTACTTGTATCAAACCGATTCTTTTCTGGAGAATTATCCTGTAAATCTAATCTAGAAAAGAAATCTGCACGTTTGATGTCGCTATCATTAAATACTGTGGATTTCGTTAAATCTATAGAAGTTTCATTATTGACACTTAAATCTAATCCCGCAGAGCAACTTTTCTGATGAATCTCCAGGGAATTTGCGCATGGGAAAGCTCTGGAGCATGTCTGGCATTGGAACTTCAATCCGGACGAGGCCTTATGTAGATTCTTTTCGCATTCGTGTCTGGCTATATGCGGAAACTTTTCGCTTGAAAAATCAACAAAGGTGAGATCTTTAAATCCCAATACAGAATTTTTCAGTTTGCCGCAATCTTCGTGGGCAGTAACTTTATGCATCACTAAAAGTTTGTTGTTCTTGAACGTGCTGTTGCATTCATGACATTTCGCGGGAAAATCGGGATGATTATCTTCCAAATGTATCTCCAAATTTGATCTGCTTGCAAAATCGTCGCGTTCGCAAACTGGGCACTTATATTTATCCCCACTTCCATCGTCTTCTAATTTGATGCGTGCATTTTTATAATCTTCGCATAACGCTAATTTTCGTTTCTCATGTCTCTCTACCTTGTTATTGTTATACTCTACATTTTTGGAGTTATTACTGCCGCTGCTGCTGCTATCCGTGCTACCGTCTGACTCGTAATCGTTCTTAAAGGAATGCGTCCTCATATGCCTGTGCATATTTCCATTTGTCGTGAAGGTATCGCCGCAGTATTTACAAGTAAATGGCCTCTCTCCGCTGTGCACCAGAACGTGTCGATCCAGGCTCGAACTCGAACTGAGCACTTTGGAGCAAATCCTACAGACGAAACCCTTTTCCTGGCACTGCGACTCCGAATCGTTGTTGTGAGATCTAATATGTAAAGTGAATTCGTGTTGGGATGTGAGCATTGTTTCACAGATTGGACAATAGTACTTTCTTCCGTCGGGGGAGCTGCAATCGCTTCTGTTATCGGTGTCGCCGTTTTCTTGGTGAGTCCTCTCTTCTGAGTCCGGATACGTTGTGTTGTTGGTGACTGACAGGAAACCCGAATCGCTTCTGATGCTTTGGTTGACTGGTGGTTCTTTGGTATGAATTATGTTTGATTCAGTCGTTGTGGAGTCCATATTTTCATTAGAGTCTGTAAAAAATTATAAAGTAAATCTTAGTTATTGGTACTGATCTCTCCGAAGTACATTATCATTATTTTTGAAACTATTACATCGAGATATCAATTTTTAATCTTAATTTTTATTTGGGAAACAGTAGAAAGATTCAGAACTTAATAAAATAATATTTATTAATATTACGACTTTTGTGTATTTTGCGCGATAAAAATACACTTATATAATTTGAGTTACTAACAAATTTGGATTCTTAAAAAAATCTAGAAAGGGGAAAGGTTTAAAAATGTTCCTACCCTATAAATTCTGAAGTAGTTGATGAAAACTTCTCAAAAAAATTTAAGCTCAGAAAATATAAAGAAGTCGAATATGAAATAGGCTTCTTTATGATTTTCTTGCCTTCTCGAGGTTATTAAAATTTGATGCCATCTAGCGGCAATTGTTGAATCTGGATCATGTTTTCTTATAGCCATGTATGGTTAAACTAAGACCCAGCTAAATTCGAATTCTGTATGAGTATTTTTTTTTTGAAATTTTAATTTGTTGAAATATAATATAAGAAGTTTTTTTTATGATATGACTGATTTCCATTCGGGAGTTCACTACCAAATTCAGCAGTGGAAACTAAAAAGCACCAGTAGACTGGAGTTGGCAAGCAGTGACAACCAATACAACTCTGCAATCTTCAACACTTGATTCCCTTCATAGTACCATATCTTGCAAGTGAGAGGATGGTGTGGATGCTGGAAGACACCGTTAGATTGTTGTTATTTGCCTCTTTTGTAGCATTGATACTTGTCAAAATATAAAATGCATGATAATCTATTTTCATAGATATGGGGGCAAGAAAAGACCCCAGGACCAGTAACATTAAAAAGGGTGGCACGTGAAGAAATGCTGATTTCTATAATATTGTAAAAAAAATTTTAAAATTTTTTAAAAGCATTTTCTATGATATAAAAGCATAACTATTTCTATCATAAGCGATTTTTTTCAATGAAACTCTCCTCTTTTCCTATTAGTGATACTTT
Organism: Cetonia aurata; assembly: GCA_949128085.1. Classification (NCBI taxonomy): domain Eukaryota; kingdom Metazoa; phylum Arthropoda; class Insecta; order Coleoptera; family Scarabaeidae; genus Cetonia; species Cetonia aurata. The sequence continues at coordinate 47,658,316 of OX421883.1, read as the reverse complement.
GAAGGTAAATAAAATGAATTAGATGACATAGAAATAAACTGATGCCAATCTCTGAGGCTTGCCATTAGGCTTGCGTATGATTGTAAAGTTAAAAATGAAATAAACCGTAACCAACAGATTTTTGTGCTTGAAAAAAAGCTGCTGAGACACAAATTTAGGTATTTTCATCGTTTTATTGTCGGGTAGAGCAGTGTTTTAATCGCAAACTGATAGTTTCCGCTAAAATTTTTCTCAGAAAAGATAAAATTCCTAATTATCGCCCCAAAAAAATGTAAACCACATAACGGGCAAAATATTATAACAGGTTCATGTTCTAGACTCTAATGCAAGGCAAATGCGAATACCATGTACAGAAAATATAAGTAGGAATATGCTTTACAGTAGTATTAGTAGATACCTATACAAAATTACATAAAACATAAATGATAAACCAGCTATCAAACATTTTATATTGGCGTAACAATTATAGAAAACTTATTTCAAATAGATTTGTTTATTTTCAAGTAGTTTTGTTACTCAACCACAGATGGCGCGTAATGTATATTTCGGCGTAGACAAAATTTTCGTCAGAAATAAATCTCATGACATGAACTAATTTTGAGAATTAAACATCATGAACAGCATGAAAAAATGTTTATTTTTATTGTAAATCAATTTATGTAAATATGTCTTAAAGATATGTCTAATTAGATACTTTTCCAGCGGATTATGTTTCAGCAAAGAAGATAAAGCCAGCTTAATTAGTTATTGTTTATTAATTATAATTTAATGTTTGAGTATTATTTGAGGGACGTAAGGAAATAATTATTGTGGTACAAGTAATAAAAGATTTTAGCAATATCATCTTAAAGTTGCTTTCTTGTATCTATTGGTTTTTCATAATTTAATGTTGCACGCACGATTTATTTTATAAACAACTGTTCAAAATTAAATATTACAGAATAAAATAATTAATACTAATATAAATTAATATTCCTGAATTGATACATCTCACATGATCAACTATATTTTACTTTGCTAAATCAATTTTTTAGGAAGGAAGTATGAGAAAAGTATTACGAGTTGAGCAGAGATTAATGTTGTCCTTTTTCTGTAAATTCACAACAAAATAATCAATTTTATTTGTAGTGGTGTACATCTGAAGAAATTAAAATTAAGAACTAAGTATATTCAATTTTGGTTGTTATTTCTATAGCATAGAAATTGTGTTGAATATTGCTTAATCTTGTACAATGACTAACGAAATCATGATAAGTCTTGTTTTAATATTGACAGAAATAAGATTAAGATCCAGTCATTCCTCAATCCATAGTTTGTTTAACCAGTAACGTAATGTATTAGTAACGAATAGTGATTGACGCTCGCCTTTTGTTTGGGTAATTTATGAAAAATGCGGTTATCTATGTGGGTCAAAAAATCCCACGCTTCGGTAATATCTATGAGAATGTGCGTTTTTGTGGAGGGAACTGGATTTATAAAGAAAACGGAAGCTTTCTGCCCTAGACCGCAAGAGAATAGATATAAACCACAGATTAACGTAAACTGATGCGTGAGTAATGTACATATTTTTGGTTTTCGTTTTTCTTTGCGTTATTATTTTAGTTCCGTCTGGAGATATGAAACCGAATTGAATTTACTATAGGTGTACTTATTTATATACATAAATTTTATGTCAGAAATATAAACAAGTTATTTGTTAATTATTAAGATATAATTTGATATTCTTACCAGTATCTTTATGTGGTGGCGAGGAGCCTGTTTCCAAACTGTGCGGCATAAAAACGATGCCTTGCATTTCGCAGTCAGCGTCTGTAAATAAATAAAAAATATATTAAGATACCTCCAAGTTATATTATATTTCACACTAATCAGATACCGCATATTCTAAAGTGAAGCACTTGTGTTTTTTTGTTCTTTTATAAAACGCTTTTCATTAAGCTCATCACGTAGTGAGTAACTGATTTCGCTCTATGGAATAGGTTTTCACTTCATTGTCCGGTGTAAATTTCTCTTTTGATTTTCGGCGACTACCAGACATCAACATGAGTGGAGAGATAATAGTTTTGCGTGCTATACCTACAAATACGTGAGACTACGCAGGACGTATGCATGTATATCTGGGGAACGGAACAAAATAAAAAAAAGGTGTCGAGATGTTCATGGGTGGGAGCTAATTTCGGCGATTATTCCGTGCTCATAAGCGTTGATATACGATTTTTTACAAGATACTCTCAGAAGTTACTTGTGATAGTTGAAAAAGCCGATGGTAGATAACAAACTAACGATTTTTATTGAAGTTGTTTGTTATCGTTGCAAGGTGTAAAACACTTATCAACATAATCGGCTTGAGATAGATATCGATCTATGCATGTACAACCTCTGCACTTGTATACTTACATCTTACTAGTATTTACAAATAGTACATTGCATTAACTACTTACAACTGAGATAAACAAGTCTAGCAACATTGCAAACGTTTAAAAGCGATTTGAAATATGAAAATATTTAAATTACATATTTTGTAATTTATTCCTAATGAATATTATACCGGGTGCGACATACGAGGTTACACGATGACACAACTTCACGCAATACCTCCAGTATTCTTTCCGTTCCAAAACAAGTGTCTAATTTCACAAAAAAAATGTGTAAAGGGATACAGAATGTGTATTTTCACAAGTAAACTATAATATAAAATAGGAAACATTCCAAAATTAACAATTTAATAACTGTAAGCTGTCAAGTTCGTGACGAGCTTCCCTGTAAACGCAGTTTATCCTAACTCATGTAAGGAAGTTTGTAATCATTGCCTTCTTTATAAAGGATCGTCAATTCCCATACATTTCTGCAATGTAATGAAAACATTGTCTAGTGTTGCCGCAGTTATTTCGTCCCATGCTTTATATATTAACGCTTTGTGTACAGTGATATAGTGATTGAATGACGTTAAAGAAACCTAAATCGAAGACGTTGAAATAGGGGCTGACAAATCATTTTTTATGTTCCACACGTTTTCAGTACTAGCGCGAACAACTTCCCCATCATGGCTTAGCATTATCTTTTTGGATTTTCATTGGCACGGTTCTACTACCAATTGGCCATTCTTTTATTCCGGGAATTAACTTCTCTGTAATTGTACGAATATACATTGATCAAGTAAGTTCGACCAGTGTAGTCATTAAACTACCACTTTGACGATTTCTTTAGTTTCTTTTTGCTGGTTCTCATACTGCAAAAGGCCAAATAGAAATTTTTCTATTAAAATCAGATTTTCAATGAGGATCGTACCGCGGTCGTGCAACAATGGCAAGGAACATAAAAGTTAGAAGTAATTTTCACTATTGTCAAGTAAAATTATTTTTCGTCTACGTGAATGTACCGCAACATTTCTTTAAATTCATTGGACGAGTCGGACAACATACTGCATACTATCTTGTAAGAAAGGTTATAACGTACTGGAAACTCTTTATGACGCCATGCATACTTCCTAGCGACTCATCAACTTTGGTATTCAGATCATACATAAGTGTTGATCTTTGTGATAACATTAAGGGTTATTTTGCGGTTTCCATGTACGTTTTCGTCCTGAATTTCAGTTTTCCTTGGATTCTACATTAGCTACTGGAGATCCGGAAGCATAACATACTTTTGCTCTATTCCAAATACTTACGATTAATGGTTTTTGGCAAAACGTTTAAATCCACACTGATGCGTTTAATGGTACCGTATTCTAGTTTCCCTTTGTCGAAGGGTTTTAGCAAAGATTGTAGAATTCCTTGCCACAGAACACCCTTATTCCTCCTTGCCAAAAATTACTTTGACAAATGTCAAACTTCAGGTGGCTGCTGGATTCTCTTCTTCCATGCTTAATTTAAATAACTACTGATTTAATTTAATTTCATTATTTCAATAATCTATTAAAAAATTAAAATTGGGCACTTGTTTTGGAGCGGAGGGAGTATGATATAATAGTTGACATGGCAACGGATGTCATCGGATGACCGTAATTCTATCTTGCATACCGTACATCCTTAGTGCTTTTCAATACCATATTACTGCTTTCCGATAACTTTTAAAATTCATTGAAATTTTGTTTTGTAGTTTTTCTTTTTTTACCTATAAATTCGTTAAAATCTTATAATGGTAATTTAGTAGTAAATACGTGAAAAATAAGTAAAATTATTATTTGCTCCTAACAAGAAAATAAAAGTAGTATAACAAAGGACATGAAGAAATATTAAATTTAAAAAACAATAAATAAAAATTAAAATGAAACCCATTTGCCTTGAGTAGCCATCGCATAGAGGAATCCGATATGCATATATCACTTGAAATGTTAGGAAATGACAAATTGGAATTAATTGTAATTGAAGCACATATTTACTAAAAGCAATTTCACGATTTGTGAAAGACGGTTTTAAATTATGTATGGAACAGGTGCTATCTATTTTATTTTTTAACAGATTATCTATTTTTTTGTTGAGGTATTTAGCTGGAAATAAGTCACATACTCTTTGAAGAGAGTTGATAGGGTAATACTACCTCATCATCATCTCTCCTCCACATACAGCGGAGCATTTTATGCCGTAAAGTATTTAAACTTTCATCTCAATCACCTTGCTTTCAACGACCGGTATCATTAGAAACCAAAGATCAGACTGCACGGATTTGCATTCTTTCGCTGGTGATTATTTCGCCTTACTACATCGCTGTTAGGTGTTATGGGGGAAGGTAGGAGAATATATGCCTCTCCACCGTTTACTTTGCTCAGATTAGGTCTGTGTACTAGTGATGGAACAAATATATGATTTCAAACATTCATGAAAGCGATTGCGAATGCAAATATCGATTTTTTGCCGAATGCAATCGAATCGTTCTTCTGTTTACAACTTGTTCTTTTTAATTCATGTTTAGTTTTGAGAGTTTATAAGTATAGACAAATTTAAATGCGAATATTTGCAAATGTGAGTATTTGTTACATCACTAGTTACATATCGACTAAATCTGACAACTTTTATTTTTGTCTGACTTTTAATACCAGTTTTGTTATACATTCAAAGTAACCTGTTTTAGAACTTTTCTCATATTTTACTAGTTTTGCAGCTCATGTTATTATTATATTTTTTTGGTATTCACTCTAAATTTTTATGATTTTGAAATATATATAACGTTACAGAAAGATAAGGACTGTAATATTCCTAATGTGGATGTGATCAAATATTTATCCTTTTATAGAATTTATTATTAGTTTACCACGTATTTATTTTGCAATATGTAGATAGCTATAAGTATTGTGTTTTTTGTTTTATTTGTTTCTGTTACAATGTTTCAGCAGTTAAAGAACTAACAAATATTAAAAAATGTAATAGAGGCTATTTAAAATTAGTTTTTTCAAGAGGTAGGTGAAAGATTCGATTAAGTGCATTATTTATGTGTGTTTTAAAGAAATTAGTATATCAAAATCAGAACACACAAATTACGGACTTTCATCAAGTATGGTTTAAAAAACAGCTCAGACGGGAAAAATTATGAAACTGTGTTAACTACTTAACTCTTTTTGATTGTGAGACCGAAAGCGAATTAAACATTATAGGAAGGAAAGTAACGCAAACACGGTTAGAAAGAATTTACATTATTCATGAAGTGTGCTTACCGTGTTTTATAGGTGTATTTAGTTGATAGGTTTATTAATTCCTATTTCACTTGACCGCATGGGTGAAGGCTTAACCAGCAAAGGGTTGGTCCGGTAGGGGCGTAAATTGTATATATTAAAAATATTATCATCTATCATTTAATTAAATAATGCACATATCTTCAGCCTAGATAACTATTGTTTGTATCTTAATAAATACACACGTTGGAGAAGTCCAATTAAATTACACAAATATTGCAACATTTCGATTAGGTATCTTTTTCTCAATAATTGCACCTGTTTGCTTTGGATGTTTTGAAAATACTTGATAGCTCCTTAATTAATTTCTGATATTTCTCCATTTAAAAGGAATAATAATGCAACAAAATAGTTATTGGCTTGCTTGCTTGTTTATTGTTAGGTGAAGCTTCTAAACTACAAATTATACTCCATTCATCTTGGGATAATTATGAATATGAAATACGAACACTTAATAAAATTGATGATATCGTTTATGGAAATCAAAAATAAAACAGGATTCAAAATCGAGCCCTGTATTACCCCAAACTCGGCAGATCTTATGGTTTTTAATGATTTGAATAATATCCCAACAAACTGTAGTCTATCGGCAAGTAAGGAAATAAATCATTTTCGGAAGTTCCAGCTTCTCCAAAAAAACACAATTATCGAGGCAATTAAAAGTGCGCGAAAGATCATAGAATATGCCAATGTACATCCATACATACATCTGATTAAGCGACTGTACAAAGTTGTTAATATAGATGGGACCCTCACTAGGTACATTATTAAATCTGAAATATTGTTATTGTTAACTTCAAAACTGATTTACTCGCTCGTTAAAAATCCCAACCAGCACGAAATAGTTGAATAAATATACCTATAATTTATACCAATTGTTTAATAATCGATGTCCAGGTTTATTTGTCTTTATTCGGTTTATATAGTTAGGTTCTTAAGCATGGTAAACAGTAAGATGTTTATCTCACACTTATTTATTGATGTATATCCAAATTTTGTCAAATGTTATTATTACAAAAAACAAAACAACAACCCTGCTTAACCGAACGCAGGTTGCCACGATTGAGCGTCATTACAGCAACCAATAGACCATCAAACGTGATCAAAATACGTATCATGCCCTAGCTTGGTAATGATTGTATTTGATGTGTATAAAAAATTATGTTTGTGAACAAAGGTTACGAGTTGCTTACAATGTAATGTGTAATGTATGTCCTATTAGATTAGATTAGATCTAATTAGGGTTACTTTATTGTGCCCCCTTACATCAGCTATGAGCTGCTAGGGTTTGCCCGCACTTATAGCTCCCCATCCAGTTTGAGAGCTTTAATAAGTTGCAATAGCTGTGATGGTTTCAGAGAGGGTATTTCTCCCTCGTCTATGACATTTTTACCAAGATGGTTGGCACGAGTTTCTGTGATAGCAGTGCAGTTGCATATTAGACTTTCACCTTTCGCCTTACAAAACCTGCAATCGCTATTCTGTTTGATACCCATCCTTGTCATGTGTTCCCCAAGGGGACAATGCCCTGTAAGAAAACCTGTAAGGATACGTAGTCTGTTTCTGCTTAGTGTTAGCATGGTCTTTGCTCTTTTCTTACTGTAATTTCCAAGGAATATCTTGGAATGTCTCAGACCAGGGATATTCTCTCAGAGGGAAGCTCTGAACTTCTCCTCCCTGTCTTTGAGTTCCTTTTTGTAGGTGCTCATCCCTATGCCGAAGAACGGCTCTGGTCCCACAAACGAAGTTCCGGCGGCCCTCCTTGCTAATAGATTAGCTTCCTCGTTGCCGCTGACTTCAGTATGTCCTGGTACCCAGCATAGCGCAACTTTGTTTTCTTTGCCTAGGTTATTTAGTCTGCCAAGACATTCCCAGACTAATTTCAAACTGATAATATTAGAGCTCAGTGCCATTATGGCTGCTTGGCTATCGCAGAAAATTGTGATGCTCAGCTTCCGATAGTTCCTGGCAAGGTTCAATTGAGCACATCCTCCAATTGCATTAAAGTCCTGCCCTATGCTCTCCTCTTTAAAATTATTTCTACATGTTTCCTTTTATCTGGCAGAGATAACTTGCTAATTTTTGGAAGAATTAATACCTTTTGGACCCCCACATTCTTATCAAAATAGGATATGATGTCAGCAGCACTAATATGAAAGCCAGCAAAGTACGCCATTCTAATGACCTTATGTGTTGCAACTTTTTTCAAGTTCATGGGATGCATTTACTGCATCCGTCAGGTCATTTTTCCTATAGAAACGGCTTTCAAATGTAGAAATTTGTGATAGGTATGTATATATATGACTAGAAAACAATTTCAAGCCATTGATAAACGAAAAGTGTTTAATTAATTTAGTACTAGAATCTTTGACATTTGCCAGTAAAAGTATACAATTTAAGAAAATGCACGATACACGTTGCAACTGCAGAAATAGCGAATTCTCATTATAGACACGTTGAAAAATTCGCTGAGACAGTTCGCAGAGGTCTTGGTGTTTTTTGTCAGTATGGATCACCTTCTTGCAAAGCCATTGTAAAAGTAATCTGGTGTATCTGCAGGTATATAGCTAAGAGTTTCACTAAGCATCTGTGTTCGTTGGCAGAAATGGATCGAAATTCGAATAAGAACTCTTTTTTTTTTATTAATCTCAAACAGAGATCGAGTTGTTATTCATCGGCCTTAACAAAGCAAATAGATATCGGGAAATACAGATGCCCAGCAAGCTGGCAGATGAATTTTAACGGTGTTATAGTCGCGCGTTGGGGAGATATGCGGGTCGGATAGAGAAGACGAGAAACTACGCGCGACGCGGTAAATAAAAATTTCGTATAATAGGCGTCCAAAAGGAGCATATGCCGGGTACACCTGCCTCCTCATCAGGATACCGAAATAACACCTGCTTGGCGCGTGCCCCTCTTCCTACAGCACACCACATTCGTACATACTACTGCCGTACGAATGAATAGCCGCGTACTGAACTTAAATGAAAGAGTAGAGAGCGCGTGTACGGAGCACGCCGTCGACTAGCTTGTAAAGTACCTAAGCTTTCAAAAGTGGAAAGCAACAGCAAATGTTGCGTAATGCCGCAAGCAAGACGGCCGGCGCACTAAAACGTTTCATGCTCTTCAAAAATTTGAGCGTGAAACGACTGGTAGGTAGACACGAACGTGTTATGTTCGAATTGGTCGATCGGTGAGATTTATTTGATAATTAATTGCGGGTTTTATTACTGCTGCTTACATGGAAATGAGCATTTGTTTTGGGGATTGCTTTTTGTAATTGCCTAGTGAAATTTTCCAATTCAATTTGAGGTAAATTATAAATTATTTATTTCATTTTCATTCTTGTTCAATAACCTTGAAAATTAGATACACAGTTAATAGTTCTTGGATGATCAAAAACTCTTTGGATTATGGTTGGCCATGGATTTGACAAGCTCTCGACATATTATTTATTTTAATGTTTTTTTACATTTACTTGACAGCTTCCAAGTCAACAGATTAATCATTGAAAATGTTTCAAACAGAACATAAAGTATCTACTTATTTAGTATTAAATCATATTACAGTAGGTTCCTTTAAATAGTCCTAATATAGGTGTTTGGGTTGCAATGTCGCGCAGACGAATAATTGAGCCATTATTTTTTTCAAGAAACCATAACTGCTGAAAGATATCGCAATAAAATACTTGAGCCTTTCATCAATCAATCGCACTTGGATATAGATGATGCACCTTTTATATGGTTTATATTTATTTCTTTTTAGAATTCTAAGTGAACGAACCCAAGTTGTAAAGTATATTTGGCGGCTTGATATTTTTGGATTTTCCACAACAGCTACTAAAACGTTAATAGCACCATCTTCTCCTTCTTTAGAAAACTTTTTTTGGTTATGGTTTGTCGAAGGATCCATAATTAATTAAGTTTTCCTTCAGAGTACCATATAATCTGCAATTGGGTTGAATTCCAGCCGGGCAGCGATTAAAAGCATCAGCGTTATGTTTATGTGATTCAATGTAGCCCTCCAACATACACATTTTAAAAATTTTCAATTTCATTTCAACACGCATAAGAGATATAACACACCTTTGATTTTAACACAAGAATCGACTGTTGTTCCCTGTCATGGCCTACTAGACGATAGTTTTTAAATAAAAATTTCAAATAATTAGTTGTTTTATATTTATTAGATAACTGGTAGAAATCGACCCCATAAGCTATATTAAAAAAAAAAAAAGAAAACACCTAACTGTGCCATTGCCTTCCAGGATTTACAGTAAAAAAAAATCAACTTTATGCTGCAGGCCATAAACGAATGCATAAAATAACAATGTGATTAGATATTCGATTCTACTCATAAAAGTGACTTAATAATGTTAAAATGTTTTTTCGTATCGTTAAAGACAATCGAGTTATTAGTCATTCTCAAAAAAAAAATAAAAACTCGCTGTGACTCAAGCTAGCTATGAAAAGAATGCAAGTATTTTAAATAATTTTATGTTTAACAAAAGTTAATAATGATCTTCATGTTGTTCAGAAAAGTTTTTTGAATAATTAGAATGTCATGCTTCAAAAATTTATTTGGAAATGTAAATGTATCGGCTGGGGTCGACCTCTGGAATCATCTTTAGGTTAGTTTTCCTCAGGGAACAATGAATAGCTTTAAATGATTACTCTAAATAGCTAAATGAATGACCATTTTTTAAAATAAAAAAAAAAACTGTGAGCATTTTCTCATAATCTTTCTATGCATGTTCACTTTTTTCTGGCTCTAAATTAAAACAAAAGGTCCAGGGAATAAATATTAATTAGTTATCGTTTAGTATTCGTAAGTTTCATTTGCTTTTCTTGAGAAAAACAGGAACATGAATGAATTTTTCGACATATTGCAAACTATTCATGTTTTTAAGAATAATCTGAAAGCAGATTTCCTGGAGGTTTCACTTGTTCTAACCATAAAATAAACCCCTTTTGAATTATTGATGCCTATTTGAATAATTCAAAAGGGGTCATTTTATTGGCTATTGACAAAAATTAATGTAGACCGCTTCTTATAACAATAAGCGGGCTTGAGAACCATTAATTCAAGAAGAGTTCTGCTTTAAAATAAGTAGTAGAAAACAAAATTGATTCATTAGTGGATGTAACGATTATTAAAATAACGATACATTTGATGCTCTAACCTCGTACATAAGTACCTATAGATATAAATAACTTCAAATAAGTTTGTTGGAAGATTTCAAAAACGCACACACCATAACTAACACTAAATGGTTCGGAAATCGGACTTTCCTTCGTTTGTAGTAATCAAGTTAATAAGCGCACATTAGATCGAAATGCATGTATATATATATTTTTTCTTCAAAGAGCGCATCTGCGTGTACCTGAAGTGTACTGGATATGTCTGCGAAGGTAAGAGACAATATAACAATATAACCACAATTGCGTGACCAAAAACAGTCTAATGAAATCTTTCTCTCTCTGAAATGCTTCATCTTTAGCGACCGGAACGGCAGTCTCATTATTCTACTAATCTTATAATAAAAAGTTAACATCACGTAGGTACCTTGTCTCCGCAACGATCTCTTTAGAGACGTAACTAGAAAACATGTGCGCAGTAAAGAAACACATTGCGACGTAATATCTTTTTCTATATACATACGTCTAAATATCTAGGTATTACGAGGCAATTAAGATTTTTTAAAATTATTGTCTAATTAGCCTAATCATCGAAATTTAAATGATGAATTGGTAAAAAATAAATACTTAGTCAATTATTTTTGCATGTGCTTGTTACTTAATTATAGAAATTTAAAATTTTTTCTATAATATTTTGAAATCCAAGCAGTTACTTCCTAAAATGACAGTTGCTTCAAAATGTTTAACTTTTGTAATAGGAAGATTTTTACAATTAATACAGATACTCTCAGATGTATTAGATGCCTATATTTTTTGCGAATAATCAAAATAAGGTGAGTTCAAAATAAAACTCTTAATTTAAATGCGTTATAAATAGTATTTTAATAAAGAATCTTAATAATTTGTCGCATTTCTGTAAGTTTTTAATACAGTTGCAATACTTTTTCCAGTGCGCAAGAAACTGACGTCTCAGAAAGGTGAACATGCATAAAAATTTAATATATCTAGGAAAAGTATCTATAAAAACTGTTGTAAAATCATAAAAACGAAATTAATGGCAAATCATACAGATGACATTTGAGCATAGCTGTGTGTACACTCAGTAACACATTTAATTCAAGTAGAAAAGTAAAAAAAAAAAAAATACAGCTATGCTCAAAAGTAATAGACATCTACAATTTTTTGACCCCAATGAAATTTTGAGGATTTAAAAACCTGTTTATCTTTGACTATAATCTATTTTCCTTACTTTAGGTTGAAGTTAGTTGAATAGGTATATCATATACCTTTCTACAGAAGCATGTGCTTTAAGTTACGTGTGAAATAATAAAAAATAACGTTCGGAGATTAGGATTCGTTGAAATTTACAAAATACATTTTTTAAATTTTGTTTATTGCGTTAAAATTCTTTCTGAATTGAATAGTTTAAATCGTAAAACGTATTTGGTAATGTTGAAGATTGTGATAGGTAAAATAAAGTCGTATTATTTTGCAATTTACAATTTGAAAATGAAACAGGTATTATATAGAGCATGTGGAGACAAAGATATTTTTGAATTACGCAGATATATAGATATTCTGTGAAACATTTAAGGGAGAGATGTTTGTCTAATATTGGAAACAAAGTGGTTAGAGAAAAATCTCCGGTTCGGTAAAACCAAAATGAAATTTGAAGAATTATTGAAAGAAAACTCAAGGAAGTTGTATATTGTTGTAAAGAAAACAAGACGAAATCGAAACGCAGAAACCATCAAAATATAGAGCAAAATGCCTATTGTCAGCGTACAAAATTTCAAAGTTTAAGATCAATTCAGCGCTAGAGTTGTATTATGTCGATCATTCTGCATACCGTAAAACGAAGTGGCCTGAAAGAAAACTTGCATACGAAGTGACATTTTTTTGGTAATCTACAGAAGTTTGTGACGAGACTATTTCTAATGTATAGAAAAATAAATTTAGGGCTACATACAAGCTGCATAGAATTGATGAGAGTTTAGACTATGGGCAGGTTTAGCACGTAAGTAAGGAAATTAATTATTTTATAATTTACTGAACACTTTATGTTAACCTGTGCATGCTGTAAGAATGAAAAGGCTGCAACATTTTTTTCGTGCTGCCACATTATAAGGCAATGACAACAGAACTTCAAATTCTTTTTATACTAACAGTTTACTTGTTTTTGACATTGCATAGGTGACTTGAAAAATCATGCCATGAAAATATAAAAGGCTGCCTCATATTATGTTCATACATATTGTAATTACTATAAAGGTTTATTTTTGTTTTAAATGTTTTAACCATCATTTTTTCCCAAAAGCGGTTTGTCTTCTTTCAAAAAAGTTTTCAAAAACATTTTTTTTTCATAAATTTCACTACTTTTTTTTACAGTAATCAAGTCTAAATTGATTGTGTAACATGCCTAAACCCTATGTGGCAGTTTAGTACCATCTAGTGACATTCATCACCACTGCTTCCAAATGTTTCCTTGTGCGATCAACCGATGGTGCTTTGAATCTTCCATCAGCAATAGCTAACCCAGGACGGTTATGAGAATCTGCAATCGAAGTTGGAATCTTGCAAAATCCAACCTCACAATTGAGGTAATGATTTCAGAAACAACTTGGACAAATTAAATTAAATGAAGAATTGGGAGGAGTGGCAATAATAAAATAAAAAAATCTAAGGGTTATACAAAATTTTGGCTCCCCTGAAAAGTAGTGGTGATGGTTCCTTGAGACGGAAAATGAAATTAACAAACGACTAAATACTTATAACAAGAACGATGGCCAATGTCACATGCACCTCTATATTTCCTATGAAAAGGTTGATAGCGATTACGTCGATCTTTAAAACGAAACTAAGAACGATTCGATAATTTGTAACAATTAAATAGCAATAGTGCTAAGAAGACTGCAGTGTAAATAGGTCGCATAACTAGGCCCAATTTTATAATTCTAAATAAGACTTTTACGGGCTTAATTCATTAGGACTAAGAAGTTCCTTTTGACGTAACTCACACGTGTTATAATTAACTATAACAGGTATACACCTAACACTTTATTCTTTCCCATTCCAATCGTTTGTTAGTGCAGTTCCAATAATTTCCATTGGATCATGTTACATTGTTTTCGCAGACGATGCCGTGCATCGGGTACAGATATTGAATTCAATTCTAGTCAGTCTATCGGTCGTAAAGCTGCGAAGTATCCGAGAATTTCTTGATACCGTCAATACTGTCACCGCAGAAGTATTCTGCATTCACGTTAAGGATAAGTGACACGTTAGTGAACGCGACATTTCAAACACAGGCACGCCAATCTGACATATGTATATAGACGCAAACATAAAACAATTCCCTATACCGCCGTACACTTCCATACATATGTACTTATGTGCGTATGTATGAGTGATAAACGGTGATAAAAAAAGAGCGTGAAACATGAAGATTCGACGTCAAGGAGAGCACATACATACGATATTTTATCTCTTCACAAAGTATGTAAAACTTCTACGTCGGTTTTATGTTAACACTTTTAGGAATCCTTATCGTATACGTGTTACTGTGTTTTTATTATTTCTAAATAGAAATGGCCGCCTCACAATCAGTTTCATGGAAAAGGGAGGAAACTTGTGGTGTTTGGGGTAATAATAAAATGCGTCCGAAGCAGGGTTTGAATTATATTATATCTAATTTCTTATTTAAATCTTATAAATTTTCATTTTTAGATTAAGATATAACAGATTGGTTCTTATTTTTCAAGTTTAGAATTTTCACAACAACCGGGAACTTTCCAGTTTCGTACTTTCTTATAATGTATAAAAAAAAGTACAAAATTTTAGATTTGCACAGAGAAAAAGAATTCTTTAAATTACAGAACCACTTTCTTCAGTCAATACATACATTTCTTTTAATTCAAAATAATACCATTTCATGGAAAGAAATATATATTAACTGACAGAAATGATTCCTTTAAATAACGACAAAGAAGTATTTCTTTGAATTTTTTTTATCTGTGTATTGGTCCATTAGTAAACGTGTAGCATAAATTTAATTTTTTCTTTTGTAAACAGCTTTTGAATATAAAACCCACGGTATTGGCAACAAAAAAAAAAAGAAGTAAATATTATTTATATCATTGAATCTCCTGAATGATTATTCGAATTGTTTCAGAATAAAAAACTAAATTATTTATTTATTTTTTAAAACCAAAACATGGTCATTTACTCATAATATTCCCTTTAACCTTAAACGCTCAGTGATAACACTGATATTCTGTTAAGTACATCTTGTTTTACGTATATAATTATCGTCAGATCAAAAAGTCTTTGGATTGCGATAACCATGGAAGGTAAAACTATCTATAGAATTATTTACTTCTACTGCTCGTAGCTTCTCGCTAATGTCACGCAACACACAACAAAGATAAAATCTGTTTTAGGTTATGTTAACTAGTCCATTTCTGTATTATTTGTTTACATTTATAAAGAAAATAGGTACAATATACAAATTTCCAAAAATACTAATAACTAATCAAAATAATGAGGTTCATTATAGCAAAAAAGAAAATTAAATCAAGTAGGTATAAGAAATTATAAAAGATGTTGAAAATGTCTTCCTTCTTTTTGAATACATTATTTAAAATTCGAGTGAAAAGATCAGATGGCACCGAGATATTGTTGAAAAGTGTCGTTTCAACAATACCTAATTCCACAATATCATTAAAAAAAATCTTTTATTGTAGTTCAATTTTTTGTTCTAAAATATTCAAAAAATCAATCAATATTTATACATATTAATTCCTGATTTTGATTATAATTTCTCGTTACGATATGCATTTCCTGCTGGAAAAGTTAGAACACCCGTAACTTTTAATGGTAATTTATTTTTTTGGCCTTTCTTCAATTTCTTCCTCAGTACTTTTTATTTTTAATAGATTTACTAGGTTTATTTTTAATATTTATCAACACGACAATCAAATAGCAAAGGAAAATGATGTAATGTTATCCTATACAGCATAAGTGATCGAGATGTTACACTTCTGCAGTTTACTTACAAGTTAAAACTTCTTTATGTATTAATATTATTTTTTTAAATATAAGCAGTTTCTGAATTAAACATATCAGCAGAGATCGGTTGTCATACTTTAATGGGCCCAGATGCAAATATTTGAAATATGTAACTTTTTTAACTTAAAAATGCGTGAATTTTTAAATGACCCGATTTATAACAAATTACCATAACTATTTATTCACTTAAAACAAAATGTGCTATAATATAATTTAAGTGTTTTTTATTACGAGTTAAAAGTTAGAGAGAAAATAGTAGGTAAATGACAAATTTTGGTTTTAAAATCATTTACAAAGTTATATTTTTCATTCTGAAACGCTCTTAATAACAATTTAAATAGAGAATTTTAATATTTAATTACCCTTTGTGTAATTGCAATATCATCGGTTTCATACCTAAAAATTCTTAATATTTTAACAACAAAATAAGAAATATATGGAACTATAAAAGACTTAAAAAATAATAAAAAAGTGCAGGAGAAAGTGAAATTTCTGCAGTATTAATCCAAGGAGGATAAAAATTTTAACAGAAAATAGGTCACTTGATACCAAGAGTGTGGAAAGAAGAAAGAATGCCTAAAGATAGTAGTATCGCACTTATTTGCCCAATTTACAAGAATGAAGATGCAATGCAAAAATTAAAGTGGATTTGCACTTTTAGACATAGTATACAAAATTGTTGCCAGGTTAATACGGAAAAGACTAGAGGAATATGAGAACTGGTTGGTAAGGGTATCAAGAAAGTTTCAGATGTGTGATCAGTTTTTGCATTAAAACAAATCTAAAGTAACAGCTACTAACAAAACTTAGACCTGCATATGCTCTTTATTGACTTCAAATAGGCATATGACTCAATCTCCAGAGAAAGATTGTATGAACCACTGGCAATATTAGAAATTCCAAAGAAAATAATAACCCTTGTGGAAATGACACTAAGGGAAACAAGAAATACAATTTTGATAGCAACTAGCGTAACGTGGGCAATGTCAAAGAAAGACGAACAAAAATCGAAAATTTGGGAAAGAAAAATGTTGAGAAAAATATTAGTAGATGTAAAAACAACAGAAGGAGAATGGAGAACACGCACAAAGAGGTGATAGACTTGTACAGGAAAACCAGAATAATGCAAAAGGTGCGAGCACACAAAAACGAGATGATTAGGACATACTACTCGAATGCTGCAGAAAAGAATTGTTAAAAAAGTTTTGCATGAAAGAGATGGTGTGAGAAGGAAAAGAAGTAGGCGAAAGTGAAAGCGGATATATGTGACATAGGAACATACAAGTGGGATGAGGCAATATAAGACCGGAAAAAGTGGAAACAAATATTGAAGAAAATAGAAGGACAGGAGTTTCAAGGCCTGTAGCACTAATATATGTTGTTAGGTATTTTTGTCCTGTGATGGGTGGAGACTGTGGCTTGAAAACTATAACAAAAATCCAAAAGAAAAAGTGAAAAAATCCCTTACCACAAAAATTAAAGATACAAATCTAAATACGTATTTCGGCAACTAAGTTGCCATCTTCAGTAGAAAACAAGTGAAGAGCAGTGTTAAACTTAGTGTTTTCGGCTAAGGTAAACCTTGGAAGATATGCTCTTCACCAAATCACCAGTGGAATAACACCATATCACCCTTTTTGTGAACGGGAATCACTTTGTTAGTTTTTAAACAATTCGGAAAAATTCCTGTCAAAAAAGATTCATTTATAATGTGTGCGAGTGGTGATGAGGTGTAATGTATACAACATTTAATTACATTTGTAGGAATTCATCATAGCCTGCCGTTTTCGAGTTATTTAAATCTGATACAGTGTTTATTATTTCAATTTCAAGAACGGGTTCCAAATATATAGTTTGATTGCACGTTGATGAGGGTGTACTTTTGTCAGAGTTTGAAGAGACACTGGAATCTTTTGAGAAATAAGTAATGAAGCCGATAGCCATGTCGGTCGTATTTGTCAAAATAGAATCATTTGCTTTTAGTTGTTTAGGCAAGTTTCGTTTCGAAGCAGCTCTTACAGTATTATTGATAATATTCCAAACAGCTTTTGATTTGTTTTGGGCGACAGCAATTTTCCTGGTATTTTCCATTTTCTTTGACAATGCAATTACTTGCTTGTATATAGACTTGTATTTATTATAGTAATCTAGGTTAATTAGGTAATATAGGTAATATGGCTGATACTTTCTGATATATTAGTGAAATAAACAAAACTGGGGAGTTCTGATTTAAATGCGTCAACTTTTATTTTTTATTCTATGAATAATATCCTATAGGCAGACATTTTAAATCACTTTATTTTGAGTTACGAATATATTAGAATTGTTGGTAAAAATTGATGAATAATGAATATGCACATTGGAAACTGTTGTAAACAATAAGGAAATTTAGCGAATTCGTTTGAAACGTTCGTGAATTTTTTCTGTGTTCTACTTAATAATTGCATAAACACGCGAGTCCGAATCGTTATGATACAAGCTACTGGCATAATAATATCCACGCTTTCTTAACTTGAGATGATGATACTTGGAGATTCGCGCAGTCAGCCGGGCGAGAACTCGCATCTATAACAATTTACCTAGTAAAAGTATCCAATTATTAGTAATTGGCCGAAATTTATGCGTTACGCAACCGTTTTATGGCACTTTTTCACATTTATAATATGTCTATTAAGTAATGTTAATGATCGGGAAGGGGGCAGATGATGGAATTATCCGCCTATACATCAGAAGTGTACGCAAAAGCGGCTGGATGTATATATTTACGCCTTTAGGTTTATTTATGTCGAATTGGAACATTCTGATTGCGCTAAATAATAATGCGCAACAAAGTTGCTGGTACAATGAATAGAATTATACCTAGCTATACATATACGGGAATAATCGTGAATGACCATGATTTGTGTCTTATTTAGTGCACTTTTAATATCGAATAGTGCGAGCTTTAGTGTCGCAAAAGAATGCAGCACGTTATATACAAATATGTTTCTCTCACGTGATTAACGAGTCGTGCGAAATAATATAAATATAATAACTTGTACATACAAATGCCGAATAAAAACATTGAAAAGGCCAGACGATTACCTATAATGGGTAGGACATTTGGAAAAAATGAACGAAGAAGTGATAGTGAACGCTATAAATTGGAAAGAATTAAAGATTTATAAGAGAAACAGATAACAAGTTGATAAATTAAAATTAGAAACTAAGCGATAAGAATCAATGCATTCATTTGAACATTTAGTTTAATCCTTCATCTTTGTTTTATTTTTTAATCCTTTCCCCTACATTTTTGTTATTTAACCTTATGGTAGTAGTATAGAGATCAGTCCAACACAACAGGGTTAAGCGTATTCCACATTTTGACATTGAATTTGTTTGTGTAAATACTTTGTCTCGCATATTATATTATAACATCTATATCTATATTACTTACAATTAGATATTTGCGTAATCTATTTTAAATTTTGCTTGCGAACGCTGAAGTAACACCGCTCGCAATTTATTGTACAATACTCTCATTCCTCGGCTTCAGTTCTTGTCTGAAACAAGGTTAATTTTTGCCTGAAACTGAATTGTCGCACTGTAAATGACACCTACCACACTTTAATGTAAATAACTATTAATTTTCATAACTTCGTTCTAATTTAATAAAATACATGTTCTTTACTAACTAAAAGTTATTGTAGCTATCAGAAGTGAAAAGTCAATTGCATCATTTTTGTTAGTGTCGATAGGTTGTCATTCGCGATTTTGCGTTTTAGACTTTTAGATTTGACATGGATTTGACATTAGTTTGGTCTAATAGGGAATTCAGGGAATTATATGGTATGGTTGAACAATGGAACGAAGAAATAAATTAAAAAAATAAAAAATAATAGTCTCTTCATCGAACCTTTACTTCGTTTCGATGCTTCATTGATGATACAAGTAAATCAGAACTTGGTTCACATTGAAAGTTAGGTGACTACCCTGTTTAACGATAATAAATAAATTTAACTATTGCACTTTGCAATTATTTTTAAATACATTTTTTCTTTGTCTTTGTTTATATATTTCTTTATAGTTGTTAAACAGCTGTAAGTACCTGTGGGTGCCTCTAAGATGGTGCACGACGTAAATGAGATTTTACATATGGGTGCCGTGGGTTCAAAAGTACTTCTATGGCTGATAGTCTAGTGGCATTGCACACTTGGCTATTAGTCGTGAGGTCTAGGGTTCAAATCTCACTCTGGTCTATTACGATAACCGTTTTTTTCTGGGGTCATAATGATGATTAGGAGGGAGATTTGGCTCTGCAGGGGTGCCTGATAAGCACTTGCTGCTTGGGCTTAAATAAAAAAAAAACGTTTTATGAGTTCTCTATGGTATTTTTTCTGATTTGTACATTAACCGCCCCTTTTGACAAAAAATAATAATTTTGGTAATTCAGGGAATTATATGGTAGGTTGGTCACACTGATATTTCAAGATTAGTACTAAATTCAAACTTGAACAATTGAATCTTGACATTATTATTGTAGTTGATATTTTACTAGGGAATTATTGTTTTAAAATGAGTTCTGGTTGTACTCCATGCACCTGAAATTTGATAAAAGGACTCATTAAAATCAAACGGTCTCTTTATTTTTCAAATAATAAAACATTTCTTGATTTAATACTTAACACTATAATTTATTACATTAATAATCATTATTCATATAGCCCTAACCTCAAATTGATAAACT
The DNA here is from genome assembly GCA_949128085.1 of Cetonia aurata. NCBI lineage: Eukaryota > Metazoa > Arthropoda > Insecta > Coleoptera > Scarabaeidae > Cetonia > Cetonia aurata. The sequence continues at coordinate 47,637,714 of OX421883.1, read as the reverse complement.
GCCAGAAGATTGACAAGTAATCCTAATAACCTCAGATAGCAGTGTGGCCAACATGAGATATTCCGGTAAAAGTTCCTTATAAAACTCAACTGTCTTGCGCATATTATACAGTGCAATAAAATCTGTAAATGATTTCTCGGTAGTGATGGGCATAATCTCCCAAAAATTGTAAAAAAGCTCACTATTTCTCGGTGACAAGGTCGTTAGACTCATCGATTTACCTGTATTTGACCGTACTATTATTTGTTATCAACTCATCGCCATCAAATGAAAATCTACTATGTGATTCAAAATGATTGTCGTAAGAAAAAAACTGTTTTCCGGAAAAATTTATCTATACTTATTACCAATTTAATGAGTGAAGTAAGCTACATACAAATGTCATACATTAAATCAATTTTCTTGACATTTAGCGACATTGGTGTACGTGTTGTATTATCCTTCGTTTATTTATCTTATAATTTTTTCAAACCGTTTATATTTACATCTAATATAAATGATGAAACAAACATTTTTGTTATACTAAGGAGTGTATTGTTTATGATTATTTTTTTATAATTGATGATTATTTTTTTATAATTCAGCTAGTTATATATAATGACTAATACCTGCGTAATAAAATACATAATAAAATCGTGAATTAAATGATTTTCTTTGTCTTTATTTGAGTAAAATCGTAAGAAAGATAAGAACCAAATCTTCATTTGTAGGTATTAGTAATGTGGTAGAAAATTACAGCCTTCTCTGGAGTTCCCATTTCAATTTTTAATTTCATTGTCATGTCAGCTGTTCAGTTTTAGCCTTGCTTTTAGCTGTAGCAATTAATCGTGTTGCTCTCTTACATATATATCCCTTTTCTGATTTTTAAAATTTAGATATTTTCTTTTAATCTATTAATCTGCAAAAATAAAAAAATATTCGCTGATGGGATACAGACGTTATTTTAAGGAATACATATTTAAAAATAGAACTGGGAGAACGATAATAAGTAAAATTCATGTTCAAAGGTCTCGAATTGTATCACCATACACACGCGTTAATTTCAAAATATGCAGAAAATACTTTGAAATAGATCTTTGCTGTTAGACTAACCAAAAAAAAACTTACGTTTTGAATTAAATAGTGAATTACTTTTAGGTGTCTACCCACTGCATAAGCATTTGATAAATTACCTATGCTTTTCACATTTTTAGCAATCAAATAACGTGGGTCATTTCTTTGAAATTATGTAAGCTTGTTTACGATAAAGAGTAAAATACGTTTGAATACATGCGCGAACTACACAACTACTTTGCTTGATATACACTTTTGGTAAAATTAAATAAGGCTAGTCACGGCCGTCACATTATAATTTTAAAGAAAATTATTTTGAATAATTAATAAGAACTAAAAAGAACGTGTAATATTTTGTCATATATCGAACATAAGGGCATATTTTTTTTAACTTCATAAGTTTATGATTGAAAAGCTCCTTCCTTCAACAACAGAGGATGCTAAAAGGCAAAAGTTTCACTCAAATCTGCTACCGGTTACAGTGGGGCTGCCCCAGGGCGCCGTATTGTCCCCGGTCTTATTTTCACTTTTTATTAACGATCTTGCCTCCTTTCTGCAAGAATATAAACTAATAATGTACGCGGACGATATCACTGTTTTAATAAATGACCAGACTAATCTCATCCAAGATAAAACCAATTTGATGCTGTCCCTATTGAATAAATGGTTCGTTTCAAATAAACTATTCTTAAATATTTCCAAGACTAAATATATTACCTTTAGCACTAATCCGGCGAATGCCTCGCTTCAATTTCATGTTCACATAGGAAATAGCACAATTGGGAATATACCATCAATTAAATCTCTAGGTATAACGTTATCATCCAACTTAAAGTGGTACAATCATATACAGCAAGTAAACTCCTCTATCTCAAGATCGATTTATAAGCTTAGACATCTAAAAAATATAGTAAGTTTGGAAGTACTAAAAATGGTTTATATGACTGAGATCGAATCGCGCTTACGATACGGCGTAATTGTGTGGGGTTCTAGTACGGATGTTACTAGAATCTTGTTAACTCAAAAACAAGCTCTTCGTGTAATGACTGGTGTATCGCGAACTGTCTCCTGTCGGCCGTTATTTCGGGAACTTAAATTGTTGACAGTTGTGTCGCTTTATATATTGGAAGTCTCCCTATATATTCACAAAAACAAGCGTGAGTTGTTTCAAACTAACAACACGTCTCATAGTTATAATATAAGAAATACAGAGATACACCTACCAAACCACAGACTAACTTTAACGGCTAAGAGCTTAGTCTGTATGGGCATTAAGATTTACAATAACCTTTCTTCCGAATTAAAAAAATTACCTTTTACTCATTTAAAATAAAGTTGAAACATGATTTATTAAACAAACCGTATTACAGTTTGTACGAATTTTTTAATAAAAGCACAATTTAAATTATATTTACACTGTATTATTATTATTTATTAAGTTGTTATTATTTGTCATTATTTGTCATTCATTTATTAGCTAAGGTTCTGTTCTTTTCTTTGACTATTTTTCTATTGTGTATGTATGTACTTCATTTGAAAATAAACTTACTTACTTACTTACTTACTTACTTCTTTGAAGTTTGTTAAAAATAATAAGCAACCCAAGTAAGTGGATTGCCATAACTTTTAATTCAAGAAAATGTATACACTTCAAAATGTGCTTCTCTGATACGAAATATTAAGACACCAAAAAAAAAAAAAAATTGCCAGTTGTCCTCGGTCATCCTTATATGTGATACACTGTTGCTTTGAGTCATGTTGTTTGACGAAAGGTTAATAATTACATAGTTGAAAATAGATATGCTAATATAATGTATTTATTCCGTTTGCGTAATTGAGGGACTTAGATGAAACAGTTTACTTCCACATTAAATTAAAGTTGATTTATTTACCTATATTTTCCAATAAGTAACGTCTTTAGGATGCTTTACACAATCATCAAATTTAATATATGTACATTTTAATCATAATCTTAGAATTCTATTTGTACCTAATGAAACCTATCCGCTTTTGGGACGTATAGATAGCGTTGCAGCGCTTAATAAACATATGGTACTTTATATAATAAAAAAGATTGTGTGAGGGAGATAACAATGAGAAGACAATGCAATTGTTATACGTGAGATTCATACATAAATTGATTCCAAGTCGAGTTTTCGTAATTTCACACTTAAAATTGCGGCTCATCTCGGAAGAGTATCTGTCAACGATTTTATCGGACTTTTCTCAACGCAACAGGGATTTTCCTACAGTCAGTATTTTCCGAAACCGCCTCGGGCGACTCATACGTACCTCGAGAATATAAATCATCATCATCGGGACGTGTTTACCGTTGTTGTTAAATCAATATGGTGGTCTGAAATTCTCAGAAGCCGCGGGAAGGTAGAGGATCTCCGACGGATTTGTTTCCTTCGCGTTTCGATATTGTTTCCTTTTAATGTTCGCGCTCAATAGATAATTCGCGGAACTGGCGGGTCTTTTGTTGCCCTCCGCCTCGCCCGCCTGCCGCGTTTCGTGTCATTGGAAACTTTGATGTAATTACCGCATACGGGTTCGTTCGTGCATATTATCTGGGTTTACGTATGCGCGAGATCTACTTCTGCGAATTGAATTTAAGGTGTTTATGTTATCGTTCGATACCTATCTGAAACGTCTTTTAGATGTAGTTTCCAGAATAGTTTAACATATCATTAGAGGTTTATATAATAAAATTTGTATTTGGATCCGCCTTCAATTATGAAGGAAGGAATGGAGAAAATAAAATGGGGAGAAAGTGTACTTGTTCAGGCTGTTCAGCATGGAGTAGGACAGCGCGATATCTTGGGAATTAATTAAAATTTTGAAAATGATAGGTAGTAGTTATTTTTAAGATTAATTGCATCCCCGCCAGGGTGCGCTATCATACTTAATTCTCTTGAATGAACACTATTTTTTTATTCGATTTTACGAATCTGCGACGGATTTGCGACAACTTCTTATATGTCTGCTACCCAAACTATGTGTTGTAATTTTCGAGATACTGATTTTTACAAGGTGAATGCTTATTTATTTTTGAAAACTTAAATTTAAAACAAAAGACACATATAAATGGCAAATATGTATATACTAGGGCTGGGCGATACCTATGATTTTGGTATCGGTATTCGATACTTGTCTTGGTATCGATACTTGCCGATGTATCGATTCTACGCTAGGTATCGTTACCCAGTACTAGTACTACTAATAGTCCTAGTACCGGCAGTACTAGTACTGGTAGTACTACCTGTACTAGTATCGATACATCGATACCTTTGCTAATCACGGTATCGAAGAATCGATACCATTAATGGAATCGAATACTTGTCGATGTATCGATATTTTGTCCAGCCCTAGCGGGCATAGTCGAGAATTAATACAGACTTAAGCATATTATCATATCATTTATTAAACAATTAAAATATTTGAAGACACAACACTGGACATTTGTACCTATTTTAATTGCTGTATCCATTAAAGACATTATTGTTATCACATGAATCAGTTTAACATTAGAAAGGATGATAAGTTTTATTTCATAGGAGCGACAAACTTTACTCCAGCATTTATACCCCCATTCAATTGGGATTATGTACTTTTTGAAAAATAGATTCAGTGGAAAAGAGGAGTGAAAGACTGCTGAGTGAAAATCATAATGGTTTTCAACAAAAAACTCCGTAAAACAGATTCAATAGCTTTTTTTATTCCATGTTCAGTTTATTCTTTAAATTTAGTTGTGCTAGTACTGGGAATCGATACGAAGTGTAGAATTGATACTTCAGCAAGTAGCGATACTAACAATAAGACAAGTGTTGTATACGACACCATTGTAGGTATCGTCCAGCTGGATACCTCGATCCGATACTCTATACTAGCACTAGAACCAGTACTAGTACTAGTACTAGAACCAGTACTAGAACCAGTACTAGTACCAGTACTAGAACCAGTACTAGTACTAGTATCGATACATCGATACCTTTGTTAATCACGGTATCGAAGATTCGATACCATTAATGGAATCCAATACTTGTCGATGTATCGATATTTTGCCCAGCCCTAGTATATACTTAATGATATTGAAAATAAATTACATTAATTGCGAAAAACTTAAAAAAAAAAACTTTGGAATCCCCTTCAACCACACTCAGAAAAATACTTACATTAATTCAACAAAAACGAATTGTTTGAAAAAATATTATCAGATTAACTATATTTTTGTTTGATTATATAAAGAAACGACCCAGTAAACACAAATACATTGGCAAAACATTGGTCCGATTAGGGCCAACGTTTACAGGATACGTCGGTCCAACATCGTCTCTCAACCTTGGCCCTGAATCCCCGCGTTCCTCTGGCCGACATGAGGACCGATGCATTTTAGTCGATATTCCCTTCATTTAACCAGCATTGTGCCAATGTTGAAAAGATGTATGTTTGAAACATGTTCCTTATGTTGGCCCAATATAATTTTTTTTTTGAATTTTTATAGCTCGCTTATTAGTAATAATATCGGCAAAATTTCAGTAGGGGCGTACAATACGGCAACAAATGTCACTGCCTAGAAGTGTCAAGATGTATTCAACAACTCGAAGCTTCGCCCAGCAACATGCATACGTACAGACATGTACACTACCAATTTACGTTCTTTTTCGTTAGTTATGTATATAATAATAATAATAATATAATATTATCAATTTATTGGCATCATATACATAAATACATACACATATGCCAAAAAGACTGAATCACCCCAAGGTGCTCTTCCTCCAGCCTTTAAGCGCGTCCAAATTTTAAGGGTTAAGCCAGAAGTATAATTTGTTCGAATTGGCACACGTTGAATTTATTCTTCTGTTCACATCATATATGTCGTCTTCCTTGGTGTAAGACTTGAGGATCATTATCAATTACGAATACTTTAAACGGATTCGATGGTATAAATGTGGAATACATAAACGGTAATCCAGAAAAAGGGCAATTTTGTTTTGTTTTCGAGATAGGAGGCTATGACTTTATATTTGAGTATGGCTGTTACTTCTGAATAACTTTCTTTAAGAATATTTTCTTCTTATTGAAGAAATAAGGGTATCTACTTTACTTTTAAGTCTCTTCCATTTTTAGGTGCTCAATCTGTAGACAGTAGGAAATTAATAGTTCAAACCGTCTCAAACTGATTTTAGAATATGCTCAAACTGCTGCTACCTGCTTTTTCAGTGCTGATATTTAGAGAGCACCTGTATTTGTGATATGAAAATCTTAACACACTATATTACATTATATTACGAAAAGAAAATAATACCTATTGAAGTTACTACTGATTTGAGTTTAAGACTTTTAGTAGCTTGGAAATTTATATACCTACTGTTTCTGTTTTTCTTTGTATCGTTATTTATTCAATTAGTTAATTGTTTGGTTGTTTAATACTTTTTTATTATTATTAATGTAATATGCTCACACAGACAATTGTTTGAGGGCATACTCTGCATTAGGAATTATGATAAAGTTTGTAGCATTATGATCGAATATTTTCGGGTGGGATGCTGCCACCTGTTTTTGTACAGATGTTTAAAAAAATATCTGTAAAATATGCTACCGAATTTGAAATTTGTACAGGCACTGTAATTACCTAGGTATTGTTCAAATAAAACACAAATATGTACTGTTCAAATAACAATCGAATTTTGTATTATGCCTAATGATATCTATAAGCAATAAATTTATTAAATTGTAAAGAAGATTAATTATATGGAAAAATACTGATCTATGCAAGTTTTAAGCTTCTTTAAATCCTGATTTTGCTCGTCAATTTCTGTAGCTTGATAGTGTTGAACCTTTGTATTTTGGAGTGGTGATTATCTTTGTACTTGTGAAAGTTATTGATGGAATTTGTGTCTCATCAAATCCTGTTGAAATAATGAGTAAGATCAGCAATTGTTTTCTGTCTACCCTGTAATACTACGTGTATCTAACAGTCATTGCCTAACTTTTCCTTTTCTTTAGGGAAGCTAGTAATAGGGTTGATTAAGTTTCCGAAGCAACTTAAGACATTATAGGTGAATAACCATCTCATAACTGAATAAAAACAGTAAGTAATTGGGATGATCCTCGAAATCCAGTTCTTCAAGAAATTTTTAATATTGCCAATAGCTATTTGAGTTTGTTCGAATATAATTTGAGTGTTTATAAAACGATTAACATTACATTTTCATACTTAAAGAATTGACGATAAATATCTACACCAGTATCTTTAGCATTTATAAGCAACGATGCTTAAATATAATATATACATATGTACATATGGCTACAAAAGAATACTTTCAGAAACACAGGTAATCCAGTTTTGCCATCAATGAGGAGCATTTTTCCAGCATAAGTCACATTATAAACCCATTGTAAAAACAAATGCAATAAATCATACGGCTTATATCTCCTCAAAAAAAAAAGAAACTTACTCACAGCTTTATGCTTTTAGTATGCAATTGGTTGTTCATATTTTTAATATTTCTTAAACGCTCAGAGTGCAATTGGCAAAAGTTATTGTTTTCAACTGGCATATGCTTATAAATAGAGTTGTAAAATCAATAGAAAATGATTGTATAACTCTTATGACATCAATGTTTATTTGTAAATAAAATACAAAAATAGGAAATACTAATTTACTCGGGATTCTTATGTATTAGGAAGATAATTTCTGACCATAATAATAATAAATAAGTAAAGAAAACAAAACTAAATCGTAGTTGATTCACAAAAAATATCAATTTTCTACGGTGTTAGATTGAAATTGTCAATATTAGTTTTCGTTGATAGTTTTATATAGAATTGGTGAATGCGCCTGCTTATATTAACGTTAATACAATAAATCGTTATTAAAAGCTGCAATAAATTAAATGCTTTGATTTACACCGTATTAACGTGCAAAATATAATTTGATTTTATAAAAAAACCGAAGGTAAATTTTGTATTTTTTTGTTTGCTTAGTCGGTTATTATAGGCTACAAAGTAAATGAAGTGATAATTTATCGTAAGATAAAAGATGCATTGATCACAATTGCATATGCACATACCTGTTATATTAATATATTACATTACCATTGGTGATGCATCACGATTGCATGAAAATGAGAATTTCTTGCTGAAATCAATTCCGAAATATCGATTAAAATAATCTAAAACCGTGTGTTTTACATGCGATATAATATAGCAATTTTAATAGTGATTGCGTTTTGCATATGCCGAAATAACTATTCGGTTCAATAAAAGTTGATAATGAAGAATGCATAGATAGCATTTATTCCTTTTTTTAGCAAATTAATTAATTCCTGTACTATTAATTCTGTTAGGTATAGCTAGGTACTCACAAGTTTCGTAGATAGTTACACAATTCACGATATATTAACCTGTTGAATAACGCTCAAATTCTGTTCAAGAAAAAAAAAAGTAAACAAAAATTGCAGGCGACAGATGATAGCAAACTAATCGCGATCAGTTCGCGCTGACATTCAGACTGAGCAGCGAGAGAGCCGAGAAGGTTGACGAGAGATGCATTTGTAACGCGATAAGATAACAAACGATCATTGATGAAATATAATACAGCAAGTGTCGGGTATACCTTCTGTAATATCGCTCCGAGCTCGTGCTATATTCGGAGATATTATTGTGAGCCGGATCAGGCTGGCGTGTGTATTCTAAGGTGTGTTGTACTAACGATAATGATTATTCCGTGTTAATAATGATATTCCCGCATCTGCTTACAAAGGGGAGATTTATTGAGAATCAAAATATTTACTTGTATTGTCGATTCATATACTACATATCCGGTTATACTCGAACTCGCGTTTGCGAATAGGTGGGTCATCAATGCAGATCTTACGGAAGTGCTAATCGAAGATGTATCCGAGCAATAAATTATTTACACCGGCATTAAATTGGCTTCTTATTTGCAAACGGCGCGGCGCCGACGTTGACATTATATATTTATTCAATTTTATTTGATATCCCTTAATACATGTATAAACACTAGTAGGAAATACCACACGTGGACTTAGAAAAATGCATTCGCTTTTTAAAGTCAATCAGTTACAATGGGTTCATTATATACCGGGTGGTTTCATTAAGTATCTACTATTTTTATTTTTTGAAGTAGACGACAATAAAGTGTAAACATTTGAGTAAAGCTCTGATGCAGAAAACCAAATTACCCTTAAGCGGTTGCAAGGTCACTTTTAAAGGTGGATGCATATTAAGAGCATATTAAATCTGTCATTTTAGATATAGTTAAAAAATGAATATTTCTCAATAATTTTTGACTGTGCACTTGGTGGCGATAGTTGTCAAAAGCAAATCTCCGTTTGTATTAGGTTTGTTTAATTAAATCAAACTAGTTTCAGTATTAAGAGTATTTCTTAACATTTTGTCCAATTATATATACAACAGGGTCAATAATGCATAAGGCCTGACCCTGGCGTTATGCATTGTTTGTTAGAAATTTTTGACAATACACAGGTAAAAATATAGCGGAGTGAAATACAGAGTCTCTGATTCGGAAGGCTTTATGTAGAGAAAAGAGCTGTATATCTACAAAACGGTGGGCATTTTATCACTTTCGGACAAAATCCCTACCGAAACGGAGGCTCACAATGTCCTCCGTTTTATTTTAACCTCAACACGGAGAAAACATCCTTCTTATTATTTCCGCCACGGATATTTGTATATCTAACTCCCAAACGCAGTTAAATGTATTCATTGCATATTATATTCTCTCCATATCAGGGTTATTCTTATTTCAACTACTAAACGCTGTTAAATGTATCCGATTCATGTAATATTCCGTTTTTATCGGAGTTATTTTTTTGAATAGAATACAGCGAACAGAAGAAAACTAATCCTTTCGGGAATTTTTTTTGTCCAAAGTGGAGTTTGGTTAATGCTAGTCGCATGCGTAAACGTTGTATGAGGGAACCACTTGAAAATGGCGTCAAATAGCAGAAACCCTTCCTTTTATTGTTTAGCCAGAAGACGTATAGTTCTGTATGTACAGATACACATTGTGTATGAACGGAAACGGCAGACAAGAAATATAATATATATTTACGCATAAAGTATCAGAATATCAAAAGCTGGGTGAAAGTTGAAGGATAGCACATTACCAAATTTGATGTGGATAAAGCAGGTAAGTGAAATATTTAGCAGAATATCATGTTGTTGGTTATACGTGCTTGTGCTTTATAATTTTTTTTTCTGTACACTACTTGCAGTTAACTACTAGCTATGAAAATTATTAAAATGTAATAGGTAGTGTGTTTGAATAGTATGTAGAATGTAAAAAATTATTATATTAATATTAGTTCAATATAATGAATAACCCTGACTTAATTATTATTACCTAATTACGGACGTTCACATACTTAGTTTCCTATTTGTTCTTTAATTTTTTATTAAATGTGTTAGTTTCCTGTTAATATATACCATGTAATACTAGGTAGTAAGTCAATATGTTATTGTTATGTATATATCGTGTTCGTGTTTCCTTAATATAAACTCTTCATTTCAAAATGACCTTTGATTTAGTATATGTATTTAACACATTATTATCTACTCTCTAGCCCCAGAATTTCGCCAATTTGTGTGTAAAAAGTAATAACCACACTTATGTCACTCTTTTGGAATTATATGATTGTTACAATTTCACTATTTCAAAAATAAACCATTCTAAGAAACAAAACGGCTTTGTTGTTTATACCTCTCCTATAGCGATTTTTTCTCTTTGAAAAGCACAGTCTTCCATGCACATTTCATAAGATGTGAAAGAAATTTGTTTCATGTAGACAGCATATGTATTCGCAGGAAAAGAATTTTAAAGTGGACATTCGCTGGTTGGTATTGATTGTTTCCGATGGCTGTGCTATGTAAATACAAAATTGAATTACTGGTTTCGTAATGGAAATATGTAGGTAATTTCATGTATTATGAAAAAAATTGACTTCGTTTTGGTTTCCAGTAACTTTGCTATGAAATCAATTAATTCTGATATGGAATTATAAACGCTGGGTAAAAGAGGTAATTTCTTCTATTTCGGAAAAAGTTACCTCCGATATGGATTTCAATAGCACCGTCATGGAACAATAGTTTCCGTAACGGAGGCATTTTCGTCTGTGAAGGAGGGGATGTACTCTCAAATGGAGTTAGAATCTCTCATTGGCGGTCGTAATCTCATCTATTAATGAGGTAGTTACCTCTGATATGAATAGTTAGTAGTTTAGTAACTCCCATTAACCTCCCAGCGGTGTATTTTACCTTCGTAAGAGGAGAAACATCCTCCTTATTGGAGGAAATTCACAGTTTCTAGGATGAAATTGCCTCCACGCTTCTTCCGTTGAGGTGTAAAATATTTAACTCTTAAATGGAGGCTCCTTGAACGGATGGTTGCGAGGGAACACCGGAAAAGTGTTTAAACGGTTGTTATAACCAACTCCGTATTTTTATCTGTGTAAAAACTGAACTTAAATGACCTCCGTGGTCAGGCTTATGACAGCAGTGGTGCAAATATTTATTTATTTATTGCTAACCATGTATGAATGGGGAACATAATGGTATGCAAAAGAAAATTATTTAATTAAATTGTAGAACATATTTCGTGTCATGCCCAGCGGCGATCGGCACTTCCTTCACTCGGAGGCTATGACAATGATCGTAGTTCTTCGTATGCTCTCGTCAAATACGTTTCTATATAATAATAATAATAATATATCTTTATTGAACAAACAAATGTAAATACTTACAAAGTTAATTAAAGTTATTACATTACAGGCAGAGAGTGTACAAAAACAAAAGAAAAACGTAAATCAAGCTGCAATGCCTACGAATCAAATTTTGCCCAGCCTCATGGCGAAGCTCAGTTACATAAAAAAAATATGCATGCTGCTTTAGCTTAACCATGTCTGATATGGAAAAAAAAACATTATATATTGTAAGCCTACATCTAAACTAACCTAAGAGTCTGCGCAAGTACCAGCCACTCAAGCCATAGCGAAGGAAAAAAATGTCAAATATGGCAATGCCAAATAAAATTAATGAATGGTTAAATCGAGTTATGCAGCTATCAACCATATATTAAAAGGGTTATCTGAAGCAACGTACATCAAACCAAGCCTTGCTTTACGAACAGTATATATCGCAATTTTGCTTTAAACAGTGGCACCGAGTGCAGTTTAAGGTGTGACGTTATATCATTATACTTTTTATATATCTGATATGTGAAAAATCTTTCAAATAGAGCAAGCTTATGGGAGGGAGGTGATATTAGTCCCCGAAACCGAGTCGTCACGTTATGTACATCAGTTCTAAATCGTATTTTATCATACAATGTTACGAAGTTATACGAAGAAGTTGGATTATTGTCATAGCCTCCGAGTGAAGAAGCACGAGTCTCCGCTGGTCATGCTGCAATCACAGTTTAAACCTTGTATGTATGTATGTATGTAGAATAAGGGTGATGCTACACACTGCGACCTGAAAGATCTAACGTGTCCCCTATTCTTCATCAGCCCATCAAAATGGATGGATGTGCACAGAGACATTTTTAATATTTCTGAAGCACTTTGCTAAATTTGCCAAACCTTCTGTGAAAGAACCTGTTCTTCTTATCATCGACAATCACACGTCGCATATATCCCTTAAGGGAATTAATTATTGCAGAGAAAAAGGAATAGTCATGCTCGGAATTCCCCCTCACATGTCACACCGGCTGCAGCCGTTATATGTTGGGTTTTTTGGCCCTTTAAAAACTTATTTCAGCCAAGCGTGTGATGCTTTTATGGTCAACAATCCAGGCAAAACAATTGGCGATAAAAATATTGGTCAAATCTTTTGTCAAGCCTATCTGAAAGCGGCCACAGTAGGTATAGCTATTAAAGCTTTCCAGAAATGCGGAATTGTGCCATATGATCCATCAGTTTTCAATGATGAGGACTTCGCGGCCGCAGAAACAACGAACCGAGAATACATATCCGAACTTCATGCGCCAGGTCTGGATAACACAGGCAGAGATGACTCTTCTGAAGATGATCTGCCTTTAAGCCATTACATGAGCAAGGTTCCAGAGCGCCCGTCCACTGCTCCGTGCCAACGAATTGATGCACAAGACTATGTAGCAGCTCCGAGAAAAACTAAAGACCGATGCATTACAATACTGACTTCTGCTGAAGATCAAAATAATCCTCAACCGAGCTGCAGTTACACTGTTACACCATACGACATCAAGCCTCTTCCAAAAGCCGAAAGAAGTGTAAAGCGCAAGAGCCGAAAACTGGATTCAGCAATAATAACCAGTAGTCCAGTGAAAGAGGAACTGGAAAGAAGGCAGAACGAATCTAAACAAAAGGAGGCAAAGCAAGGACAAGCGAAGAGGAAAATTCCTTGTGTGCCAAAAGATATCGCGAAACAAAACGGAAATCTGCGAGCATTAACTGCCCACTTTGCGAAGAACTATACAATGACCCCCCTACCCAAGACTGGATTCAGTGTTCTTCATGTTCTAGATGGTGGCACGAAGCTTGCACTGACTATTTAGGAAGAGGGCTGTTCAATTGTGATTTATGCTGAATTCGTCACCTTACCCCAATAAGTTTGCCAACTTACCCACCCGAGGAGGTAACGAGATCGCATCGTTGCGTTTTATTTTTTTTTCCAAAAATTGTCATGTTCTAGTTTCACTAGAATGGTTGTTATTTTGCTACCAAAGCTTTGTTGTAACCATTTCTATTTTTTCTTGATTTGGTCGTACAATCGGATTCTTTTAAAAAAGTGTAGAATGTTAGAAGGCAACTCTCCCTTTTCAATTTCACATGCTCACAGGCACTAGGCCATTGAGTTGCACAGTACAGCGCAATTTGAGAGTAGATGTTCTCCACAAAATCTGCAATCGGCTTCCTCCGCTATTCCAAACCTGTGCAGATGTCCTTTCAGTTTACAATTGTCAGATAGGATCCTTGTCAGCATGCGAATATTATTTTCACTTAGGTTGATGCATTCTATAGGTCTCTTCCGGTTATATGTTGCCAGAATAGTTTTATTTTGCTTCATTCCCTGGAGATTCTTTCAGCATTTGAGATCCTGATATCACCGCAGATGTGTCGTCAGCATACAAATACAGCGATCTATTTATGAACGTCACAAGATCATTAATGAATAAAATAAGGAGAATAGGTCGAAGAATAGAACCCTATAGTACTCCTGACTGAACAGGCAATAACGAAGATGATAGAAGTTTTAGTTTTGAATGAAAATGTAACACATTGAAAACGTTCGGATGCGTAATTTCTAAACCAGTCGGCTCGCACACTATAGCGTTGCAGCTTCTCAATACAGTTCGTGACTGACGCAATAAAAAATACGTGATAAATCGTAGAAGAGACCAGCAATACAATTGCCGCTGACTAGGGCATGCAGAACTTCATTTATGAAAGAGTGAACCCTGGAGTAATTGCTTCTGAATCCATGCTGCCTATCACAAATAATATTAATTAATTAAGGAGCTTTTAAATTATAAATATTTCAAAGTCCGTGATACGTCAGAAGTGCGTAAGAAATAAGCTGACGTGTAACGTACTTTCAAAATTTAATTATACGCATTAGTCAAAATATAAAAAAATAATGAATTATTCATTATATGTAGAAAGTTGTGCGATTTCTCATTATTTATGTATCATCTTTGAAACTCTTTGAAAACGTTCTTTCGTTATGTTATATTTTGTTTCAGGAATTAAACCACATTATTTAAACGAAAAAAGATTAAATCTATATCTATATTATGTTTTTTTTTAATTATAAGTTTTCTTAGAATCATAGCAGCTTTCGTATGTCAAAGTTTGCGAAGCACCCTGTATTGTGTCTAGTATTAAGTATTTCCGAGGCTAAGTTGTAGCATATTCTTCTCGTCGTGTTCAAAGTGACATTTGTGGTGTAAAATGGTATGTTCCAGCATTCTATCGTTCATTTAAAGATAGTTGATGTGTCACTGGTACGGCAGCAAACCGCAATCTCTCGAGATTTAAAATATAGTATTATTCAAGTATGAGTAACTGTCATCTATTACGATTATTATGTACGCGTACAAATACCTTCGTCATACGTTTCCCTCTTTTATGTAAATATTGCGGGACCGAGCTTATTTTATTAGGCGTGTAGGTGTTTATAAAATATTTACGTAATATTTACACATTCGCTGAACTAGATTGGATGCATCCGTTTTATTATTTAAACGTGTCTTTAAGTATTTAGTACTAATTCGTGTCCATTATGTACCAATACCGAAATAACGCTCCCTAAACGCCTTTTGAATATTTAGTAGCTATCCACAAAATCGATATTTATTGAAAACGAGGCGGGCTAGATATATTATATCATCTATATTATAAATCTCGCGCAATTCGATCATCTAATCTCGTTAATTAATCGAATATCCATTTCGGTTTTGAATCGGAAAAAAGAATTTATCTCGCGCTTATTGTAAAAATGGGATACATACGTTTGAAGATAAAAAGGTATCTAAATATTTCGAGAAATACTTCAGATCTAGTCTAAATTATTGTACGATTTTGCAATGACAGAGTTTTTTTAACGGGGTGTTATCTTTGTAGTCAATATCACATGAGTTTTTACCATTTTCGGTGTGATTATAAGTTACAATTAATCTGGAGACTACCCGTAAGATTAGAGTACTTCAGAGTACTATTTGCTATACACACTATGCAGCCAGTTACTAAGTGAATATTTCAGCGGTAAAAACGAACTAAAATTATCTTTATATTTTTCCTATATTTTGGGTTTCAGGTCTTTATAGATGTTTGGTTTATTTCATTTCTATGGAATGTATATGAAAATATACAAGCAAGGGCATTTAACTCACGGCAGAAGGATACAAAAACGGATTTTGTGCGACAGTTATCGAGATCACAAGGGTACTTTTAATTTTTCAACCTTTGTTGAAAGATCTTTGTTTTATATGTTAGGTTTATATCCTAACGTAATATGAATTAGCTTGTATGTATATATATTTTCCTCATTCAACGTGGTTGTTTATCGCATCGGTCTTTAAACTAGGACTTCGAATAAATTCATCACATAATTTATGATGTAATTTTGGACACTAGTTTCATTTACGCTTTTGATTTGGTCTAAATGATCATTAAGTAAGAAGAATATGAAAGATGGATATTATAAATTACTAAAAAAATTTATTACATATTTTACAAAAAATACTTGGATATAGTTTGGTGTGTTTTTTTCAAACAAAAATGAGTTGCTCCCTAAAATGGTTACTTTTAGGACGCTTTTGCTTTGGTTGAGGCTGTTCAGCAAATTTGTTTTATTATCTATTGAATATTATTTGTTTATGAATTAAATGAATTAATAACGCGTTGGTAAAACATAACCAAGGTTTTCATTGTAAAATTGATGTCATATTTTGTAAAAGTGATTCTTTAAGACTTAAAAATTTTATCTAGAATATAAATCATATCGCTGCACTCTATAAACGGCTTGTAACTGCATTGGTAGAAAAATACTTATCACCGTACTAATTTGATTTCATGTCAGAGAAATACATATAGGAAATGAAATAAAAATGACGTTACGCAAACAAATCTGTAAAGTATATACGATACCGCAAATTATATTGGTCTTGACATTGCAATCGACAAGTATGATGTATGTATAATAAGTATAGGCAACGGAGAAGAAAGATAGGGAAAAGATAACCGAATTGTGGATTTGAATGATTATATTTTCGTCGAATGTTGGGAAATCCGTCGATATTATCTCCCGAGTACATGATACATAAAGGAGTGTCTGTTTCCATAGTTTAATTAACAGTTATTAAACCTATGCATGTTTAAAATTGAAACCAGGTAAAAATTTAAGGATTTTCTGATTGATCTATCGTACGAAAACATCAAGAGAATATAAGACAAGAAACAAAGCAAATCGTATTGTCTGTAAATTGTATATGCTAACGGATTTCTACTTGCGGAGTGAATGAGTAAGAAATTAAACAATATTTTACGGAAACAGCAGCATCCTGTTTCTGTTTCGAGCTCTTTGTATATAAGTATATATTGTACTTACACAAAATATATACATATTTACGGGAAAAAATGATTGATAATAGGTAACCGATAAATTCGATTTGTTGATTGATATATGGATCAAAAGATGAATATTTTTATTACGTAAAGATAAGGAAGTAGAAGAAAAAAATATGCAGTTCCAACAATTAAAGTTCAAAATACGGTTGATGAAATAAGGAAATAATTAAATTGGATAATTGAACGTGATTAGAATATAAAAAGAATGTTAAGAAATAGTAAAGGTACACGCATAGGTGTATGGTATTGCAGATTTTTATTTTTCTATGTACGAATAAAACGTTGGACATGTTATATTTCAGAAATTTGATTATGTAAGACGACTCTACCTAATGTATGTACTAGTAGTATACTATATTGATAAATGGTTTATGTGTTGCAACAAAACCGTAGACTAATATACATTTTTAGGTGTTTTTTTGGAAATGTGTTTTTATCCAACGTACGGTAAATGGGGGTTCTTTTCACAATGAAAGTTCCGACAGTATGTAATTAGTTAGTTACATTAGAGTTCGATAGGTAGGTGTTATTGATGCCTGATAGAGTTGGAGTGCTGTAAATGAACTAACGCGCGACATTTGCATTAGATTTTTTTTTTGCTGAGAAAATATTTGGAAAATTTTATAAAAAAATATGATGTGATGTCACAATCTGTAAATGTGGACATGTATCACTGCATTTTGACAACTGTAAAAGTGAATCTGTTTTATGACGATTTTTCATAGCAATAAACGTATTGGCAAATGCGATTTTTTTTTACTAAATTAATGGAAATCATGCATATTTCACAACTGTTTAACTCTTAATAACATAAACCCTGTTAGTAAAAAAACGTTCACTACACACGGCAATGAAATACACTAAATTTTCACGTTACTCAAGCGAAAGTTTGGCAGCATGGTATAACATTATTAATTTTAGTTTTATTTTTTACAGTTATATACGATTGGATTCTTTTTTTTGAGGGCATAGATGAAGCTCAAGCATTTAGAATGTTTATCAGGCACCCCCCAGAGTCAAATCTTCCTCTTCATCATCAATACGACCCAGGATAAAACCGGTAATTGTGATTAACTACAGCGAGATTTGACCTCATGACCAATACTAATTGCAAGTCGTTGCACTGGAAAATGGCGCTTAGAACTCATTAAATGAAACCCCTAAACGCTTACAATTTTTTTAATTTTTTCAAATAACAAAGTGGTGATCGACCAAAAAAGGTTAAAAAAAGGATTTTTGTATAGGTAACCAGTCAATTTTTGAAAGTAAAACATTTAACAATTCCCATCTACCACGATATCTGCTCTAAACATTTTTTGTTGATATATCCAGCAAAAGTCTTTATTCAGTTACTTAAATGACAAGTAGATATGTATCTATTGACAAACTAAAAAAAATATCAATCAATTATTTGTATTTTGCATAATTTGTACGTAAAAATGCATTAGGTATTATCAAAAAACGGTGAACTTCTCGATATACTTTTGGTTTTCGGGAGGTAAGGCGTAATGTACGAAACTCAAAGGTTCTATTGGAGACTATGCTTAAATCAGTAATAGCCACATAACCAACCTTTAAAAAAAAAATTAGACGTTTGTTAGAGATGGAAATTTTAACCCAAAACAATTGGTGGATATGCCAACGGGTTCAAACTTTATATTTGAAAAAGATGTACTTAATAATGTGGAAGATGATTCATCAACAAGTACAAAGATAATAACTGAAAGATTAAAAAATGTAACTCATGTGGTAACTTGGTGAACTCTGATGGAACAACATCTTTTTCTATAATCTAGACAACAAGTGTGCAACCTTTAAGACCTGACGAGCTACTTCGTTTTAAATGGTTTTTTAGTTTGTTGATACTTGTAATATGTAATTCAAGTAACTGAACTCTTGTGTTGGATAGATCGAAAAAAATGTCTACGACGAATAAGTTTAAGGATTTCATGTTTTACTTTAAAAAATTGTATTTGAAGAAAGAAATTGTAAATGGATTTTTTTTAATAGCTTGCAGGAAAATTAATAAATAATACACTTGGTACTAATGAAGTCCCGAATCCATATAAGATAATAATGTGGTTCTATACAACAAAGTGATCTAAAATTGTTAAAGATTATTCTTAAAAGAATTACTTCACATTGTAGATGTAAACTATTTGTGTATATTATACACACTTTTAGGTAGACTTATACCATATATATAAATATATGATCGACAGTAAGAAACAACGAGAGAGAGAACGCGTCTATTACATAATATATACTTTCAGAACAAACCGTAAAATATTGTCTACTAATTTAAAAAAATCCCATTTCTGCGTTACACAACGTTTGCATATCACGTGACATTTAGGGGGAAAACAAGTAAGTAAATCTGATGTGGCTTTATACACAGCCTAGCGTAAAAGGAGAGTTCAAGGGAAGGGCGCAGATGGAGGGTCAGAGAGGTGGGTGTGTCGCGGATCTCGGGAGAGCAGGCGGGCCAAGATGGCCGCCGCCACCTGTATTGATCTGCGAGTCTGTACCTGGCATCTCCATGACTACACATCACACACAGACACCTGCCCGGGTTGCGGGATCCGCGGACTAGCAGCTCCGTGTCCGAAAAGAGAGTATCTGGCGCCGTTTTGTCGTGTATGATGGGCCTTGCTGTCCGCTTAGCAGGAAACAATGTATGGACGGATGGTTGGATGTAATCCACCAGATATCCTGCATTGATAACCAATCGCTGGTTGAAAGGATATCAATGCAT
This sequence comes from Cetonia aurata, assembly GCA_949128085.1. Classification (NCBI taxonomy): domain Eukaryota; kingdom Metazoa; phylum Arthropoda; class Insecta; order Coleoptera; family Scarabaeidae; genus Cetonia; species Cetonia aurata. Next base: position 47,617,749 of record OX421883.1, on the reverse strand, counting down.
TTGCACAGGAATCGACGATGGTTTGACTGCTTAAGGAATAAGTTTAGCGTTATTATTCTTTCTGAATCTGTTTTGTATAGATGTCAAAGGTAAAAGAGAGGTGAATATTGCAGACAGTTAAAGAAAAGATAGCTTTTAATTAATGTAAAAATCATTAAATATCTAAAAGATTTCCAGAGTGTTAAACTAACTTGATACTCTTCAAATAAAAATGTATATTGAGAACTCATAGAAAATTATATCAAAACAGTTCACCTATATTAAAATTTAGTCTATTGTCTTTGAATTTTATTACCTTTAATTTAATCTCATCTATATATCATCTATAGAAATATTTTTTTACAAAAAGTTGTGATTAAGTAAGTTTAGAACTGATGATTAATCATTTTTCATTTTCAGGCATAAATTTGCAACAAAATACTTCATTGCAAGGTACATTAGATACAATCGTTGATTATTTCTATAAACAAACTTTTGAATACTCAAACCACTCGAATATTTAGATCAATTAATTAGTTGACGCAATCTACAATGGTAATTCATCCAATACTCTTTTACGTGATTAGGCAACATTATAGTTAGATTTAAGTTTTGAGTCAAAATTTATAGTATATTTAACAAATGGGCATAATACGTTTTAAACTGAAACTACTTATACTATACCTATACCTTTCATTTAAAAGTAGCTTAGCCGCATACAATATACAGCGCACACAAATTGTGATGAAAAACATAAGTAGTTAGTAGTAACAGCTTTTATAAAACGAGAATTGGAATATGAAAAGAAGGAAAATACATATAAGATATAAATACAAAATACCGCACAAAAAATAAAACCGTATGATTAGTTGAAACTTGAAACAGATTTATCTAGCTAAGCTAATAATATATAACCCATGGTATCAACTGTAGAACAGTAGATGTATACTTGATTCATTATAACATTTTACTTTTGGTATAGGGTTGAAGATACGAGATAGAAGTATATATTGGTAAACTCGGCCAGTTAGTAAAAATGTAAATTTTTCAGATTATACCAAATAAATTTTTAAGACATTTCTGCATAAACTAACACGTAAATCGTGACTTTGTTGTCCAAGCTGTACATTGGCATTTAGGTCAATAGCAATAGAACTGGCAGCGCTGAAGATGGAACGTCGGCCATCAGCAGTTCTAGAAGGTGGTTCTAATCCGGAAATCTAGTATTTCTGCATAGTTTGGAATATAGCTTCCCGTTTCAAGGTTTGTGACATACCTTTTATTATATGATAAAGGCAATTTGTCTAGTTTAGAAGTGGCTTTGACTGTAAGTCTAACTATGTGTAATCGTGTATATAAAGCAAAAAGTTTGGATGTGCTGTGTTGTGTCCAATTCGCGGCTAGCTCATTAGTAAAATATTAATTAACATAATCTAAGGTAGATATTTTATTATTACAAGAATCGTTCATTCTTCAGAATTTTTATGAGGATGTTCTATTTTTTTATAGAATAAACTTACCTCTTTGTATGAAATACTCATGCTAAATCTATTAAAGGATATTCTTCCATTCTATAAATATTCTCAAGACAGGTTTCTTGTACTTTATTCTAATAAGCAGAGCTCGTTGAATGAACAGCGTACGGTACTGCAGATACATATCACAATAAACACTGAATTTCGTATTTTGTACGAATCTCGAAGATAGTGGGGGTTATTTTCTCACGTGCGAATTCCAACGTTTCTTCATATTTCTTGGGGTGTGTCTCACTTCATTGAGCATGCCCTCTTGCTGCCGCGCATCCGCCAGCTGACAATAATTGTGCGATAAATATCTCTATAATGCTATTGGGCAATTTAAAGGAAAGTTTCGTTATTGATTCATACATTATTAGACTAGATTAACATCAATTGCTCCCATCGTTAAAATTATTGAAAATGATTTTGTCCCGTATATAATTTTAATAACCTATTCTTTCGGGACGATGTTCTATGTTACACAAAAAGCTATGCTGTCACTTCCGTAATTCTACTAATAATGAATGAATTTGAACGAAAATCGAAAACGATTTTCAATCTTTTCGTAAAAAAGACGCTACATCATCGTACAACGTAAAATTTTCTGAACTAATTAATATCGAATAGTGGACGACGCACGGAGTTCAAATAAATTTTCTCGAAACAATAACGAAGCGGCGGGATCGTTTTAAATTCAGATACGCTACTGTTATTATGAAATTTCAGTGGAAAATCGCTCTGAGGTCAAACTCAAGAACAACAACGTATTGGATGTTTTGAATTAGCGGGCGTCAGTGAGTGCTTTCCCCAAGGTAATAAATACGCGGTGGAATACGTGAGTAAAAACATCTATATTTAGGTGTAGCCACATGAATAATTTAAGTTTTAGACGCATATTAAATTGACGTTAATCGGAGATTTGAGATAACGTTTGGTTCAGATATTAGAGGAAAAATACATCTTTCTTTTTATTATTTTTGGATAAAAATGTACACAAAATATGTGATATTCAGGTGCGATTAAATACGCATGACAAACGATTCATTGCCAGACGTAAACCGCAAGGGTCACGCATCTCGTGAGTCACAGCTGTCATACAGATAATATTCGTATTTACTTAAGGCAACGGTGCACTATGAGACATAAGAGTTTTCTTTAATTTACTATTCTACCATTTAATTTATATTAATTAATTAATTTCAAACATATTCACTAGATTTATTCTTGCTCTATATTCTACATGAAAGAATAAATATATAAAGCTAATACATCGATATACGACACAAATATTACATGAAAAAATGCAATGCACTCTTATCGCTTTTGTAGCCATGAATTACAACGAAGCTGTCGGTCCGGAAATCTGTTATGCTTTTATTTCTTCATGCAGTTCTTTAGATAATTTCTGCTAGAGCTCCATGGATTCTCAACTGTAAGTTGGCTACTAAATAAAAAAATAAATTTCAGCCTGCATCTCGCTTCGTTTCTGAGTAAATAAAAATATATTTATAAAACGCTTGGAATCGGGGCAAATATTTGCAGATAAATTAGTAGTAATTGAAAACTGTTATCATTTTTTGAGCCATTAATAATAGCGGAAAAGAAAGCTACAATTGTTTAATATATAATAATGTAGATATGTTTAAAATCTGTATTAGTTAATGACTATGCTGGTCACTAATAATAAGTAAGTACTTACAGGAATCAGTAGTTAATTGAGTATTTATAGTGACATTAAATATTTGTAATACTAGTGAATACACTGCGCCAAACTTCGAGCAAAATTGATCAGAAATTAGGTATTGCGCAACATTTATCGTCCCGACTCACTGGAACTATTCCTGTTTCAAGATTTAATACCAAGATTTTGCTAGAAACCCCATTAACAGATATCGAACGAAGTATCAATAAGCATTACCCAGATTTTTATTAACTTTCATTTATCATTTTTTCTATTATATTAGTTTATAGTTAGTCACAATTTAAGGTATAGTATTTATGCATTACACATATTTATATTTTGTTAGTGTCCTGTAATTATTGAAGTGGCACTATTGGACAATAAAGCTTAGGTGCTATTACTATTGCTACTATTTGTAAAAACCAGTTTTTCAATTTCTGTGACTATTTATGGCGAAAATATCAATTCAAAAAGTTTGGAAACATGCTTTACGGACAACATTAATTTTATTTGAAGATGATGTTTCATCTTTTCGATTACCACAGTGACTCATCCAAACGGATAAATAAATCGTTTATCGAAGCTTATACTTAAGAGTAGACTAAAACATAAAAACATATCCTTGTTGTCAAAACAGTTTCCAAAACAAACCTCTCAAACACAGATGTCTATTCTAAAATACAAAATAAAAAAGTACCGTAAAATGGGGTGACTTGATAAAAATGTTGACAACTTTTACATTTTTTTAGGATGCAATCAAAGGAATCAAAGTTTTCTGGCAACTCTTTAGATCTATAAATGTATTATCCAATACAATAAACTATCTATCTTTCGTTCTTTTTGAACTTTTGAAGACATCCTACTCTTGGGGTGACTTGAAAAACGTTTGATATTAAAGGCTTATTTGAATTCAATGTATTCGCAGAGTAAGAAGATAAAGAGAAAAATTGCTGATACTTGCAAATTTAATCCAAAAATAAGGTTAAAGCAAAAATAAACGTTTATAGCCATTACAGTAAGTAGGTAAGTGCATAAACAATAGTGAGCAAATAAATTCTCAGTAATATAACTTGAAAATATGCTATTTAATGCTTACAAAAGCCCCTAACAATATTATAGCAGCTGCGAGAGCTCATACGCCTTTCATATTTTTGTGGCATAATTTTTGAAGTCACCCCTGCAATGACAACAACAAATGAAGTGACGCACCACTGAAGTTATGTTGTCGTTGCCTTATAATGTGCTAACACATAGCCAAGAATCTCATTAATTCTATACAGTTTGCATATAATACTAAACTTTGTAATTTAGTTTTGATTAGATCTTTGAGACTACACTTGGTATGCTCTCTTTTTTGGGTTTTGTGGTCAAAAGATTTATTACACATAAAAACTCTTCATTCGTTTTTTTATTGCTATACGATCGTTTCGTTGTTTTGATTACAAATTTTTCAAGCAAAATATATACATATAACTTCATTCGAATCGTAGGAGAAAAAAAGGAATGAAGTTATATGTATATATTTTGCTTGGAAAAGTTGTAATCAAAACAACGAAACGATCGTAGCAAAAAAAAAAACATCTAGTAAAGAGTTTTTATGTGTAATAAATTTTGACCACAAAACCCAAAAAAAAAAAAAAAGAAAGCATACCAAGTAAAATTTGGTAAATTTGGTTCTCTATGCATTCAAATAGTCCCACCACAAGCTTTTGTAGATTACCAAAAGATGTCACCTGCCTATTAAAGTTTTGTTCAGATATTTTCATGTCATCCCACTCTTTCATGTAACCCCCTTTTACGGTGCATAAAATATCACGTCACGTGAATGACGCGTGATAAATTTTTTATATTACCTTTTGAAAATATCTTATGCTAATTTGAGTGCACTCTAAACGATTTAATCAAAATGTATGTAATCAAATTTCAGTGGCATCATCTTCGAACCAACTGCTACACTTTTATATTTTCTATAAATCTTCTAAAATGGCCGTCCATTTTATGTAAACAGATTTCATATACCACTCATAAAGTGAATATTTTCAAAATCTTTGTATATTATATACATCGGATCACCTTTTTCTTCTCCCGCGGTTAACCAGGTACAGGTTGTCAAGATATTTCTTCATCATAATCACCGTTCACCTGCAATTCACTTGATGAATAATTTATGATTAGTGGCATGAGTGAACTGACAATTTGGAAGATTTTACACAGAGAAAAATTCATATAGTAAAATTTACATACATTTTCCTACTTGACGGAAATTGTTCTAAGAATTTCAAGTATTGTACGAAATTTTTATCAAACCACGGTTACAAAAAGAGCAATAAAATTGTTAGAAAGAATTGTAAGATAATCTTCTACAAAATATGGTGAAATGCTTTACAATATTTTGCAGCTAGTAAATATAATAAATTGCGAATGATGAATTGGAAATCCTGTGAAAGATTTTTTAACGATTACTTGCAATTATTACCACTGCTAATATATAACGATGGGTTTAATGTCGGCGATTAAAAATGTTTGTTGATTATGTGAAACTGTATTATAATAAAGTTTTATACCTATGTAGTAGGAGTACTATGATATTTATAATTGGTTTAGCTCCATAAATATGTGATACTACAGAAATTGTCGTAAAGATGGCGCTACGCTTGTTTCATAACTGTTAGAATTCTTACTCAATGCAAAAGTACGAGTACGAGATGCTTCCGCAATCACGCCCAATGTGACGGCAATTCATGCGCAATCACGGGCTAATAAAATTATACGCAAACTATATTACTTAATTATTGCAACAGCGTAGTTGATTTGTATATGCAAAATATCGTTGACAAAATTTAGTATAGGAGTTTATAATGTTTTAGTAGATTGGTTGCAATTTTTACCATTGGGGTAAACGTACTATTTGCAACAAGATATATATAATATATACGTAAGTTATGTCAACATATATGTTATAACGAAATTGCGCATTTTGTTACGATAAATGCAATAATTTTGTAGGAAATTTTAATAGAAGTTATGCTCGTCCGTATATGTTCTACAATTTATTGTACTAAACTTTACAATTGTTTTAAAATTTGCAACAATTTTGTTTCTGTGTATGTTTCAAAAGCCAAGTAATTTATTTTACAAATAGATACGTAATTACAAATAAATGATAAACGTTAGATTAAAATTAAAATCTTGGTAATGACTAGTTTAAAAGAAATTACTTAAATTTTGACATTTCTACACTTTAACGTAGACAATCATATATAGCATCGTGATTCGTGAAAGTTGGATAACATAGTAATATGTACAGATCCATGTATTTCGATGTTATAGTAAAAACATTTTATTTCTCAAGATTTAATCGATAAAATCCAGTTAAAAATTAATCACTTGACTTGATTGCTAGTCATCGTGAAGTACATATTCACCCTGTTTTAACGATATCTCCGTATAAGCGATCGGATAAGGAGGCACCTGTTAATAATAACCGGCTTTGTTCAGTCAGGAAATTTAAATAACTCCCAGAGACCCGACCGTTAATCCCCATCAGCGGTAGTTAGGTTGTGTGTAGGGCAATATGTCTTTTTGTTGACTCGATTAGTGCCACAATAAACACCCCATCCGGAAAATGAATTGACGCCGTGGCCTCAATAATATTCAACAACACAACAACCACGTAATGCATGATGTATGGGGTCCCTTTGAAAGATCAGTTCGCCCCGTACAATGGCAGGGGTGGTACAGATTGTTACACCGTATTGACTGTGTATTTATACGTTAGATTGCCGTTGCCGCCGACATGGGAGGGCCGTCTCTGCGATCTCACAATAGTCCCGGCATGTGAAAATGGCACGTGATGCGGTTTAGAAGAGCTCGACGAAAAGTCAGGTGTCTGTATGCTACTGGCTGTAATATCATTGTGCGCACATCTACATCTACATACAAACGTAGAACGCATAGTTGAACGCGCCTTCAAAAGCGCGATTGAGCTGCGAATGTTTCGCTCAGCTTCGATTATATTAGCGCAACACGAATGATACATTTGTTCTTACGAAAGGCAAGCGAGTGTTGTTACATTGTGAAACGGAGTTGGTTGTCACTTCGTTGATGACTAAACCTATTTAGTGGTAATATGTACGCATAATTTCTGTAAAAATTTTAAAAAGTATGTAATACGTTTCCTTCATGTAAGTAATTGTTATGTAAAATACAATATGCTAATTGTTGCGTTCAATGATTTTGCAGCCTTTGTAAAAGTAGATGATTTAAATACAGATGATGACAGTTAGGTTATTATACGTAATGCAATTGGCATAGCATTAAGTATACAAAAAAACTTTAAGGAAATGGTTTAAGTAGTTCATTCAAAACAGTGCATTTATATGTAAGGTAGTGGAGGCATATATGGCCCACCTAACAATAAAATCGAATATTTTCTAAACTGCATCTATTTGGAAGATAATTATTTGTATACAGAAAAAGACACAATTATAGATTGTAGTAAGCAACACAAAAATTTATTACGAAAATTATAAATATAAAATAAAACCAAAAAACTGACATTCCGTAAATGGCCATATTACCCTACTATGTAGGTAATATGGCCCAAAGAAATTTGTATATTACATGCAGTCAAAACACTCAAAATCACTGCTATCATCGGCAGCAATTCCAACACATTCCTCATGGTAATACTTCGAGCAAATAACACACATGCGCATGTCAATTTGCTTATCTTCTCCACAGGCGGGACAGTACCAGGACTCTGGTTGTGCAGCAGGGACAGATGGTTTCACTTTAGAAGTACATGGTATTGTGGAGGTACACGTTGTTTCGTTATTAAACAAGTCTTTTGTTACTTTCTGAGCTTTGTAATTTATTGCTTTACGGCGAACTTTTTTAATTTTACTATTCTTGTTATGAGGCGTGGGAAGTAACTCTTGGAACGACATATTTAATGTTTTAGCGACATGTTCATCATTTGCTTTCTGCAATTTTTGTTTTAAAGTGGCTAAAGCAATATTGTCATCGGAGTCTGATGTTTCTTCAGTTTGAGATTTATTTTCCAAAATGTTTGCAGGAAGTGGTAGCTCACTTACTAAGGATGGTGCAAACGCGCAATCTGGAATTGCCGACGGATCGAAAGGATACAATCCTGTCGCCCTAAAGCCGCTCTGTATATTTTCGGGAGTCATACATTTTGGCCAAACTCGGGATAATATTATATTGAATCTAGGTTTATTTAGATGCCTTTCTGGATATGTATCCCAGTATCGCAATAATTCTTGATCCCAATGGGCTTCGAAGGAACGATATACCGCTTTATCGAGTGGCTGAAGTTCATGTGTTGTATTCGATGGTAAACAGAACAGAGTTATGTCCTTTTCATCTGCAAAATCGACGATTGAATAATCTAAGTGGCTGGAAGCGCCATCAAAAACCAATAGAATTGGGCCAGCTGTTTTGTGACGAGAAAGGTGTTCAATGAAATTAATAAAAAGACTAGTCGTCATGCTGCCTTTGGGGGCCATTTGTACTAATGAACCAGGAGGTAAATTATCTTGAAACTCGGATTTTAGACGCTTGCCCTTAAAAATAACCATAGGCGGAATCGCGTTTCCTATTGCATTGCAGCAACCAACCACAGTAACATTTTCTGCGTGTTCAGGTGCAACCATGTGAACACGTTTTGACCCTTTTCGTGCCATAACGCTTTGCTGGTGGTGTATTGTAAGCCTGCAGCCTTTTTCATCCATGTTATATATATTTTGTGGATTATTTTTGAGTCCCATGTTATTCAAAATATCTTCTAATTTTTTAAAGTAGTCTTTTACTATCATTCGATTCAATTTTTGAGCTCTAGCAGGATTCATTGCTTGGGCCTTTCGTTTTGATAATTCCGGATGTCTGTGAAGAAAAGATTGTAGCCAGTCTTTTCCGGCACATTCTTTAATTTTGTTAAAATTGTGGGGAATCTTATTTATTTCACAATATCTAAAGGCTTGGTGACGAACTAAACCGGGTGTAAGTGGCAATCCTACTTCACAAAACCTAATAATTCTCTTGACAAAGTCTTTTTCTTGCTGAGGACTTAAAACGCTAGGACGCCCTAACCGCTTAAGTGCAATGCCCGAATGAATGTACCTTCTTAAAGTGCGCCTAGGTATATTAAATTTTGAACCTGCGTTTCTCTGAGATTCCCCATTACGAATAGCCATTAGGGCAGCTTCCAGGTTTTCTTGACTCCATCGCTTACGAATATGTCTACATACTTTACCCATCTTGTTTAAGCTACAAGCTAAAAAGAAAACATTTATTGTGATACATGACACTTGAACGGGTTATATGGCCCGGGCCATATAACTTGTTGTTTCGATGGGCCATTTAACCCAAAGACCAACAATAATTTAAAACAAAATTATGTGGTTTTGCCACCTTTTAATTGATTAACTATGATATAGGGTATATTCACCGACATGTGGCCTACCTTCATAAAAAAGCCCAAATCTGGTAATGCGTATTTTGGAGGTCTATTATTAGAACAACTACAACTTAATTTTACAAAACACACACCGTGTAAGCGCTTGCGTCGTACTAACCGTTTTTAGAGCCTTCGTCGGCGGTATTTGTGTTACTACTTAAACAGGGGAACCCCATACAATCACCTGAAGAACACACAGTTGCCAAGTTGTCGGTGCAATCGATATATCCGATATTTAGTGCAACGGGCCATATTACCCCTCGGGCCATATATGCCTCCACTACCTTATTAAGAACAGTATGGAAATGTGGAGACGGAAAGTTTCCAAAGTTCTATTTGAAACTCGATTGGCATTTTTTATATATGTTGTTTTTGACCTCTCGCTGGGAATTGAATTGAACTTAGAAATTCCGAAAGGATTTTAATTTTTGGAATAATGTAGTTGATTGCAGATAGTGTGAATTTAAGACGATACACTTATTAAAAAGAGAAAAACAGTAAGAGAAAACTTCATAATTAACTCTATAATATTTGTATAATAGCAACATAGCTACGGATTAAATATTAGACTTAGCCAATATAATAGGTTTGTTCGTTTTAGTACTCGGCGCCATAACACAAAAATCTAGCTGCATGACACTTATAAATTTTTTCTACGCAAGCTGTTGCCGTAAATTCCCGGACTATCCTTCGTTTTGCCCATGAAAACTGAGCTAATCAGATCTTTTGTAAGAGTCAAAGACAATGAATTTCGACTTGGATTTATTTAAAAATAGAGTATTACATTGTGCTCACATGGAAATTGTTGGTGCAGACCAATTTCCAGTTACCTAGAGTGAGTTCGCAATAATCCCTGCCGTAGATAGCAGCAGATGTATCGTCAGCACACTGAGACATATTTTTCAGATTCTCCACGCGATTGTGCAAGTTGTTTACATTATGCACCACAAAATGCAACGGCCCCAAAATCGACCCTAGTGGAACTCTCGATGCTGAAAACCTTAGTTATGAAAAGTCTTACTGCCTTGATTAATAACAACTGTCTGTCTGCTGTTGTTTAAATATGAAGAAATTCATTGATAACAGTATAATTTATTCAACAATAAACTATGCTGGAAACATCAAAAACCCTACCTCAAAGCTATTATCTTGCAAGATGTAGATATTCTGCAAACACTAAACAAGGTATCATTAATAGATTTGTTCCCGAGGTACCCCCGAATTGATATTCTGCAAAAAACGACGAATGGTCAAGGAAATTGGATAAAGACCTTCGAAAACCAGGACACTATAGAAATAGGTCGATAATTCGAAAAATGATTTCTCCGTTGCCCTTCTTGTACATCGGTATCAATTTGGCAGACTTAAGTGTAGATGGAAAATGACCTTGTTCAAATGAATGATTTACAAAGTACGTCAAAAAATATGAAATAAATGCCGCTACGTAACGCGAAATATTACAAGGTACTTGATCTAGACCGGCAGATATTTTCATTGATATTTCGAAAAAAAAATATTGTGTTATTTAGCTAAGGAACATGGTACCCTTAGAAATATCAACACGATGATGGTGAAATGGTGCAGTGTTAATATGATGAAAGTAAACATTAAACAGCTCTGCCAGGTCAACAGCATTATCCACAATGGGTGTAATATAATGTAATTTTATTTTTAGTGGTCACCCATATTGCATACCGGGAATTAACGCCGTTATTTATATTCGCACGCGTACATATTTAACAAGCAGTATTTCTTGTATCTCCGTCAATTAATAGGCAAAGAGATGCTACTCTACTTAAATAATTTATTTGCTTGTGCCTTCCTAATATTGCAATATGCATTTGCATTGTAAAGTAATAATATAAATCAATGTTACACAAGTTATATCATTTATAACTAATAAATATTCTTGTGCATAATGCAGTAAGAAATAAAATAATTGCTTTTATCGGCATGATATGTTAAATGAAGAAATACCTAAAATGAAAAATAGACAAAGAGTTTTAAAACAAATTAAATTCAATGCCAAGTTTTTTTCTTTTTAATGGTAAATAAGCAGGGCGCACTCGAATTGCACCATGGTTTAATAAAAGATATTTTTCTTACTCAAGCCTCTCTAATACCCTGTCCGAACTGTACCACGACCAGCTATTATCTCCTAAGCTCCTAAGATGGTAAATCTGTTAAATAATGTATAAATCTTAATAAATCCAATGTATCCTGCTAAGTCTTTGGGTACATACCTGAAGTTTCCGTAGTGCAATTGGTGTATTGTATCTGATTAAGTAATTAATGATGTTGTGTGCAGTTCGTGTGCATAAACAAGTCACTAGTAAGTGTGAATGAGATACCTCAGTCATTCTAGATGAATCGCAATACGAAATTTAATTTTAGTTTTTAAACCTTTTAAGGCATTGAATTGAAATACTAACAAAAACGTTACTGAAAAAAAAAATACGACACCCGCAACCAAAAAAAGCAAACGCTGTCTGTATTTTCAATCACCTTGCATTCCGCCTGCAATATTAGCGGTAATGAAACAATATTTAGGAGTAATTGTAAAAATTCAATTCTTATTTAATTTAAGTGAAGTGAGATTCACTTGAGTTTTGGAGGATCTTTCTCGTTTGCAGATAATTGTATTATTTTAATGAATACACCCTGTGTATTCATTGAAAGTATCCTATAAGGATCCAAAAACTAAATCAAAATTGCAGAACGTTATATCGAGCGACTGCATAGCAATCGTTAGGACAAATCACATTTACGATGCTAACTCATATTGCTTAGACATAATCTAGAAACAATATTCTTTAAACATATATTTAGCCTATTTATTAAAAAAAAAAAGATAATTATTTTGGAATTGCGAAGCATTACTTTTTCCGTTAAAAAACTGTGATCCTTTTTCGGATCCTTTTACAATAAATTATTATTATTATTACAATACATTATTACTCACATTCCTCAATAGATATTTGTCACTAACATTTACCATACGAATATTTCCATATCACTGTATCCCTAACAACTGTAAATCAATAGAATATCCAATATAAAAACCGTGAAAGTGGCTAGAATTCTCGGATATTTTATCACGAAAAAGTTTTGCATTATTATAAATGCATTATTATAAGAATAACAAACACAAATAGCATGAATTTTAAATAAGTGAAATAGCAAAATAAAGAAATATTCTCTTTAAGTTAACTTTAAATATCTTGACTGAATCTCTTATATGCCTATTTTGCTAAAAACAAGCTCAGTCAGTCTGTAATCTCTATTATATTTGTTTTTTTTTTTATTATTAATATCTGATTATTTTTTTTTTCGCTATCGAAAAAGACCTCAATTGCGATATGTCGCTAGATTTGGTAAAAAACTCAAATCACGAGGTAAATATCGAGAAACTTATCCATAAATTGTAAATTTTAGAATTCAAATTTGTCACTTAGCGTCATAAAAGTCAGGGCAAGCTAGATTAAATAGAAAAACATTAATGCGCTTGTGCGTGCATCTCGCTGCATGACGCAAGTGCTGAAACAAACAAACCTTCTAAGGTTCCTGGGTTAACACCATATTAGATTTCTAATACGTGTTACTATTTACCTAATATTTATTTTTCGCTGTATCAGAGGTAGTGGAAGATGCAATGGATATCATTGGATTAATTTATAATAAAAAACCGAAATTTAAGAAAAAAAAGGGAGTATTTAGAAAAGTTTAAAGAGGTAATTGTTTCATTTACTGAATTTTTTTGTCATTCACCATGTAAGAATGTTTTTGCTTATTAATTAATCTTTCACAAATATTTTTTTCTAATTTATATCTATATAGTATCCATTTAAAAGCAATAACTAATTTTGTTGTTAGTGTATTTGGTCCCCATAAAAAAATTGTCAAGAACTCTATTTCGTTTGGTTGTAAAATCGCATTTTCCCCAACTAACTTTGGATTTGTAAAAATCATGCTAATTCAAAATACTAGGTTCCAGATTGAACGGGGAAAACAATACATACCTGTTTCTAAAATTTTTAAATTATCATCACAATATATTTCTCCTAAACTGTAGAAGGTTTTCTTGAGAAGCAAAATTTTTCAAACACGTAGCTTTTAAAGTTATTTTCAGTAGAAAATTGTTTTCTTCGTATGTTAATTGAGCGTAAATAATGCTTTAGAAATTCGTTAATTATTTGCTTACAAGAAATGCAAATTTAGTTGTTCTATCTGTTAGTTATTTTAAAACACTTAAAGCATATATTATCTGTCCTTTTTGATTTAAATTGATTTAAGACTGGTTTAAAAAATGCTCGCATGCAAAACATTTCACCATTCCCATACAAATACAAACGACGTAAATAGCTAAATTATAGATTAAGAAAAAGTTAAGTAATCCTGCGTCTCAGTTTTTTCTTCTTCTATTATAATGGACAGGTCGTAACATGCATCTGCACTTAAATTAATTGCACGTCTACACAAGATGTATTCGAAACAATTTCATTTAACTTTTTTTTTTACAAGGAAGGAGAAGGTTACTTATATCACTAACATATTCGTACATCTAGAAGAAATAGCAATGCAATTAAACGTCTGATATATAAATTTTATATGCGGGTACCAATTTGTTACTTTGATCTGGTAATCAGGATGAGATTAAGGGCCCATTATATTGCAATATTTATCTAGGGATAGACAGATTTTATCTGGAGAGTTATGGTAATAAATACCTAATGTTGGGTTAATCTTATATTATTAGTTGTCTTTCAAGTGAATATTGAAGAGATGATGTTTATCTGGAATACTTAATGATACTTATAAAATCTATTATAGGGAAATCTACATATTAATTGAGAGAAAAACAATTTGGGGTCATATGTTAAAATAAATCGCTTAATTTCGTCCGTGGTTAAGCATTATTACAAATTTCTAAAAGCAGCTATTTAAGAATGGTAGATGTATTTAGTAGAATGATCACATATATCTTCAAAAATGAAAATAGTTGATCGAAAAATTAGTTAGTTAGCTTTAGTTTTACTAGGAATTGTATTTAATTTTGCTAAAGTGCCTTCTTCTTTTACAAGTTCATTTGAAGGGTTTATAAAAATACACTTTTCAAACCCCAAAAAAATTAAGCCCTAGCTGAAAAAATATGAATTCTCAAGAGCGCCTTTTAAAGATTTGGCAAAAAAATCTAAGCTGAAAATCAGTGTAATAAATTTATGCCTGAAAATTATACAAGCATAACCGTCTAGGATTCGTCTAACTATATATAAACACTATTAAAAAGATATTAATTAATTAATTAATAAAAAATCAACTTGCAGTACCTCCACCTATTAGGTACCGTACTTAATATTTAGGTAGTTAAACTGAGAGAAATAAAAATTCAAGGGTAACAAAAATTACTTATTTACAAAAACGATATCTTTAAGACATGATTTTATAGTCGTTATTTCTAAATTGTGGGAAGGTATATATTTTTTTTATGTATCAAAGTTTGAACGATTAATTATCTTGTTTAATTAGCATTGAAAATTGTATAGTTGATATTTTATGAAATATTGTAGATAGCCCAGGAAATTCAAACAATCTTGCCACACCTTTTTTGAAGCGAATATTAAAATTCTAATGAAGTCACATTACTTGCCTAATTACAAACTATTAATTGTCTAAATTACTTACACATTAATTAATACGGAAGTCACACATTCCAACAGTGCCTTTAAGTAAGATATATCTCTTTTGGGACATAATAATTAAAATGGATAAATATTTTAGTTTTTCTATGGACATACGACTATTTGGAAAATTTCTCTTTTTGAACAAAGATTCAATATTTTTGTTAGATGTCATTTGCTGTTACATATATAGGTACTCCATCAAACACAAGGATATGTACGGAATAATGAATCAGAGATAGCTGGAATAAAAAAGTCCCGTGTTATTACACAATAAACACAGTTTTCGTGCACAGAAAATCGTCTCTTATCACACTTAGAAAGTCAATAAATTACTTATTAAATCATATAATCGAGGTGTACGTCAATCGAGTATTCAAAATGTTTTCGTCTTCCCATTAATTCAATTTCTTGCAGCCCCAAACAAACACATGTAAATTTATATATACACCTATGTGTATTGCAAACAGATGTGTATATTGCTTTGGTTGCTATGGTGATAGCATGTGAAGTGTGAACAATTTCGTCATCACAGCTTTTACTGTCATAGTAATTTAAATCAGGGTAGCAAACGTTAAAACTATTTTTAATCAGGTTAATATTGTTATCATCTTACCTGATTCCAAAGGGCTTGTAATCCATCACTTGTTTAAGTGAAGATCCCTGATTTCTCCTTATATACTGCGCGCAGCTGCTGTAGAATCACAGATCACAAATAAAAAGTTTATGTTGAATAAAAAAATGTGTCGAAGAAGAACAAAGACGGGTCACTGTGTTTCTTCGTAGGAAAATTTTCTTTAACACTCTATACTCCTCGAGTTTGGCGAGATAATTTCATAACTCTGTTAAGATGTGTCAATAGAAGAGGCGGAAAATCAGAGAAACCGGGAGAAACTCTGCAATCTTCTCTGACGCGACTTACAGAATGAAACGAAGACCCTATGTTCTCTGCAGCAACTCGTTCTCTGTATCGGGTTCCCATTGGTCCGCGACGTAGAGGAGGGGTACAGGTGACAGAGAGGGACGATCGCTCCAGCGACTCCGGAGTAGTGCTGTGGTACTGCTCTAAATTGTATCTATTCTATCTGGCGTGCGAGGGACCAGGCGCGACTCTCGCTCTGTCTCCTTCCTTTACCAATTTCCCCCGTTGTTTTGTTTAACGGAATCTTAACGTAATTTTTTATTGATACACATTACATGTGCGATCGAGTACCCGATGCCTACGTCTTACGTAAACGTGAATTAATAATGAGGAAAAGAATACCCGCTCAAAACATCTTTCAGAAAAAGTACACAGCACTCACTTCGACGTAAACGGTTGCGTGCGAAAGTATATCCAGTACGGATGCAAAGTAAGATATACACATATATCTATATATAATTATAAAATAATGTCGATGTAAATAAGTATTTCTTTATTATTTTTATTTCTATAGGTGCCTTTAATTTATTTAGGGCAGGTATTTCAACCTTCTAATAAAGTTTCTAATAAAAGTTATTAGCTGAATATTCGTTAGATATCCTCATTAGAAGATTGAAATGCCGGCCCTTAATCTAATTTGATAATTATTACCGCAAATATTTACACCGGCAAACATAAAGCTATTGCAGAAGATATTTTGCATCTATTGTGTTTCGTTATCTTCCATATTTCTGAATCGTTTCACAAATTACATTAAAATAAAGCAGATTAAGAAAATTACGTCGAGAAATCTTGATGGTTAGAAATTAGAATCAATTAAACAGCGATTAGAACTTTTTCAAAACTCCTACATACCAAAGCGCTTTGTAACTTGTTCTGTTCATTTATGGTGCTTTCCAAGAAAATTGCTTCCGAAATATTGGAATGCAACCTCTCGTTCTTTCTAGGATATGTGTATATATGAAGTGATTCAATTTACATCAAGGAACAAAGTATTATCAATAAATATGTATTGTGTCAAACTATAAATGTTCTTATACCTATATAAAAGTAGATAGAATATGTAAAAAAAGTAATTTATCCAATATTTGTGATATTGTCTATAGAACTTTATATTTTTAAAAATTGCTGAATGAGAATATTTATTAGAAGTAAATTTCTATATAATAGTTGGCGATACCTAAAGTAAAAACTCTGCTAAAAATAGATACTTAGTATCTATATATTTTACATAGTTCTTTTATTATTTTAAGTACTTTACTATTGAAATATGATATATATTCGTCCAGTTTCAGAAAATAAATTGTTCTTGAACGATACATAAGATATCCGAACACTTAGCAGTACACAATTTTATTAATTCGGGACAATTGTTTAGGAAATTTGTAGATTTCTATTTTCAACGGATGAGCGAATGAATTAAGAAAAACATATAATATCTAACCATCCCTCGTTATCCTTACCCTAAACCTTTCGAAAGGTACAGGCGGCATTTTTGAGGAGCACAATATCGACACATCTTTTGTTGTCAGTTTTCTTCAAGTGAATAAATCAAAATTATAGGAGTTATATTAGAGTTGTATTAGACGTAGTTGGTCACATACATTTGGTGATAGTTTTTTTTTTTGATACAATAAATCATAAAATATAAATAACAAATTTTAAGCTTACTATAGCTTACCCGGTTTTATCGTTAATTTCCTCTATTAGTAGTTAGTACTAATAGTTTTATTGATATTTTTCTGTTGCGTCCATTATTTTTTAATCAAACTTTTATTATAATAGATATAATTGGTGCTTTTTCGCACTTCTTTATTCTATTTTATTGGAACGTTAGAATGCTAATCGTTCGCAAAATTTACAACACAAAACACAAAACATTTAGTTAAAAATTTGGGATGATGCACGAGGCGTCATCTCGTTACTTCATATGCTTATTGCAGCTCATTGAGTGGAAATGTACAAACTGATTTACATTTCGTAATTTTTACAGGTTAGAATCAAAGTTGCTTTTTCTGATGTACATTCTTGAATATTTTTTTTATGATACAGGAGAATGTCGAAAAAGAAGGATGACATAAGACCTCTTATTAAAAGGGATTGGAGGAACTTCTGCCGGGACAAAGCGATAATAAAATATTAGCAGCCGTTAGGAAAAACGGGGACAATTTGGAAGCGTACCAGTTCTTCAGAATATGAATCAGAACACACTACTGATAGTACTACGCCCGGGTTCAGATCTTTCTTGCTCTACAAAAGGAAAAACTAAGAGATATGGAGCAAAGTTTATTCCAAAAAATATATTTATATAGATATATCTAATCGATAAATTACACCAATTGTGAAAAGCACAAAAGAAAGACAAAATAGGAGTTTTAGAGACAAGGATGGTCATCGTTGGTGCACTGTGTGAAATACACAAAGACGTGTTTGAAACAGAAACATTGAGCACGTATAACAAAGTCCAGTGGAATATGCTCGCGTAGCCACCACCCCATTAAAAGCTTTTTGTTGCTTGTTAGATAAACGATTTTTCGAATCATTTTGAGGCGTATTAATTCTGAGATTGAGATAAAAATTATCAAGTTTATAAATGCACAATCTTTGAGATAAATTTTGACGAATGATATACTCTGCACGGAGAAAAAGAGATGTTACCACGTATTATAAATATAATGAATGATATTAACACAAGGACAATAATACGTTATCTAATACCCAGTATTCATCCATGTATTACTGTTTATCAGAAAAATTATACGCTCTAATATAATTATAATACAACTAATTTTATAGTTAGTTTTTCTATTTTTATTATCTATTTTTCTTAGTGTGGTTGTTGTTTTTCTATTCGTTTCAGTAGGAAAGATATGTTTGTTCTAATTCAGATCTATTTGCAAAGCCACAATGGTGAAGGTTTGAATTTTTGATACATTGTTTGAGATTCGATAATAAAGTCACCCGTGATCAAAGAAGACAACAATTCGAAAGATTTGGAACCAGCTGGTTCTAAACTGAGATAATTCGTACAAACCTGATAGTTACATAACTATCGATAAGGAATTACCGGAATAGACGCCCCTGTTCTTTTAGAATATATTTTCTAAATGAAGCATATCTAAATGTGGAATGGAGATTGAATATGAGATATATTTTGGCAAGTGAGTTGTCGATTTCAGCCATAAAAACTGTTACATACTTTTATTTGTACTTGTACTGTGTTGAAACTGGTAATATAGTAATACGTTATGGTTTGTAAGAGTTGGCCATACTTACAACATTGACGTTCTTAACATTGCAGAATTTTAAATTCTAATGAAATAGTTCATAAATGTAATGGCAGTTATTATGTGACACATTTAAATTGAATCTTTATTCCTACAAGAGGAAGGAAGGCAAATTGATTAGCAGCAATGTTTGATATAAACTAACACATCTTTAGGCGACAATGTTACTGGTTTGTCCTAACCAGAATATTTATGAATACCGCAAGATGTGACGAAATCTTATACGAAAATGTTTATTTACTCTTTTTCCGTTAATTGAACCAGTCAGCAAATACTTTTTTTTATCGTTAAATGTATTTTTATCTCTTGTTGTTGACATTGTAGTTTTACCAGTAAACTAATATGTACGCTAGTAGGAATTTTAGCATTATTGAATGGTACCTACTTTTTAACGGTCATCCAGTCCAGTTTTTTGCGGTTGTGATTTATGAGTATCCCTTTCATGAAAACTACGCTCGTACTACGTATCCGTTGCAGGTAAGAAAGGGGCCTTTTCATGTTTGACGTGAGGCGCACATTACATAATAAGAATGAGAGGTCGCGGGTCAATTGCACTCTCGCCCATGTCCAGTCGTATAAGGGATTCATGACTTTTACCCTTGCTGACCAAGGGTCACACTATCTCATTATGAACTTATAACAACATAATACCTATATGTACACTTGTTGTACACATATAAAAGTGTCATTATGGAAATTTATTAACTGGACAAACACTACCTCCTAGGAAGTCAGTTTCGGAGGGGTGATTGTTATGGTTAGGGGAAAATTTTACATCAACAATGAAGATGTTTCAGTTTAGCGGGTAGATTTATGCATGAAATAAATTGGTAACAGCAAATAAGCATGTAAATAAAATAGTTTAGATTTAGATTCAAAGAGTTTATAATATAAATCATATATCTTCATCTTAATTGAAACTATCATAAAATAATTAGTCTCGGCAAACAAAAACATAATGAAGTATGTCGATGTTTAACTTACAAATTAATATTTAAGTTAATGGAAGAAAAATAATATTTTATGTTAAACTCAATGAGTGTTGATGTACTATTTAGTAAGTTCATAAACAACTTTACGTTTTCTGTTTCGGCGCATTTTGCAAAACAGTAATGCTATTTATTTTAGAAGGAAGTAGATATCTAAATACATACATCCACCTTAAATATATTAAATTTATTACAGGAAACCCATTAAGATTTCTCAAAATATCTATTTAATATACATATTTCTAGGCAACACGGGATAACTGAGGAGAACCATTAAATATTTAACAACAGAAATCACGAGGTTTTAAGAACACGTTATCTAAAACTGAGGTTACTGCTCTCAATCACCGAATCAGCCCTGATAAATACAATGTAACTTCTTGGATTATTTACTCACGGTATTGTTTCGTTATTTTTTTTTCTGGATATAAAGGATTTTTTTCTTTGAATAAACTATCTCCGTATGTACCAACTCACGTCGACAATTCTGAACGCAAATATTTGAAAATGATATGGTTTTGTGTCGGTGGGAACTTAACAAATGTGCGTACCTCCTTCAACACCGATACGCTTATAATGCTAATCATGCAAAGACGCGCGCACTTTTGTCCATTGTAATAAAATATATATGTATAAGAATACAGAATATGTACAGCGTGGACCAAATTTGGTGTACGTAATGGGTAAATACACAGAGTGCCAAAAAAGTAACAAAACAAAATGGAGATGGTTGACAACTTATGTGCCAAGTAATAGCGCCGGCCACTCAATAGGCAGTAATATTTTCAGAGATTCCCTAAGTATAGCAGCTAATAATCTATGCTTAATCCTGGGCATTCACTCATTCATGGCAATGAGGAAGCAGACACTCTTGCGAAGAAGGGTGCTGTGGGTCCACCAACATGATTAAACTCAATGACTTAGGCGGCATTAGACCATTTGAGTAGGAGCTATAAATAACTAAAGAAGTATCTGGGTGTAACCCTCGATGCGAAACTGAACTGGAACAATCTCCTAGTTAAAATAACGACCAGGGCTACGCAACTATTCTGGCGCTGCAGGAGAGTTGTTGGTAAAACCTGGGGACTGAAGCCGAGGGTGATCCATTGGCTATACACGGCTGTGATGAGACCAGCGATAACTTAGGGAACAGTGATCTGGTGGAAAAGGGCAGAAGAGTCCTCCGTAGTGAAGCTTCATTGCTGGGGATCACTGCACAGGAACCGCTTCGTTTGAGACCATTGTGAGCCTCCCATCGCTGGATGTGAAGGTGGAGGCTATGAATGCGATCCTTAGGCTGAAAACCAACAACTTGTGGCAACCCAACATTAGGGTTGGAGGGCACACTGATACTACGAGTACGATACTGGACGGGCCATTGCTGCAAATTCCCACGGGCAGTATGGCACCCGAAATTATCTTCACTGAAAAGGGGAAAATCTTCATACCGAATAGAGACGAGGCACGTAGGGTTATCACTGCTCTTAATGACTGGTTCGCGGACGGATCCAAATCCAGCCAGGGCACAGGAGCCGATATTTGCGGACCGAGCTCTAATCAGAGGGTATCCATAAGCCTGACGAAGCATGCGACGGTCTTCCAGGCAGAGGTATTCACCCTTGCAGCCTGCGCAGAAATGATTACAAAAGGGGACTGCATGCGGAGGAAAATAAGTATAATAACTCATAGCTAGGCTGCTATCAGGGCAGTCTCGAACCCTGTAACTAGGTCAAAATTAGTTAGAGACTGCAAACAATCTCTCAATACACTGGCACAGGATCACACGGTGTCGCTGATTTGGGTGCCGGGACATGAGGATGTAAAGGACAATATAATAGCTGACGAACTGGTCAAGGGGGGCTCTAAAAGACACTTCATAGGTCCAGAGCCCGTATGTGGGATTACTAAGGGTTGTGCTAAAAGGGAGATTTGGACCTGGTTAGACAAAGAAAGTACAAATAAATGGAGGACGACTAAAGGTTAACTTCGCTAATAAAAGCGCTAATAGGGTATGGAGATGCAGCATTAGACGCAGCAAGAAAGAAGCTAAAACCATTACTGGGCCGGTAACTGGACACTGTCCCCTGAAAAAGCATCTATACAACACAGGTCGAGTAAGCGAACCGTGGTGCAGAAGATGTGAGCTACAGGAGGAAACGAGTTAAGAAATATTTCGGGAAGGATCTATTGGAGCCCTCGAAGGTTCTCAAGTTTCCACTGGGCAAGATATACTGGGATTTATAGAGAACACCAAGCTGCTCGAGTGGAAGTAAGAGATATAATAGGAACGGTACAATGAACACCTAGCTCAAGTACCTGGACTGTAGGTGTCCACTCTAACGTTATGAATGAATGGATGCCGCGGAGCATTTTCAGGAACCAGAACATGTCATTGGCATTGCAGGTACGGTAGCTAACCAGCAATCAATCCGGGCAAATCAGAAAGTGCTCCAACAGTGGAACAATTGTCCTGGAGAAAGTGCATCTAATCTAATCATGTCAAAACCAAGATATTACTGGAATTTCACCGTAAGAATGTCGAAGTAATAGTTGCTGTCTTTGCAGGGTCACTGCAAACTCAGAGAGGTAACTTCAGAATCGGGCTCTATGAGGGAACTAAATACCGCTTGTATTTGGGGATCGAAGAGACAGTTGAGCATATCTTCTGCTACTACCTTGCCTCATACAAGACCTCGTTCAATAAGACTCTGAGCTACCTTAACAGCCTGAACTTATTGAATGAACTTTAAAGATACCATCCGCTCCATAATAGGCTCTACTGGGCGCGGTGGACGGTACGCTAAGTCGAACCATGCGGACGTTGTTTCTTCTCAATCCTCAATACTCAAATTTAGTAGCGTAATGATGGAAAGCACTGGTACCAAATTTCCTTGATAGTTCTAACTGATTTGCGGGGTTGGGACACAAACGAATTAATTCTGGAACTATATGATTTTGCAGAAGCTGTAAATAAATGTCACTATTTAACATTTTTCTCATAAAAAATGGTCGAATAATTCTTCCTTTAATCACCCTCGACTGCATATTTTATGTTTTAGTATCTTTATTGCAAAGTCTATTTATATTTACTCATTTTAAACATGAAAATTTAATCAAAACGGTGATTGCTTTAGATGCCAATCTTAAAAATGCAATTTACTTTAGTATTCCATGGTTAAAATTATTTTCTGTAATATTTCAAAATTTTTGCAGATATGTATTACGCGATCTCTAGTAATAAAATTGTGAATACGTTAACTTCCATTCTACCTAGAATATAAACGCAAGTTTAAATAACTTTAAGGTAAATCCCGTTTGAAGAATTGTTTTTACGTATCGCATTTCCATACTGTGATAAATCTCTAAGCACTCTAGGCAAGGAATTTTAACGACGGATAAACAAAATTATTGTTCAGCTAGTTCAACTAAGGCAAACGGTGTTTTCTGTAATTTGCGAATACCAACAGTTATGTACGCAGTTGTTGTAATATTGTCCTTAGAAATTTCCAGGAAAAAGATAGTATAAAGAAGCAGAGATAAACGTATGTAACATATGTATATGAAAGTGTTACTATCATATTATTTTTTTTTTAGATCCATTACGATTTGTATTTTCCAAAAGTTGCTCTACCTTACCTTATTTAAATTAAGTACAAAACATATCCATCACAGTTCAAGTTCACATTGAACCAATTTCTCATTATTTGTATATATATGTATATTGTAAGTATATATAATATAATAATTTTTTATAAAGCGTTTAGTGCAATGAATGAGCTGTAGGTACATTTAATCAGAAGAATGGCAAGCAATTTTTAGTTTAATTATTGAGGTTTGATTATTTCTATATTTGCGTGTATTGGTTTTGGTTTTCATTGGATGTGATGCTTGAACAATATAAATATGAAATATACAAGATTAGCACAAAGTCCTTGAACAATCGCATAACTTTGATGTTCAAGAAGTTTTTTGTTCTAATTTAGTATGAAAATATAGTTAATTTCGCAAATATCATTATACTTGTTTTTATAGAAAAAAGACATTACAGAAAATTAGTTAATAATGTAAAATATCTTTGAAAATACTGGTATTTTACTGTAACTTGTAAGGTTGTTTTTACGAGTTAACGGTCTCTGTATATTCTGGGATTATGTTGATTAATTGTCATGGAAGTGGAATTTACAGAATCTTAGCGAAGTGATACAAGCGTTGATATGATGACTGTCAATATGTTTTCGAAAATTGTACGTTGCTTAATACTGTTTATTTGGGTAGCCAAAGCAGTAAAAGTACGATGTATTGTATGACACAGTTACGAAGCATTTGCCTAATCAAAGGGTTTGTCAACACGTGAACGTCTAGCAATGGTAACTGATGAAGACAGCTGTATGAATAGTTTATGAACAGTTTAAAATAATTACGTGTTTATAGTGGAGTTGTTGTACACGAGATTTTCTAAAAAGTTGTTCGCAAAATTCTAAAATCTGTAAAATTTAAAATAAAAAATAAAATGTTAATAAAATTTCTTCACGAGTTGACTGAAAATAATCCAAAATATAGAAACTATCCTACTTTATGGAATCAGATAGTCTTTTTCGATAAAGAACCCGTTTTTTTCTTAACGGAATTGTTGGTAGGTACAATCACTGTTACTCGCACTGGATCAAAGAGCATCGTCAGAAAGTGTGTGGGTTAATTTGGTTGCAAAAGAACTTAATACGATCGTTTTACATAATAGGAATTTAAATGGTAACAACTTAACTAAAGCATCAAACGAAAGTATTTCGTTCCAAAAGTTTGGAGCTTCCTCACATTTCACGTTAAATTTGTAAATATCAAACTAAAAAAGTACCTATTAAGCAACACAGTTGTTCGATTTCCATTAACCCTGCGTAAGATTGCAATTAAACAAAACCCCATTCTTGGCACTGGCTGGGTGATTAACATTTGTATGATCCTTCAGTATTATGGAGTAATTTTATGCTTAACATTTTAAAATTAAAAATTTCAGTATATACTATGCTTTATTGTTAAAATAAAGCATAGTATTTACACGAAAAGCAAAATGAAGAAACGTAGGTCAAAGGTAAATCGTTACAAGTAGGTGTATAAAAATTAAATATATTCTAGGAAAAATTTTACGTTCTATTAACAGCAGATTTTATCGGCATTCCTTTTTGCACATACTTTGCCGTAGACACATCAAGTGGAATTTACGCAAACTATTAATGAGATCTTTCGCTACAACTTTTTATTTGCAAAATGTCACTATTAGACCGCACAGATATTGGGATCCCACTATGTACCATCCACATACCTTCCTTTTTTTTAAGATAAAGTTAAACTGTGAAAGAACACCATACTATTATACAACATATATTATTACACAATGCGACGATGGCTATTTATTTATTTTGAATAAACTATATAAACTATATTTGTTTTGTATGGTAAAGCCTGTTATGAAAATAACATTTGGTGTTTTAAAAAAATGTAGGCGAAGATAAAATATTAAAAAAAAATAACTACTAGGGTTTTAAAAAATGCAGTATATTTCGCATTTGATAATACCCCGTGCAACGAGCATATTTAATATTTAATTCATCAAGTTCTTAATATTACTTTATTCAAAAACTGCAAATTTTTATCTGATGAATTTGCAGAAACCAATGACACTATTCAAATTAAATATCATACTCAAATTTGTTTTATTTGTTTATTTCCGAATACACGAGGCCACCTGCATTAGATTTCACTACTATATTTAAATTTTAGCTAAAATATATTTGCAGACAGTATAGGGGTGGTACCAATTCGGAAGAAATTCGGAGAATATTAGTTTGCAATCAGATATACATTTATCAGGGGGAAAGTAGGATACAGGCTGCGTCTACCTGATAAAGTGGGAACGATAGACTGTGACCGGGCTCTGCATACACAGCAACCGACCGGACATGATGGGTGCCGCTGATGGTACATCAATCCTCGGCGAACATACCACACTGAAGCATTCTGTGCAAGCCAGTGCCACGGGAGAATTAACTATCTTGTCCCCGCTTTGTTAATCACTAAGTGTACACCAGACATTAAAGAGCGATATTGATGCGTTAAATGTGAAGTTTTGGTTGTTTAATGGCATATGCTCATATTTGTGATAAATTAATCTGAATAATCCACAGGTTTGATGTATTGGTGTTACATGATTGGGAAATCCGTGGCAATATGACCTAGTACTGGTTGCCTTCTTCATTCAAAAATCTCAATAATAATAGAGAGTTAATAGAATTGGAGATGAGTCACCTCGGGCAGATGTAAACATGGGACTACAGCCTCTTATGTGTTTTTTTTTTACCCTAAATGCATGCCAAAATGTTTAGCTTTAGCGTTAGTAAGCGATCAAGATTGCATTGTTACATATTCTGTTTATTTATTGTCATATTCTAAGCGCAGCGTGATGTAAATTTAGGTATGTTCATATATCATATACAATAGAAAATAGATGCTTTTATTTAACATAACACAATTGATGATATATGAAAACTGTTTCGTACATCGCAGCCGCAGGGAAATTTGGAATTTACATGAACAATTAACTTTGTTACAGTTTGATTCTATCTTGAAAAATAAGGAAGATAATAGGATGGCCATTGTCACCATCAATATCTTTCAAGTAACAGTTTAAAAAATAAGCATTATAAATAAAATTTACTTTGCATACAGTTGGTTTATTTTTGTCTTACATCTTTTATTTTGTATTCTGTCCCGCTTCGTTAAGTCGTTCAATAATTCCTTTTTTGCAATATACTCTTCTTTCTGTTCAGTTAACCGTGTTTACAATGTGCATGCATTGGGCAGGTAATGTGTCTATTTAATATAATGGCTGTGTGATAGAGACGAACCCTAATCCTATACAAACGTTAGCATTTGCGGTACCTGCGAAAAACCATCCGCTATTCATGATCCTCTTTAGAGACATAATGAGAGCGAATTATATGGAACACAGAGGGTGTAAAGCCCATTCAGAACGTGTTCTGTGTGTTCTGAGAGGATGTCGTTCAATTTCACACGAAGGATCGTCCTCAGCACCCTATTTGACTTGTTACAGGAATAACAAAATTACTCTTGGTACATCAAATGATCAAATGTGGAGATGCGGCGATTCATTTCACGATCAATTAACTTTTAAGTGTTCCAAGAATAGATTCGTGTTAGTTTATTTATTTGCTGTGTCTATGGTTAAAATTGTTTCTATTCAAAATTGATTTCTTATCAGTTTTAAATCTGTATGTTAGTATTAAATCATCAATAGTTATTCAGGATCGTCTACATAAAAAAATTTCCATGATAATAAATTTATAAACTTGGGGGCATTGTTCTCTGAAAACAATGTCAACAGTTTTAAATGAAAGTTGGGGTACTATTATTATTATTATCGCTCTTTTCTCCTTTCGTTTAAATAGGGCATAAAAAATCAAAATACAAATACATACACCATTTGCGTCTACCAGTAAAGAATAAAAAATATTTCTATAAGTACTTATATTCATTGTATCAATATACCTCAATGTGTTTGTTAAAATATTTTATATATGAAAATAAGGACTGTGAAATTTAAATACTACATAATTAAGACGTTTATACTCTGTACGGCTCTCAAAATTCTGAGTTAAAGATTTTTTGCTCTTGGCAGGATAAAGTCTGGCCACCCCTGATCTATACAAACCACTCGAAAGTTAATTACACTAAAGTTGTTGTCGCAATCTGTAAGTTAGCTCATCGAATTAACCCTTTTGAGTAAAAATTTAAAGTATGTTTAACTAATTACTATAGCTACTTTCCTTTTATTGAAAATGTACTTAGCTACACACAACACTAGATCGGAGGATGTTAAGCAATACCAAAAAAGCAAATCTGACTTGTTCCTGATGTTACACAGAATCGACCGTGATAAACTTTGAATTTGTTAATACCTGAACGAAAATTTGAATATTTTTCAGAGTAACACTATTAGTTAATAATCAATAAATTCCTTTTCTTATTTTCCGTTTTGAGTGAAACAGTATTTACCAAAATGTTGTTCGTAAAGGAAAATATACCTTACAAATCGGCCGTATTCATTCATTTTATAGTTCCACGGACGTTTAAAGCAAATAATTGCTAGAATTAGTAAATAGAATTCAATAAAAATAAGCATTTTCCTTCAATGAGGTTACTGTTTTCGAATAAAATTAAAATGTGTGATTTAATCTAAGATTGTTTAAATGAATGCTAGTAATTGAAAAAATATGCCCATATTTTCATTTCTCTCCGGTGTAGTTGACGGGGCGATTTGTCGAATCATGTAAATTTTGTTGAATCATCGCTGAATTTGACTCCAATACCGTACAATTGTTTCTGACTTTCTAGGTACTGGCTTGAAGTTAGTTTCAATGTCG
Source organism: Cetonia aurata (assembly GCA_949128085.1). Classification (NCBI taxonomy): domain Eukaryota; kingdom Metazoa; phylum Arthropoda; class Insecta; order Coleoptera; family Scarabaeidae; genus Cetonia; species Cetonia aurata. The sequence goes on along the minus strand of OX421883.1, from coordinate 47,588,783 downwards.
AACAAGGTCGTTTCATACAATAATTTGCGCAGGTGCTGCATATTGACTGCTGTTACCTCCAAAATGTAGAAAATTTACATTTTATCACACTATTTTATTAAGATTTGGCTTTATCTTAGTTGTTTACCATGCTCGTGTGATCGAAGTATAGAATTCTGAATGATTCAGTAGTTGGCATGCAATCGAAGAAGCTCCTTACGTGAAATTCTTCATGCGACATTTGTACCTACGCCGTTTAGCGCTTGATAATTACATAATTCCCAAAACGTAATTCACTATAATCTTTGCAAGAGAACGTATGAGGTACTTACGAACGCATACTAGTTTTGAAGAAACGCCGTCAGCGTGATTTCACTGTAACAAGTCTCGCGTGGAATAATTTGAATACATTTTTAGATTCGTTGGGTGAAAGCTGTGCATTTGTAGATACGTAGCACTTAGGTATATACATAATCGCTTTACCCGTTAACAAGCAATCTGTTTAGTTGTAATAATGTGCGCGCATATTTGTTAAATTACAAGGCCATCCGGAGAGAAGACGGACGATTTCCGAAAACCCGTGCAGCCGTCTTTCTCCCTGGCACAGATCGAGATCGCAGGTAGACAGTGATGGGTAGGGTCGAGGCGGCAATCGACACAACAACAACAATTCGTCGTGTTCTTAATGATCGTCTGTCTTAAGGTGGCTCGATTATCTTCGAGGAAAAGAGCTCATCGTTGCCAGTAGCCATACGCCACTTGATTTCTGTTCAGATACGGAAAAGTACGAGCGCTGATAATTCGACATTCCCATTATTGGTTTCCATTTTTATCAGTAAAAAAAAGGCAGTAAAATAGTTGTTGGTTGCACGCATCCGAGGTGTGTAAATAAAAATAACACTGCCCGTGATACCTTTTGACGTCTTGTGTGTTCGTAGGATGGATCACGGGATAAGAAAGCGAGCTTTAAGCGTGCGCTGCACAGTAGCACAGTTCGTGCTGACTGATCGCTAAAGCTTTGTAGCAGCAATCGATTTGTATTATATTTTCTCCCGCATAGATTTTCGTTTTTGATGAAATTACCTCTAAAAAAGTATGAAATTATTGTCCAAACTTTAGTACTATATTGATGGATTCGCAAGTTGTTAAGGAATCCTTATTGTATCCAGACATATTTCATAAAAGGAAAAGAATTCATTTGCGTTCGGATATATTTTTTCTTACAAACACTATCCATTGTGATCTTCACAAATACCATAACTACAAGGTAATCAAATCTACACTCGGAGGGAACCAGATGTTTGCTTAATTCTTTGTCGCAGGTCCAATTTCTCTCCCGGTTTATAACAAACACAAAATTTAGCAACTTTGTCAAATTTAATCCAACTCTCTATAAAAAAATCCCAAAAGAAAGGTGAAAAAATCCCTTACCACAAAATTAGATAACAAATCTAAATACGTATTTCGGCAACTAAGTTGCCATCTTCAGTAGAAACAAGTGAAGTGAGTGTTATTCCACTAGTGATTTGGTGAAGAGCATATCTTCCAAGGTTTACCTTAGCCGAAAACACTATGTTTAACACTGCTCTTCACTTGTTTCTACTGAAGATGGCAACTTAGTTGCCGAAATACGTATTTAGATTTGTTATCTAATTTTGTGGTAAGCCACAGTCTCCACCCATCACAGGACAACTCTCTATCTCCAGCAATAAACAAACACCCCATGGGAGTCGAAAAGGAATTAGTTATACGCATGTTACATAGCTGCATGTTGGAGAAAATAGTAATACACAAACAATGAGAGCTTCAGCGAGCAAGAGAAAAGATGTCGGTTTCTGGTAATCGAGGAGAACCGATATCTGTTCTCTCACAATCAGTCTCGCATCATTCGGATACTTTTTTTTCTCTAGCATGTATGTTGTAAGTACATACATATATGCATATAGTAATGTGTATCCAGTCATACTACGTATCATTGTTCAGATTTCGTAGAACGTCTAGCTTCGACCCGAAACCGTAACAATGACGGACGAGGCACTGAGATAATATGACAACGGTGATATTATGTCTGTTTTTTACATAATCTCGCCGAATTTGAGGCGTTATTACGGTCGACCTGTGACCACTTAACTGTGGGAGAATTAAAAAAGAACGGACGTGGACCGATGTACTGCATCATAAAAGAGAATGAGAAACAAGTGACGTTGATGTAGAGAACTGGTCTCGTTTGGATGAAGCAACCTGTGAAGCACAAGTACCACATCTCGTGTTTTACGAAGCGAATTAAGATGTGCTCTATGTAGGTTTGTACACACATACTTTATAACGTATAACGTTTTATTAGATTTACCGTCTGTCTAAATGGCTGTGTTAGAGTTTGTCGGTTCTCCCATGTTTTTACGACAATAATCTTAACGTCGTTTGCTCTCTAGTAGAAGAAGCAGTAAGAGTTAAGTAGAGTTGTGATTTGGATCATCTGAAAGATGTATAGAATTGTATGTTATTTAGTTGACGTTTATACTATTTTCTTCGTTCCGTAATATGCTCAGTCCCACACATCTCTGTAATTTGTTTACCCGCTCTTAAAATCCATTAAATTCCTTCTGGCTATTGTTTACAGAGTCCTAATTTGTTTTGAGTTGTTATGCTCTGCGTTTCATTTCAATGATCTCATGTTCATATGCGATACGCCGAGATAGATATGTAGTTATCTAAATGCATGCGTGTGTCCGCATTGTTATTTATTTCAATCCAACTGAATGTGCAATTGAAGTCTTATATTAATTTATATTTGTCGGATAGTTTGTCTATAAAATTGTTGCATTTTTTTTAGTTAAATATACAAGACGTACTTAAATATACCGCCATGTACATCTTATATATATTTTGTTTACGTTTGCGACCGATAAGCATTTTTTCTTTTAAGATATTTTACGAAGCAGAGCTGGACAATTATTTTCTAAAAAGGATTTAACAATTACAAATTACTTTAAAGATGGATATCTGTAATTGTAATTAATTTTGTTCTCATCTAAGTAATTTGGAATTGTAATTTTTTAAAAAAATTGTGAAGTAAGTATTTGTAATTTGTATTTAAACGTTTTCTGCTTTTACAAAAATTCAAATACAAGCTACTTTTTCCGTTTCAAATTTTGGTTAGAATTTCGAGTGCAATTATTTATTGTTAAGCGCAGTGGTTTTGTATATAAGTTTGTTTCAGCAGTCTATTTGTGATAGTTTGATCAGAGATTAGTTTGGGCTAATTTTCAGTCTAAGAAATTATTTAGAATTTTTAATTAATAAGTTTTTTTAATTTAATTGTATATAATTTACACATTTAAAGCCTGAAGATATGGCCGAAACATGAGCTTTAAAGATTTTACAAGTAGGGAATGGAATGAACGATATACATTATTTAATTCCATTAATGTATACATACATCAATTTTTAGTACAAAAATTAATTCAAATACTACAAAGGTAAGTGGAAACTAAAAATTATTATAACTTTGAATGAAAACTTCTGAAATTATTAACTTATATTTAGGCCATGCTCCTGGAAAGGGATGGAGCTTAATGTATGACAATATTAAACAAATACTTGATGAGAAAGAAAAACTACGCTGTCTTTTTTTTTTAACTATACTAGAACCTCGATTGTCAGTGCATTGTGGGGGATAAGTTCACACGAATAACCGCAAAACATGGATAATTGAAATGTCTCGCCCTAGTTTCGCGAGGATTGTACTCGTTCTGATGGTTCCCCGTCAAAACAGCCCCGGACAAAACAGCCCCGACAAAACAGCCCCGACAAAACAGCCCCCGTCAAAACAGCCCCCGTCAAAACAGCCCCCGTCAAAACAGCCCCTGACAAAACAATCTTAAGTCTTATAAAAAGAGAAGAAACATATGTTCGAGTGTTTCAAAAATTGATGGAGTTGAAACCCACTTTAAATCCAACAAGCTGCTTATCCGACTTCGAGAAAGCGATTCAAAATGCAGTTTACCAGGTATTTCATGGTGTTCAGGTGATGGGTTGTTTATTTCACTTAGGGCAGTGTTTATGGAGGAAAATCCAAGAGCTACATTTTGTAGAAGAATATCGCAATGACGAAAATGTGAGAATGCATGTGAAAATGTTACTAGCGTTAGCTTTTGTCCAAGAGGGCGACGTTATCACTGCTTTTGAGGAGCTAACCGAAACCTGTCCACGAGAAATTGATGCAGTCATCGATTACTGGGAAGATACTTATATAGGACGGCAAAGAAGAAATCGGAGAGCAGATCCAAAATTTCCTATTCATGTATGGAATGTTCATGATAGAGTGCACCAGGGCCTTCCGCGTACAAACAACTCTGTAGAAGGATGGCATCATGCTTTCCAACACACCGTTGACTGTCACCATCCATCTATTTTCAAATTAATAGACCACTTCAGGAAGGAACAAGACCGGGTAGAAATAGAGTTGGAACGTTTTCGAGCCGGCATCAGAAATCCCGAAGCTTCCAAAAAAAAGTATGTGTAACTTAATCGTCGATTGGAAACTCTTATGGGAAATTATAACTCTGACGACCTTTTACCGTTTCTCCGTGGAATTTCCAACAATCTGACATTATAAATTGATATATTATTATATAACTTTTTTTTTATTTTTATTTTTTAATAATTATTAATAATTGTAACCTTTGTAATTAATAACCTTTGACGAATATAGTTTGTAGAATTTTATTTGTAAATATACATTATAATATAATTTTATACCTACATTTATTTTATATATAGTATAGTCATAAATTCTATAGATATGTATGGTACTTATTTTGGGCTGTTTTGTCGGGGGCTGTTTTGACGGGGGCTGTTTTGTCGGTGGGCTATTTTGTCGGGGCTGTTTTGTCGGGGGCTGTTTTGTCGGGGCTGTTTTGACGGGTCACTCGTTCTGATACCTATTCCTTTTGCTTTCCTTTGGCAACAGAAACCTTTTTTTTCGATACATTGTGTCTAAATGACCCAATGTCATGTATCTTCTAAATGGCACACACTAGAGCCAAATGCCCTTAAAACTGGCAAAAATTATTACTTGCGCACCTTGTTGGTGTTTTTGCAAAAGGGAAATTCTTTTTACATACACCTACGGATAATCCGCCGCACGGATAGTCGAGGTTACACTGTACCTTGTTTTTGTAAATAAAATTGTGAAATCATGGTACTTTTAGCAGAGGTCCTAGATACTTTATATGTAGAAACAGAGTCTTTCATAGCGTTTGTCCTCCTAGTCTATTGTCACTTAAAAGCAAGCTAAGCAAATTAACAAAAAAATAGTGATGGGGTTATAATACTCTAAAGTGCTGTTAGAATTGAGATAGATTTAAAAATATTTTGATTTAAGAATACCTATGCACTTTTATAAACAGTTACACGTCCTGAATTTCAACTTGGTTGGTTTCTGTTAGTCGTGTCAACGTGTGTGTTATTTAAAATTATTATAGTAACTAGACGATATGAGAAAACTCCATGCTAGTTAGATATCTTTTTATTAAGTAAATGTTTTTTTTAATACAATACTACATTGAAATGTTTGGTACCCGTCGAACGATTGTTTTCATTTGCTCTTATGATTAATGCACCCCCAGGACATGGCACGAATTTTGAAAAAGTAGTTTTAGTGAAAAGCAACGAAACATACAGTTAGAATATTCATTTTAAATGGTCCAATCAGCATTATCAGATGTTTTAATGTTATTTTCTAGAATTTTCTTCAATATGAAAAATCAATATACTATAATTTTCGGGATTAAATTAATTGAATTAATGAAAATTTGTGTACGTTAAGAAAAATAATACTTCTGGTCAAAATTTGTATAAATAAAAAAACCTGGGAAATACTACATAGCAAAAAAATATTTTTGTTTACCAGGTTTTACTATGTGTACACATATAAAAACACGATATTTTCTTCTACATTGACATCAACACAACACGCGCGTGTTCATAGATATCTTCAGCAGTTCTGTGATACGTAAACGGCTAACCACAATAACAATGATATATCTTCAAATAATTTAAGGCGTAGATCTAAATGTTTGTCTCTGCTTATGTTATGTATGGATCTTCGAATGTTGTACCTATATACAGATAGTCTAAATTAAATAATATATAAAATTGCGTTTGTTTCATTATGAATGGTCGTCATATACACACATTATTCGAAGGAAAAGGATAAGAGAGATAATATTTGCACATACAAAATTAAAAATATTTATTACTTAATAAAAATTAGGAAACCTCTTAATGGGTTTTTCTTTAGGTAAAGGCGCTTTCTGCGACTTCCACTAACTTCATGTTTTTTATAATCTATTTGTAATTTCTTTGTTTTCTTTTTAATTTCATTCACGATATCATCAAGAACTACATTAAAGGATATAGGACCAAGTATCCTTCCCTATCGCAATCCTTCCTTTGTGACAAAATCCTCCGACTGCATACCACTCACTCTCACGTAGTTTCTGGTTTTCTTGTACATGCTAGCAATTGCATTTCTTAATTTAATATTTACTCCTCTTTTCTTAAAGCTTTTCTAGATCAGATTCTGCAGTGCACAGTAAAAAACCTTCTGACTGTCTATAAAAGTCACGTATGTATATACACTCCGCCAAAAAAGTATCGCATAATTTAGTTTTGAATCATAAAAGTATCGCATAATCTTTGTTTGTAGCATAAAGTTGTAAATATACTTTAATGCGCTCTAAGATATAATTTCTATGATTGTTTAAATAAAATACAGGCCAAATAAAAACAAGAACTCATACTTGAGATTTTTATTAAAACAAGAAATTATAATTTTGGAAAGAAAAATGTCATAACAGTAGCTTTTAATACTGAGTATTGCCACCTCTGGCTCTTATGACCGCTCGCATACGGTTTGGCAGAGATTCGATTAACCTCCGTATATAAGCCTGATCCAAATTCTCCCACTCGTCGCATTTGCTAGTCCATGCAGGTCCGCTGGGGCAACATTTTGGGTTCGTATCCGTCTGTGAAGGAGGTCCCACACGTGCTCGATAGGGTTCATGTCCGGACTTACCGCAGGCCAATCTAAAACTGGAATACCAACATCGTTAAGGTATTCCTGGACGATTATTGCAACATGCGGTCGTGCATTATCGTGCATTAACATGAATTCGTTTCCTATAATTGGCGCATATGGTACTACATGTTCTTCTAAAATGTCCGTTATATACCTGTGGGCAGTCAGTGTACCTCTGTCTACTGGTACTAACTCTGTACGACCTGTTAAACAGATGCCTCCCCAAACCATAATAGAGCCACCAGCGAAATTAGGTCTAGGTCTGATATTACACTGCGAATAGCGCTCACCGTCTCGTCTGTACACTGAGATACGCCTATCTGAGGTGTAAAGACCAAATCTTGACTCATCTGTGAAGAGTATATTGGCCCAGTCATTAATGTTCCAATTTACATGTTCTCTGGCAAACCTTAAGCGAGCCACTCGGTGGTTCCTAGTGAGACGAGGGGCTGTTACAGCTACTCTAGCTCTTAATCCACTCTGTCGTAACCTATTCCGAATAGTTTGAGTACTCACACGAGTATTTCTGACTCTAGCCAAGTCGTTCTGCAATTGTCTCGCAGTTACATGTCTTCGACGTAATGCTTGTAGTAGTAAATAGCGGTCATCTTGGCGAGTAGAACATCTTGGACGACCTAGTACAGGTCTTCTACTGTAAATGCCTGTTTCCCTATATCTGGCTACGGCTCTAGAAACACTTGACTGATTGATGTTCATCAAATTAGCAACGTATGCTTGAGATCGTCCATCTTCGATTAAAGCAACTATAGCAGCCACTTGTTCTGAAGTTAAATTGCTCATTTTAGTTTTAAAAGCGTTGGTACAGAACTCTGACTTCGCACTTTAAAATTTGTCCGTATAGGAAGACTTTCAATAAACAACTGAACAAACCTTATACATATGCATTTTTCTAAATGTGTTCTTTTAGAAAAATAAAAAGTAAAAACGCTAAGTTCCATTATTTTGTTAGTGTTTTTATAGTTCACATACACGAGGCAAACTTTTTGTGAACGTATAAAAATATCTTGGTTCATAAATGCCCTTTTTTAGTTTATGCGATACTTTTTTGGCGGAGTGTATTATTGTTACTTTTGTTTTTCTCGACCAGCTGTTTCAATATGAATATATTATTCTGTACCCATCTACCTTTACTAAAATCACACTTTGTTTCTTCAAGTTGTACTTCAGTTGCTATTTTCAACCTTTTCTCAAGAATTCGTTCATTTATCTTTAACATGCTACTCAGTAGGGTAATTGCTCGATAGTTTTTACACTCTTTGTTACCACCTTTTTTATACGCAGGTACCACTATCCCCACTTCCCAGTTTTTAGGTATTTTTTATTCCTTACATACCTTATTATACCTTTACAATTTCTATTCCATTTTTACCCATGTTTTTCAGCATCTCACTGGTTATTCTATAATTTCTAGCCAATTTGTCTGTTTTTAATATCTTTATTATTTCTAGTATTTCTTCTGTTGTTATCTCATCTTTCTCTGGAATGTCGTCGTTTTCCCTGTATATCTCCTGTAGTTTTAATAAATCTGTTTGTTTTGTACTGACGAGGTCTTCAAAATGTTCTTTCCATCGCTTCATTATGACTTTCCCTTCTTTTATTATTTATCCTTCCTTTGACTTTATATATATACTTCGAGTTTGCTTACCTTTTCTTAAGTTTTTTTAATACTCCATAAAATAGCTTCTGATTTCCTTTACTATCTTTTTCCATTACTTCATCAAACTCTACTAATTTTTTGACTTTCAAACTTTGGTCTTATATCTGCCAAATGTTTTCCTGCTTTTGTTACCTAAGTATATTTTCTGTTTTTGTGTTTGCAATTTATCTCTTATCTTATTTCACCCGTTTACCATTGCATGTTGGCCCTCTTCTCTTCAATATTTTCATAAACTACTTTATTACCTCCTTGGACTGTGAAGCATTGGCATATGCAGATGATTTCAAAATATATACAGAAGTTTTTAGCACTGCAGATTGTACCAAACTACAAACAAATCTTACCAGCATACTGGTACTTCACTATAAACTTACCTAAACTTGTATCTGGAACATATACAGAAGCGCTTTTTAAAATATTTGTCGTTTAGAACTAATGGTACCTATTCTGATAGAGGCTCAATTTACAACGGTCTTCTTTAACGACATGGTGTCGTGTCTTTGGAACAAAGGAGGCAACGGTATAGTGGCTCGTTTGCATTAAAAATACTACGACACCGAATTGATTCGCCTGGACTATTATTTCAGTGATACTTAGTAATACCCAGCTATAACACACGCTGTTCTTACGCGTTCCCAGATATAATACTAATATCTCACGAAAAGCCCCGCTAACACATCTGGTTCAAAATATGAACGTTATTTACACAGAAGTTTCATTTAGTTAATTACATTTATCTTACTTAATTTGATTGTATTTTATATGTTTGTTTTTATTTACTTATTTCTATAATATATTAGTAGTAATTTCGTTATATTACTGTGCACTACTTTATTATTAATGTATATATGTCCTGTAATTGGTGTATGTATGCTACTTCACCTGATCTTTGGAAGGTGTCGCGAATTGTTCCTACGTTCAAGTCTGGCAACGCAAACAAAATTTCTAATTACAGACCTATATCTATTCTCAGCAATTTTGCCAAAATCTTTGAAACAATACTTTGCAATTATATTTACAATCACATTAAACAATTTATAACTCAATTTTTGTTTTTGTCAATATACTTCAGATGTTCTGGGTAAACAGGGACAAGTTGATGTAATCTATACAGATTTCCAAAAAGCATTTGACAAGATTGATCACTATGTTTTACTGAAGAAACTTGAAACAATGGGTCTTACAATGCAATTACTTCAGCTGTTTGAATCTTACTTAATTGGTAGAGAGCAATACGTGGAATACTTTAATGTAAGATCTAATGTATTTTCACCTACATCTGGGGTACCGCAAGGATCAGATCTTGGACCCTTTTTATTTCTTATATTTATAAATGATATCGTAGATGTGATTGATTGTGAGAAGCTGTTATTTGTAGATGATCTTAAGATATACACCAAAATTGAGTCCCTAGATGATTGCCATCGCCTTCAAAGAGACTTGATAGCCGTTGAGACTTGGTACCATAGAAATCATCTTTCACTAAACATAGCGAAATGTAAAATGGCATCATATTCAAAAAAACTAATATTAAGAGAATTTGAATACTCATTGGATGGCACTACTCTTAGTCGTTGCTATACCATGAAAGATCTGGGAGTAATATTTGTCAGCAAGTTAATGTTTGTAGACCATATCCATTCAATAATAGCTAGCGCTTACAGAACATATGGCTTTATATAGCGTAACTGCCGCGAGTTTACAGATATTACATGTCTCTTAAGTTTGTATTTCACGCTTATAAGGCCCAAGCTTGAATATGCGGCATTGATACGGTACCCAATCTATCAAGCGCACATTGATATGATTGAACGAGTACAACGACGTTTCTTGAAGTACCTGATGTACCTATGTGACGGTAAATATCCGGATCGTGGATTTGATTACTCAATCTTATTAACAAGGTTTGAGATGGTATCACTAAGTGAGAGGCGTACTGTTTTAAGCTTAAAATTTCTACATGGCTTATTAAATAATAAGATAGATTGTAACAAAAATCCCAAAAGAAAACTTAGTGTTCAGTGTTATTCCACTAGTGATTTGGTGAAGAGCATATCTTCCAAGGTTTACCTTAGCCGAAAACACTATGTTTAACACTGCTCTTCACTTGTTTCTACTGAAGATGGCAACTTAGTTGCCGAAATACGTATTTAGATTTGTTATCTAATTTTGTGGTAAGGGATTTTTCACCTTTCTTTTGGGATTTTTGTTATAGTTTTCAAGCCACAGTCTCCACCCATCACAAGATAGATTGTGCGTGGTTGTTAAATAAAATAAACTTCCATGTACCAAGGTTAGGCAGGGTAGGTTAGGGTAAAAATTCAAGGGATAATTATTATTAAGGAAACGATTGTCACATGCAAGAAATTCGTATCTATTTCTTTGCTGCAAATAGAAACAACAGTACTCAAGAATATCGTCATATGTTCCTGGTTGGTGTTTATCTAGAATATCAAACGATATCTATGATATCCTAAATCGACTAATAACAAAATTAATAGAATATTGTACCGTTGGTTGGGTCGCGCTCCTGCCATATCTAAATATAAATTTACACACAAGCGAAAGCATGTGACGCGTGAAATATAAATATTACAGGAGGCGTGACAAATTAATAGCGCTAGACAATTATCCGCACACTAGACGTAAATGTTAAGGACTTATTTATACAGCACTTACATTCCGCGTACGACGAGATGCTTTGTAACTTCACATTCGACTTAATTGTTCCGAGTTAAATTGAGCATAAGAATACAATGCATTATAAAGTATTCTACTTTACACGTTTAAGTAATGTCTTATTAAAACTGCGATATTAGTTAGAACTATTTCGTTGTTCGCCGATTGAAACATTAGAATTATTATCCACATAGTAAGTTGTGTATTTTTTGAGCTAATACGCCAGAAAGACGCTGATTTAAAGAAAGAAAAGCAAGTCCCCCATTTCTTTTTCTTCCTCATCCGAATTTGTTGTATTGTTTGTAATTGTATCTGATTAGGATTTGCATATCTTAATTAGATTATTATAGATTGCGGCAATTGCAATTCACGTTGCATGCGTGTGTTGTTTTATGCATAAATGCCCGGCTATAGAAATCAATTATTCAACTGCGGAGATTTTAGAAACCTCACGTGCATGGAGAAAATTTCTTTCATCATCATACAGGAGTAAATATGTAATCTGCAGAGAAACTCGTCTTGCATACTTATTATTGCAAGCGGGATATTGCAGAGTATATCGAAAACTACGCTTGGCGTATCTCTTTCTACGTGAGATATGACATTTATATATATTGTTGCGTCTAGAAATACTTTTTAAGAGAAGGATACAAGATGCCCCTTATTTGTTGGGGAGAAAACGACGATGAACACATTATGAGTTTGTTATAGATCTTGTTTAACGAACGGTTAGTCACCGGTGTTGCTGTTTTACTGACAATGAGAGAAAAAATATAATTCAGTTATCCATTTATCAGTTAACTGAACGAACATTTCTGGTTACATACGAGTGATACATTTTAGTGTTAAATTGCATCCAAAGTTAACCTTATGTATTTTTAGTTTAACGTTTCGTCGCGTTCACTGCATTATTTAATGGCTAAAATTTTTAACCTTTATGTGAGAGTAGCCTACTTTAGGGCACGCCAAATTTTTTTGTTTTAGTGTGGAAAAATATATCGACGATCTGAGCAACAACTGCTGTTCAATAGAACAATTTTTACCATATATGTCCATAACGAAAATACATATAATAGAATAGAATAGAATAGAATAAGATTTATTGCCGTATGTTGTAAACATTGACATTGTCGAATATTTTACAATGTATATAACCTAGTTATTGTTATTATTAGTCTATTCTATAAATAAAACAATTTTACAGTCATGATAACAAAAATTCATTGACACAATAAAAAGCCTTATTTACGAGATAGTCAAAAAGGGATTTTTTAAAACTACTACTTACAGTAGCTTTAATACCAGGAGGAAGCTTATTAAAGAACTGTACCGCATTGTAGTACGGCCCTGTTTCATATAATGCAGTGCTGTGGGAAGGCACGGACAAATCATTTCTAGACCTTGTCTGCATGTTGCTATAAATGTCGCAATTTATTGTAAATTTGTGATTATTTTTCTGATAAAACATTAACATCTCGTGTATATAGAGCGACGTCAGCGTTAATACACGCAGGCGTTTGAAAATCTCACGGGGTGACTCCCGAGGACCAACACCAACCATACACCGCAGAATCTTTTTCTGAACAATAAATAACCACGAAGACGAAGTTGAACTGCCCCAAAAAATGACACAGTAACGCAGACGGGACTCCACACAAGCGAAATAAAAAGACTTTAGTGCTTCTAAATCACAGCACTGCCGTAGGTTCCTAAGGGCATAAAACGATCTTGATAAACTTTTATTTAATGTAGTGCAATGATCACGCCACTTCAGGGTCGGATCGACACAGACACCCAAAAATGTCGCAGACAAAACCTCCGGGATTGATCTACCATCGCATTTTATGTAAAGGCTGCTTGGGCAAGCTGAATGGCCATTTTTGAAATGAATAAGCTCGGTCTTATTTCGGTTTAAGGTCAATCCCTGGTTATCACACCATGCAATCATCCCACTAACCACTGAATTTGCCGTGTTTGAAACATACTCTTGATCGCCAGAAATAACACAACTTGTGTCGTCGGCATACTGCGTCAGCAAGCACTGCCCAAGCGCGCATTCCAAATCGTTCACGTATAACATAATCCAGGCGCAGTAAAATTGGTTATTTGAAATTAATAGGAATAATAATAATAATAATAATTTATTGTCCAGCAGCTTTAGCCAAATTAAGGACAATTACGAACTAATAATACAACAAATATAACGTATAAAAAGAAATGCAAAACACCAAATACAAGGGTAACTAATAATTAAATTTATTTAAGAATGCTTGCTGCAGTTCTTTAATATTACTATTAAAAATATCAAACTGATTGGCGTAACTTTTGTAAGTGGTACACATAAAGTTAACAGGTGATTTCTACGTTAGATTCGTATTGGAAAAGAGCATGTGGAATGTAGGAACGAGCCGTGCGGATTGTCTCGGAACAAAAAAATTAAGATTATGTAAAATGTCAGGGCAATGAATAAATTCATACACATTACCATATAAAATTCTGAACCCACAAAGTGATCGTCTACATTGCAACGAATCTACGTAGAATTTATTTAATAGCAGATTTTGTGAACTGCCTCTAGCAGGATAAAAGCCGTCAGTTTTATAGGCTATATATTTCAGGAATCTTCTCTGTACGTTTTCCAACGAGTTAACATAATCATTGTAGAACGGGTTCCACACTACACTACCATACTCAATATTTGACCGCACTAAAGAGTTATATACAACAAAGACAGCCATGATGTCATCAAAATTTCAACATGTTTGTAAAACAAATCCCAGCATTTTATTGGCATCAGAAACAACATTATTAATGTGGATAAAGAACCGTAAGTCACTACCAAAGATTACGCCCTAGTCTGATATTCTGAAGGCGTTTAAGTTCACTTTGATTTATAGTGTAGGTAAAAGCGATTGGCGATTGTTTACGCGTAAAAGAGACGATGTTGCATTTGCCCACATTCAGATCCAAACTGATCACACAACTTCACTGACAAACACTATCCAAGCATGATTGTAAATATCTGCAGTCCCGAACCGAAGAGATTGATGTAAATATCTTCACATCATCAGCAAATAATAACATGTAACATAAGTTCTTCCGCAAGATCATTCATAAACACCAAAGAAAGCGGGGGCCCTAGGTTGGATCCCTGCGGTACACCAGATGTTGCGGCAAAGTTCGCCGATGTATGCCCATTAAAAGCTACATAGAAGAATCTGTCAGATAGATAAGACTGTGAGAGTTTTAACAATGCATTATGAAATTCAAAAAGTCCTAGTTTCCGGATCAGTATGTTGTGGTCAATGCGATCAAACGCTTTCGCAAAATCGATGTAAATTACATCCACTTGACGTCTACCATCGACAGCTTACGTCACATACTACGTAAAACTTAATAAGTTAGTAACTGTTGATCGCCCAGAATTAATCGTCCATTAATTTTGCAGCAGTTTGTTTTGATAGGAACAGAGACTGATTATTATTCAAAAATATTTTTTGGGCATATGATATTCACAAAAGCTTCCCTTAAAAATTCCTAAAATTTATAAATCAGCCAAAATAATCACTACATACAGCTATCAAATCTTGTATTTCAGATTATTTGCAATTAATATTAAGAAAATATAATTCTTGAAATTTTCTATTGATAAAGTTCTATTTGTTTTAAATTATTATTTCTAATTAATGTAATCAAATTACTAGATTATACTGTGTATACTTGAATATTGAGTATACATTATTTTACTATAGCAATTGGCTAATAATACTTTACCAAACTATGCCTAATGATGGTTTTTAACGGTATCGTGTCTCCATATCATTGTAGAGCTTATTTTCCAAATTAATAATACCTAAAATGCCTCCTTCTTTGCCGAGAGACTTTTAATATTCGCAGTATGACGGTGGTTTAAAATTTACTGGGCCTGAATTCTAAACTGTGGAAAATAGTCCATTTAAAAATACATTCAAGAGTATATACCAGTTATTGATAGGCGCACTTACAAATGTAGGTTTTGAATCCCTATTAAAGAAAGAGCTACTTAAAAAATATTATCTTTGAGAGAAGTTATCGCGAGTCTCTTGTTTTTTAGATAAATTCTTAACTTACCGAACATTTTGTCCCGATGATTTCAGTAGTAGTCTACCGTGCACGTGCCTACCGGATAAGGAGGTCCTCTTCTACGTATAATAGCTGTCTCTATTACCTTTTCCTCTTGATAAGTTCGGTTCACTAAATCACTAACATTTTAACGCGAGAATTATAAAAATATTTACACGGGAATATATCTGAACTAAATATTAAATTCATTAAAGCTGATAAATAAAATTCGAATTGTTTAATAAATTTATAGAAAATTATCACAATAATCACTTAGGAACAATTTTGTTACGTATCGCGGGTACTTCCTTAATGTGGGCGCCTTGAAATATTTTGTTAGTAAGCTTTGAGTGCTTGTAGAAATGCTTGAAATTGAGAGTCTGAGTTTGTTTGTATATCTGCGGTGTTTATCTGTCTCTGTGATGAGACTGTTCTGAAAGCTCCGGTAAAATTATCTCTACACCAGTAAAAGTTTATGTACCACCCTTTTTGAAGGGGTACGAGTAATTACAAGTGGACTATTTCTTAATGATAGAAAGAGACAAATGTATTAGGGGCGATATTTTTAAAGAGAGCAATTGCGTAGAAAGGGTTAGCTGATGGGGTTAAAGATTACGCGAATAGTACGAGCGGTCTATGAAGTGGGGTTGGAGGACGTGCTCTGATTTGAGAACTTTCGAACAATGTAATTGTTACAATCATTTTCTGTAAAACATATCTTGGAGCAAATTTTAATTTTACTAGTTAATTACTATTTGTATTCCAATTATTAATTTTAAATGAAGAGGCTAAAACCACAATTAGAAAGCATTCAAAGTAAAATAAAATCTCAAAAAAGTGATTAATTATTCAAATATCTGTGTATTTTATGTGTATTGAAGCACATAAATGCACCGTAAACATAATTTTGGGTTATCGATATGTAAACAAAAATATAATATTTGGTAAATACAATATAAGAAGGTGCAGTACAACATTTCCATTAATGTTGTAAATCGTTGACCTACATTTATCTAACTGATACTATGATACTAATAGGAAAACCTTTTTTGAATCATAATGGGATAAAAAAAAAACTATAGAACATTTATTAATGTCCATATTATGTTAACAGATATTGGAAGTTTTTAGATTTACTTTAGAGCAGTTGGTACGTAGAAAATTTAAGTTTTTTTCAAGCGAAATACAAAATGCATTTAGATAACATATTTAGTAGTAAATGTCAATGTTGTGTAGATGTTACGTCAATCCTTTTATATTACTAATAACATTTTTTATAGTTTTTATTTTTATACCAATTATGAGCATCACTTTAGAAATCTTTTAATTAAATTAAGTCAGTAGCACTACGATATAGTAAGCTGTTATTAATAACTTGTATTTACCACAAATCATAAAAAATCATTGTCTTATAACTTGTTTACTCAATCAATGCATTTTTTGTTGCACTACTAAAAAGCAAAATCCCCAACTGTAATACGAACTAAAGTTGTTAATTTTAACCGTTCCGATTTAAACCTTTTGCTGCATTCAAATTTTCCGTTACAATCTTAGCTTTTCGTGGCGGTTACTACTAGTTCCAGAGTATTCCGTATCAGGACTGGGTTTCTAGTGTAGGTTTAAAAAATGGATCAAGAACTAAACTAGAAAAAGTATAACGGTCTACAAATTAAATACGTACCTTATTTTTTTACCGACAAATGTTTTGGGTGGTACTGGTAATGGGAAACTTCTAACGTCAGTTTTGGACAAAGTTTTGATAGCGGTTTGGAACACCTAATACCGTAAGCCAATGTGAAATTCCCTCATGATATCGAAACTGCTTTCCGGAATTTGTTAACCTACATCTAAATGAGTTCTTTTTTCAGCGCCTCTACCTAAGGAAGACCATGGTCCATTTTAAATGGCCAAGGAGTGACCTGGGTTATGACCAACGGTCTAGAAAAGGTATACCAGCGGACAAAAGCGGTGGTCGTCCAGGCGCATTTCTTACCCCTTTGCTGAGGTAATCGGATAGATAGGATATTTAAATTGGGTCATATTGCGAGAGGTCAAGGGATATCCGTGTAGGCAGGTAGTCGGCGAATTATCATAGAATTTCTGAAGGAGTTCGGACAATTTGTATACTTACAGTGTGCCCGCAATGACCACGGTTGGTTGGTCATTGTAAGGCGTCCTCTTTCCTATTTGCGCAATACCTGCGGAAGGATTCCGTTGACCAGCGGACGCATGAGAAAGTCCGAAAGATCGGCCAGGTATCCGCGGACTGTGTGAACTAATTTTCGTCGTAGGTAACGTGTATGCAGATTGCTACTTTGAAACGCATTTGTATAGTTACAGAATCATGCCCCTTTACTGGCCAAGTACGGCGATATATTATCGTTACAAGTGTTACGACTTATTTTATAAAAGGAATTGGCCGTTAATGCAATACGATATAATTTCGAAATAAGTTTGACTGCGATTTGTAAAAATTGTGATATTGGATTAGAACGTAAATTAATCTTTTAAACAATTTCTGATAAAATATCTCATGTGCAGTCATGAAATTATATTTGATTACTTAGTATGTAATCGGCACTATTTTTTTTGATTAATAATTTTTGCTTCAAACGAAATACTATGCGGTATGTTCCCGGATATGGTCGCTAAGAGGACATTTTTTTTTATTTTTCATTTTATAAGAAAAATGTGTTCTACATAGAAGGCTTTGCTTGCTCCAAAACGGCTAAATTAGTTTTTACCCTTTGAAATTTTTTCCCGTTCCAGAGGAACATTGATTTAGTTAAAATTTTTAGTCAAAAAGTTTTTTATTTTCATGGCAACCCCTAATATGACTTTTTTGCTTATTGAGTTTTCATTACATAACAAAAGATAATTGCTTTCATTGACAGTCAAAAAAGAAATTCTATCCAAGCGAATAATAATGTTGTCGACATAGCAACGAATTTACTTGATACAGTGCTGTGGAACAGGAAATAACCAACGCGTGGAGTTATCGAGAAATTTAATCAAAAGTTTCCGAATATTTACATCTCAAAATATGATCCACAAAAATTAATCAAGATATTCTTAATTGCTGGCTCCGTATTAGAAGTAAAGAAAGCTATGGTAGCTCGCAATGAAGATGATGCAGCCACTCGTATTGTGATGGATTTAGTACAGACCAATCCAAAATTTTCTTTACGGCGAAGAGCACCTACCTCAAATTGGGTTAAGTAAAACGCATATTTAGCTGAGATTTTTATTTAATAAGTACTTACCTATTTATTACAACAATTCAACAAGAAAAAGAAATCAAGTAATAACTATTTCATTCTATCCATTTTCTTGAACGCACAGATAGTCTTCGACGCGTTCCTTACACTTTATTCGGATCTTCTCGAGCGGTAAAGATGCCACGTCAGCAACTCTGATCCTCTCCTTTAAATGTTCTGTATTCGTTGGAGGGTAATTTGCATAAACTATTTGTTTCAAACGGCTCCAAAAGGAAAAATCTGCAATAGTTAAATCACGGCTACTCGTTGGCCATAAAACAGGACCATTTCCGTCGATTCCATTCTCTCCAAATTTCTGATTCAACCATTCCACAACTCTTCGACTTGAATGGGCAGGAAAATCAGCTTTTTGGAAGTAACACCTCGCACGATAATTAATAGGTAGCTCGTCCAACATTTCATTCAGAAAATTTTGTAACATCTAAATACATATGCTGATTAACTGTTCTTTAAAAAAATATGGTCAAATTATACCATGATAAGAAATTGCACGCCATACGTTGAGATGCAACAGTACCGTTGGTGGAGGACGTGGCTTCATCAGAGAATATAATATCTCGATAAAAGTATTGATTATTCCTGATTTGAGAGCTCATCCATAAGCAGTAATCTAAACGTTTTGGATGGTCTCCATGCCCCAGAGCGTGATTGAAAATTGGTTTGTAGGGATGAATTTTCCTTTGTTTCAATATTCTTCAAATATGCGTTTTATTTATCCCTAACTAGACGAGTTGCCTTATCTCCCGTGCCGTAGCACTCATTGTGTCAAGTAAATTCGTTGTTCTTTCAACAACATTATTATTAGTTTGGATAGAATTTCTTTTTTGACTGTCAATGAAACCAATTATTTTTTTTTTTGAAATGTAATGATAACTCAATACCTACATAAAAAAAGTCATATTAAGGGTTGCATGAAAACGAAAAGTATTTCTTGAGGCTAAAAAATTTTCAGCTAAATTAACTTACTTTTCAATGTTTCTCTGGAACGGAAAGGAAATTGAAAGGGTGAAAACTGGTTTAGCCATTTCGCAACAAACAAAAACTGCTATTAAGGATACATTTTGCATATAAAATGAAAAATAAAATATCCGGGGACATACTGTATATTAGGGTATGTCCTCTAGTCAACAGTGGATCATCAAAAAATGTAAAAAAAAACTTTGCTCTTCACTTACGCATATAATCATTGGTAAACCCATGCTAATGTTTCGGATTAGCATGGGTTTAAGAAGATCTACCATTGTTAGCCTGCTGGAATTCAGACAATTTGTTCATAAAAATTTGGATGGATCTCAGCAAGTATATACAATTTATATAGACATTTTCAAAGCCTTTAATTATACAGGGCACTCATTATTATTTTAATAATTCATTAACATCGCTTTCCAAATCCTATTTGGCTAATAAATTCCAATATGTCTTATATGATGGCCGCAAACCTTATCTTTATCGTGCCACTTGTGGAGTACCGTTAGGGTCCAACTTAGGATCCTTCATGCTTATTCTTTATTAATAATTTATTGAGAAGCTGGTTGTAAAAAGTACATATTTGCTGATGATATTGACATTTTTACTTTCGTGAGCTGTGGATATGATTAGATTCTATTACAAAACACTTAAACATTAGGAAGTGTACTAAAAAGTTAAAACTAATATAGTATGAGTACACCATTAATGGAATCTCTCTCGTCCGATATAAAACAGCTAAAGATTTAGATATTTACATTGATACTTATTTTACATTTGCCACGCTAAGGAAAAGCATAATATTGTGATGATCCGACATTTGTGAGTCACACATAACATATCTTCTGCCATGAAAATGTTAGAATTTTTGATTAACAAAAGTACTTTCTTTCGTATAAGCATTATCAAATCTTCTAGAGCAGATAGCTACGTCTGAAAGACGTTCTCAAATCTCAAAGATGATAGGACTAATTAATGATGATGCGACAAGTCTGTGAGTCGAGTAGAATCGAGTCCATACTCGAGTTTCCAGACTCGATTCTAGTACTCAAAGTTAGCATGGTGATTCCATGTTTATTATTCAATAAAAGCGTAATTTGATTTTTGTATATAGTAGAGTATAGTTTAAAAAAAAATGATGAACTATTTTATTCTCAAAATCGCCTCACATCACTTACGTGCGAACTGCGTACTGTTCGCATGGTTCGGCTAGTTATGATGTAAAGGTAAAATTAGACGATATACTTGCAAAATTAGATTTACAAATAGTAGTAGTAACAGGTCATAATTCAAGCATGAAACCTTTTTTAATAAACTGACTTTTAGATAGTTTCTAAGCTATTAATCAAAATAGACGGAGGTTATTTCACCTTACTCTTAAACAAGTGTTGAAGAAGCATTGCTGTTCTTACATCAAAATCCTGTCCATTATATATTGAAAAGTGCAGTTATCTGAGTTATTTGTGTTTCCCTATCAATCCCATTGGAAATAATTTCTGAAACAGCAATAAATATCTACTAATTGCCCTAAATAAATGATAAAGATATTCCAGATCGTCCACAAGATAACATTGTAAAATAAAACATATTCCGTCTATAACGTAAATATTAACACCTCACATCTACTAGCGTACACATATCTTATAAATTCCAAAGAAGAGGAAGTACCTAGACGATAACTATGTAAACTTGTGTTAGGTGTACCTATACGTTTTTTTTCCTGGTGGTAATGTAACTGATAAATGTTTGTACAACGTATGTCTTACTTTAAACAGCGGCAATGCTAGAAACTCGTGATATTAAAGCAAACTTATTTAATTAATTATCGGATTGATAGGCATTTATATTACGCCACCGGATATTTGCTTGCATCATTTGGTGTGATTAGTGATTGGTTAAGGCATCTTTTGGATGACTGGAATATATTTCGTAGATTCGATCCAACTTAGGAATGATTTTTTTTTTATTTTTATGAAATCTACAATTTATTGCACGTTTTTTGACAGCAACGTTGATAAATTGTATTGACAGGCTATGACATTGATCGAACTTCTTCGTATAACTCCGTAACATATAAACATATAGAAACGTATTTGACGCCTCCGACTGACGTAAGCGCGAGGCGCGCCTGATTGACAGATGCATTTTTTTTTAATAGATAGGTTCGTTTTTTTTTACGGTGTAGTCCGTCACGATAGAGAATGTTACATGTCGTAACCAAAACCTGCGCAAGTGTGATGCATAGCACTCTCAAGGATCCAGTAATTGGGTTTTGGAACCTTTGGTGTAACAATAACTATCACACTGACAAAAGTCAATGCTAGGTTTTCCACTATCACCAAACAACAATAATTGTTGTTTGGTGATAGTGGAAAACCTAGCATTGACTTTTGTCAGTGTGATAGTTACTCTCAAGGATACCATTGATCGTTGCCTAGCAACGAAGACCGATTACCAATATTCGTTCATTGCGCATGTGACGTCATGTGTGAAGCACTTAATAATTCTAAAATTTATGAAATCCTGTAGAGAGTAAAAAGCATTCACTACTAATAGATCACGCATAAACCGTTTAAAACGCCAACGGCTTAAATCTTTCCAATGGATAGGAATTTTATTATATATTTTGATAGCAAGAACCTGTGGGGACTGCTGATATAAGGTTAATCTGGACCTAGGTGTGGCTATATCAGTTTTATGTCTGGTGTTATAATCATGTTTATCTTTATTAAGCTCGAACTTAAAAAAATTGTCGTAAGCATAAAGAGCAAGCTCAAGAATAAGAGTACAAGGAAGAGTTAATAATTTGTAACTGATATAAACTGGTCTGCAAGACTCAGTAGATTTTAGGCCGGTTATGCAATGGACAATACGTTTCTGGCTGATAAAAATATCTTTGGCCATGGTTGAATTTCCCCAACATATAATCCCGTAAAAAAGTCTGCTAAAAACGTAAGCGTAATACACACCAATCATCTGCTGACGCGTTAAAATTGGCTTTAAGTTTCTAAATAAAAAACAAAGTGAATTTAGTCTGGGTATTAGACTCTCACAATGGACCCTCCGATTGAAAGATAGATCTACCCACACTCCCAAAAATGTAGTATACTTATGTTAGTCTGTATTTGTAAGCTGTCTGCCACCCAGTGACAAGTCGAGGTAAAAACCTAGCGCAGTTTGAAGCTGATAGGGATGAAAACGTAAATAATTGCTTTTATCTTCATTGACAAGAATCCTATTCCTTGTAAACCAAGTAGATGCACTACTCAATAAATTATTACAAGTGTCAGTCAAAATCGGATCATCTTTATCTGTCACTACTAAAGCAATGTCATCTGCATATAAAGTAATTGTAGCTTTGTCTATGTTCAAAGGAAAATCGTTAATATAAAGTAAAAAAAGTACAGTGCCTGAAATTGAGCCCTGAGGAACATATATGGGCAAAACTTCCGAAGCAACATTTTTTAAGGCAGTAATGTTGTTGTGTATATTGACATATCGGGTTCCGTTTCGCAAGAAAGAGTCAATCCAATTAAAAGTAATCCCTCTAATGCCATAGGCCTGCAATTTATTTAAAAGAATATCATGAGAAACACAATCGAATGCTTTACTCAAATCTAAAAAAATACCCACTGGATAGCTACCATTTTCAACTGAAGCCATAATTTCATTAACAAAACTATTTAAAGCAGTAGAAGTAGAGAAATTCTTTCTAAAGCCATGTTGGTAATTTGTGATAATACTAAAGTGAGATAGAAATGCTCCCAGCCTCACTTATGTAATTTACATATATGCCCAGCCTATATAAAAAACATCATTCGAGTATTTGAATTAATTATAATCAAGGAAACGCTAGCAATCGGGAACCGGTACCTACATGTTTAGATTTAGTATTAGTATACACATTTTCATTCGTACTTTTCAGCGTTTATGTATTTTATGTGTAGTTTAGTCACTACGATTTCAAATTTGTGTTCGAGTTAGAAAGAATTGGTAAATTTCAATCGGCAAAGTAGCAAAAATAGTTTTAAATCACACAACTGTCATATACATCTAAACAATAACCTCCGAAGAGAAAGAAGATGGGCATCGGAATTCGATATTTTGATTCGATACTTGAAAGTTGCTTTCGATATCTCGATATTATCGAAACCCCGATATCGATAAAAATATCAAATATATGGATATTAATGATATCGAAAATATCGGAACGTCACTATTTATGACACAAAATGAGAATATAATTGGTCTTACATATGGTAGTTATATTCTCGTTAATATTCCAATTTTTTTAAACAGACAAGCAACAGCGTAGCCTATTTTATATCTTCATTAATCAAAAAATTGTTTTATGTTAATAAGGACATGCAAGATCATTTTGATCACTTAGAATGTTAATGCTTGTATCCGCATTGCATAACTTGATACCTTTTCTAAAGTGTAATTTTTGCATTTATCGATATCAATATATCACACTTTTGTGTGCACAGAAACATACATATTTCCTAAACACAGCTGAAATTACTAACTGTCTGGTAATTGACTGGGATATTAATCGCTAAGCAATTCCTGGAATAATAACGATAGAGTAAGAAAACATGTTCGCTGTTAAAATTTACATACATGCAACGGATAGGTTATGCATTTTTTTGTTATTCCATCGAGTATGAATGTAAGGTAAAATTGTTATTAATTTTTATGATATTTTTTCTGTTTAAACTATAAATAGAAAAGCATGGTTATTTTAACATTGACTATATGGACGTTATTCTGTTACGTTCGTGTAAACAGGGACATAGTTATTACAATCTCTAAATAACAATTTGCACGATCATTGCGTATATGCATCTAACATATGTACCTATATAGTATATCTACTAAATACTAAATTTAGTTAGCGTGGCATTAAAGCAAAGTCTTCTTAACGACTCTTAATTTTTGTACCTTTGGATCTGGAAAATAGAATCTGCGATTGATTATCTTTAAAATTGCAGAATAAGTGATTAAATGTAATTGTGAATGTAACCGACATGACGTATCGTCACATACTTATTGTTTGCTTATTAAACACTAAAGCAATATAGATTGCGTTTGCAATTATTGTATGTGATGTTGATGTGTAAATATTGAATAACAGGATTCTGCATTTACGAGTAATATATTTGAGACACTGTTTTAGTTTTTATGATTAAATATGTTTTAAATTTCGTGTATAATGTTAAGTTTTCACCACTTCTAACTTTTGAATTTTCAGTCTTAACAGTCTGAAGTTGAGTACTAAATATACACAATAATGTGTCGTCGTTTTCATTTAGTCTCATTTATTCATTGAATTTATCAGTTTCGGATTACGTTTAACTTCACAATCATATACTATCTACTACTTATTCACCAACAGGACAATCTTTGTTGCGTAATTGATAATAAATTGAAATTATGGATTGAAGTTCTTTATTTTATCACCAATATTTCGATAATTTTATAATTATAAAATAAAGAACTTCAATCTATAATTTCAATTTATGTATTTGCTGGATTCCCCACTACTGAATTTTTTACTATTTGTTTCTAAGGGCAAGGACTTCTGGTCTGTTTATATATATGTATATATAACTTAATTCATTTTCTTGGTATTAGTGACGATAAAATGTGTTCAAAATAAAACTACATTCTTTTTACGTTTCGGCAATATATATTGCCTTCTTCAGAAAAAACTATAATATATTTAAATTAGTGTGAGCTATATTTTTTACATATACGTGATGCTTACCTAAAACATTATTCTAAACCGAAAAAATCCAATTTACATTTTTTTTGAATTATAATCCTTAATTAGTATTTAAATTATTACTTTTTTTTTCCTATTACTAAATTTGTAAACCATTTGTGTTATTTAATTAAATTTACAATAAAGATTTTAAATGCGACTTGTGTGTTTGTATATTTAATGCAGAATGAATTTAATATTATCGAAAAGACAAGTTTAGCCTTTACAAACAAACAAGTTTTTACAATATTATTTATCTTAACTACAAATGCAATACACGGAAAGAACGTATACCAGGTCTGTTCTTAAGGTAATTACAGTATCGAATTATAAATAACTGACAAATTTTGGATTTCAATTCTATCATTGATTGCATCATTATTTTGTTTTATGTGTATGAGCTCTAACATGCTTCTGATTTTGTAATTTTTTTCTTTAGCTAATATAGAGGTATTATTGAAATTAAATGTGTGTTTTGTATTGATTACGTGTTTTTTTAGGGCTGTGCTGTTTTTGGAGTATTTATGGCCATTAAGTCTTTCAGAAAGATGTTGCATAGTTTGCTCGATGTATACACCTTTGCAATCATTGCATGGGATTTTGTAAACTACATGCGTTTGTTTGTTATGGTTTCATCTACCAGTTACTTTGTTATTATTATCATATGCCATTCACTAAAATGTACTTTATGGATTGGGATGGGGTGGGACACTCAGTATATAGGATATCCTATTCTTTTGGTATTTGTTTCTAATGATTGGTGCCTTTCTTTACTTGCTTGAATTCGATATAATAAGAATTAACAGAATACAATTGTCTGTTGGAAGGGTTGTTTTTACTTTGTGGATTCTAGATAAATGTTATTGGATCAGATTGATTAAAAAAAGGTTCAAACTCTACCTTTATTCTATGCTTTCGCGTGAATACAACGCCACACAAATTTGAAATAGAAATGAGTCTGCGGTGTTCAGCAACTGTTAAAAAATTTATTTATTATTATCATAATGTTATCAATATTACATATAAGACATTTGTATTCGAAATAATCTGACATAAATCAAAATATATAAATGTTATTTGAAACACACTAAAGTTGAGAAAGCATCCATTTATATTAAAATTAAATAATGTCATCTTTCAAGATAGATTAAGAGTAGTTTGTTTGAATTTAATTTTTTCTTTATAAGATAAAAATAAAACAATTCTTTACGTTGAACCATTTGTGTAGAGGCTTATTTTTCTTAACATTCTAAAAACAAAGATGTTTAATCTAGTCTTATTATATGCTTCTTTAATTGGTTTAATAATAATATATGTAATACATCTGCAGTATACGTTTTAATTGAGCGCATAATTAATTATATTCCTATAGAGAGGGATAGTTGTTTTGCTCTTGGTTTAAGCTCGGTTAAATACTAAACAGCACTGATAATTAACATTAAAATTAACCCCTAAGTATAATTTGTTTTTATAAATGTAGTTTTGAAATTAATTAAGCTTGTCTGTACCTGTTTTTTATTTTTGTAGATATAATTGTAATTGTATTGTATCATATTTCGTAAATAAATTGTGATGAGCGTATACTTTCAAAATGTAGTCTTGAATATAGGTAGCATGGTACAAAGTTAAACATGTACGACCTCCAAGCGCCGAGATAGTATCAGCAGACACAGAGCCGTATCTGGACAACAATTTCGGGAGGGGTTTGACCGGATGCAATTTACCTGAGGGCAATTACCTGTGCGCAGAAGAATGGCGAACACTAATTATTATGTATATTTGAACTTCATTTCGGGGGCGGTTTGAACCCTCAAAACCCCTCCCCAGATACGGCCCTGAGCAGACAGGTTGCAAGTGCTATTGAACTTTATGCACATTTGAGGTATAAAGAAAGCCGACAGAAAGTATAAAAAACTACATAGGTTTATTTCTAAGTGATTTTTTATAAGAGAAACCTTATTTTTAGCAATAAAAAATTTTGTGTTTCATCTTCACCTAAAATATGAATCATTTACGAATAAGAATTATATTTTAAATTTGATTCCTCAACTTTTGTCTTACTTGAGCGATATTATTAATAAAAACTTCGAATCTCGAAATCACATCGCATCTGTTGTTTATGTAAGATCTTAAGACAAATACTGCAAAACTTTTCCGGGTACTGTAATTAAATCTTACAAACGTTCAGTTGTTCACTGAACTAATTTATCGAAATTTAAGGTATTGTAGTAAGTAAGAAAATTGAAACTTTTTCTCAGAAAATTTTACCTATGTAATAGATTACCACATATTATATTTACGTTTACAGGTAGGTATATATAAATACTAACAAAAGTATTTATAGGTAATTTATAATATTGATAAAACAAATTAATATTTCTATTATCTTATTTTGTTAATTCAAGTGCATCCTTTGATGTATGGCAGGCAAGTCGTTCCAGTAGTGGTTGTTGTTTTGGTTGTTTGTTGATGGTAGCTGTGATGCCTTTGAGTTTGTAGTCGTTTTGTCGTAGTGTGTTCTTGAGATGTTGGAGTTCGGCTTCGAGGTGTTCTTCATTGGGTATCGCCTCCGCTCTATTCACCAATGTGTTTAAGATTCCTCGTTTTTGTGCTGGGTGATGGTGAGAATTTGCATTAAGATAGCGATCCGTGTTAGTTGGTTTTCGGTAAACCTGGTGTTCCAGTGTTTGGTTCTCTTTCCTCTTAAGTAGCACGTCCAGAAAAGGTAAGGGGCCATCTTCTTCGAGTTCCATGGTAAATTGTATTAGGTTGTGTTGTTTGTTGAGGTGTTCCAGAAATTTACGTAAAGTGTCAGTTCTATGCGGCCATATGACAAAGGTGTCGTCGACGTACTGATACCAGCATTTTGGTTTTAGTTTACTTGACGCAATGGCGGTGTTCTCGAATGCTTCCATAAAAATGTTAGCTAATACTGGAGACAAAGGTGATCCCATGGTGGCTGCTTCTGCTTGTTCATACAATTCGCCGTCGAATGTAAAATATGTTGAAGATGCGCAGAGTTTTATTAAATCTATGATGTCATCTTCCATGTTGATTTCCTGGGAGCGATATATTAACCCCGGATCAGGATAAACTAGTCACTTCACTTCTGAAGAAGATCACAACAAGATGATCGAAACGTCAAGTAATTTAAAGTTTCTACACGGTAGAGAACCCGAGAACCGAAGAGCAGCCAGCAACGATGGCCGTGAAAGCCTAAAGACTAATGAAAATAACATATTTATTTACCAAGATTCCATATAAAGAAATAAGATGGAGCTGTTAATTAATGATCTTAATTAATGTCAAAGAAGGAATTCGGAGTGAATTAAAAAATCAATACGAACGTAATCGTCACAGATCAGTTATAGATTAAAAACCATATTGGGTAAAGCTGTAACATTCACATACAAGATTATATTTATGTCAATTGCAAAACTGTTTCAAACTGTGTTTATCAAAGTAAGTCGGTACGATATCAAAGACCGACCTTTGTATTTTTCTTATTTGTCTCTATTTTATAAATTCAATGTTTTTCTATGTTTATTAAATGTGGGCATTTTTCCTTTAAGAAACTGCATTTGGGCATACGGGTGAAATAACTTTTGTAAATTAGGCTACTTTACTGTACATAAATTTATTGTTAATCGTCCAAGTTTAGCTTTGTATGATTGTACATACATAGTATGTTACATACGAGTAAAAAACATATGTAGATACACATATATCTGTGTTCTATATTATATAAAAGGTGTGCTGCAATAAATTTTATGAAAATGAAACTGCTATAATTGCTTATCTTTTGAACTTACGCTGGAGAGTCCAATTAAGGCGATTACTGGAGTATATCGAATCTCGATTCGTGCGCTCCCCGGGTTACCGCACCGTGCTCATCATCTCATCTCGAATCACCGGAAATGCTGAGTTTTAATTACACCTTATCCTCTTCTGCTTCGTTCTACATAAACTTTTTTTTGTGCAAAGAATATTTAGTAATTTATTTAGCAATTATGCTGTATTTTGTCGATATCAATACAAAAATGTAAATAAAAGTAAATTAGCATCAATATTAAAATTTGTTCCTGGAAATCGCTAATTTTGATTCGCAAAGTCAGAGAAAAAGGAACAGTGAAGAAGAGATCGATTGAGTGTCACGGTTCTTTCAAATTCTTTCTTTTTTACATATTTCTGTTTTATGTGAACCAAATTTTCAACTTTCTGATCGAATATTTAAATTTTTATTTTATTTTTTGTTTGAAATCGGCTTTTAAATAAAGTATTATTATTTCGTTCTTCAATTCGCCCAATTATCTCATAATCAAGTACAAATTTATGTTAACCATTTTTGTATATGTATATGTATAAATATGAGCAAATAAAGTTATGTCACGTTAATTGGAGCAGGTGATGCTGTAAATAATCAAATATATTTCAAACTCATCGCTCTGAAAGGCACGTTTTGCATTAAAGCTGCACACATAGGTCCGTTAAAATTTGTCAGAAAAAATAAAATAAATAAAAGGCTTTACTTCAGACCAAATAAAATTATTTATTAAGGTCAGTGCCTCCTTTTAACCCTTTCGCTATTTGATAAGGAAATTTCTCTCGTAGATGTCGTCTATGTATTGTATGTGGCTGTTTTTGATATGTTTAAAATATTTTCCCAAATATAGAATTTTCTGAAATTTTTGTATTCTGTTTAGCCGATTTTAATTTTATGGCGACAGGGTTGTTAAAATAAGTTTTAGAGTATCCCTTTAAAATGAAATCACAGTTTGGATGACATTTATTTATTTATTTTAAGTTATGTGGAATTTTACTAGTTGACTAATGAAATAAATATTAGGGGAAAAATCTAGTGCTGGTGTCAATAAGAACTAACTTACTACTTAGAAATACAATCTTAACGTGGCCCGTTAAAATAGTCCCGAGAGACTAGCTTATTTTAAAACAAAATAACCTCGACAAGATATGTCTTTTTTTCGTTTTTATTTATTTCTTGTTTATTGACATAGTCGTTTTATATAGGTACTAAGTTGATTATTGATTACTGCTGTTAATTACATCTATGTATGTCCTCTCACCTAAGAATTGGTAACCAAAACAAGTATCTTGCTTTAATAATCACTTGCATTATAATTTATTAAATTTACATAACACTTTGCATCGCTTTATTGGTTAAAGTATGGAAAATATGAACTTTCTTCGTGGCAGTTAACATTACGTTAAAATGTAATTTTTGTTAAGAGTTTTTATAAAGCATTATTTGTTTGTTATCGTACCTATTTTTAAAGCTGCTGTTCATGAAGACGTATAAAACTTTAGACCCATAGCAATTGTGTCTAATTTTAAATCTTTGAGCAATGCCGGTACGCCGATCTTTCTTCTTCCCTGAGTCCTTACATTTCCTCTTTTCTACAGGGATTCACATCTGAACGCTCCACGATTACTAATTTAACTTGCTTCACTGAATATATTTTTGGTGTTGTAGTTTGTAGAGGTCAGGTATATGCTATCTGTATGGCCTTCTCAAAAGATTTCGACCGTTTAAATCATGGACACATTCTTAGGAGGCTTGAAATGTGTGAGTTGAGTAACAATATGATTGATTTGTTTAAATTTTAGCTAGACAATAGGGTCTCATATGTCTTTTTTAATGGCCACTGCTCAAAAAATTATATAGCAATTTCGGGAGTACCTCAAGGGCCTAATAGACAAGAATGTGCAACAAAACCATGGGCACTGGGGCTCGATATATATATATATATATATGAATGGTATTAAGCATATCAACAGACCTGAGGAATGAAGTATACTAGTCAACGCAAAATTGTAGATAAATATAATAAAGAGAAGAAGCCTCGACATACAGTGAGTCACGACAGTTTTGCATACATCCACCAATTGGTAAAGAACCTCAAATCTAAACATTGTACAGTGATGCAGTATTTTTATTTCGTTTCAGAACAGTTAGAAATGACTGAAAGCATCCACTATTCAAAACTAGGAAACAACACAATAGATATGACAAAAATGAACGTCACGAAAGTTTTCATACACATAGTAAATACTTACCTATTCATAAGTAATTTAAAGTTATCTAATTTGTTGGAACTCCACCAGCTTTTATTATGGCTGCTAATTTCCTATAGGGATAGAGTAAAGCAAATTTTCTGTAAAATTTGCAGGAATTTTTTGCCATTCCTCTTGTAATACTTTCATTGAACTGACAGTATAATGCGTACTGTAAACATCAGCACTATTTTCAGAGCTTTTTTATTGGTTATGTGATGATGCCTCCCTAATCTTTTTTTCGAGATAATCCCAAACATTCACGATCGGATCTAGAACCGGCGACTAGGGTGATGAATGAAGTTGCTTGGGTACGTTGTATAATAATCATTCCTTAACAAAATGAGCAGTATATTTCGGATCTTGGTCATTTTGGAAAATCCATTGCTCTCCCAATGATATTTTTCTACATCTATATGTAAATACTCCTTCAATATATTTAAGTATACCCAACGATCCATTGTTTCATTGATAAAGACTAAACTGCTCACGTCAGCGGCTGCCATAGATTCCTAATCCTAATTCCTAATCCTTATTGAATACTGGTTGATAATTTGACGTTGACACTTTATTAACGGACCGTGATATTACTTGCCTGATGGGAGTTAGAGTGGGGGTATATATATTTCCTAATTAATCTTATAATGATTGAAGATTAATACGACTCGTTTTAGACGGAAATACAGACTAAGAATACTTACAAGCTATGTATTCCGATTTCGAATTTCTGGTAGATATACATATGTTCATAAATTCATCTACAGTTGGGTACTTTGTTTTGGCCTCAGAACGAACTCCATTTATGTCATATATGATCTCCCACTGTTTAGAAACCAACGGCTCACCACGCATTTCTCTCTTTTCTCCTATATAGTATAATTACAATACTCTTCTTCGTCTCCCTTTAACTTTTACACCACAGTCTTTTAAAACGTAAATTCAACGCCGATCGGAAGTCATATGTAAGGAAGTGATGTCTAACGGACGAGAGAACTCAGGTGTGTCCTGATACCTTCTCCCCTTTTCGACCTTCGTCGACTTCGTTGACCATCAGTTTCCCGCTTTTTCTCTCGCTAATGCCGGCGGACATTGTCTTCTCTATCATCTCCTCACCTGTTCCGGCGAGCACACAGTTTAAATAAAGTAACACAAAGGATGTTGTGTCGCGTCGCACCTTAAAAGATGACTAATTGTCGGTTCTGAGAGAGGCACGCTGTACCCTATAATTAGATGAATTGAATTATCATTGGGTATTCATTTTTGTTGCAGTACTTGTTTGGATTTTGCGCTGACATTTTTATTTACCAAAGTAAATAGGTAGTTTGGCTACGTAACATCTACTTTACGTAAGAAAAGTGATTATCCGATTACCCAAAGTCTTTTGTATCCATCTCTGATCTTCAGGTGTCTATGACTAAACCCTCCAAGTAAAAATACTTTAGCAATGAAACATACTCTCTCACCACTCGATTAACCATTATGAATATGAATATCGATTTCATTTTATAACGGGTATTGTTTGCAAATAATACGTATTAACAAGATTATGCTCGAAGATTAAATCGTTAAGCATCGTGTCCTCTCTTTCAAATAACATCCGTTCACGTCGCCAATTAATGCGAAAACAAAGACAATAAAAGGGCGATGGAATAGCGGCCGTTAGGATGAAAACTGGATTCATCACGCAAACGAAATCGATAGGTGGGGTACACGTATCACGTAAAAATTCGCATGACAAATATAAATATTTAGATATATGCACCGGAATAATAATTGAACGTATGTTTGCCACTGCGCTTATATATAGAAACAGGGGCGCATTCAGTAGGAATTTTTAAATGTCAAAGTGTTAAAATAAATTAATGGTACTTACATTTTGTTTCCAGAAATGCTTTGTTTGTAGTATATTGCCCAGTACGCCAACTACAGCGGAATTACTTTCAGTTGGTGGAAACTCCGCCCCCACGCGCGGCACGCGTTATGGACTTGAAGAGGCGGGCGGTAACACCTAAATATATTTGTCCAACAGAATATAAAATCCAATTACAGGACAACTACACTAAAAACATGACATAAAACAAACATACTGCATAAGTCAGAATACATTCGGAACACTTAAATTATCTTAGTTTAAAATCTTACATCTAAGTGGCGGTAATAATAAAAGAATAAGTACACTTTAAGGACAAAACCTGTCATAGTACTCAGATAGGGACATTTTTAGGTGGTTTAAGTTATTGAAATGTATATTATCTAGGTGGGAGATATTGTTGAAGTTGTTACACATGACATATACGAGCGACTTAAACATGAGATTGGTTCTAGCTAACGGCAAATAGAAGGCAGCGGAGGCTCTAGTGGAAGCTTGAGGCACCAAGAAGTTACACTGCACCAAAACCTCAGGACAGTTGACACAGCCATGGACGAGGTTGAACAAAAAACATACAGTAGTACAAATGCGCCTATATGATAACGATGGTAAGTCAAAACGAGACAGTAATACTGACTGATCCAAGCCCCTTTCTGGATAGATAGTATCAACTTGAAACCACAAAAATTTGGCAAACCTTCGCTGAATCTTCTCCAATTGACATTTGGACTCCATATAGTACGGATACCAAATAAGACTACCGCACTCTAACCGCGATCTCACCAGGGAAAAGTATAAGGATTTTAGGAGAAATATGTTAGAAAAACATCGACTATGTCGAATAACGAATCCTAGGCTCTGCTTCACCTGCTTACAGATTGTTTGAATGTGATTGATGAAGGTAAGCTTACAATCAAACAAAATACCCAAGTCCTTCACAACCTCGGACCGGGTCAGATCAATGGTGTCTATATTATAGTTGTATGTAACAAAGTTAAGCTTCCTAGTAAAAGTGACAATTCTGCATTTTTCTATATTCAGGGGTAGGTCATTGGATTTACACCACGTGGAAACCCGATGTAAATCTGGCTGCAAAGCAGCACAATCATCAGGGCCACCGATACATCGGTATAATTTTAGATCGTCCGCGAATAAAAGCTTATGAGAAGAAATGACATCGGGTAGATCATTGATAAAAATTAGGAACAACAAAGGACCCAAGTTTGAACCTTACGGAACACCAGACGTTGCTACTCTGAGGTATAACCATTGTAACAAACGCTCTGAGATCTGTTATTTAAGTAGTTACGAAATAAGTGTAGTAAAGAACTACTAAGTCCAAAAGCGGACAACTTCTGCAAAATGAGTGCGTGGTTAATGCGGTCGAACGCTTTCGACAAGTCGGTATACACCACGTCGACCTGTTTCCCCGAATCCAATTCCCCGGAAAGATACTGATGGAATATTGCTAAGTTAGTAATCGTTGACCTACCTTCCATAAAACCATGTTGGAACGGTGAGATATAAGCTCTAACGAATGGATAGATCTTTGAAAACAGCAATATTTCAAAAATTTTAGAAAAATTCGATAATATAGCAATAGGACGATAATTTTCGATGTCAGATGAGTCACCGCTTTTCAGTATAGGTATAAATTTAGTGATCTTCCATATATCGGGAAACGTCGAAGTTTGTAGCGCTAAATTGAAGATTCTAGCAAGTGGGACAGCTAGTACATACGCGCAGTCTTTGATTAAAAAGGCAGGGACTTGATCGTGTCCAGCAATGTATCGATCCTTCAGCCTCCTGATAGCAGTTCTGACATCATTCTCGGTTACATGAATATGACAAAGAGATAGGAAATCATTCAAATTGTAACTAACATCACCTGATACATAAATGCTTTTAAAGTAGTTGACAAACCCATTTACAATGTCCTGTGGGGAATTCACTGTGAGCTGATTATGAGAAACTCTGCCCGGTATCCTACTTTGTTTTGTCTTTTCTAAATGAACAGCGTCTAGCGCTGCAGATACATATTACCATAAAAACTGAATTACGGATTTTGTACGAATCGCGAAGATAGTGGTTATGTAGATTGTGCACTTTTTACAGTGTGACATCATTAGATAATACTTTTCTGCTAATCACTGTAATTAATATGAAGCAATTTTTATATTAAAAATTACAGTGATTAGCAGAAAAGCATTATTTAATGATCTCACACTGTAAGAGGTGCACAATCTGCATAATAGCCGTTCTACCGGTTTGCTAAGATCTGTATTTGATGTTATTTAAATCGTAAAGAATGTGTACACCTCGTTAGCTCTACTGACAGACCACTCGTCCGGTGAACGGGAGGTGTCAGGTTCAAACCATACACGAGATAAAATTTTTAAAATAAAAATTGCCTTATTTTAATTACACTAACTTGCAGAAAAGCATTATTTTATTTGCGTAACAGTCGTCCTGCCGTCATTCTAAGATCTGCATTTGATGTGCTTTAAAACGTGAAGAACCTGTATATCTCGTTAGCTCAATTGGCAGAGCACTCGTCCGGTGAACGGGAGGTGTCAGTTTTTTTTTCCATTTTCTCCATTTGTTGGTCTAAATGGCCCCTTTGCAAATACTGTGTATATGATTTTTTTACATAGTGTTCCACTTGTCGTTTTAATGAACCTAATCAATTAACACCGTAAATGTTGAATAAACGTTTAATTTTGGTTTATGTCATTAGTAGAATAAACTATATAGTATGCGTGTAAACCTAGCATCGCTTATAATGCTCAAAATCAGGGCCTTGCTAACCGAGGGAAGCATCGCATCCGGGCTGCACGCTAAACGGCATATTGGAGACATTTTATTAGAAATACATACATTTCACAAACTTTAAATTAAAATATAAGCAATCAAAATTTTAAAATACCATAATATACATTTTGACTGTGTTTATAAAATAAAATCGAGGAATCGCTATATATAACTTGTTATATATAGATTTCTCAATTTTATTTTTAGAAATTTGCCTATTACGACCCTGCCTGTAAATATCTTCAGACGGTAGTGTAGAGTGTAGTATACAGAACGTGGCCTGAGGTTGATTCATAACGTGAATGAGTCACAGTGGTTGGTTTCATGATTGCGAGACGCTTAGCAGATTTAATTAAAATCATCTTATGTGTTTCTACTTTTCCATGACACAGAATAAATACCGTAGGAATTTGTCCTAGTATCTTGTATGTAAACATATTATGCCATATATTAAGTATGGAAATTTTTTAAAGAGATGAAAAAACATTTGAGGAAACGACATGAACAATGATTGAAAGCAAGGTATAGGACTTCTATATGCAAAATTGATATATCAATCTAAATTGTGTATAAGATGATATACGTATAGGAAAATATCAATTTTAATTTAATTTAAACAAATATGTTCTGTTCACTATCTATTTGGTAGTAAAGATTAATATGGTGGAGCTTGTTTAAAAACTTTTGAATGAGAATATTTTTGGGTTAGTGCTAAACTTACATAGTTTTTAGTACTAATTCAGACACCGGCTGTAAAAGTCAACAGTTATTTTTATATATTTGGGATTCGTAAATATGATAGGAATCAACAATAAAATTCTTTTGCATTATTTGAATTTGTTTCATAAAATTCTAGTCAATAAAAGCGCTATACAATTTCTATAAGATATTATTTGGTTGTAATATATACAATATACAATTGCTGCATGAATATCTGAATACCAAACTTTCTTAATTTTCTCTTTTCAGTATTATTTTTAATTATTTTGAATTTATCCACGTTGCTTATCATATTTATTGTTTCTCCAATTTTGCAATGATTTATATACATAGTTTTTATTCAGCTTTATCTTCAGACTTTTTTTCCTTATGAACTATTATTTTTTTGGTTACTTTAAATACGATTGTTAGAAGTCCATAATCATCACATAGGTAAGACTTTCCTTTGAGAAACATAGTTTCTGTAATCTTCTAAATTTATACAAAGTTGTGTAGAGTTCATATATTCTCGTTGGTTACGTAAAGCTAAATACCTACAAACTATTGTAAAGACTAGGTTTTAAAGGTTGCTCTAATATAATTATATAAAACACAGATTTTATTGTTATAACATGGAAATATTATGCCAGCATTCATAAATATAGTCTCCAGTATGCACCAAATATATACCAATTAGTAATTTTAATGATGTTACGTCGGTGGTTTCGCTTTTACAGATTTCAATTACAAATTTTTTTTTGTAGGAATACGTTTTGAAACAAAATTTACGAGGATGAACGTGACAGAAATGTGTAATCATGGCCATATTCTATTCGGAACATCCGCGTGGCGCCGTACAATATAAAATCTCAACACTTCGGGTTATTTTCTTTTACTGCCGATTTACGAAAATATTTCCAGTGAAAGTGTAGAAAAAATCATTTAAGAAACATTAGCTGATATCATTACCGACTCTTCCTCTAAATATACAAATTAGCTGTACTTTCTAGTATATAGATTATATAAATTTACGACTGTAAATTTCAGTTTATATGCATATCCTAGGATATCAGTAACGTTTTATTAGTAATTAAATACTTATATTGCGGAATAGTAGGATTCATTAAATGATTATTAATATATCGTTATTGCAGGTAGAATAAAGTAATTATTTATGATTCTGCAAGCGGGTGTGGTCGTTTTTACGGTATTATGCTGTAATAAATGTTTCATGTTAAATGCTTGACCTTCATTTTTATAACTTTTAAATAATGGTATACTACCATTCTGACTTTATGACTTTTCAAGTATTTTACAATTAGGAAATACAATTTGGGATTTATTTATAGAAATACAGTTTTCGAAATAATTACGAATTGAAAATAATTTCATTTAAAATAAAAAAAGGACAGCTTTTATTATCTGTATACAAAAGCGCAAGTGCGCAAACATGTGCTTTTCAACGATAAAAATGTTTGATCTTGTAACTTCGTTTTATTGAACTGACTCAATAATCAATATGAAATGGTGGCAGATAAGTATTAACTTGATAGGTAAACTTCCTATCTTCATTGTTTAGAAGGATTTTATTGAAGTGTAAAATAGAATAACAGTGGAAGGGTAGCAAAACAGTAGATTGTTATTTTTATGAATCGTCTTTGAAACAATAATTCAAAACACTGTAAAAAAAATATTCTGGTAGGTAAAGCTGGAGAAAAATGTATCCTAATGATGCGAGCCTGCGTGAGCAAGATAGAAGACATTGATTCCCTTCCATCGTTCGGATACCTTTTTCTTAGACCCTGTACTGCTATATGAACAAGTTATTCTAAATCAAAATATTTGAAAATATATAGGGGGACCTGTTTGAATACAAAAAAATAGTTAACTATGTATCTGGTGTCGCAAAAGTTCCGGGACGATCAAATGCCTCGAGAAATACACATCAAATCGAAAAACAAAAAGACACGCTTTTAGTCATTTTCAATAATCCAAGATCACTAAATACGATCATCCTACCCCCAGCGGCTGGGACGGGCGGCAACTTTGAAATCTTAAACGGAAACCCCCATTTTTTATTGCAGATTCGGATTTTACATATCAAAACGCGAAAGTTTTCTTACACACATTTTTTTCGATTCTTGGTAGAAAGCGTTGAAATTTACAAGAAATAATTTTTGTGAAGTTCTGAAGAGGAGGAGTCTGAATATCGATTAGAAAAACTAAGTCAACCATCTGTTCAGGTTCTCAATGATTCCTGAAGTGATTCCGAAGATACCCGTTCGTATCCGAAGTTATTCCGAAGATACGTAATGGTACCCTAAGTTATTCAACCGTACCTTAAGTGATTTCGAACGTGACCGACGATTCTCCGAGTGGTTTTGAGGGTATCCAAGGATTGCTCGAATGATGACGATGTTTTATGGTAACTACATTTAGCGTAACCTAGGAACAACGACTCCCACGTATTAGTTTTCGGGGTGCTTGTTTTAAGTGGGCCTCCTCGCAAGCACCCCAAGGGAAACATAAAACTACAACCTCCATATTTTTATTCCGTATTATTATAGTTACGTTAAAACATCACTGTAGGATTCTTGAACAACCATCTTTGGTATATAGGCTACCTGCGACATCATTCGAGGAATCTTTGGGTATTCTCAAAACCACTCGGAGAATCGTCGGTCATGTTTGAAACCACTTAAGGTACGGTTGAATACCTTCGGTATAACTTCGGGTACTATTAGATATCTTCTGGAATCACTCTGGATATGGTCGGACATCTTTGGAATTCCTTTAGGTATCATTGAGAACCTGAACACATAATTTAGTTAGTTTTTCTAATCGATTTTTTTTTGACGGTTTCTAGACTTCTTTTCAAAACTCTACATATATATGATTTCTTGCGAAGTTCTGCGCCATCTATCAAGAATATAAAAAAAAAATGTTTTAGACAAAACTCGTACGTACTTCGTATTTTGATTCGTAGAATCTGAATCAGCAATAAAAAATGAGGATTTCAAAGTTTTCACCAGCTCCATCCCCTGAGGGTGAGGGTGTTTGGTGATCTTGGATAGATTTTTAAAAATGATTAGTTTTCTTTTTTGTCAATTCGATGGATATATCTGGAGGTATTTGACTGTTTCGGAACTTTTGCGACACTGAGTATATAATCATTTACAAATACTCAAAATAGTATTGATAATTGTTAGGTTTGGGTGATTTTTTAAACACGTTTTTAATATTATAAGTGTATTAAACTATAACATAAGTACAAAACAATGCGTTACAAAATACAAACTTCTCTTGACTGTTAATTACATTATTATGACTGAAGTTGTCTATTTTGTTTTCACTATTGCCAACTCCTAGTATTTCTTGTCAACTATTAACAATAATGTGCGGTAAATCTATTAGTTTTAGCTTTTAGCTGTTTAGATAAATTGAAAAATATAGATTGTGTTCTTAAATCAATGTTGGGCATTCTCGATATTTCTTGGTATCGATGGCATCAACAGTTATTGATTCTGAACCGCACCGATTGTAAATGAACGAAAATTAAATATAAGTTTCAATAATTCTTTATAACGACTCAAAATACCTAAGGATACGAATAGTTTAAACAGAAAAGATGTTATAAATATACATGTGGAATGTATGGGGTGCCCCAGAAAAAAAAAAGAAACGAAACAATATTGTTTTGAGATAGGAGGCTATGACCTCAAATTTGAGTATATCTGTTAATTGTAAACAACTTTTCTTAAGAATACTTTCCTCTTTTTGAAAAATACAAGTACTCTACCCCTAAGTCTTTATCATCTTTAAGTGCACACTCTGTATACGGTAGAAGATAAATTGCGTTCGACGGCTCTCAAGTTGATTTTAAAAGTTTCTCAAAATTCCTGTATTATTACAATTTTTCATAACAAAAAGAATCCCATATGGTTTCTACATATATTTTCTTTTTTAAAAAATGTATTTTCTATAATTAGATGCGTTTTTTTGGTCTATCCTTTACAATTTAATATTTGTTATGTTAGGATATTTTATAGCATGATTTATACATTTTACTAGAACTAAAAAAATATTGTTGAGAAGGTACAACATTTACCTGCTGATTCTACACTACATTCCAATGTGCAGAAACGGAATCTCACATTACTATATCGATTAGTCAGGTAGACTCAATGAGCTGATTTTGTATCTTTTAAATTAGCATGGATTTGTTTGCCCTTTTATTTCCAAAAATATTCCGAGAAAAGCAGCAGTTTCCTATATTTCACACGCATGCATTGCATATTTGTAATGTATATACGGGCATACAAAACATAGTACGGGGATATCTACATGTTGTGTTGTGAGTAGTACGTGGAGTTGTCGATGTTACGGTCCACCCGTCGCAACCGTCACCGCGAACCATTTCCCGCCAGGTTGCAGAGGCGCAAGGTGCGCCGCAGTTTCTCATTATGTACTTTCATTTCATGTCTCTATCACGTTTTATCTTTCTCTTCCGTACCGCGTCACCGTTACCACCACTGTCCGCCACTACCACGTGCGTCGGGGGCTTCGGGTTTATTGTTTTTACAGCGCCAAGCATCCTGTCGATATGCCGTTTTGAGCATGAGGGTTGCTGGTACGATTATCGTGTCGCCCTGTGTCTCAAATCGTAATCGCAATGGTCACGATTACGGTTCTCCCTGCTTCCTGCTTTGTACCCTACGATGGCAATTGCATCAATATTTCTCGAACGAAAACTTCGATTGATATTTGTTATTATTGATATCTTCAGTTATATTCCTATTTTCTGATCGATGTTTGTTTTATCGTTATGGGAGAGTTGCCAACTTCCTGTAAGTGGCTTCTTTTTAAACTATTTATGTTTTTTTTTATTTTAATTTAACTTTTCTTAAGTTTATAGAAATAATAGTAAATTTTTTGTAAAATAGAAATCTTGTAATGAAATAAGTTTTCAATATCCAATGTAGGTACAAATACATGGTCATAAGTACTAATCGCGCCACTAATAACTGTTGTATCGTTGGGAATTTAGTAACACACTATGTATTTTGACTGACTTTATTACTATGTAATGGCATGGTATTACATATACAATAACAACCACAAAATCCTATACAAGATGTTCAGAGACTCATATACCTTTTAACTAAAAAACTTTTGTTTTCATTGCAGAGATGGCTGCATCGATCGTTATTAAACCAAACCTTAATGGTTACCTGTTCCTGGTGATTTTTGAAATATTAACATTTATTTCATAAAACCACCAGAAATATGCTAAAGCTTCTAGTTTTAAGTAAGTAAAACTAATTTTTTATTGTTCAGAACACTCTGCATACCATGTTTGAGAATAATGCATCATCTCTTCTTGAATTCATTTGTAGTAATACTTGAAGTATATATATTATATATTATTACTTGTTTTCCTATTGTTATTAAAAATTCATTTAATGTGTGAAACATAAAATAAAATAAAAAATAAAATAATGTGCTTTATTGTCAAGAAAAATTATAAATTAATTCTGTGGACAAAGCAGAGTACTTAACAAATTTAATAATTGAAAAGGTACATATACAATAAAGACAGATAGATAGTGTGAGATACACTTAGTCGTCAAAAAATAAACCAGGAGATTGCGCTGCCCGCACAAAGAAAGAAAAGGGGAGATGAAAGTTTGAAGGAAAAGAAATTTAGTGTTACCCCTCTCCGCAAAAATCGCTAACAGCTTAAAGAGGTTGCTGAAGAAGGTAAGATTTTATCTTTCTGCGAAACTGGACGTATGTTGGTCTCGATTTGAGTTGCATTGGGAGAAGGTTGTAGAGCTTGATGGCATCGTAGAAGATTGAGTTCTCAGTTAACTCTGAACTGGGTACAGGTAAATAAAGGT
Organism: Cetonia aurata; assembly: GCA_949128085.1. Classification (NCBI taxonomy): domain Eukaryota; kingdom Metazoa; phylum Arthropoda; class Insecta; order Coleoptera; family Scarabaeidae; genus Cetonia; species Cetonia aurata. The sequence goes on along the minus strand of OX421883.1, from coordinate 47,545,899 downwards.
CATGTTGCAACCAAGCGCATAAATGCAACTCGAGGCTGATCGCGAGCTGTAAAAACACCCTAAACACAGTGGGGATGGCTAATAACCTATCCTTCACTCATTCATGGCAATGAGGAAGCAGACACTCTTGCAAGAAAGGGTGCTGCGGATCATTTCCTGGGACCAAAACCTGCCATTGGCAGCTAAACAGCGAATCAATGTATAGACGCATCAGAAAGTGCTTCAACAATGGAAAAATTGTCCTGATATCGTACATGCGAAAATGTGTATTTCGTGCAATCATGTCAGAATCAAGGAACTACTAGAACTTGACCGCAAAAATGTCAAAGTAATTGTTTCTGTCTTTACAGGTTATTGCAAACTCAGAAAGCACCTACAAAGAATGTTTGGAGGACGAAAAGACAGTTGAGCATATTTTCTACCACTGCCTCGCCACAACGAGAATCAGGTATGACATCTTTGGGAAGGTTGACTTTTCCCTAGAAGACCTGAAAAAGATCTCATTCAAAAAGATTCTGAGCTACTTTAAGGGCCTGAACATTTTGGATGAACTTTATAGATAACACCAGCTCTATAATAGGCCCTAGCGGCCGCGGTGGACGAGACGGATAATCGACCCATGCGGATGCTATCTTCTCTCAATACCAATACCAATACATTCCCATGCGGAATAGTAGCCGCTCTACTCGAGCTCACTTAACTCATTTACTATGGTGAGTCACTCCATTATTATCATTTCTATTTATTTCATAGGTTGGTATTTATTTTAGCACTTTCCACTATTTCCTTCCACTGCTTCCTGTCCTGAACTCGTCTCCACCATCCATGCACTCCCATACTTCTTAAGTCTGTCTGCACTTGATCTATTCATCTACCCTTTGGTCTTCCTTTTTTCCTACTTCCTGCTGGTTTGCACTCGGTAAGTCTCCAGACCACTCTTCGCTCTCCAGTCTTATAATATGGCTGTACCACCATGGTGTTTGTGATTTCATTACCCTGATTATATCTTCTCTTTTCAGGATGTCCGTTATTTCGAAGTTTATGAGCTTCCGATAGTCATCATCCTTTTTTTTTTCTTGGGTACAAAAATCTTCTTATTTTTCGCTCAAATATACGTATTTTTTCTTCATCAGCACTAAAGAGTAGCAATATATTCGCCGCATATATAACTACTGGTCTTATCACAGTCTTATATACCGCATCTTTGTGGCCTTTCTAATTCTTTTATTTCACGTAATTGATTTATATTTGTAGTAAGTTCTAAGCCCTGCTTCTATTCTCTGCAAAATGTTCACCTTTTTATCATTTCTACTATCAATTATCACCCTAAAATGCCTATCTCTACCTCTTCAAACTTATATTTTGCTATCTCGATACATCCCAAGCGGCTTCCTTTCTTTGTCGTATTTACTACCATACATTTAAATTTTAAATGTCATGAATTTATCATAACAGCATTTAAGTTAGTAACACTAATTGTAATCATTAGTTATAAATATTATTTTTGTTAGGTATGCCAAGGAAAGTAACTTTAGGAATGGGAGTGTTCTTAGAGTTAATTGAAGAGGTGCTTGTGTTTGATTTTTGTGTCTATATACGCTACATGGAAATTTTCCCAACATTCCTAAAACTTAATTAATCATAAGTTTTCTTTTTTACTTTATTAAAGAGTAAATATTTCATGATAAGGACGAATTGCGTTCAAGATTTAAATGCAAAGCATTTATTAACTTCTGCGCAAATGTTTCATTAGTACATCATTACTGCGCGTCCTTAAGTACACAGGTATATTAAAAATCTTGTTGTTTGTCAATAAATATCTATCAATTTATCAATGCGTTCCTGTCCGCAATCTTACTCTAGTAAATAAAAACACACATCGCGTCTAGATAAATATGTGCAGAGCGGATATGTGATGAAATTGTAAATTAAAACAAACAAAGTAATTAATCTAGACTCAAATAATTATGACAGTGTTTAGGATATCTTCTGTTTGCGATTCGTTTCCTAATGAAGAAAATGTTTATATTTCCGATTCCAACAAAACAAATAAGGTTACAAAATTACTTGTATTAATCCAAATTGAAATGCCAAATTTCACGTAAACAGGATTATCTAATTTCCGAAAATTTATTAATGTGAAGTTGTTAGGTTTAGTTTTAGTTTTATTTCATTATAATAATATAGATAATAGGTATTTATTGTAATATGTGTTAGTCAAACGACACAATTTGCTAAATCGTGAAAGTTAAAGTACGTACCCAATTTATTTTAGAATTTAGGTACTTTATTTTTTATTTATATTAGGTACACAATTTTAAATTTGTAAATATTATAAAAGTAGATTTTTTGCTTTCTTAGTTATTGCAGGAAAATGTGTATATAATTATCTTGGAGAGCTCCTACTTTCTATGTAATCATTACATCGAAGTTAATTGTTTGTAGGGTCCACTGGGAAATTTATCTTTGCCCTATTTTCACGTATACGCGCAGTTAACTGAGAGGGACGCGTGCCCCCAAACATTAAATGTCAAACTAAATGTCACAGCCTCCCTAGTTATACAGGCATGTTTATGTATGTGTACGGAGCTCTTCATCTCATATTACATTTCATTATCGAAAACTGTTAGGATACAAACACGTACTCGTGGGAGATGTAAATAAAGTTGATTTGATTTTGTATGAAGGGATGTGATCTCAATAGCGGCGAATTATAAGACATTAAAATAATTTCATCTCTCTGTGAAATCAAATAAATCCCCGGTTGAATTTGTGTGTCTGCTAGAATGAGCTGGCAGTGCACGTTGTTCTTATACTGTTTCAAATTATTATACTTGATTATTTTATGCTTAGCTTATGATTTTTTCAAATCAGTTTTCTATTTCAATCTTTTGGGTGCGCCATTAGTGTGTGGGCAGTATTTATCACGAAAACTGCCAAAGATAGAAGAGTAAGATTTCTTGTACGTTTATAGTATATTATTGCGCACTTAAAATTATTTACAAATATACAGGAGGTTACAAATTCTCAGAATTTTTTTTTATTTTAAATAGATTGCTATAGTATATTTTTATAGTACAATTACTTTCTGCTGGCGGATGCGCGATATCAAGAGGACGTATTCAATGCAATGAGACACATCCGAAAGAATATTGAGAAACGTTATAACTCGCACGTGAGAACCCCCAACTATCTTCGCGATTCGTACAAAATACGAAATTTAGTTTTTATTGGAATATGTATCTGCAGTACTGTACGCTGTTCGTTCAGCTAGCTCTACCTGCCTCTTCGAGTTAGTGACGCAAGATGCGCGCGAGGGCGGGGTTTCCGCCAACAGAAAATAATTCTATTGCACTAATTATTTCGATAGCCACCTAGAACACCTTTGTAGATTATCGTTATGGGCAGTTGCAACAATTAGTTTTGGCTATATTGCAAATTTGGTCAAATCTTGTCAAATTCCTTAGCTGCAACTAGCTCCTGACATTTCAAGTTTTATCCTAAAAACCGTTGTTGTGTCTTCGCTAGTTCTTTCCATCCTGCTATCCTTAATGTATTTATATCCTTTTCCACTTCTGTCCTCCACCTTCCCCTTGGCCTTCCTCTTCTCCTCTTTCCCCCAACTATCCTTGCATTATCATATTTGGTATTCTTGAGTCCACCATCCTTTCCATATGTCCCATCCATCTCAGCCTCTGTGCCTTCACCACTCCCACTATATTCGCTTCTCCATAAAGTTCATTCAGCTCTTGGTTTGTTCTTCTCACCCATATCTCTCCCTCCCTCTTCCCTCCAAATATTTTTCTCAAAACTTTCCGCTCCCATACCGCCAGCCTTGCTTGCTCCACCTTGTTTAGAGTCCAAGTCTCATTAGCATACAAAACTACTGGTCTTACTACCGTTTTATATATCTTTACCTTCAATTTTCTTGATACATCTTTCTTCTTTAACATTCCATTGAGCGATGCAATACATCTATTTCCTGCCATTAATCTTGCTTGAATTTCCATTTCACAACCCGGTTTTCTAGTAATTATCGTTCCTAGGTATGTACAATTTTCCACCTCCACGAACTGGTATACCCTTCCATTCTCCGTGTCTATTCTTAGATACCCTCCTTTTCTAAATTCCTTTTCAGACCATTCCATATATTTTGTCTTCTCCTCGTTTATGTATAGTCCAAAATATACCAAAACATATATAGTGAAAATATATACAGGGTGTTAAATATGTTGTGAACATTTATCGTTATTCAAACGTCTTTCTTTTTTTTTCGATATTATTCATAAATTTCTTGTAAAATGACCTTCAGAATGGTACAATTATTATTATTATTTTCAATATCGTTAAAAATACTACAATTTTATGGAGAATATGTTTACAATATTTGGTATATGGGATACCTAGTATGGTTAGATCACTATGATTTACAAACATAAGCCAGTAATCCAACGAAAGGTCAAATTTCTACCTGAATTTGGAGTTAAGTAATTCTTTGTAGTTTCTCTTGCGTTTCAGTATTTTTATAATTTTTAATTTTTATTTGTTGATTGTTAGTTGTTACGTATTACTGTAAATCTGGTTGTTAATTATATCGTTCTGTTCCTGTTATTGATTACTTACTTCCATTTACTAAAAACGACTTTCTGGGAGAACGAACTCATAGACATGGTATTTGTTATTGGCGGTTGCAACAGAAATCCACTAACAGTATCAATAATATATACAGAAAAATTTCCTAATCGTATAACACAGGACAAAAAGAGCTTTGCCAATTTTCTGGCAAGGGTTCTTCGATCGCGTTCACTAAATTACGCCAAACATGTCATTCAATCCATTGTGGAATATTTCCACGTGTCTACAAGGGTAATTTTGAAATTTACACAGAGATTTGACGTTTCATTAGATTTCTTGTTTTTAAAATCATGGTCATCTAACCACGCAATAACATATTGAATATTATAATTTTGGAAAATACTGGAAATTTTGGTAATTTTACAAAAAAAGTTATTGATAACATCGAAAAATATGGGTTTTATTTCAAAACAATCGAAACTTTCGAATGCAAATAATTCGAAAACGGATCTGATATCTTACATATTAAACAAGTATGTATTTTTTTATGTAAAAAAGGTTGCTCTTTCAAATTTTCTATTCGGTTTATGTAATTCTGCATACACAAAAAAATAAGCTTCGATTTACCTATTCAGCAGGGTGTAACTAGCGCCCTTTGTGAGCAACGGTAAAAGTGATGACAAATACCTAATCATCATGCTGAAAAACGTAGTAATTCCAATTTTCACTTTGATTCTATAAAAACTTGCTGAATTATTGGGAAATTTAGAAATAAAATTATTAACTTGAATATCCTATATGTCTTAAACGAGCAACATTTGTATAAGGCATATTGCGCCTAATCCTCATGTTTTAGGCTCTACTATTCCCAGTTTCCAGATTTCCCGTTCTTAACGATTCACACTGTAAATATTTTTTTGCTGTTTGTGGTATTCTAACAGTGTTAATTAGGGCTGTGGCTCGAAACCGGGTACACGGGTACCCAGTACCCGAAGTTCTGCCCGATTTCGAGTAAAGCTCGATTTCGGGTAATACTCGAGTTCGGGTAATACCAATAAATACCTAAATCAAATCAAATAATTAATGAACTAGATAGTGTGGATGGCACGACTTTAAGTTAAGGATTCAGCAGTAGGTGATAGGAAGCCGAAACGTTTTTGCATTTAATTCTTTACCGTCAAATTTTCGATCTGGTTTTGTGTCTTCATCAGGGTCAAATTCGTTAGCGTTCGTTATGAATCCCGATTCTATTAACGATATAATCTCATTATCTTACTGATGATGACATAAACCAGTGTCGCAAATTCGTTAATAAAGAATTAAATGTGAAAATATTTCGATTTACAGCCACCTACTGATGAATCCTTGAATTAAAGTAGTGCCATCCCAAAACAGGTTTGATTTTCTGACAGCAACTGCTTCATCCGTTGCTTAAACTGTTTAAAGCAATCAACTGATTGAGGTTAGAAAAGTTTTTTCAAAATTAAAGTGGATTGATTAAAAAGCGGGTAGACAGAGTGGTAGTCTGATGAGAAAAAGATTAAACAACGCTGTTTAATAGGTAGATGCACTAATGACCTTTGATTAAATGAGCCGCTACATAGGGTAAAACTAATTACCTATACGTATTTAAAACATGTGACACAAATCTTAAAGGAATCATATAATAAATACAAATAAGAGATAAGTATCTCTTAAGATACTCAGTTCAATTCGCTCTGTTTCCTCTACTGCTACGCCCTCATAGTTCTAAATATCCTCCGAGCGAGTGAAGTTCGTTTTAAATATATACACATTTATTTTTTTTGTGCATTTAGCGTAGAGAATATATTGTTGGTAGAAAAAACCTTACGGGTCGAGTCAAGCAATCGCCCTAGGACTGGATCACTTCGTCCATTATCGAGAACAATATAATTGTATCTTGTATCCACACGGGGTAATTACCATAAATGTCAGCGACGCATATCGAGAGTAACAATAGGTTGCGGCGGTGACCAGCGACTGAACCGGCCGGTGAAACAGAGAAAGAGACTCTCCGTGCAATTAACAGATAGGACTGCATCTTCCCAGAACATGCTCAAGCACTTCTCGACTTCCGTTGGACGGTCTGAGAGGACATCCGGCCATACCACAAACTCTACTAACAACAGCGGAGAACAACGTGAACTAAGGTAGGTGAGCACGCACATTAACGTCTGTCTACGTGAGTGCATGAACTGACGATATTTCCAAACTTCTAGATGATAAATGGTAATTGCTTTGGAAAATCAAGAAGCAGTTTTTACTAATTACTCTCTGTCTAAATCGGATTGCAAGTAGAAAATATTGTTAGTCCGTTAACTTCTTGAAGATGTGATTCGAGATCGTCAATAAAACTCGCAACTCATGACTGGCCTTTCAATTTCAAACGGTGAATGACGGCGATAAATCTTAACTATTAAAATCCCCGGTGTTTGCAGCATCTGTCTGTTTCAGCGTGGACCGTGTGACCAACGGATACTAAACGCAAACCGAGACTAACCCTTCCTCTTCATCCAGCGTCCCTAAAAACGTCCCATATCTCATTAGCCGCATTGTTCTCCCCTGTCGGTCATGTTTTGCTAAAGAAGGAAGTGTAATGTCACCCGGGATAAATTATGAGAAGTACGTATCTCTTCTATTCTTATATTCTTAGGCCACTGAGCAAAAACAAACAAGAAACAGGGTCCGAAATATAAGGCTGGAGATGCCGGTAGATCTGTCTATATCTTAGTTTGGCTGTTTAATATGTTTACTCACAATGCAATGATTGAATACCGTAATTACGGGATTGAATTCGGCGCTTCCGTAATGTGATACTGCGTAAAGAGGTAGCCGTTAGCTGTATGGGCACTTAGTAAATTAATATATTACAGTATACAAGTTTTTTCGAGCCGCTCGTATAATGTTCATAATTAATATACCTACCTCGTAATAAAGGGGCAGATAGAATTCATTTTAAATTGAATATATGAAATGCTAGCAGTTTTTTATTTTAAAATGACGTACTTTATTTATAAAACAATTCTGTATACATATAAAATAAAATCAGTTAAATGTTTGCCTCCAAACTGTATTCTAAAAAATATATTTTACACACAGGGAGAAAAATGTAGGAAATTTTACTAAAATTGTCAGCATTTATACTACACATTGTGGGACAATTTGCAGCAATGTTTACCATCAAATTGTAGCACTAAGTTTGTAGTATTAATTCTTACAATTTGTATGAAAAACAAGAATGAACATTTAGTTTTCTTTCAACAACGTTGTAAGATAAAGTAGTATTTATTTTAGTAAAATTGTATACAATTTTGTGTGACTTTTCTATATACTGGTGAGCATAAATTAACACCTGTTGTAGTAATATTTATTCCACTCATTATTTTAAATTATTATAATTTTATAATAAATTTACTTACCTTTATTAAAACATCCACAAAAGATGTATAAAATAATACTACATTGTTGTGTGGATAAGTTTAAACTTGTGTATTAATATATGTAGTATATACTTACGCAAATTACTATATATTTGCAATAATTTGTACTAATTCTTATTGTGAATTTTATCTAATGTAGTATGTAAAATGTCTACCTTGCAGTTTTAAAATATTTCAGTCGCCTGTAGCGCTTTTAATATTTTTATCATTAATTCTATAATTTATTGTTAAAGTTTCATTTCATTGTTAAAAGGATCAAAGTAGGTAGTAAAGATACACCATGTTAAGAAACTAGAAACATGTATTCTTAAAATAAGCAAATTCACAAATAACAGACTTTAGCTTAACACAAATATTTAAAACAAAACAGCAGTCTCCTGCGTACTTCCAAACTTATTTATTATAATTGTACTGCACTACTACGCTACCGCATCGCGGGCGTACCCTCTCCGAAGCTGCAATCGACAATTATTGTATTCTACTTTCGGTAATTTTCACATTTTTTTCCATTGACAATTCACTATTAGTACTATTACATCACTAGGTAAGTGCCTGAAGACGGTTTATTAACTGAAACTACCACAGTAATATAATAAGATTGTAATAAATAAATTGGGAAGTGTATATATTAAAACATCAAGAGAGCACTATTCTTCACAACCGCACCTAATCCAGGTAAAACCAAAAGGGAGGACAATTGCAGTGAACTACACATGTGCATTTCAGTGTCGCGTGATCGAGAACGCCAATCGTCGATGAACATGTCAATGCAAATTGGCGCATTATGTAAATGTAATTGGGGATGCGCAAAACAGCGCTATCCCCGTTATATCTGTTTTCACCCATTCCATGTCGAACAGTGATAGAAAATATTGTATGTGAATATATAGCCAAATTAAAAACAACTACAATCTCTCCAAATATAAACATAAAAAAAACCTGATTTAAATTATTAAAATAAAGAATGTATCAAATATCTATTCACCAGACATTCTAATATGTATGTATATTAAGCGTATAGAAGATTATTTTTACAACGAATTATAATTGCCTGATATAAATATGTATATTTTTAAGTACGAAATAGGATGAGTTTTAAACATATAGTCTTTTCTATTATATGATCTTGTGGTTTTATTGGCACTTTGTTGTGCAATAGTAGGTATCACAGTAAGGTACTAGTAAAAATATATACTGACATTGTGAAATAATTACGGAATGTGTGCTAAGTTTTCTTACAATAAAGTATCAATTTTTGCTACTTCCAAATATATACAAAACTTTAACACAATTGTGTTACTGTTTCAAACAAAATTGATCCTACAAACAGCTGTGAACTTTTCCTACAACGGCTAGTATTAAATGATATAAATACAAACAAGTGAGCTCTAACGTACACGTTTAACGTTAGAGCTCACTTGTTTGTATTACTTATTTCTGCAAAATCGTTAGTACTGCGCCGTGTAAGTTTTTACTACAAGAATTTCTCTCAGTGTAGAGATTTAAGTAATATTTGTTAATGTTAATTCGAGAATTACATATTTATAGCTTCAACTAATAGCTTAGTTTTTGTTGCTGTAGTTTTCTTGTAAAGATCGTTTTTGTAACTAATTTTTACTAGATATGTATATAAACTATAGAAAACCATAGATTAAATAAATGTAAAGATAAAAAGGATATGGTAACATCACAATCTTGGATTAGACTTAATACTTCAATATTTTAAGAAGTAAGATTAGGTTAGATGATTCTAATATATTAGGGAAAGACTGTAGAAAACTGAATATTTTTTCAAATTCCATTCAAATGGAATAAATAAATAAATGGTAAATTTTCATTCAAGTTTAGCCTGAAAAGCAATTTGTTCTGCCGAAAAATATTGGATAAATTTAGAATATATGTATTAAGAAGTATATTTCTCTGTGTTCTCACTAGTAAATCTTACTGATATTAATCCTAATAGGTGCTTCATATGTTGTGAAGCGCCCCACAGAGGAGCGCTTTCTCCATACTCCTTGATCCACTTACATCTGGTAGAATCCTGCTGAGTGCAGCCAAACACTACTCGGCCCTCACCGTCATCTCGCGGATGTGCTGTCTAAAATTACCTTTTTCGTCAATGGTAACGCCCAGATATTTCATCGCCCTTTTGGGGATAATTGTCGCCCTGTTCAGCTTGAAGATGGCATGGTCCCTACTTCTTGCACCTTTGACAATCACTGCCTCAGATTCCCCCGAAGTCAGAGTCAGTTCGTCCTCCTTATCCGCTCGCTTACATGCTCGAGGCATCTATTACTATTTCTAATGAGAACAACTTCTTTTTGTCCTCCAACTATGAGTGCGAGAACATCGACGAAAGCATTATAAGCATTTTTGCTATCAATAGTTATGAGAACGCACCATCTGGTATCACATTTCTGTATATAGCTTCTACGGCTGTTTTCAAGACCTCAATAGTTGATCTACGCTTTCAAAACCCATACAGATGATCGATGGTGAAGGTTCTCACCTTCTTCCAGTTCTTTGGCCAGTCTCTTCCTTATTAGAATATCTAACCGCTTGCTCATAGTATTCAATAAGCAGAGAGACCTGAAAGAGCTAGGCAGTTCAGGAGACTTTCCACTTTTTAGGATTATAACATCTCTTGCTATTTTCCAGCGGTCTGGGAATTTTTGGGCTTCCTTGAAGTTCATTTATGGCAACCAATAGCAAGTCTGGCTGATCTATTGCAATTGGTTTAATTGCTCAGGCGGTATCCGATTAATTCCAGGCGCTCTGCCGCTCCTCAAACTACTGGGCGCGCATGACAGCTTATCTATCGTGAATTTTTGACATCAGTGTCAATTCCCTCTTTTGTGTAGGTGGGAAGAGCTCCCTGAACACCTGTTCTTTCCTTCTCGTATTTATCGCATACAGTGCCAGTTGGTTCAGTTTCTTAGCAACAAATTTGTACGCATCACTCCATTTCTTGTTGTCAAGTTCAGCAAATCGGTCATCCCAGTACTCTTTTTTTGTCAATTCTGTTTTGGGCGATCTGTACGTATCCCTCATCTTCGCCAATATTTTCTTATCAATGTTTGATATTATGTTTAATGCTGTTTTTGTTGGCTAACTCGGCAACCACTCTCCAGAAAGCACTACCATTATTCTTGATCCCACGGATTCGCCTCTGATAATAATCCCTCTTTACTTTGCGTATTAAAAAAATGATTCTGATACTTATTTTTTAAATTAAACAAATCTTTTAGAAACCGAATTTCTCGCAGAATCGTCAACTCAACCGTTTTGTGTCTTTTTATTAGTATTTATTAATTAAATTTGAATATCTTTGCAATATATGCAGCTTAAAATTACCATAATTTCTTCTAATATAATTAAAAACATTTTTCCTTATCAACAATTATCTGCTGTTTCATGTGACATTGTGAACGCTTTCTACCTAATGATAAAGTAAGCAACATCCGCGCACATCATCTGCGCGAGCGATCTGTACTAGAATTCAGTTCAGCTCTCATGAATGATATTACTTTTTTCCATGTAGCCGCATAAAAATGTTGCTGAGAGATGTATGTACTTCCGGCTTAACACGTTCAGGGAATCTATAAGTGTTCCTTAAATGTGGGAGTCCGTGAATTAGAATTGTCCTTTGTACTGTTGTTTGTTTATTGTTCTTGTATAATATTGTATAAATTTTAGCTTAGTTATAATTTTAACAATTTTTTGATAGTGGTAAGTGAAGATCTTAAAATTTCACAATTTTTTTTAAGGTTATATTCCTTGAAACGGGTTCTTGATTAAATTACATCCGTCTTATCCTTACAAATGTGATGTTTAAAGTATTATTTTACATGCCTTATGCTCAACGGGCAATTTGCATACGTACATTGTTTCAGAGCTCACGTGCAACTTAGTTAACGTGAGATCGTGCCAAAAGATTGCCGCTAATAACTTTGTTTAGGGTCGAAGAGTCAGTTGTTTCATAATTAGACGCTTAATGATGGGTTACCTAAAGTAAAAGAAGTAATTACAATTAGTCTATCGACGATTTAACAATATCGAAAATTGCAATAGCAGCGCCCGAGGTGGCACGTTTCGGGGATTCGCCTCGCCACGTAGGTGCATATGGAGCAGGAGTGTCGTTGTGCCGAAGCAATCATCTGGTTATTACAGTACATTAGGTGATTATATGGACAGATCGGCTTCCAGCTGTTCTCCCGTTCATCTGCTCACGCAACGCGCGACCACGAGCAGACAGTGCGGTGATGATGCTGACCGAGGCAAGACCAGAACTTGCCAACGGAATAAAATATCTACAAAATAACAGCCGAGCTCGTTATTTTTGCCTCATTTCTCACTTATTGTATACTATGTATGTCAATCGGATACAATCACAATTACTTTTTCGATATTAAGTGACCCGCCTTCTACCTGTAACTTCAGTTGATTAGGGACTGCCATCTGGTTTCTTTCCACGAGCTGTCGAAGTATTTAATAAGCTTTACTGGGTCAATTCTCAATCGACCATAATGAAGTGTCATTAGTAGAGAGATAACGTGATTAGGTAGTGAAACTAGCGGTCGATATTGTATTTATCTCTGCTTTTTTTTTCATCTACATCTGTTATTCGTGGTTGCTGTTTCTCGTAAATGTCTACATATAATTTCAAAATAATAGTATTGAATAAAATGATACTCTTGGTTGGATTGAAATTAAGTTTATTAGCTTCTTTGCGTGTTCATTTCGAATTCATAAAATTATTTAATTTTTTTAAACATATATAATTTTCTCAGAAAAATTTTTATTTTATATTCTTTTTACTAACTTACCGCTCTGTATTTTAGAGTAAACATATAGCTAATTTATATTATTATAACAAACTATCCAGCAATGCTATTTTATATATTTTAAATATTACAGATTCTGTTATTTTGCAAACAACTAGGTTTAGTTTAGATTTCATAAAAGTCTATCCACTTTCGATGTTAGATGAAAAAAGTTACGGCAGATTTTGAAGTAATACAATGTTTGGTGACGAAGTTTCTGTTCTAAGATATATGAGATATTCATGTTATTCGAGTAATAGTTAAAAGCCCTTAGCTTTAAAACACAAGAGTCAAAATTAATAATGGATAAACTAGCTAGTAATAGTTTATAACCAAAAGCATAGAGGAACAGTGAACAGCAAGTTAATACAAATAATTGCATGCGTAGATCATCTAAGTATAGTAACAAGAAACCAATATATTTAGAAAAGACTTCGAAGTTAGCTACAAACACTTCTTTTCAAAAGGTGGTTTACGGGCGGTTTAAAAACTGTTGCAATCCAAGAGTTAGAAAACACTACAACACACAACGATTTATGCACGCTAGAGATAGTTTGAATAAAAACATTAGACACAAATTAAAATTAGTCACAATCAGGCAAAAATGCAAAGCTGATCTGGAGCTGTAAAAACACTCTAAACCTATGCGCTTGGAGATGATGAAGCAGACACTTTTGCGAAAAGAGGTAATGCGGAGCATTTCGCAGGGCCAGAACCTGCCATTAGCATAACACCTGTGGTAGCTAAACAGCAAATCACTGTCTGGGAAATCAGACAGTGCTACAACATTGGAACAACCATTCTGGTTTGGCACATACAAAAGAGTGCATTTCATCTAATCATGTTAAAACCAACCTTGAACTTTACCATAAAAATGTCAAGTAATGTTTCTGTTTTTACAGGTCACTGCAAACTCAGAAAGCACCTGCACAAAATCGGCCTCTCTGATGAGATAGAATGCCGGCTGTGTTTGGAGTACGAAGATATGATTAAGCACATATTCTGTCACTGCCCGCTCGCCTCGAGGATCAGGTATGTGATCTTTGAGAATGTTAAACTCTTCTTAGAGGACCTCATTCAAAAAGATTCTGAGCTTACCTTACGGGCCTGCACTTGTTGGATGAACTTTAAAGATAACATCCGCACTACAATAGGCGCTAGTAGCCGCAGTGGTCGGCACGATTAATCGAACCATGCAGATGCTATCTTTTTCCCAATATCAATACCAATCCTTTGTGTAGAAAATTTAATGAAGACGACGCCGACCGATCTGTCAAAGGCAATAATGAAAATTTCGTACCATAGAGATTCCATGAATAGTGTACTTAAATTGCATTGGTTTTATATTTTTAGTGAAGCACATCACTTTACACTTTCCAATGTTTAAGTGAATGTCGTTTACAATACATTGGTCACCTTCTTATGGTAAGTATTAGTTCTTTTGACTTGTTAAACTAAATGGTGTTATTTATATGATGTTTTTGATACACCGTTTTCAAAATGGCAAACAGCATAAAAAAATACCTGAAGAAATGGTATAAGAAAACAACTCAAAGCAATGATTCCATTTCTTTCTTTTGGACCCACAGATTGTAATCATTATTATATTGTAGGCGAAATTTATTTATTTGGAATGTGGCTGGTTATTAAAATAAAAGATTTAAATTTTTAACGTTTCGGCTTCTTTATTCATTACTTAAGCCTTCATCAGAACTGAATGTATACGTTATCGCACAAAGGGTCAAAACACATAAAACTAACAATAACAATTTTTTTTTTTTATACACGTTAAAAGAATTATAAACGACGAAATAAATTACAAACATTATAGACAAACAAACGTATACCTTTACAATTGCATGATAATATAATTGCATTTATCATGCAATTGTAAAGGTATACGTTTGTTTGTCTATAATGTTTGTAATTTATTTCGTCGTTTATAATTCTTTTAACGTGTATAAAAAAAAAAAATTGTTATTGTTAGTTTTATGTGTTTTGACCCTTTGTGCGATAACGTATACATTCAGTTCTGATGAAGGCTTAAGTAATGAATAAAGAAGCCGAAACGTTAAAAATTTAAATCTTTTATTTTAATAACCAGCCACATTCCAAATAAATAAATTTCGCCTACAATATACCACTTCTGGCTAAATAAAATTTCTCCCTATTATATCATTATTATATACAACACCAAAAATAGGGTTAAAATTACTTGAAATTTATAACAAATATATAGTAAAAAACTAGAAATCAGCCCGTTTACAAAAGGGGAAAAGAAATGGAATATAGAGATAAACAATTTAATCTGTGGGAACCTATGAGTAAATACAGTTTTTCAGTGTTCTATGGAAACCACAGACCGTTGTTATTTTGGTTTCTTTGAATTTCAGATGTAGACTCCAGGAGAGGGCGCTATTTAAATGGGGTTGACAGCCAATCGTATGCTCATAAACATTAGACTTCAGTGTACAAGTATGTATTTGTTATTGATAACACTATCTTTATCCGTAAAGAACATGCGGTATAAGCCTGGAATACATACACGATATATTCAAATGAATATCCTCTAGGTATATGTAGATAAAAGTTGTACGTTTTTCTACTCGTAAATGTTTAGTGTATACATACAACAGACAACTAGTAGGTAGGTAGATATTTTGTCCGGATTACGTTCATTCTCATAGCTTCACTTAACCGTTTTAGATCTATTGAACGTTGAATTATTCATGGTCCAGCCACTGTGCATACAGAAATACGAAAAGATACCCTCGCACAGTAGTACTGAACGGAGCGAGTGGTAATAAAAAGCAAAATAGCCTAAAAAAGCAGGCGCCTGAAAAAAAGCGATGAGCGATTGTTATGCTGCCAAAGTATACAGCATCCGCCAGATCGTATCTCTGAACTTCTCCTCTATTGCGGTCAAACTAATCTCGTATTCAAAACGAGGTATCAGTCGTTTCATGTGTTGCATCATGGCTCCTATGTGTTGTACGGGCGGACATAAGCAAATAAACGACCAGTCTCGTCTTCGGGACAGGAGCGATGCTTATATGATCGCGCTTTATCAATATTAATACCTGCGTAGTGAACCGTAATGGGTACTGATGAATAATGCAAAGTTTATCGAATTATCTTCGGTGTTATTGTCGGAGTGGATTTGTGGAAAATGCGAAAAGTAAACGGTATATACATACATTATATCTGCACATGAGTAAAATGAAACCGGCATTTTTCTTTGACGAACTTGATGTAATCTGTATTTATTCGTAGCACGTGAGAGCCCAGAAATGAAGAAACCTACTTTTAAAATCGTTCAAGATATTTTACAGATTTGTAACACACAGTTTATTTTATTTTTTCTTCTGAATCTGAAATAATAAATTGATTCTGTTTATAAACCATTAATAAGTCTTAATAATTAATGATATTAACTCACTCGTTTATGTAGAACATAAACTTACCTAAAATTTGATAATCTGAGTCATATTTCTCATAAGAATTTCTAGGTAAATGTTTATCTTATACATATATTTACTTGCCGCAAGGTTAATTAAACTATGCAAGCGAAATTTATTCACATATATAACACATAACGAATCCGTATACATATAGCAGCCATTATTTCTCAGTGCAAATTCTTCACAAGTGCAAACTGCAAAATTGCCTTTTTTGGTGATTTTGTATCTACTTCAGAAGCCTCCTACTTCATTGGTCATTATGTAATGTCGACTTTTTGTTGACACAGAAAAATACATGCTTACCTTTAATAAATTTGTCTTGGACCAAATAAATCTACGTTTTAAATGTCCGCAAGACAAAAACTTAAGGCAAGAAAAAAAACAGCATAATTTTGACGTAAGAAGTTGGCAGTCTTGGATGAAACTACTTTTAGTCTCCATTTAACAATATCGTTTACTTACGCTTTATAGAAGGATAAATATTTAATTTCTATCAAATAAAAAGTACCTATTATTTATGTGAAAAAAGTGCTTGGTTTGAAAAAGTTGTTTTGGGAACAACAAGTAGTTTATTTATGAAATAAATGCAGCCATCTTCAGTTTCATCCTTCTAAATGTTCAAATCAAACTTAAAAACACACGTTTATTGTTCAGATGTATAAAAGTAGTACTAGATGGACATGTAAGGCTTACTCCCTTGGGCATGAGTTCCAGGTCTAACAATTTTTTCCGTTACCTTTAGTTCTATTCACTAATATTTATAAAAATAAAAAGGTCTCAGTAAAATGAACAACATAGTTTATTGCACAGCAATGTAAGAGTTTCCATTACAACATGTATATACTTACAATGATTTAGAATAGAGTTTCTTTATAGATCACAACTACCAAAATACCTACAAACGATCCAAATTCAGGAGTCTTTTCAACATAACTAACTAGCCCACAATGTATTAAAGGAATGACTGTTTAGAAATCCCTTATTACAAAGTCTTCTAGTTATTCAAACACTGCAAAACTGTTGGAGAGGAAACGGTAATACAATTCTCGACTTTTACACGAACTTTTTTAATTAAGTTGAAGATATTAACCATGGTGAATTCATGAAAATGAGCAGTTATATAATAATAATAATATACCTTTATTGAACAAACAAGTTTAAATACTTACAAAATTAATTAAAGTTATTGCATTACGGGCAGAAAGTGTACAAAAACAGAAGAAAAACGTAAATCAAGCTGCAATGCCTACGAATCAAATTTTGTCCAACCTCATGGCGAAGCTCAGTTACATAAAAAAAATATGCGTGCTGCTTTAGCTTAACCATGTCTGATATGAAAAAAAAAACATTATATATTGTAAGCCTATACATCTAAACTAACCTAAGAGTCTGCGCAAGTACCATCAAGCCATAGCGAAGAAAAAAAATGTAAAATATGGCAATGCCAAATAAAATTAATGAATAGTTAAATCGAGTTATGCAGCTATCAACCATATATTAAAAGGATTATCTGAAGCAACAACGTACATCAAACCAAGTCTTGCTTTACGAACAGTATAGAACGCAATTTTGCTTTAAACAGTGGCACCGAGTCACAGACCTGATAGACTGCCAATGAACCGTATGCGCATCGCTACGGCGCACCATCAAAAATCGACAGGACATCTTGGAATACAGGCGTCATTACTTGCGTCACGATTCATGTAGCGTCATGCTTACGTTAGTTTCCTATAGGAAGTTTTTGTGTTAAGCCACGTTAAGTTTTTTGCAAGTTGACAAATCTTACTGGTATTGCCTAACCTTGTAGATCGATTGTTTTATTTACTCTCTTGTTTTATTATTTCCCGGATTATTTCTTAATATTATAAATTATTCACCGAATATTTTTGATTTATGTGTAAGTATGCATATTATAGCATTAATAATTGGGCTTATGTGATAATTAATCCAGGTAGTTTTTCCTGAAAAAAGTGATGCCATCGTGTCGTGTAAAATCCTGCTAAAGCAATAGTTACAAAGATGACGGAGAACTAACTTTTCATATGTAAGTTGCAGAATAATGCCATAGCTTAAAAATATTCTGAAATTGTGATAATACTTAGTGTTTCTATGTGAAATAATTTTTTGTAGATTGCCCAAACATTCTGGTGTGGATTACTGTTACAGGGACTACCATAAATCCCAGCAAAAGTAAGCGTGCATATGTTTGTTCATTACATTTCCTCGAAAAGGATTCTTATAGAGCGGGACAGATTGTGCGAATTAAAGAGGGAGTTATTCCAACATTGAATTCGGACAAAGGAAATCTAAAAAGTATATTTTTATTTAGAATCACTTGATATTCCTGAAAACAAAGGGTAGAGGTAAATAAATGATGTATAACATATATATTTCTTTAAATTTTCTGCACTATTTCTTAGGTAAATCTAATCTGCCCATCAAAGGAGGTACGATATATTTGCCAGTTCACCGAAAAACCAATTCGGAAAGTAATGGTCTTGACAGGAAACAAGATTCCACAAGAAGAAAACTTCCTAACGACTTTTGTTTATTTACTATCAAGTGATGTTCCCCAAAATATTTTTTCTAGTTTATCCCATCATTTGTTAGATATATCACCTCTGGAAGAAACTCGTGTTTCAATTTTAAGTAAAACCATAATATCGTCTTATAGCAAACTTAGATTTCATAATTTAGCGAAGAAGTTTACAGAAAAAATACAAGCTAAATCAATAAGGAAGGAATTAAGTAAACTAATATTATTTAATCATCAATAAATTATACAACAACTACCGCAGTATATTATTTACTCTTAAAGACAACATTCAATGTTGGATTGTTATGACAAGTCGTGAAGATCTTATGAAACTTGTATTAGATTTTTCCTACGTATTTTTATATGGCGTTGAAAGAAATTTTTTCTTTTCTCTTATTAAACCTGACAACGAATGAAGTATATGTTACCAGTTAATCGTAAGTTTAGAAACTGTTTATAGGTCTAAGTTGTCCACAACTTTAATAAAAAAAAACAATGCCATATAAAATACATAGGATAAAATCTAACATATGCTACTAATTATTACAAATTCCAAGTGCTATTAAAATTTATTGATATCCTTAACTTTATTTATTTGAATATCCGCCATGGTACCGACGTCATTGATGACGCCTGTATTCCAATATGGCGCATTTCAATTGATGGCAGTTTTGAGTTCAATATCAGCAGTCTATCATGTCTATGCACCGAGTGCAGTTTAAGGTGTGACGTTATATCATTATACTTTTTATATATTTGATATGTGAAAGATCTTTCAAATAGGACAAGCCTATGGGAGGGAGGTGATATTAGTCCCCGAAACCGAGTCGTCACGTTATGTACATCAATTCTAAATCGTATTTTGTCATACAAATATGGCGGTGTTTTAAATAAAAGTGACTTATGATATAAAGTTAAGCATTGTAGTTCCCTACGGTTTTTCATGTTAAGCCATCCTGCATTTATCAGTTTATGTGATATGTGTTGATATTTTCTCATACCATAAATACAGCGCAAGCATGAGTTTTGTAGTTTCTGCACATTGTAACTTGTGGCCACCTCTAAGCAGGCATGGTATATCTCGGAGCAGTATGCAAAGCGCGATAGGACGTATGCGTCGCATAAGGTATTTTTTGTCTTTTGGGACAGTACCGACCGGAACGGATATATCATTTTTAAATTGGCATACGATGCCTGCCGACAAGTGTTAATATGTATATAAAGAATAGTTATTGGTTCTCGTGTTCAATATTATTTCTTATTTTCCTTATACTGTTTTGTTAAGAATAAGATTTTATAAATTAAATTATTTGTTAGGGGCCAAAGGCACACACTCTACAAATATGATGCAAAACTGACATTTTTCTATTAGGAGATCAACATATCTTAAAGTTGTCTATGGCGCAGAATGTTTTGCAACTACACCCTTCAAATTTATTAATACCTTTGATTCTGGTTAAGCCTAATGAGAGAAAGGTAATTACACCCAAGGCAGGTAAATACATACATACCTACAGCGTTGTTAGAAAGTCTTGAGCTGGTACTATTGCACTCGCTTGATCCATAGTTTAAAAGTTTTTGTATATGAAATGCACAATTTTCTTCAACATTTAAATAAATGCCACTTGTATGACTTTTGGTTTCCCTAAATAGCGGCATGGATCTTACCAGATTTAATGAAAAGCTCTGTATTCTTTATGATAGTTTGCTTATTTTGTACATTATATAAAAATAAAACTAGAAATCAAGGTTTTGCATTTACCGGATTCAAATAGTGTTTTACTGAATTGGATATTATTGATTATTGGGTTATCTTTAATATTGGAAAGTCTTTTTCTGTATTCCGTTTTCTATCTGCCTTTTATTATTTTTATGATAGTGTCTGTAGGGTATCCCAAAAGCAAGTAAATGAATATTGACTTTGTTAATTTAAATAAGAGATCCTGCATAATGTTTAATTTTTTAATTCTACGTCTACAATTAACATGACCTTTTTACCACTATTACTTATTCCTTTACAAAAAGGGGCCCCAATCAAATTTTCAACTGTTGGGACGGGTTTATGTTTAAATTAGTGACAAGAATACTCAAAACTGTGGAGCTGTCAATACCATATACTTTAAAACACGTTAACACAAACATCACTTTACTGGACTTACGTTTCAATAGGAAAGCTGTCATCATCAGCAGTAATATTGAACTGAATAATCTTTAACGCTATTATATATGTATATCTAAACTAAATCGTAACAAATTGTATATTACCATAAAAATGGATATATGTTCACATGTGATCTATTATTTATTAACGTCACGATATTTTGGTACGTAAGGTATGTGGAGACGTTCAGTAGTTATTTGTAAAATTGTGGATGAAGCCATTTGAGTGAGAGTCCCATTACTAAACTTACTGCGTAGGTATACGTTGCTCTACATGTTAGCTGTTAATTTAGAAATCAAATACGAATATGTTTTGTGCAAATAAATTACTAAATTATGATAGCCCGTAACAGATAGATGATATTTTTATTACTTTTATCTTATTGCTAGTGTCAACAAGTGTTGATTGAAATATGATACAAAGTATTAAAAGTATTCACAATGATTCATATTGTTAAAAAGACAATCAATTTTGGGTATTTTATTTGAATACCAAAAGAATATAGGAGAAGAGGACATGAATTCTAGATGAATATTGATATTTGTAATCATTGTATTGTAGCTTATGGTTGTATTTTTAGGAATATGTTCTATTTCATGCTTGCAACATCTTAGTCTGAGAAAACCGAAACGAAAATCTACTACAAATATTGCTTGCGTTCTAATTTATTTCTTGTCGAACAGAAGTTGCGTTATAAGGTATCGATATATCAGCGTAATAGTAGTAAAAAGTATACCTGCATATCTTACATCAATCTAATCTCGTATAAAAACGCTTCATCGCCTGAAATTTATACCGATTCCGTACGGCGCGCATCATCAATTTAGAACTTTCGCAATTGATGCAATTCGCTCGCCTAACATGGAATTTGTCCCGTGCTGCTGATCGGGCCAGATTTGCAAATAGATTACGCAAGGTCGCCTTTGATTTGCGGACGTGCGTTCTTCGGATGTTGAAACTAACACGCGTACGCGACGATTTAAATAATAACTATCCCGTACGCGTTTTCACTAGAATACCTGACCTCCCTGTTTAATTATTACTTAAGCTTTTCAAAACCGGTGATGTTACCGTTTCGTACAATATAGGTATACGTTAAGAGATTTCTCCAAAAATTCTCTGCGCAGTCCCGTCCACCTTGAACGTGCAATTAGACAGACATTTAACGACCGGTAGACGAGCGTTTATGCAAATTTCACATTCAACACCGAAGAGAAAAGAAAATATGCTTAAAGGAGCTCGCAGTACCCCGTTTATGATATATTACCGCTATATCCATTACCCACCTCTTTATGAAACACGAGTCAAAAGGAAACCAGTTTTCTCGCCTATAACAGTTTCAAACCCCTCGGTCAGTAGTTGTGTTTTCATTTAATTGTGAATAGGCATTAGCGTGCCGGCCACGGACATAGGGTCACCTCCCTAGAAATATCTCCGCCAGTTTTTTCTTACACGTATTTGATGCACCCGTGAAAACGACCATCAGGGACGTTGGTGGAATGATATATAAATAGTGGTAGTTGCTCGCTACCTGTAAACTGGTTTTCTTTTGGGTTTGGGCGCCGGAAACTCTGACACTTCCGTTATGACATTAAATCTTTTATCAATGCTGACCATAGTGAATTGACTTTTGTTGAATAATAAGATGTTTGAGTTACGGATAATTGCTTAACGTATTTTCTGGGTTCAAAGAAAGAGTAGGTAGAACGTAGAACGGTCCTACAAAGGTGAAGGAACAGTACTATATGATTTTATATATTATTATTTTACACGTTAGTATCATAAAAGTATCTTATTATATATTTATTATAAATTATCCATATCCGATCACTCCGCCCTACACCAATTTAATCAATTCGGGACAATTGTTTCGGGAATTCGTGGATTTTCATTTTCAACCGTTCATTTAACTGCACATTTATGGAACGTAACAATAAAAATTCAAGATTATAATATGTACCAGTGGCGTACCGAACATGGTTCCGCGTGTTCCGCGGAACCAGGGCCCGGTCCTCTCCGCGCTTTTTTTTACAAGGTCCGAAATGCCAAATTGCTTTGCACATAACGTTGGGCCCCTCGGGGCCCGTGGTTTACCTCTCGTTCTTTTACAAGAATCAATGCGCCAAACAGTTTTGTACATAATGTATGTTTATATTTCACTAAATTGGTGCATTTTTTCTCCAACGTTGAGTAATCAGAAAATAAATCCCAAAGTTACTTTATACGCTTATATTTCGACCCCGTAGGTCTTTTTCGGTGCCCACTAAATATATCAAGAAACTATTATACAAATTATAAACCATACAAAGTTTATACATTAAAAATTTCGTGTACAATCTAAAAGCAATTTTATTTTTGTACACGTCTTGCATCAGAGATATCACTCTTATTTTCTGTAATTACTAAACGTCCGAGAAAAACTGCACTTTGTGTAATTTAAAAATAACTATCACACTGACACAAGTCAATGCTAGGTTTTTCCACTATCACCAAATAACAATGCACAATCTCTCGACGCGCGTTTCGCTAACCAAGTTAGCATCATCATGATTGTGCATTGTTGTTTGGTGATAGTGGAAAAAACCTAGCATTGACTTGTGTCAGTGTGATAGTTATTGTTACACCAAAGGTTCCAAAACCCAATTACTGGATAATTTAAAAATATAAGAATGAGTCCAAACATATTTATGATTCAAAAATAAAAATATTGTGCATTAAAAAAAATGTGTTAAAGTTAAAGCGATAAACAAAACTGCTGCAACGAAAGTGCCAGAGTAGCTAATAGTACTATTAAACAAATTGTTTTTCAGTTTATGGATAGCATCTGGGTAAGTATTGGAAGCGGCACGCGTTCGGTATCGTTTCTATAGAAATCGACCGAGAGCTTATCAATGGTTTTCATAACTTTTGTATTGTAAAAAGGGTGCTAATTTTATTACTTCTATCCGGCTTATGCTGGCTGCTAATTCACGATATTTGGCAATAGCGGAAAACCCCAAAACCTATTAGTTCCCACTTCTTTATTTTTGCAGTTTGCACTCCCAACGATCATTTTTCATCTTATTTAAGTTAAAACGCCGTGATAGAACGGTATTGTCTCGTACCAATATTTGTTTTTATTTAGTGTTTTGTGTAAAATGAGCCAGTACAAACATAAGTCTGGAAGTGCTAAATGCAAGCAAAAAGTTGAAGCAGATGAAAGAAAAAATAAGCTACCAAAAATTGATAAATTTTTTAATCAAAAAACTGATCAAACTGATGAACCATCAACTTCTCGTACTGCTACTATTAGTTATAGTAGCGAAGTTGAACCGAGTAAACCCTCAACTTCTAGTTGTACCCCTGCAATGACCGAAATAATCAGTGAAACCGCTGGTAAGTTTATTTATTTATTTTATTTAGCTATCTTATAAATCTTATTCCCAAACTTCAAATTTGTCATTTGTCATTTTCATGTTTGATTTTAATAATTTAGACTTGGAATTCCCGAATTCGCCAGCAACCGTTGAGCATGAATTAGAGACTTCATCAATTTCCAAAGAATGTAAGAACTTATATTATTTTTAAAAAACCAAGTGGACCTTCTTGAATGGCCTTGTTGTAGTCCTGATTTAAACCCCATCGAAAACTTGTGACATGATGTAAAACTCGGTATTCGAGATAAAAACTTTTCAAATCTCGACGAAATGTTTCGGTGTGTTAACGAGGTCTGGAACAATATTCTCGTGGCACGATGTCAACATCTAATCGACTCTATGCCTAGAAGATGTGCCGCAGTAAAGCAAAGCGATATCCCACAAAGTATTAAGTTTACTAATGAAATTTTTCATTATGTCTTTATTTAAATGCTCGCATTGTGCGTATGTATTAATTTGTATGTCTTTTTGAATTTAAGTATATATTGCAACTTATTTCTATATATTCATGTTAGTAGTATGTAATACACATATTTTCACGTTTTAAATTTTTGTTCATTCGAAAATATAAATGAATAAACACTTTTTTTTTATAATCATATTAGTGTCCCTATTCTTTTGCTCGCAACATATGTACATTCACCGACACCTTTTTGAGTGTCTACTGGTAGACTGCTCTAATGCAAAATCTAAACGCTGGGTGCCACTTGGGTGCGTGGAAAGTTGCGTTCACATTGTGACTTAGCCTGAGTTGACACATAGCGTTTTCGGACGTTGTAAAAACGCTATGTGTGAACTCACGCTTAGGTATTTTGACTGTCGGTGAGTGTACGCCTGGCGACGAGTAACTCTTGATGCAGCAGACCTGTAATTTATTCATATTTATTTATTTATTTTATGACTAAGTATTGTAAACTAATTATTATAAGTTAATAATGATCTGTGTCATTAAAGTATTTTCGTCATGAATTTATAAAATCATTGGTATGTGTCTTCTCCTGAAAGAATGATAAATTGCATACCTACATACAATCCATACATAAAGTCTATCACATCACCGTTTTACTAGGTATTCAGAATATGAGTAACAAAAGTGGATTGTGTCTGTATCAGTGCGTATCCTAGCAACCGACGTCCGCCGTCGCGGTGCGTCTCTAAATCTAATCTCATTGGCTCCGGAGCGGCGCGCTACTGACGTTCTCTCCGTATACCTAAAGATGGAGAGAGATGGACGTACATTTCATCCCTATTCTCGTCGGATATGTGGCTGCGGCCCACCTGTGAGTCATCATCTTAGGTAAACAGAATGGGGTGAAAGGTTGCGCTCCGCGTTTTCGGGACAGAAAGAGAAACTTATTGATTTTTTCCGTCCGGGGTTTTTTTTTGCGTGTTTCATTTCCGACTCGATTGTTTAATTTGCGCACCGACTGGATGACTGCTAAAGTAGCTTCCACCAATTTGCACGTATGAAATATTAATGTCCCGAGTTGCAGCTTGTTGTTAGATATAATTGGGTATTAAATCTAGTATGTACTAAATTTTAGACTACTTTTCATTAATAGGAAAAATTATTCGTTGCTAATTATCGTTTTAAAAGAAATGGCCCCATGCAGACTGATGAAAACATGTATACAGTGACCTACTATTCGTCCAATGGTTCTTTACCCATGACATCATAAATTTTGTACATCTGAATCAAGTCAGTACTTTATACTCAAGTTAAGTACTACACTACACCATCATATGGGTGATATTTCTAACCTATTGACAATTGTAAATGTCAAAACATTTTGTTTACATAAAGTTTATAAAACTATAATGCCGCTTACCAAGTTCAATTTAGAGATATTTGTTCGAGAGCACGAATGAATACCACAAAAATTAGTATAGAACTGTGAGTGGAAATATAATGTTTTGATTGCAATGCCTACTACCGTATTATAAAAGTGCAAAACGACAATAATAAAACCACACAATAAATCTAACGTCAAAAAGCTTAATGACAGATCCATAGACAAAACTTTGACAGAACAATGCAAAATGATGTACTGATTTTGATTAGCGCCGTACAATTGCAGCACGTTTAAGAATAGATTATTTGGCTGTATTCTATCTCTTTTCTATTTGAATAACGCGCAATATTAGTACTTCGATTGCTTGAACCAACGGCTAGAAGACAAACGTTTCAAGTTGAATTTGCTTTCTCTTTCTTGTATCAAACGGAAATTGTACGAAATGCATTGAATAACATATGAGTATTATTGCTATATAAATCAATTACGCATGGGTAAAGATCCGTTGGACGAATAGTAGAAGTGATAAAACAAAATTTAAAATTGATCTTAATACAAATAATAGTTCAAGTTGACATTTTAACATTTTTAACTTGACTATACAAAGTCTTATATGTGATAATTGGATTAGGAATAAAATTTTTCTCCAGTCTATTTAATAAAACTTAATTTTTCTAAACCTCAATATTTCGTCAATTAATTTATGACTTCATCAGGAGGCAAGGTACAATATTGTAACACAATATGAAACAAAATACCTACATATTAAAATGTATAAGTAGTAGATACAATCGTGCAATTAGAATATAGTAATGGAAATTAAATTTTGTTAAAAAATTAATAAACAAACATTGTCGATAAGGTCAACTAACTAGATGTAAAATATTACAATAAGTATTGTTTAGTTGATATGTATTTGCTTTAAATTTTAAATATTAATATGCAAGTCTAATAAATATATTCTCTCGTTTTGCTTTTCTGGTAAAAGGCTATTCCAAAAGTATTTGTCTGTATCCTTTTTACCTTTGATTTTATAAAGATTCCATTCTTCTTATTTTGCAAAAGCCACTTGCTGAGCATCACTTTCCTTAATTAATGATCAGGTAATTTGCAAGTTTGTCTGTGTAGTTCAACCGCGATCAAAGCCATGAAATATTTGATTGTCTGCTAATTCTGGTTGTATCTCATATTTGGTGCATTACAATGTCGATGTGTTGAGTGTTACAAGGTTTATGTTTGTTAATGTGGTTTATAATCAGAATTCGGTTCCTTTTTTCTTTTGTAATTTGTATTGATACTCCTATATTTTCTTTGGCAGTGTGTAAAGGTTCCTTTTTTATTGCTGAGCATACTAAGATATGAATGAACTTTCAAAACGTACTTCATGTCGCTCATACTTTTCATCTCTGCGTATCCTCACTTTAACTGACCCGTATGTACTTGAAGTTGCCAATATGGACGCTTTTATAAAAAACGGTAATTTTCATATGTATGACAGACGTAATAAAAATTATTTATGTATACCAATACATGATTTATCAACTTATGAGAGATCTCCAGTATATATGGGCAATTAGAATATATAACCATTTACTAACTTTCATTCCGAACATAGTTAGTATTGGATTGTTTAAAAAAGATTAGATTAGATTAGATCTAATTAGGGTAACCTTGCACCGCCACCTGTTGATGTATTGTCCCCCCTTACATCAGCTGTAAGCTGCTAGGGTTTGCCCACACTCATAGCTCCCCATCCAGTCTAAGAACTTTAATAAATTGCAATAGCTGTGATGGTTTCAAAGAGGGTATTCTCACTCGTCTATGACATTTTTGCCAAGACGTTTGGCACGAGTTTCTGTGATAGCAGTGCAGTTGGATAATAGGTGTTCCAGACTTTCACCTTCCGCTATTCTGTTTCAAATCTATCCTTGTCATGTGTTCCTCAAGGTGACAATGTCCTGTAAGGATGTGTAGTCTGTTTCTGCTTAATACTAGCAGGGTCTTTGCTCTTTTCTTACTGTAATTTCCAAGGAATATCTTGGAAGATTTTCCCAGAGGAAAGCTCTGAACTTCTCCCCTCTCTTTGAGTTCTTTTTTGTAGGGGCTCATCCCTATGCCGCAGAACGGCTCTGGTCCCACAAACGAAGTTGCGGCAGCCCTCCTTGCTAATAGATTAGCTTCCTCGTTGCTGCTGATTCCAATATGTCCTGGTACCCAGCATAGTGCAATTTTGTTTTCTTTACCTAGGTTATTTAGTCTGCCAAGACATTCCCAGACTAATTTCGAGGTATTAGAGCTCGGAGCCATTATGGCTGCTTGGCTATCGGAGAAAATTGCAATGCTCTGCTTCCGATAGTTCCTATCAAGGTTCAATTGAGCACATCTTCCAATTGCATTAACAGAACTATTGAAATTTCTTCAAGATAACGTATTTTATGATTTAGATGAATTTTTAAGTTTTTAAATATGTCATCTTTACTCTATTAACATTTTGTACACCAACAATTTGTATCAATTTCTTTTCTTTTCAATTTTATTATTATGTTTATATATACTTGTACTTGAGGTACTATAGGTTTCCATCAAGTGAGCTAAATCTTTCAATAGAAGATTAGAAGCCAACATTTTGCGGATTAACTGGATGTTGAGGGCGAAACTTCGACCATGAACAGTTCTAGGACACGGTTTTAATACAACTGTATATATTTAGTATTGACAACCGCGGAAGCCTTCGCGTACATTTGTAACTAGTTTATAACTCAGAGCATCATAGTCTTTTTCTAGCCCGTTTCAAGCAAAATTATTTTTTCCCAAAAGGTTCCATTAAAAAAATTATGAAAGCGGGTATTTCTTACTGAAATTTTTCTCGTTAGGAACAACTTTTCTTAATAATAGTTTTTCAAATCATGAACAGAAAGGGCACTTTGCCCACAAAGACAATAGTTTTAGGTTCATTGTCAAGGCCGTCTTGTTTTGCAAAAATTTTAAATATTTTTAAAATTCTACCTAAAAGACCTACAGGAAAGTATAAAAATATGGAATCGAGAAATTAAAAACTTCGGATTGAGAATTAATGAGGGAAAAACAGAGGTAATGGTAATTTCAAGAAATCCAGAAATAATAAACATAGAAGTGGACAATGTGACCTTAACACAAAGTGATAACTTTAAATACTTGGGAACTATCATAAACACAATGGGTGAAATGGAACATGAAATTAATAACAGAATAGTAAATGTGAATAAATGCTTTTATGCACTCAAACACAGTTTTATCAGAAAAAAAGAGGTATCGGACAAGACAAAAATAAAAATTTATAACTCTGTGTTTGTTCCTATCTTGACATATGGATGTGAAACGTGGTCATTAAGTGAGTCACAAAAAAGTAAATTACAAGCGAGTGAAATGCGATATCTAAGAGCGGTCACGGGAGTGTTAGAAACAGCTTGTTGCAGGAGCGGTATGAGATAGTGCCAGTGGTACAAAAAATTGAGAGGAGACAGTTACAGTGGTTTGGACATATTTCACGAATGGACAATAGTAGAAAAGTAAAACACATATGGACAGCTGGAATTGATAAGAAGCGGACAAGAGGAAGACCGGCTCAAACATGGAACGCGCAGGTTGCTAAAATCTTAAAGGAGAGAAGTACAAGTTGGTGTGACGCAAAGCGGATGGCTCAAGATCGTGCTGCATGGCGGTTTTTCTGCAATGCACCTCTACACCTTTGAAGGTAGAAGAGGACGGATTATGTATGTATGTATGTATGTAAAATTCTCTTTTAACCAACACACCTTAATCTTAAAATTGCATTCAAAATTTTTTATTCCATCGCACCTCTTGCAATATCAATCTTGGTACGCACTGTATATAAAAATGTATCTATCTACTTTGCATATACGTAGTAACATTATCTACATAACATCAATTATGTCTTTTTATTTTCTACAAATAAATGTTAATAAGTGGTTCCATTAAATTAAGAAGTATCGGTAATGAAATCTTTCTTACCTAATATTTTTATTAATCAGTAACATTTTATTTTTATTTAATTTAATTTCTGCAAGTATTCCTTTATAATTTACTATTAGAACGCATTTAATATCAGCTCGTTAATTATTTTACCCTTGAAATTGAAATTATACCTTTATTGCATGAAAAGGCTGTTACATGCTGCGTCACGTCACTATCTATATCTACGCGCACCTACATGTGTGACAAAGGGCGGCAAAAAAACGGTTTTTATTCACGAGGTACGATCTGCAGATTCAGGGTGGGTCCTGCAGGTGTCGGTCGATATGCCCGCAGCTCCCAAAGCATCGTTCCGGTAGCCATGGAGACGACCCGCCCCTCACACCTGCACTTGACAACCGCCCTCGCAAGCTCACTGCTCCTTCACCTCGCATCACATAAATTATGCATCGCGTAACTGACTGACTGACTGGGCCCCAACGTGCTATTATCTTTATATGCGCAATAAACACATTCCCGTGTTTCGCTTTCGAGAAAACCCCTCGGCTTTAACGTGAAAAGGAATGAAAAATGAATAAAGAAAAAAAAAAGGGTGGTTAGTAGATAATATTTTTTCACGCCAACGAAAAACTGTTTTCCCTTCATTAAAATGTTCTTATTGTTAGTCCAATATTAAAAGCAAGATAAAGAAAAACTAAAAAGTTTTGTCAGAATCTTACTTTTTCTCTTGTTCTTCTCTTATATTGTCTAATAAGTTACAGAAACGAACTTTTAGAAACGGTAGATATATTATGCAAAGAAAACAAAGATTTTGTTACTATCTTATTTCAAAAATTGTTTTCGAGTTTAAAACTGTTAAAGTGCTTTGTTTGACAAGAGTCGGAGTATGTATCATATGATCAAAAACTCTTTGGATTAAGGTTGGCTTTTGATTGTATAAGCGATCGACATATTGTCAAACCATTCTTAAATATGACTTGAATATGTTTCCATATAAAATGCAGACGTATCCAGAGTTATTGCCACCAGATTATCTGAAGAGGATATAATACTGTACCTGGTTTAATGATCACATGGATAACGACATCCTCGACTTAAATTTTTTTACAGACGAATCTTAATTTTACTACTCTGGATATATTAAAACACAGATCATGCGTATGTAGTGGGAGAATCATCCTAATTTTCATCGCGAGACTCCTTTACGTAGTTCTAAGATAGGTGTTTGGTTTGCAATGTCCCGCAGACGAATAATTGAGCCAATATTTTTTTCAAGAAATCATAAATGCTGAAAGATATCACAATAAAAACTTAAACAGTCAATTGCACGATGATGAGCTTCATAATGGTCAGATGGTCCTTATCCACCTAGGTTTGTGATTTTAATTCTTTAGACTATTTCTTATTCTCATTGATGAAGGATACTATTTTTAAAAATCCGGTCCACACATTAGAGGAATTAGAAGAACGTATTGTTTGACATTTTCAACATCTTTTATAATTTTTTATACCTATCTGAATGTTATTGATTTAGTTTTTTTTTTGCTGTAATGAACCTCATTATTTTTAAAGTGTTTTTGGAAATTTGTATGGTGTATTTTCTTTATAAATGTTAACAAATAATACAAAAAAAGACTAATTCATAAGCTAAAACAGATTTTATTTTTTGTTGTGTGATTATGTCATTAGCGTAACATTAGGGAGAAGCTACGAGCAGTAGAATTAATAATTCTATAGATGGTTTTACATTCCATGGCTATCGTGAGCCAAAGACTTTTTGACCTTATTATAGATACTTGCCACTAAAATCCTCTCACGTTGTTTTACTTGATGGAGCTTTTGCTGTGTAGATATTTTCACCTTGGCTCATAACCTAGACCTAGACTGAAGTCACAAATAAGGCACATTCCAGTTTTTTAAGATATATTTTTTTTTGTGATGGATAATAGTGTGAAATGTTAGCAGCAAATTTGTTTTTGTTTTAAAATCTATAATAATAACAACAAAAAAAAAAAATTCAATTCAAAGTGTAAAAATTCCCGCTAAAAACCAAGCCTCTGAAAGGATGACGTACTAACTTAGTATAGTATTTTAAAACACAAGTGTCACAATGACATTTGTGGCACACTTTTTTTACAGTATTTTTTCTAATTTGCACATTAATCGCCTATATTACATTCAGGCAAGAGTCCCCCCCCCCCTCCTCAAGTTTGTACGTCATAATCTCGTTTGCCAATGGCATAGAGTTTTCAAGTTGCTCCAATATTTTAAATATTTTGCTATTTTCAATTACTAATTTCAAAGTAAATATTCCTTTTTCATAAAAATGGATGGAAATATTGTTATTTACAAATAGTGAATTACTAGAATAGAGTGTATAGATATAAAATTATAAATTCCAGGTATAGTCTGTCCATATTTCTAACGATTTGCCTTTAGAGGGATTAAGAGTATTACCTGGGACTATCCACTACCTGGTGCCGCCAAATAATGCAAATGAGGTAATGGGCCGTATTAAGAGAAATTGGATTTTTTTAAAGTAGTGAAGTAATTATGTTTCGTTTAATATAATCTACCGTTTACAATTTAATCTAATTGGCTATACTATGAATAATTAAAGTTTCTTAAGTAAATAAGTTATTATGTTTCGTTCAATATAATCTACTATTAACAATTTAAACTTTATGATTTAAAAGCAAACAATTCTAATTTATGCCTCTACAGCTGTATTAAAGATATCTAATGGTATTCAGATTACTAACATCCCTTTAACGTAATTTCTGGTAATTTACATATATAAGAAAGTAACAAAGTAGAATTAGAAAATAGTTGACGGACAGTTGTTGAAAAGTGCAGACGTTCAAATTTGTGAAAGAAAAACATGTGGAGACCGAGGAGTACAGACGACTGTTCAACAAACGATGTATTCGTGGGTAGTAATAGTTTGCAAAGTGTAAGTAGTGATGTGATAGGCGACGACGTTGATAATGCAAGAAATCATTTGAGCACTGAAACACAGCAGATAATCCTAAATGTATATATCAATTTGAAGAGTGAGGATTATGGGACCAAAACAGAGACAATTATTAGAACATGTATGTTATTGTTGTTGTAATTGTAATATTATAATGATGTTTCCTGTACTATGTATCAAGAAAAAAATTTAATTATTTCCCAACAATGTATGTATGTTTATGTGTATATAAATAAATATATTATTTAGTCGAACATTAATCTCTTTATAATACACTTTTAGTATTATAATCTTAGTGAATACGTCCCTGTTACCCACCCGTGCTCGCAAGGGATTATAACGGTCGGTAAACATTTCTTTTGTGAAGATCGAGTGCTATTTAAAAAGGCAAATCGTTAGAAATATGGACAGACTATACGTAGTCTATTGATTAAACCCTTTTTTTTACTTTACTAGGTTTCATATTACAATGTTTATCATACCAGTCCACTACAACTCATGCCTAAAAATATTGTACATTGAAGTATCATCATGTGTAGAAAGTTAATAGATTTCTTACCCTGTATATAAATAAATAGTAGCGGAATCGTTTACGTTTATGATGACCATGATAAAGTAACAATACAATTTATCTGTATATTTTTGTTAATTATATTATTTGAAATTTTGCAGTGATCCTTTTGAGAATAAAATGGAAAATTGATTTATGTTTAAAAATTAATTATTGTAGTTGTTACAAATTAGCTGAAACAAGTGAAATCTCTAAATATCAAACTACAATTAAATGGTAATAAGTATAAAAAGTCTGAATATGCACTGAAGATATATTAACTGTTGAAAAAATTATATTTATTATTTTATTTAAAAAATCTTGAAAATGTGGCATTTTACTACATATTTTGTGACAAAATAGAGCAATCACGATTTTCAAATTGTGTGCAAGTTAAGAATTTTCATTGAAAAAATAAATGAATTAGATGATCTTTTTCTAAGATAAAAGAAACAAAAGCAAATTGTCATGTAGAGCATGTTCAAATATCTTATTTTAATTCAGTCAGCAATGGTACTACAATTCATTATACAATGTCCTCAAAAAATAATCAATAAATCAAAATTTAAAACACATAAAATGTAAAAGATTAATAAATTACACACATAAATACACTGATACTACAATTTTAAAAAAGGTTAATTAGTTAACGGCAGCATCTGTTGGCCCTTCTGCAGCAAGGTTCGTCGCTTGAACTATCAGAGTCGTACTGGTCGCTACTGGTACAGTCCGAACAACTAGAGGAATATGAAGAGCTACTGTAGCAACGCCCGCCATTGCAAGTGCTCCTGCGTTTAGGTGCCTAATTCAAGGAAAATGTTATTAGTCCAAATATGTATGTTCGTTGCTAAAAGATATTTACCGCTTTATAACATCCTCCTCCTGAACAAGGTTTGGTTTGCTTTGAGGCAGCTGGCTTTTTCTTTATAGCTGTTTTCGGCTTCGATGCTACAGAACGACGTTTATCTTTCGGCATCTTCGGTAAACTAAACTAAAAATGAAATAATAAAAACGGTGTTAATATAATTTTATTTTGTTAGTCTTACTCTTGATTATAGCCGCCGTCAGTATTTAAATTTCTTACGTATTCATTGTGACAGAAAACAGACTTGTTTTGTCTTCTATTTTATATGTTTATCGCAAAATGTTAAGATATTGCAACCATATTGGGAGTTCATATAAGTTTACTACTATAGTGAAATATACAATAAAACTCGCGCCTAAAAATGATTGTCGAAACGCTAAATATAGTTTTTTTCTTCGCAGAGTTATCCCAGGAAATTTAAATACGACCACCGATACAATAAAAAATAATTCACTTATATATTTATATTTTACAGCTTTATACTAAGCAGTATAGTTAAAAAGGGAATTTGGAAATAACTTACATGACTTCTTTACGGTATTTACAGGTCCTTCAATCGCCGTTAACTGAATAATGCAAACCATATTTGCCTATGATATAGCCTAAAGTTTGCAATAAAAATTTTACTATAAGAATTTTACTATGAACTAAAAAAGTTTACGCATATGGTCATGATAAAAATTCTTGCAGCGCAAGAAATAGTATACAGACAGATAATTTCTGTATGTTAAATCCAAAATATTTAAGGTATAGGTAATATTTAAAAATATCAGGTGTAGTTATTTATTTAAAATAATAGATTTAGAATTACGCTTGATATTTAGTAATTAAAATATATGAAAACGAATGATATGAATAATACAAGCAGATAATGGAATTGAGTTTTATTAATATACAATATTTCAATAACTGACAATTCACGACCCGACTTTTGTATGTGAATGGTATAGTAGCGTACCCTAAGACACGCTAAAAACTATTTTTTGTAGTGTTGAGGAGGTGAAAAGCCCTCTTTTGACTCCGTAATAAAAGTAAATGAAATATTAGTGTTATGTATCGAAGGTACTACATATATATAAATATATAGTAACAGACAGGATTTACTTAACAACCTACAAAATGAATTAAACAGCTTTAAGGAATGGTTTACAAAAAACAAATTATATCTCAATAAAAACAACACATCGTTTATTAATTTTACATCGGGAATTCATAAATTTAATGAAAGTTGTTTACAACTCAATGGCTAATCTATTAAGCAAGTTCCAAATATAAAATTCCTAGGATCCTTTTTAGAAAACAGTATAAGTTGGGAAACGCATGTCTGCTATCTGGAAACTAAATTGTCGGCTATATGTTATTCTATATATCGTTTAAGAGATGGAAAAGAAAATATTGTTATCTTTTTATTATTCACATTTTGAATCTAGACTTAAGTATGGGTTATTGTTTCGGGAGATATCGTCATTTATCCATAGAATTAGTAATTTAGTATATTTAGATCTTAGGGAATTTTAACATTTCCATCTTTATATATTTTTGAAATCCTGATTTATGTTAAGTACAACGAAAATATGTTCATAAAGAATAGTTCATATCACAGTTACTACATACACCAGATATGAGAAACGCTTAGTGTTCCTCTCCATCATTTATCTGCATATAAAAGATCTCCAAACGATATGGGTATGAAATTATTTAAAGTTTTACTGTTTTCAAGAACAAATGAAAAATGTTATTGATAGAAAATGTATTTTATACATGTGAAGAATATCTAATCCACACTGGCCATGGACCATAAAGTTGTTTATTTTTATATTAAATATCTGCTTTTTGTTAGTTAATTAGTTAGTGGGCAGATATAATACAGTTTATACAGGTTAATTTCAGATTGTTTTTATGACTTGCCTTATACCTGTCGATCTAACAGACAATAAATTATTATTATTAGATGTGGCTTAAATTGTAATTTAAAAAAATTAAAAAATTGCCCCAAATTTCACACATAATTTCCTAAGTGATATAAAATCACATTAGAACGTTATGGCAAAGAGAGTATAATGCGAATGAATATGATTTCCATCTAGAATCAAACTTAACTCGTACTTGATCCCCGCCAGGTTCTAAATACGTGCGTGTCATTAGCAATTGACAGCTACACAATTTTACTAGTAACTTCTGCTGCAGGTAAACTCGTATCTTCTTTGTACATTGTTTTAAAGGATGCATTAATCTTCTAAATGTAGCCAAGTCAGCATCACATTCTGGAAAGCCCATATAGTTAGTGCCTGACCAATTCACAAATTGGTTTATAAACGCATTTTTGTGAAAACAGGTGACTCAAATGTGTTACTACTAGATTCGTGGGCAAACAGATATTGAAATAATAATAATAATAAGTATGTAAAACCCAAGATGCCAGACTCTATTGGAATATAAAAATAATTGCTGATGGTCCTATTCCGAATAACATACCCTAATTTGTCGATTTTAAACCTATAAATATGTTCTAATTCAGAGTTCTTATAATGTAGGTCGACTTAAGCCAAAAATCGCGCTTGTTTCGCAGTACTAGTCGGATATACCAGTGAAAAATGTATTGCAATCAATCGCTATTAGCAGACACGTGTTTCACCTTTTAAAGGCTCATCAGTGCTAGTGTGCGAATTTGCTCCTAGTCAGTATGGGTTTATCAATGGTAAATGTACGGATGACGCGATATTTGAAGCACTTGACTTAGTGTATCAGTCTGTTGATGAGGGAAAACTGGTAGGTAATTTATACTTTGACTTATAAAAAGCCTTTGACAGTGTAAATCATGACCAGCTTCTGAGTAAGGTATCGCGCTATGGTGTTAGGGGGCTTGCTTTGAAGTGGCTATCCTCCTATTCATCGGGCCGTTTGCAGTTTGTTTATA
Source organism: Cetonia aurata (assembly GCA_949128085.1). Lineage (NCBI taxonomy): Eukaryota > Metazoa > Arthropoda > Insecta > Coleoptera > Scarabaeidae > Cetonia > Cetonia aurata. The sequence continues at coordinate 47,508,395 of OX421883.1, read as the reverse complement.
TCGGAGATGGGGTGGGTGGTGTGTATTCATTAGCTATAAATGTTACAAGAGGTGTCCCTCATGGGTCAGTTCTTGGACCTCTGCTATTTATTTTGTTTGTGAACGATCTGCATCATTCCTTTGCGGATGGTGATCTATTTCAATTTGCTGATGATACTACCGCGGTCATCTCAGGTCACACGGAGGCAGAGTTGGCACAAGTTGGCAATCAGTATGCTGAAGCAATGAGGGCGTGGTGTTGCAATAACGGTTTAGAAATTAACCAATCTAAAACATGTATCTTAACGTTTAATACAAAACGATGTTTGCGACATACATCTCCATTAGTACGCTTGAGATCCAAAACTATCCCTGTAACCATTAGCACTAAATTTCTAGGCTGTTACATTGACATGGATCTCACATGGAATGCCCACATGGATGCTCTCTGTAAAGAATTGTGTTTTCTTCAGTATGGTGTACGCCAATTGAAAATTAGTGTCAGTAAGGAAGTGCTTTTGATGTATTACCACTCTCATATCTCATCAAGATTGAGATATGGTTTAATGTTCTGGGGCTTGTCTTCCCAATTCCTACGATGTTTTATTTTACAGAAGAGGATTTTGCAAAGTATATTCATGTTAAAAAATACTGATAGCTGTCGTCCACTTTTTATGGGCCATAACCTGCTGACTTTACCGAGCATTTTTATTTATGCCTGCGCAGTGTATGTCAAGAAAAACTTTAACCGTTTCGTACGTAACTGCGATATTAGTAATATATGAGACACGGAATGCTTGTGGGCTGTCGGTTCCGAGACATAGAACAACACTATATGAAAGAAATCCTAGGTTTATATGTATTAAAATCTATAATAAACTCCCTAAAAAACTTAACAAACTTAAACATTGTTAAATTTAAAATATCGTTAAAACAATTTTTAGTTGAGTTACTACACTGTCTCGGAGTTTTTGACTGAGCCGATTGGTGATTATTGAGTGTTTTCTTGTCGGTTATATTGTGTTTTGTATTTTATATAAGTATTCTCATTTATATTTACGTTTTCTTTAGTATGTATTCTTATGTCTGACAAAGCCTATATCCTATGGATCTACTGGCTAATAAAGCACAATACAATACAATACAATTTGATTGCAATTTCACGATTATTTACATGCGCTGTCAAAATTGCACAGTAGCACTGATGAGCCTTTAAAAGGCGAAACACGTGTAGCGATTGATTACAATACTTTTTTCACTGGTATTAACATTGAAAGAAAAGAAGGTTGTTTATGAAAAAACTGTCAGATTGTACTTTGTTACGCTTTGGTAGGTGTATGAAACAAAAGTAACATTTGTAGTGTGAAGGTTATGTTGACAGTTAGGAAGATTTTTAGTATATTCCTGGCACTCTAGAATGAAGCATAAAAATTCAAAATATTGGTAAGTAAGGAAACAAAATATAGTATAAGTAAGTAAGTATACCGGATGTCTTTAAAATTTTAAATTTGTTTTTATTTTCGATATAACCGGAAGTGATACAACAGTATAAAATAGATTCAACAATTGGAAATTTATAGTAAATGATACATATCGAATTTTATAAAAAAAAAGTATGTATAAATAGAAAAGCTACTGGTCAGGATCTATGCGCTGAGACACCCAGTATGTGCGTATATGTATAAACATGACACGTTATCAATTTTTCTTCACATATTTTGTTAAATAAATTAATTTGCTTTAAATAAATTTTGCATCTATTAGCATTATTTTAAATGCGTAATCGAAATTTAAAAATAATTATAGTGCGCCAGGATGATGAATTTTTGATTATTAAATTAAAAAGCCAGGCAACTTTCACAGTTGTCATGGAGCATCAAAAAACAAATACTTTGATGTATAATACTAACATTGCATCTACTGTTATTAAGAAAATACACACAAAAAACTGAAAATCATTTTAAGGAAAAGCGGGGAGTTACGTTCTCAATACGCTTTTTCGCATTTGAAATAAAAATAGTTGACAATAGAAACGTGTCCTAGTCACACACAAAGTTTCAAATTTTTCTAAATTTTAGGATTGGAAACCTTCTCTTCTAAGTCCTTCTACACATAAAAAAAGCTCTGATAAGGATGCACATGTGTTGTTTATTGTACTAATCATGCCAAACCCATATTTGAGATATTGCTGTTATTGTTATGTCGGCACGTAGTCTGAATTTCTATGTTAGTACATAAGCGTCGCGCATGTAGTATTTTTAAGTGCAAATATTTATATTTCAGAGATTAAGTTTATGATGTAGATCTCGCTTAAAAAACAGCCAATAAAAGTGAGTAATAAATTCGTAGCTACCGTTTCATCCTTCTTTATAATGGAAAATGGCTTAGAGCTCCTTCTACGGATATTATTTTCCAAACAGAGCGATTTAACGACCACATTATCGGGACGGGCGCACGTATTTGAAATACACTATTTTATCATTATCATGAGAACATCCTGTGACACCGATGCGAACGCCACATTCTATATTCTATCGCCTGCCCGCATATCATATCACCTGCTTCTCAATAGTAAAGCGGTCTGCGTGCATAATTACTTTTGGAATGATAAAAAGTTCTATGTATGTACGTGCATGACTCATATACCAGGTAGAATTTTACTTATTTCCATCGAAGTTCGGGAAATAAAAACCCAATAAGCAGGCTAAGTCTATTAAATTAACGTAAACAGGACGAACGTTTGCAATTGTAATGAGAATTAGCGATGACTCCGACTGATTTCTATAACATCCTTTTCCTGCTGAGTACGCCATTCACCCTTTAGGCGAATATTATTAAATTTAAAAAGTGAAATGCTAGTGTCAAATACTATTCTATAGAATTTAAAAAGAAACCACATTTATGAGGGATATATGTATCTTAAATCTGATGTGTTCAATTAATAACCCTAAAAGCAAATGTAAAGATCAACTCATTATAAACTGGCTTTGTTTAACGAAAAACCAATAGATTTATCTTGTCACTCCAAGAAAATGCTTTTCTCCTCACACGCGACGTACAATGCCGGAGAGATACTAGCACAAACTTTTCTACTTTTCTTTCAAAAGAGCCCAAGATGGCGGTGGCGTTGTTTATTTTTTTAACCGACAAAAATTACTTCGACTGACGCTTTTTTGTCGCGTCTGTCCTTTCACACTCGGCGTTGATGTTTAAGGACGTTCTCACTTCTTAACGAAAGTAATTAGAATACCATTACAAATAAAAACAAGACTACAATGAGCAACAGGAAGGGGGAGGGGGTTGCCTCTTTTTGTTTTTCTTTTTTTTTAAGAGCAACAAATTTTATAAGTAATTTCAATTTTAAGAAGTCGGCAGTAAAGCAACATTTTGGCCCGTATCAAAAGCAACTTATTCCAAAAACACAATCAATAAATAATATACCGCGTCTTCCAAAAGTTCCGAGACGGTCAAATATCTCGAGAAATACATGTCCAATCGAAAACCAAAAAAACACAATCATTTTCAAAAATCTAATCAAGGACACCAAACACAATCATCCACTTTCACCCTCAGGGGTGTGACGGGCAGCAACTTTGAAATTTTAAATGGAAAGGCTAAATTTTTATTGCAGATTCGTATTCTACGTTTCAAATATGAAATATTTTTTTTTGAATTCTTGATACATGGCGCTAAAATTTGCAAGAAATATTTTTTGTGAAGTTCTGAAGAGACATCTGGAAACCGTCAAAATATCGATTAGAAAAACTAATTAAACCAGGGTCTCAATGATACCTGTAGCGATTTCAAAGGTACCTCGTCGTATCCGAAACGATTCTGAAGATACCTAATGGTGTCTCAAGTTATTCCGTAGATATTCCACCGTACGCTTAAGTACGCTAAATGTAGTTATTTTAGAACTTTATCATCGGATTCTTAAAGAATTGTCTTTGGTGTTTATCGAAGGTATCATCACTCGAGGAATCCTTGGATACCTTCAAAACCACTAGGAGAATCGTCGGTCACGTTCGAAACCACTCCAGAATAAGTTCGGATACCATTAGGTATCTTCGCAAACGATCGAATACCTTCGGAATCACTTCAGGTATGATTGGAAGCCTGAAAAATGCAGTAAATTTTTCTAATCGATATTTTGACGGTTTCTAAACTTTTTTTCAAAACTTCGCAAAAATTATTTCTTTGAATTTCATTATCATCTATCAAGAATCGAAAAAGAGAGACAAACTTTCGGATTTTGATACGTAGAATCCAAATCTGTAATAACAAATCGAAGTTTCCGTTTAATATATCAAAGTTCCCGCTTGTCTAACCCGTGGAGGCAGAAGTTTGCTCCCCGGACCTTGAACTCAATCTAGAACTGACACTGGGCAGGTTTGCTACGGTTTTCCAAGCCGAGGTGCTGACGATCCTGCACAGTGCCGGAGAAATTTTAGCAAGGGGCATTGAGGGACGGCGTATTGTCCTTTATAGTGACAGTCAGGCTGCTCTTAAGGCTCTTAATAATCATACGATCACTACGGGCTTAGTACTTCAGTGTCACAATGCCCTAGAAGCGGTCGCTAGCGATAAGCGTTGACACTCAAGTGGGTTAAGGGTCATAAAGGAAATCTAGGTAACGAGGCTGCCGATGTGTATTTCTCGAGATATTTGACTGTCCCGGAACTTTTGGGATATTATAATTACTGGAGTGGTATTGCTAAATTAAGATATTAAGATTCCCTAATGATTAAATAGGACTAATAAATTAGCAATTTCGACAATTCGGAACAGAAAACTAGTGTTATTTAAGTGCTCATCTTTATGGGATAAAATGAAGGTAAGTCATTTGTTACTGCTGTACATCTATACGAAGATCAATGCAGATATTGAAAAAAAATCTTACCAACAAGATAGTTTCGTTGCACTGCTTTACAGAATCATAGTTTATGAAAACCCCTTAAATTACTTTAAAATAGTAATTGCACTAAATTATCAAATAAACGACTAACCAAACGACAAGTATAGTTAAATTGAACTTTTTAATAGATAAAGAATGTTACTGACACACTAATTATTTCAATGAAAATCTTATTCTTAACTATTATAAAGCTGTTTGTTAATTAGATTGTATTTCCTGCGTTGGTTTGTCTGATGATTTTTGATAAAAAAAGATCAAAATAAAACTTTTACTTAAACTTCAACTAAAACTTTACTTAATAAAGGCATTGAAAATTTTATGAATGAAAAAACTTTACAATAGATTACACACTATAAAGTTAATTTCTTTCTTCTTTATTAATATTATTTAATTTTAATTTTTGTTTTCTTTTATTTTTTTCTAAATATATTGACCTTGTGTTTCCCAATTATTAGAATCAGAATGACTGATGTATGCTATTTTTCTAACAAATTTTTGGCCTAATAAGGACTAACTTATGTTTTTTTTTAAATATTTTCTGCCCTGCAAACATTCCGAATTATTTTCACACCTTTAAGTAATACATATATCATAATTTTACTCAATAGACGCAAGCTTAAAGCAATACAGAATTATTTGCAGAAGGTCTCATAAAGCCTGAATCCTTCTACCCTCGCAGTACCTATATTAACTACCAGCATGCAATCCGCTGATAAATTTATATAAACCGAACAATGATTCATTATAATCGAAAATGTGTTGTACCGCTTTAGCGTCTACGTAGGTCAAATAATATTGTTACGTGCGTAAAAATGTAAATTACTTCGGAACTCTGATTAAACTATCAGCACTAAAATCTCTTCGGTGTACTTTTCAATTAGGAACCTGTTACACGCTCGTTTATACAGTCGACGTGTCCTCATACGTGCGGAAATCTTTCTTTTAAATCCACATTGTAGGTAATATTTTTATTTTGCTCATCGCAGATTATTACAGATGCTGTAAATGAAATATTACTTTTATTTATTTATACTTTAACAGTGTGATTTCAATAAACAGGGTCTATAACAGCTATATGCATACTACACACATGCACAAAGTCAAATTTAGCCTTGTTTAATTGTAGTGATGTAAGATTTTGTTACTTTTCATTACTTGTGCCTAATCATTACTTTCGTTGTTTGTATTCGATACTTTGAAGTCGTAACTTTCGTTACTTTCGGTACTTTAGTTACTTTCGGTATTTTAGTTACTTTTGTTACTTTAGTTACTTCCGATAATTTAGTTACTTTCGTTACTGCTATCGAGGACGTTACTGAAGGGATTTATGCTTTTGAGAGTTAACATACTAAGAAAAACGTAAAATTTCGTTGCTTTCATTTCGGTTCTTTTGTTGCTGTCGTTACTTTAGTTACTTTCGGTACTTTCGTTACTTTTGTTACTTTCGGCACTTCCCTTAGTTTCGGTACTTTCATTATTTTAAAATCGCATACTTTTTGTCAGCTGCTAATTGTTACTTCGGATCCCGGCGAGTAACGAATACCACGTAACAGATACTTATTTTATGTACAGCACTATTTAATTGGTTACCACATTTTATTGCATGAGGATAAACAGAAAAATGAAGGAAAGTGATAATAATGATCACATATATAGTTATTATAAAAAAAAATTCTCTTTACTAAATCTTTGACCTTGAAATTAACCATAATAAACAACTAGACAACTGCCTGCCTTTTATGATATAGCAACTTCAGCCTGTAGATAAACATATTTTCAATAGTTGTCTTCAATTAACTCATATGCGAATATAATATAAATATAATTAATATCTATAGATGTCAGAAAGAACTACAAAATATTGCAGTAATTAAAATAGCTGGAAATACCCTTTGCATTATCTTATGTGTTATAAAAATGAAAATTCCCAACGAACTGTTGTTATATAAAATAAGAATTTATATATACATCTATTTATATATTATACCTATATTTTCGTAGCTTTTTTCTAACTTTGGTAGATCGCACTTGAGGGTATTGATAAGTGTACTTACAATTAGTCACTAAGTAGATTTAAAAATTATCCTTTTGTGAGATTTGTCTGGCAGCCTCTTGGTTCTCTATATTCAATATGTCACTTATCTTATATAATCTTGGTATGCCCTATTCCAATCTATAGATCTCTGACAGGCTCTAAGGCATCATGCACTGAAATCCAATGCCACCACCTCTGTATGTACTAGTTCTCCCGCTACAGAACTTATTTTTTATTACAGCCTTCTTAAAATCCAGTAATGTATGCTGTATGTCATGCTGTATTCTTCAAGTTTACACCAGTTGTCTACAGTATCTAGTGCGGTTTGCATACGTTCTACCAGAACTTTTGGAAACCGCCCTCTAACGACTATTGTAAGGTCGTCAGCATACCACAGGCAATAAAAACCTTTTCTGGTCAGTTTTTGTCCTCTAGAGTAGCCTGCAGTAAAGAAGACAAAGCTCCGACCGAGCGGGCATCCTCCACCCACCTCCGTGAACTTACACCACAAAATTGACTATGAATAACTATTGCACAAAATTAATAATGATTTTTTGATACATCAACCTAATACTCGAACTAATGCTATGTTGAGGTCACCTGTTAATATAGAAAATAATAGTTTTTTTCTAATTGGATGTTGCAATAAAGCTAAAACAAACGACACTTGTGTTTTAATAGTATTTTAAAACACAAGTGTCACAATGACATTTATGTAATGCGAGTACAAGTTTGAATCTCGAGCCGCGAGTATTACATGTCATTGTGGCACACGTTTTTTACAGTATTTTTTCTAATTTGCACATTAATCGCCTATATTACGTTCCGGCAAGAGTCCCACCCCACCACGTTAATATCTCATTACAGCACAGTATGCTGTAATGGCCATATCAGCACGCGTCGTCTTTTGTTTCAGCTTTATTACAACATCCAATTAGAAAAAATACTATGGTGACATTTTCAAATCTATAACCAGTCTTTACACTCAACCATTGCATGCATTTAAAATATTGTAATATCACCACCATATTTTACTTTATATATAGTCAATAATATAATATATTAAATTGTATTGATTTTTTTGTAAATGGGTCCTTTGTAGAAAAATAAATCTAAATATTATTATTAGGTACTACAAAATTTACTACTAAAATTCATACTTTTATACATATAATTCTATTTTTGTAACTATGACTGTAACTGCATATAACATATATTATATGATTTAGAGAGAATTACCTTTTTATGATATCGATTACTAATTGATTCAAAAAAATCAATGAATTATAGGTTATATCAAACAATGCATACCAATTCAAGAATAGTTTCATAATACATACAAGTTCTACTACATATAAAGCAATAATCTGCTGGAATGTAAATTATAAAATCAAACTAAAAAAATAAATAAAAATATCGTTTTTTAAGATAGTCGCGTCTGGTGCTGTAGCCCACGTATCCTATTTACTGGTATACCGGCAGATGATACAAGATGCATCTCTCGATTGAAACGGAATAGACTGGGCAAGACGGCAGATGTTCCCAAGACAGACGGCACGCGCTCGTTTTACGGTGCTATAGCGCGTCTCAGACAAACAGGCACATTCATTGTTAATATGTTTCGACCTCAAATACATTAATAAAATAATTCCAAATCAATAATTGCAAACACAGTAACAAACTGCTAAATTCTAGATGTTTATTATTTTATTTATTACAACCGAATTTTTAACTTTTGGTTGCACAATCGACGAGCAACGCACCATTTCGAAACGGACTATAGACTACTCCCTCAAGATACACCTGAGTTAAAAGACCGTTGATGAAACTGAAATAATGATTTTCTTAACACGTGTCGGGAAGTACAACGACTTTTACTTTTTCACATATAGGGGTAAGTTTATAGAAGCAGATGCTGAACACAGAATGTAACGTCATGTGCACGATTCACGTTTTCTCGTTTTAGTTTGTAAACGGTGTACCTATTATTTACTGCAGTATCATGCGCCGCGCGTTGCTCTTAATGACGACGAATTACGATGATTATCAGTTGGAAATATAACAAAGTATGTGAAATCGGCTTATTATTACCAGATTCATTTATTACTTGTATGATTAATATCAGGAAAAGAGTACAATGTGGTCAAAATACTTGGAAAGCGGTACTGTTAGAATAGAAATTTTAGCAAATATGTTTTGGGGCAGCTGTTGAGGGCGGTTTCTTTGTATCTATATAATGAAAAGAGCTTGATCTTGAAATATTTTTTCTTTTTACCAAATAATGTACCTACCTCTTTTGTACACGTATAGCAACATTATTCTTTAGTTCCTAAACTCTTTCATCTACTGGGGCTTCCTCTTTTTTATTTTATACAGTTCAGTTCTTACATATAAATTTAAGAATTATTATCGCACGATTATTTCTTGAATTAACATGCATTAATTATAAAATTATAGTTATTCCAATACAATCGATGTAAATTTTTGATTGGAACTCTTATTTTCTAGCTAACTAGACTACCTTATTCGGAAGTTTATTCCGAGAAAACAGATGACATAAAAAATAATAAAAAATGAGTAATATGTATGCATTTTATTTAAAATAACAAACAACGATGAATAGTGGAAAGTATTTTAAATTGATGATGAGTGAGTTTTATACCACTTATACACAAGCTTTCTTTTTTCTGAAATAAAAAATATAGGTAATAAATCAATCTTCTATGGGATATACATAGTTATATGCTAAATATTTTCTCTGTTTTTTATTCAAATGATACCCCAATTAGTGTGTAGTTGGGTGGTCCTTATTTTTAAGGTTTGTTAAAATATAGCTCTCGCCCTCCGATTTCATTCCAATCAATCATTCCGGTCTACGCAAAATTTGAGCTGTATGGATGGTAGGTTACAAGATATCCATAATTCTAGATCAGTTTCCGGTAAGCGCTTTAGAGGAAGAACACCCCTGTCTGGGTTTCTGTAATCAGAACTTATAAAAACACCACATTATAATTTTCCATTAATGCGACGTTTAGTAAATTAGCAGGATATTGATTCAAATATCAGTAAGTCCGCTATGGTTGAGACAAATATTGTTCAAATTATGCTGGAAAGCGATACCAGGATGCACTTGAATCTGCGGTATAGGGATGAGCACAAAAAATAACTCAAAGAGAGGGAGGAAAGCTCAGAGCATCCCTCTGGGAGAATCTCGCTGGTTTGAGACATTCCAAGATATTCCTTGGAAATTTTAATAAGAAAAGAGCAAAGACCATGCTAGTCCTCACAGGTTTTCTTACAGGGAATTGTCACTTTGGGGTCACACATGACAAGGATATGTCTGAAACAGAATAGCGATTGTAGGTTTTACGGGACGGAAAATGAAAGTCCGGAACACCTGACATCCAACTGCACTGCTATCATAGAAATTCGTGCCAACTATCTTGGCGAAGACGTCATAGACGAGGGAGAAATACCTCCTTCGAAACCATCACAGCTACTGCAATTTATTAAAGCTCTTGGACTAGATGGAGAGCTATAAGTGCGGACAAACTCTAGCAGCTTATAGCTCATGAGAGGGGGCACAACAGATCAATAGGTCGCGGTGCAAGGTCACCCTAATTAAATCTAATCTAATCTAAAAGGGTAGGGGTAGGACTGAGGAAGACAAAGTCAAACGTAATGTAACAGCTTTACCTCTTTCTACCTCTTTGCGGAGGTCCTGTTACAAGTGTTAATACGCTAATTATATAGAGCTATCCCCACTCTTAAAGCCCGATTTGTGTCAATATTACGTCAAATAGATGCCAGTGCTTAAAAATGGAATTTCTAAAATTACGATATATCTTAGTGGTGTTATGAAAACGGATCTTTTCATAGTACAGTTTCTAGGAGCTATAACGATCAAAAGTCTATACTTAAGAAATGAGACATTGATTCCTATTATTTTTATAGTTTAGGCTGATTATGGAACCCCCTTTTCACGGGAAAAGTCATCTTATAGGAAAATGTTCTTCCTATAAGGTCCGTCGCTTTATATTGACACCGTTAATCAACTTTTTCTTCAAACTGTTGAATAAAACAAAATGGAGAATATACCGAGAATAGTTTTTAAGGGAATTGGAAGAAAATTTGAATAATAAGCAAGTAGAACGATATACCATAAGAATATAAGAAACGAGAAACAAGGGCATAAACAAGGATTTATATTCCTTAGATGATAAAATGGCCAATTAATAACGGACAAGTTGGAAATAACAAAGCGATGAACAGAATATTTTGAAAAACTTTTAAACAAGGAGGCTGTGAACGAATATACGCAACACAATAAAGCAAGGAAGAATTAAAACTTCAAAAAGGAAAGAATATGGAACCGCCAACTAAAAAGAAAACAAAACTAAATAACGACAAAACCCAATGAATAGGATCAGGTAATTATGGACTCAATTTACAAGCAAGGGGTAAGACAAAGTTACCGCAGGGTAAGCCCTCCTGTGGTATGCAAAATATTAACCCTGAGCATAAAAAAAATTTATCGAAATGCACAGGATTATAGGAGAAATTAAGCTAGCTTTAGGGGTGGGGCAGGAGATAAAAAACCAAATTTTTGCCTTGAAAGAATTACAAGCTGAAAATTTTGAGCACAAGGAGAAAGCACCTATGTATTCGTAGACTTTAAACCAGCTGATGACAAGGTGAAGAGAGAGCGACTGTTTCAAGTAGTGAAAAAAATGCACTAGCAGTAGTAATAGGAAATCAGAGTAAAGATCAATTTAAATTTGTCCGAGATTTTTAATTGTGCAATGTGTTTCTGGAAAGAGTGATAAGGCAGAGATATATTAATAGAGAAAGGCTGATATATCATAAAAGGCATTGCGTATGCAGACGATATTGCAGTTAGCACATCGTGAAAGAAACGCGAGAAGTGGTAAAATGATTGAAAAGATCACCGAAGACGATGGGACTGATAATAAACGAGGCAAGAACGAAATACATAGCCCTGGTAGAAGAAAAATTTGCGGAAGCGCATTATTTAAAGATAACGATAGGAAGAGGAGAAGAATGTACTTTTTACGAAGTTAAAAGTTTCAAATATCTAGGAACAATATTATTTAATAGATAGTCAGACGTAAGCGAAGAAATAAAAGCTAGAATCAATGGTAATAAATTCAGTACTTAGGAATAGAGGAACATCAAAAAGGGTGACAGATATATAAGATCGTTATTAGACCAACAGTAATTTTTATGGGTATGGATTTTGAGAAAAGAAGAGTACAGAGAATGGAGATGTGAGATAGGTCCTGAGGAAAATCTTCGAATGAATAATGAACGACGACACATGGAAAAGAAAGACAAATATGGACGTTTATGAGATTTTTAACGGATTAGGGATTGTGGGACACGTAATAAGAATGGATGACCGGAGAATCCCAAAGATGGTAGTAGTGATGATGAATCAACTGGGTTTGTAGTGCTTATATATATAATTAATCATACACACTTGTGTTCGATTTAAATAGACGAAACGTTCACATTTCTGATCAAAAATGAGATAACAGCTCTAAAACCTATTATGCCTCCGTGAAAACTCAATTGAAAACAATCGCGCCGGCAATTCTGGTTAGGAATCATTAATAACCTCGTCGACCGGCAGTGGCACGTGCGCGTACGTATGCACACATAACGTGGCTGCATATACGACGGTTTCTGCAGGGGGAACTTTCGTGGATACTTTAACTAATTAACAGGCAGACGCATTAGCTCACCTTCCTTCTCACCACGCGACAACAAACGAGCGAGAGAAAACCGATGACACACAGGAAAATGATTCCAGTCACGCTCTCTCCGAGAGAAAGAATAATAATAAAACGGAGCGGAGATAACGAAACGCATAGCGGGCTCCGGCCAGACTTGACCCCAATACCACGTTTGTGGACCTTCGGTGATGCGATATTATCGTGGTGCGTTTTTTTGCTTTAATTATTTATTACCTCGTGTGCGTATATGCACGTCACATTTAGATGTTAATGCAATAGTACATATTAAGGAGCAGGTGATCGGTATCTTACATTTAGAAATAATCTGAAAGTTTTGTTCTTCCTAATTTCATGATTACTTCTAGTATCTGTAACTAAAGGAATGCACACTCTGCTCAAACTTAAGTGGTACGATCTTCGAATATATTAAACGGCATTAAACGGTATTAATACGGTTTATTATATAGATAGATAAATAATCTTTATTATATGACACTAAATAATATAACCAAACGTTAAATTAAGTTTAAATTAATATTAAGATTGACAAAATAACTATACAAGAAATGGAAAGCAGAAGCAATAATAGAATTCTTATATCTAAGCAAAAACCATATTATACAAGTAAGTATGTATGTATGTAAAGGCGCATAAAGAGAAACGTAAACGCTGAAAGAGCTATGCTTTCAACATAGTTCTAAACGCGCAGTATAATTAAACTTTTTATTACGTGCGGTAAGCGGTTGAACATTTTGATTCCTATAACTTTGGTTAATCAGAACCATAGAGTATGGCTGCAACATGGAGATACTCTTTTGTTCATCAAACATATGTAGCAGAGTTGGGGTTTCTGAAGGATCGGGTAACATAAATTCTTCAAATGCACTCGGGCAATGTGCTTTAGGATTGCTTTCTGCACTAGGAACGCTTGTGCTGTGAATTGACTCACAATAATATTCCGGCATCTCGAGTAAACTTCGGAGAAATTTAGACTTTTGGTCTTAAACATCGGAGCGCGTAAGCTTTAGGATGCAATTTCCTCACTAGATTCTCACAATATTTTTTTCACGATAATGTGTTGTCAAAGATATTGAGGGGAAAAGAGACCAATTAATATAAAATTTCATCATAAGAAAATGGTAACCTCTAGATTGGATTAGATTAGGGTTGGAGTGGCAATGCTGACTTATCTCACCGCCACCTTCTCAGATCTTTTGTGATCACCATTGCCTAAAAGGTTCTCTCTAATTTTGCCTTCTTAATTAGACTTATCATCTTTGAGAGAGGTTCCTTTATGTAACTGTTAACTTTGGGGTTCTCTACGCTCAGTACTAGATATCTTGTTATCGCCAGGCCATCACAGTGGCACAATACAGGAACTGGGGTTTCTTCCTCCTCATGGCAGAATCTCCAGAGAGCGTCATATGCAGGCCTATGTCATACGTTTGCTGTCTTTACTCAGTAGGTCTTTAGCAAATTCGGCCTTCTGTTCCTTAGAAACTCCTTTACCTGTCGTTGGTCTGGTGATTTTTACCCATTTCTTGAAATTATTATGTGTCCGTTCACTACGGGATATTTTAATTTGCGATTTGGTAATGTCGAAGGAAGGCTCCAGCAAATGGCTCCAGTCAAATCAACCTGGAATACGGTCGTATCTTTTCTGAAGCTTATCGAAAGGACCTTTCTGGGCTTCTTTTCATATATGCCGGTTTGTACGGCGTAATCAGCTGTCTTAGAGCCATCTGTATACCAGTTTGAGTCCTCCTTCTCTTGAGAGCCTTTCTCTCTGCCCTTCTTATCTGGTAATAATTCAACCTGATAATTTTTATCTAGGTTGAATTTCTAAACCATGGCATCACTTGGCATTCCCATACGGAGCGCCTTCTTAAGTCCATCTAGTGGTTTTTGATAGTCGGCACCGTGTTTGACTGTGCATAAGTCTGTATAGTGTAGACTTAGTCCTTCCTTGAATATAAATTTGTTGCGGTAACTAGTTTAGAATTACCTTCATTGCGACAGTAGGGATCGATCTCTATTGATCTCATCGCACCCGCGCCAGTCTTTGCATGCCACCTAGAGTTTTGGCAGCCCTTGCCTACTGCACCTTTGGCCAAGATACTACTGCTCCGCTATTATGGGTCTAATACCCTTGTGTAACCACAAGACTAAAGTCTTAATTTCCTCCACACAACCTCCTGCATCTGGCCAGGGCAATAGTGGCCTAGTCGGGGTTAGTTGTTTTCTGGATATGTGTGTTCCATGTAAGTCTTTGATCAAACCATATCCCAAGGTATTTTGCTATTGACATATGGAATTCTTTCATTACCTTACACCTTGTAAACTTTCTAGAATTCTTTTTCTCGTGAACGTGACAATTTATATTTTTTGAGTATTGACAGATAGTCGCTCTTGTTTACACTAGTAAAAACTATGAAAACGTTAAGATATAGACGATTCTTCACTAAAAAGGAAATAAGTAAGAAAACAAAAACCAGACTTTACGAGCCGGTTCGTGCTAATTAGGCTGTCTAGAACACGTGACCTTTGCGCTGTCAATATGGCCGCTTGTAGGCACACAAACAGTTGTTGGTCATTGTTTATCTTTAATAGTAATCTCATTTTTCGGTTTGTGGTGTTTGTATAGAGTTTAAAAAGATAAATAATGGCTTGTAGCAATAAAAGTGACTATTTGTTATCCTTGGAAACTGAAAATAGAGACATTGCAACTAGATATAAGGAAAAAATACGTGTAATTCATAGCATCAATCCATTTGCACTTGCTTCGTCGGGTTTCTGAAGACAGCAGTAATTTTCCTGTAGTAACTGCATTTGATATCATCTCTTATTTAGTATTAACCCATAGCTTTTATACAAATAGTAATAGTATCGTTTATTATTGTTCATTTTTCTTAATACAGCTCTTTATTTATTGCAGATAAATTTCGTTTTAGAAAGTGTAATAAATACGGATACATTTTAATGTGTAACAATAAATTTACTTCACAATAATTTTGTTGAAAGATTTATTTTAAAAACTTAACACCAAATACTACTTAGAATACATACTCGTGTTGTGACATAACTTAACTAATTTAAAGCTAAATAAATCTATATTGCACTACACTCTTACACTAATTTATATAAATGTAACTATCAATACAACATATTCGCTTAAACATATACACGAAATATTACCTAAATAATAATTTCATACATAATAATACTAATTTATTTCCAACACATGGTCATATAAAGTACAACACATGATATGAAAAAGGTCAAATAAAATTAAATTAGTGAAAAAAAAAACACAATTCGATACAAAGAAATCAGGAGTTGAGATATTCATCGCCAGAATAACGGTTTAGATTTAGCAAATAAGCCCTGGCCCGCAATCTAAAACTAGAATAATTTAAAATAGATTTAATTTCAACTGGAAGTTTATTGTATAACTGACATCCTATAAAATACATTTTTTTTTGAAAAAAAAGAAGTACTGTGTACCTTCACAGCATGTACATATCCTTTTTCTGCTCTTTCTCTTCTATCAATATCAATTTTCAATCGCTTTTTAGCATTCTCATCATTACCATAACCCATTGCCACAGATGGGGTCCAATCGGGACTATTCTCTTCGGTCAAGGCAGAAGGTTTACCTATAATAGTAACAAAGGCTTTATTTAACAATTTCACTACAACATATTGTTTCTTACCTGAATGAAAATGTCTACTGCAGACTCGGATATACTTCAATTTTGTAGCTGTAAGATCTGCTCTTTTAATAGCTCAGATCCATCTCTCCCTTCGTCTTCTTGAAAGTTCGTTTAATTCAATTTTGTGAGCATAGTGTAGTTCACTGGGTAATTTATAAAACTTAACTATGTCGCGGTCACCACGATGGCCACAGTTAACAACACAACAGGTTGTAGGCATATTTTTTCTTTATATAAAACAATATTTTCACAAAAATAATAATAACTGAGAAAATAACGTTAACGTGTACACTTTTTTTCACTAAAGAACAAATAGATACCAATTTTTGGAATAATTATCTACCACCCTTAAGCATTGAACCGATTTAAAAATGTAAACAATGAAGTTGTGTGCCTACAGGTAGCCATATTGATTTTGATTTGACAGCATCTTGGACAACCTAATACTCATATACGGATGTAAATCGTGGATCCTAACCAACAGGCTAAAACAAAAAATAACCGCTAGTGAGATTAAAATATTTACTGGGAATGGTTAGACAAGACAGAATTAAAACTGAAATAACAAGAAGTGAACAACAAGTAGTGAGTGCAATAGAAAAAATTGACCAACAGAAACTAGGCTGTTTGACGGTTTACGTTGTTCGAATGAACGAAAACAGAACGGCAAAAGTAGTGTGGGAGACGGAGGTCGGGAAATACACGTATATAAGCGAAAAGTGAAGGTAAAAACAGAAAAAATATGAAGAAAAATTATAACCTCTACGTCGAGGTTGCGGATAAGCAAGTACGTAAGTAGAAAAAAAATCGACTTTCCAAGCAATTTTTTCGAAAAATTAATTGTTTCAGCCTTATGGAATTTGCTCCACGAACTGTACATTGAGGCCTTACAGTACAACCGAATTAATTTCTAGACTAACTACAGTTTCAAGTATATTCTTCTTTGTTTCTTTTTTTTTTATTCGAATATGTAGAATAGGTTTCATCACACAGATCTCTCTCCTCTACTTCCCGTCAAATGCGACCGGATGTCGATTTAATTGAAACGAAACGAAAAGGGGTAGGTAAATCGCATCCGTCTTCGCTTACACGAATGCGCGTAGATGTATCACGTATCGTAACGACGATACATTGGAAGAATCCGTAGTAATTGTGAAACCCTCACGAGCTGGACGGCGGCACAGGTCCACATCCTATTACCTGACGTGCCATCCCGTTCATCCTCTTAGCGTGGGCGACAGAGGAGAGAGGACGCAGGTTCAGGTCACCCCGATATTTTAAAATCGGATTAAATCTTAGGGATTCTCGTCTTGCGGACGAATCGGAGACGAACACGCGAAGGCACAGGAATTAACGGGAATCGGTGTCATGAGAAAAGGAAATAAAGTAGATAATAACGTTAAGTTTTTTCTAGAAAAGTTAGAGAATTCTAACTATTCTCTCAGTAAGGGACTTTTACGATGTCGAAAAGTTTGATGCATTATTATTAAAATTAAATGATTTAGCGCAAGAACCATCTTAACACCTATTATACAGGGCGATTTGTAGAGGTTGGCCTTCGGTCATATCTCGGTTGATCCTAGAGCTTAGGGGCAAAATTATACTAGTAAGTGTGGTCATGAAAACATACTTTTAAAATATTTAGTTCCCGCAACTACGCCATGTTGTGGGAACTACTTGTTTTCTTTTTACACTTATTATTTTTAAAAATTTTCCTTTATTAAGGTTGGTGAAAAATAAATTCTCAAAAACTTTGACACATCACATCACAGTAAGTGAAGAGCGCAGATAGTATTATTTGTTTTATTGTTTTAAATGCAAATTAAATGGCGTTGGTCCTATTTATGTGAAGAATTTAAATGGAATGGATCACTATAATCAGTCCATAAAAAAATGAGAACACAATGATAGTTTAACCTGTCAAAACCGCAAATTGATATCTGTTGTCGTTCCAAAGATAATTCGACTTTTGTGAATTTTCTAAACTGTTGGTTCACTCTGAAAGCTGTAAGTTCAATTGAATTTCCGGGTACCGTGTAGCTTACTCCCACTAGGCGATAACAGCATTTTCTCTTTTTCAAAATACACAGCCAGTATATCATTAAGCTTCTTCATTGGACAAATAACGCTTTACTGAACAATAATTATTGGAAAGATTATTTTGACAAATTGACACATGCAAAAGCTTGGCTAGGCAATTGATTCACAGGTCACTACATAATGTTAATAATTAAGTGTGACCTATGAAAATATTAGTAAGTATTCTGATGTAGGATTTACAAACCAGCGCTACAGAGATTACAAATTTAGGATACGTTATTCTTTTCTTACTCTTCTTGCTGCTTACTCTCTGGAGCTTACGGGCCAAAAGTTTGGAAAATTCACAAAAGTAAAATTATCGTTAGGACGACAACAGAGTAAATTCCACTAGGTAGACATAAATCGTGTACCTAGTGCTGCTACTTTGTGAAACATTCCCAAGAGAGGTGTTGCGAGCTTCGCTAGTGACAGTTAAAGTTGATACTGTCTCGTCATGTCTGGTTCTTTTAGCAGGCGTTGGAGGTGAATTTCCACTGTTGGAAGATTCATCGTAAGCCATTTCTATATATTCCAACAGGATTTTCTGTTGGGCTCTTTCAGTTTCAACAACCCCAAAATAGCTTGTCTTAAACCTTGGGTCTAGGAATGTTGCAATCATTCAACATTTAAAAGCTTTAAGCATTGCTCCATCAAGCAACATTGCTGATGCGTTATATTAGTAAGTGTGTCCTGATTAGCCACATAAAGAGAAATAGCCCGTTTTTGTTCCAACAACCGCTCTGCCATATAGAAGGTAGAATTCCACCTAGTGTTGATATCTTGAACTAGTTGATGCGTCGGTAAATTTAGTTCCTTTTGAATCGACAATAATTTTTCCTGAGCTAAGCCGGAATGATTAAAGTTATGAGACGTCTACTAGTGGCAATCATATCTACTACTTCAGTTTCGATCTTCAATGACTGACTTACAACTCTCTGTAGCGAATGGATGAAACATCTAGCAGAATCATACTCGGCCACTCGAACACCTTTCATCATGTTAGCACCACTGTCATGAATGAGTAAATGTATTTTTCTTTGGTCAAAATTCCAGCATGCTGCAATCGTGTGAAGTTCTATCGCTAACCTTACCCTCACGCATTAACTCGAATCTAAACACGTCCCGACGCGTTCACGGCAACGGGCAGAATCCCCAAGTATCCGGCGACCGAATATCCGGCTATCCGGCTTAACGTATCGCCGGATATCTGGTATCCGGTATCCGGCCAAAGCACTATCCGTTTCATCTCTAGTCCTAACTACCATATGATTATTCAAATAAATAGTTATCTCTTCCCACTTGGACTTTTCAAACACAGTAACGGTTATCATCAAAATACTCACAGTAAAATTATGTTCTACAGAGGCAAAAGCTTTTTTTTTTATGAAAGCATCCAGAAATTTGTATTACATTTATAATTTACTATAATCGTATTGCCAAATATAATTTATTTTCAGAAAATTTCTTGGTTTAAATTGGTGAAATAAATCCAAAATTTCCATAAAATTTAAAATTTATGACGTTTGGCCAGTATCATACTGGCTTTCTCAAATATATTAATGAAAAGCTGCGAAGAATATAACTTTGTCTCATATTTAACTGTAAGTTTCTGTTGGTTCCGTACAGTATCACAATTTGTTTCTTATGTTTCAATGAGAAATATGTATATGTAAATACATAAAAGTTACATACTTCATATTTAATGATTTTATCTCTGAATGGGACGTCAGTAGAATGTAGTTGTTTTATATGGTGACAGCAATTGTCTACGAGTTATGGACATTACAGCGTTGAATGTTTTATTGTCTGTAAATTACGTATTGTCTTTCGTCGGATTAGTAAGATTATAAACATATGCCTGTCATTAGACAATTGCAGCTTACGAAGAATCACTTTAGAAGCAAGATGTTTATTAAATGGATTATATTCCATAACAATATTCTTAACTTTTCCTAGTTAATATTTCCAAAAGAATTTAATTCTTATTAGTGTAACTTTAATTGATAATATATGCATTTTCACAACATAATGAATACTATGGGTAGGTGTGTAACTATATTGTTTATAGTATGCATATATTTAAAATTCTTTATCAACCATTAACACGATATTTTCTTCTTTTCCGTCGCAAAACGACGTAAAGATAGTGTTATCATTGTTGCGGCGTTTTTCTTATTTGAACGTCAGTTCCAATTGCATATTTTAACGTATTTACGATAAATCTAGTGTTATCTTGGTGCTTGCACTTAAATTACGTATTCACAGAAGTAAAACTTATTCAACAATTGAGTCGCTACAGAAAAAAGCCAACAAAAATATTTCTTCATGGAAACATGGTACAATTTCACAATGTGATTTTGATACATCAATTTCTATTTCCTTTATGTTCAGATAAGATTTTTACGAAAGACAAGAATTTATTACGTAACTACTTATCTATAAAATGCTTTAGTAATATATATTGCGCACATATCTACGTGCTTATATGTTTCTTTTGACATTTAAAAAACTTTTATGACGCACAAAAAATAAAAAAAAAGATCACTTCTTAGACTCCTAGAGGAAATCATTCAAAAAGAGAAAAAAAATTAATTACAAACTTTGCAGAAAAAAAAACCTTGGACAAAAAGGTCCTGGTCTAAATCAAACCTGCATTTGACTTGAAATTTCAAAAGGACAATTCAAAATCCTTTTACAAAGCAACAGAAAACAAAAAGTTCAGGAAGATAATAATTTTTTTCTTCAATTCAATCCACGTGGTCTCAATATTAAAACAACTAAATTAAGCGTGGAAAATTCAAGTATGTAATTTATATAAATGAAAAATAAAAGCAAGCACAATGCTTTTATTCACCCAACCCGAGGTGATTAATAAATAATTACAAATCAGAAAAATTAACAACGAACAAAAAAATTAACTCTTTAAACTTAAAATATCTTCCTGCACGTAAAAATAATAACAGATCTTATATCTAAATTGTGTACACAAAAATACAATATCAATTATTATTAAATGAGTTCCGTGATGAACGAAATAAAATCAGAAACGTGAATTCAAAACTTGAAATCAATAATCACAAAATGTCAGCAATGAAATACAACTTTATATATCTACTTACTTTCGTATCGATCAAGGAACTGAACTCACAAGGTTAAACAATCGTATAAGTATTAAAAATCTCAGATGCGTGCGATGCAACGCACACAGATCTGTCCGCAAACGGACGAACTCGCAAAACAAAGCAATATATATACAATACCAGTGAACGCAAAATGTACACCTGACTGAAATTAATATAAACAACTGAACAATAAAATAAACAAATTAAACAATCCAAAACATTAACTAAATCTTATTTGAAAATAAAACAATTTGAAATTTCTCGCAACATTGACAAACGCTTAACGGAATGAACAAAAAAAAACTGAATTTACAAAAACCCGGGGTGCCAGACCACAGCAGTATGTAAAAAAAAGTATTAAGTACCTATATGGAGTTTGCAAGACAATTGTAGTAATATTATATACTGTCACGTATTTTATTTACCGCCCCTTAAGATAACTTAGAATCTTGTACAATAAGATCTTGTTCAAGTATTTTATGGTCTAGGGAAAGGTCAACCTTTCTAACAATCATATATCCCGTTCTTATGGCGACAGGGCAGTGGCAGAAAATGTGTTAGTTACTATCTGTAGATCAGTGATGAGCAACACGCGGCCCGCGGGTCGCATGCGGCCCGTTAAACATGTTGATGCGGCCCCAAGCATTTCTAAAATTGAATTTATTTTATCGACTTTCTCCCATCAATATATTGTTATAAATATATAATTATAATAAAATGGTAGTACATACTAAACCGAAACGATTTTTTGTGACGAGTTACTCACTTGTCGGCGACTTGTTCAAACATGCAATACGAACGCGCCGCGTCTGTGCTTGTTAGTGTTTGCTTCTGTCACACAATCAGCTGGTAAGCTGTTAACTAGCAATTTTAGCAATTCTTGTGTTTCTTGAAAGGCGTAAGTGCAATATTATTGTCAAAAAGGTAATATTAGAGTTTTTTTATTCAAAATTAAGTTTTCCTAGAAATTTTTTTTCCATAATAGCATGTCGGGAAGCAAACAAAAAAACGGAAGGTTGCGGATGAGCACAGGCATTTCCAAGAAAAGTAGAAATTTGATTATTTTTTCACTTTCGTCAAAGATAAAGCTGTATGCTTAATATGCTCAGAGACTGTGTCGACATTAAAAGAACATAACATAAAAAGGTATTACGATACAAAACATGAACAA
Source organism: Cetonia aurata (assembly GCA_949128085.1). Taxonomy (NCBI): domain Eukaryota; kingdom Metazoa; phylum Arthropoda; class Insecta; order Coleoptera; family Scarabaeidae; genus Cetonia; species Cetonia aurata. Next base: position 47,485,625 of record OX421883.1, on the reverse strand, counting down.
CAATATAAAAACTTAACAGGACAACTCCGGATAGATAAGTTTAATCAAATGGAGAAAAACTTGGGAAAACAACAGGCTATTTTTAAAAATCAAGCTATTTTCTCAAATACGGCAGTAAAGGCTAGTTTTGTTGTCAGTCAAATACTGGCAAAAAAAATGAAACCCTTTGCGGATGGAGAGATGATAAAAGAATGTCTGACTGCTGTTGCAGAAATAGCATTTCCTGATAAAATAAATATTATTTCAAACATTAGTTTATCAAGATTCACCATTGCACGGAGAATTGAAGACTTGACCGAGAACATTGGCTAGAACTGGCTATATTTGTACGTGGTATTGACATCAAATTTAATATTACTGAAGAATTCTGTTCACTGATTCCATTGCAAGGGACTACAACCGGCAAAGGCCTGTACGATGAACTAAAGTCTGTGTTGGAAAATTTTTCAATTTTATTAGAAAAGATTATTGGTATATCGACAGATGGAGCACGAGCAATGTCAAGCATGGCGGTAGGAGTATCGGGAAGGCTATTTCAAGACATTAAGAAGGTCACAGGAAGGGAAATATTCGTTAACCATTGCATAATTCACCAGGAAAATTTATGTGCGAAAAGATTGAGCTTTGTGAGCCCTGAGAAATTTCCGCTTTTGACGAAAAATGCAAAGCAAATTATGTCTCTGTTCGGAAGTACGTATGTTTGCGAACAATCATTTTCAACCATGAAATTAATCAAAAATGACCACCGATCAAGACTGAGTGATGCACGATTAGAAAGCTGCGTACGTGTAGTTACCTCATCAATTCCGGCTGATATTGATCAGCTTGTATCGAAAAAACAGTGCCAAATTTCTCATTAAAAATTTCAAGTAAATTCGTTTTTCTGTTCTTTTCTTGTTTGTTTTTATTTTGCATTAAGATTTGTATATGTAATCCTTACATTTTTTTAAATTTTATATTTTTTTATTCTAATGTTTATTATAAATAAAGTTTTTTAAATTATTAGTGTTACTTTATGTGCGGCCCGCCAAAAAATTTTAAAATTTAAATAAAATAGATCATCTACAGCAGGGGTGAGCAACCTTTTTAAAAAGGTTGCTTATGAATTTATAGATGATATTCTGTTAAACACAACCGCAAGAATGTGGTTTCAGCAAAGCGAAGTGCCTGTACAAAATGCACATGTTGAAGATTATATAATCAATACGCCGACGGAAATATTTGTTTCATTCAAAGCAACATATTTACCTCAAACAAATGGTAGATTTCAACAGTCAATTCGGCAGTTTTCCAAGAAAAAAAAAAAACGAAGATTTATTTGAATAAAAAATAATGATTTTTTTTCTAAAATATACTCCCAATAAAAATAATCTTTATAAGGATATAAAAAGAATTCTAATATTATCTTTCCCTGCTCATAGATATTTACTAGAGATGGGCACTGTTGATAACTATCGATAATTATAATTACATTCTTTCATCTGAAATAGGTATACTCTCCTAGCATCTTTAGAATAAAATTATAACGATTATGCATGAGCAACGAACCAAATTACATTGTATTTAAATCGCTCTCAATAACTATTCTTTTAACGCAGGAAATTATAGGTTTATTTAAATATTTAAATTTGAGCAGTGGAACAAGTTGATAAAATGAGATGCGGGGATATACATATCTACACGATATTACTGAAAATTTATTCACTGATATTGTTTACTAAAGAGGCGACTTCGTCACCGATGGCAGATGACACCGGGTACGCAACACACACATATGTATATTGCTTCAAATGTATCCTTTCCCATTGTTCTTTGAACATCCGCTGACATCTACGACGATAATTATTAATATTAATCGAGGGCTGCCGGTGGCTGATCTTTAATCTCTTGACCCAAGTTCTCTTTATGTGTGCGGTGATCGCAGGTATACGAAAGATACTTGAGCGATCGTTATCTAATTATATTTTGTTTGGATCTTTATTCTGGAATCATGCAAATGGTGGAAAAATAACAAAGGAATATAAAAGCTATAGCATTTGCATATCAGGATTATATACGACTGGTGATTACAATGCAAGAACTAAACGATTATGCATACTTGGGTTACATTGAAATATTTAATTTAGACTCCTGGAAATGATCCCAATATAAAACCATTAGATAATGTACACATGCTTATAAAATAAGTGAAAAAACTTTCAATTAAACTCTTATATATTGATAAAGTAGAATACAACCAACGTACCACCAAATATGAAACAAAATAATCTTTTTAAATAAAAAAAAAAACTATAGGAATAACTAATATTTTTCTGTGAACAAAATTAGCAATTATTGCTTACTACAATATATTTTTCTTCAACGAAAAGTTTTTAACTATACTACTGAAGGAGCTAGATGAATACAAAGAACTTTTCCCACGTTTATTAAAAACGTAGAAAAAAATCTTTGCATTTTTAATATTTACTTAGATTTGTTGCAACAATATTGAAGAATATTTTATTTGATATTACCATATGAAAATATCAGATTACCTACCGTCAATGCTATCAAATCAGACAAGCAAAGATAATGAATTTAACGATTCATTGGTTTAAAAATCCGTACATGATATTAAAATAAACTATTTTTAATTGTTGAAGATAAAACAATATAATATTAGGATGATAGATAGATCAATGATATCTTTGACTGAATTATTATTGTTTTATCAGATTTGAGAGCTCTTGCACTAAACGAATATTTTGTTTATTGATATGCACATTTTGTGTCATGTAATAAACAACAGAATATGCGTGCCATAAACGTTCTAGTAGGCATGAACCAATATTAACCATTTATTCAACCATCTTCTCTATTATAAACGGTTATTTAGCGTTTATGCCACTATCTTTTATTACACAACAGATTAAACGTTTATTCAACTTTTATTGTATTACTCCCTAGTAATCCTATGTTTATAGGAACACGTTCGATTAAAATAAATAAAGATAAATATTAAAAAGGACCTTTTTCGTTTTAAGAGGAAGATCCGATCCGTATCAGCTATGATAGTCACAATTTGGTCAACGGATGGCAGTGTGACGTTCCTCGTTTGTTATTTCTGTACTGCAAATTATAAGTCCCGTTCCAACACGCAGTTTCTGTACAGATCGTGATCACGTGAACCGATCACACAATAAGAGTTGAATTGAAATATGTGATAACAGACCGTACAGAAACTGCGTGTTGGAACAGGCCTATACTCGATGAACAAGCTAGCTTATTTGCGTACGTAATGTTGTTATCTGATATTGCTCTGCCAATGCATCCAGGATCTTCTTGCTTCAACAGGCTTGTTTGCGAAACATTTTTATACTAAAAAACCGAAATTCTTATAAAAATAATCATTTCTATATGTGACAGAGTGTATGCTTGGTATTTATGAAAGAAAATTATGCGCTTGTTTTTAGAACAGACAACTGGGTTATCCTACGCAATTAGTGGAATAAAGAATGCACATATTCTACCAATGAAATCTACGAAAAGTGTTATAAATGAAAATGCAAATACCCAAATAATAAACAACTTTAATCACTTCTGCACATGAAAGAGTTACCGGTGAAAAAAAAATAAAAAAAAAGACCAAAATATGCTTATCTCTAATTTGTCATCATCGGATATCAAGATCTGCTAGTTATTGGTATAAGCTGTACATGTTAATAATCTTTTTTAAACCCTTTTTAGATGATCATTTGAGAATAGAGATGTGGTCAACATTTGGTTCATAATTTTAGCTTATTAAGTTGTTCAAAACCAAATCATACTGTTTTCTTCATTTCTACATGTGACGGAGGACACCAGTGCAACCCAATTCCGATACACAAAAGCGAAGAAGTACATGATGTCACCAATTACAAACGGATTCGTTACCTTCAGTTTTTACTAGTGTTTTTGAAAGGATCATTAATACTAGATTAGTTAATTATTTATTAAAACATAAATGTATACCCCTAGTCAGTTGGGTTCTTCGGTGGTAAGTCTACGTGTGACACCATATTTCATACAGTCAATACCATATATAATGAGTATAATGACTTAGACCAGAAGAGTGCTGTTGTAGGTTTTTCTTCGACCTAACGAAGGCTTTCGATGTTTTCACTCGCTGCTGTTAGTGAAGTCGCGAGCTCTTGGAGTGCAAGGTATGCCGATGGATTTGTTTGCGTCGTACTTTAGAGGTAGCGATGATTGTGTATAATGCTAAATTCAAAGATTATTATTGTAGGGGCATAGAGATGGACTGTGGTGTTCCTCCGAAATCGATTCTCGGACCGACCATCTTTTAAATTAATCTCTCTTGGACGACATGTACTCTTTCCAATACCCTGACGACAAGAGCCGCATTGTTTCTGCTTCCGATAGCGTTTCCCCATCGCTTTCCATTGTATCAGTACTGAATCAGATGATCGAGTGGTGTAATGCGAATCATCTAATATTTAATAAAAATAGAACAAATACTATTGGACTCATGGCATCTGCGGTGGATTTTATGTAAGGTGCTTAAGGTTTTGGGACTCATCGTTGATCACAACCTAAAATTTGAAGGTCATTGCGACATGCTGGAGGGTAAATTATGTACTGCACTGTATGCCATTCGTAACCTCCGTTGTGTCAAGAATGCGCACTCCCTACGATTATTTTATTTTGCGTCCATTGAATCACGTCTCAGTTATGGCCTAATCTTTTGGGGCTCACCAGTTGGTACTAAACGATTATTTATCATATTAATAACGTATAATTAGGAGCATGCTATATATATCATCTATGGTGTCTTAGACTTGTCTTTTCCAACAATTAAATATTTTGCCTCTGCTATGTCTCTACATATTTGAAATTTTATAAAACAAATAAAAGAAAATTTTGTCAAAAACAGCGATATTTATAAAGTTATGTATACATGCCATTGTATAAACTTAGCAGCACCCTCATATTATACTACAAAATTGTACGAGACGTATTCCAGATGCAGGGCAATAATATTTTACAAAAAATTGTCTCAATCAATCAAAAAATTCATCTTGAAAAAAATTATTACACTATAGAGGCATTTGTGGGATATTAATTAAGGTAGCTGTTTAAGTATATATCATCATCTCTATCTATTTGTCCTTTTTTTGTGTAATTTCTCTCTACTGATTTTTAGAAATGTAAATTGTAGCAATTCTTGTAATTATTCTGACAATGGTCGTGTTCCTTTGGACCATGGCATAAAATAAATTATCAAATTTATTAATACGGTATTTGCAGGTGCACGGTATTTGTGAATAAATTATGTATTTCTGGAGTAGAGACAACTAAGGCATCCTACATAAATCATGGAATAAATTGTAGCTACACCAAATTTAGTATACTTTATAATATAAGAACAACTTTTTTTCCCAGATAGAGAACCATGTTTTTTTTTGGAAACTTGGGGCATTATTTGAGGTAGTGACCATACTGTTAACAAAAAATCAGAACTATCTCCGATCAGTTTTTTATTATTATTTTTTTTTTGTAGGGGGAAATCCTTTATGGACATCGCCAGCTTGGTTCAAACGCTGCGCGATAGTGTGGGACTCCCTGTCGGGGTGTGCAGGACTGGTATACCTACTAAAACCACCTTGGCAGATTAAGTTCGGATCCCCCTGGGACCGCATAAGCATTACTTCGGGGGGATCACATCGGAAGCTGTTCGGGCTGTTTAGCTGTACTGCGTGCATTCTATACTGTTTGGGCCGTGCTCTTAGCGCTCAAGATCTCCCTTGCCATTAGGTCAATAGCTTTCCATTTGCCCTCACTCTCCAGCATCTTAGCGACCATGTTATCAGGATTCAAATCTCCTACTATTCGGCTTGCTTTAGATCTTTGCAGGCACCATCTCGGGCACTCAAAGACAGTGTGCTCCACCGTGTCTATACCTCCACAACTCTCGCAAATATCTGAGTCCGACAGATGGAAACGTCTTAGGTATGAAGGGAAGCACCCGTGTTCACTCAAGATTTGGGTGAGATAATAGCTCAACTCTCCATGTTTCCTTTCAAGCCATGGCTTTAGATCTTTTATCATCCTCTTGGTCCAGGACGCACTCCCATCAGCTCTCTCCCATAGCTCTTGCCACTTCTCAACCGTGGTAATCGACGCGGTCGCCCTGCTAATACCCCTCTCCATCCCCGAGATGAGTTCTTGCACAACTAAGTGTATCGGTGGGGTTCTCGCTAATACCAGCAGCGCCTCCGTGGAGACTGTCCTGTAAGCTCTCGCGATCAGTATAGCGGCTTTCCTCTGGACACTTAAGAGTTTTTGTCTATAGGAGCTTTTCTCCAGGGCATTACCCCATATCGGGGCTGCATACAGCATAATGCTTTGCGCAACTGCGGCGTATATGCGTCGGCTTTCCTCATTCGGACCATGAGTCCTAAGCAATAGCTGGTGAATGTTACTGAGGAATTTGGTCGTTTTTTCGGCGGTTTTCCATATGTGATGTCTCATAGTGATATTCCTGTCAAAGTTAATTCCTAAGTACTTAAGGGATGGTTTACTTTGGACTAGATTGTCGCCTACCCGTATGTTAACTGTCTTAGTTTTCCTACCACCAATAAGGAGCCACCACCTCTGTTTTATGGGGCGCAAGTTTCAAACCTTTCTTGTCTACCCATTCCATGATGTTGTGAAGCGCATGGTTAGCGGTTAGTTCCAGCATCTCCGCATTTCTGGCAGTCACAACTACACCCACATCGTCAGCGTAGCCGATCAATGAGACACCCTCAGGCATTGGGATTCGCAAAATGTCATCGTAAAAGATATTCCATAAGGTAGGACCCAACACCGATCCCTGCGGGACTCCACACGGAACCTCAAATTCTTCTGCCTCTCCAATTTCGATAATCCTTCCTTGGACGTAGCTGGCTAACATGTTGTATAGGTAGAGGGCTATATCTCTCCTCCTTAGCTCGGCGAGTACGCCAGACCAGGGAGCTGAATTGAACGCGTTCTGAACATCGATGGTTATCAGAGCACATAGTTTTCTGACACTGTAGGATCCTTGATAAATCCTGTCTACAATCCCCTTCACTCTAGACAATGCCATGATCGTTGATTTACCCTCCCTAAAACCATGTTGGTCTTCTGCTAATCCCCCGTGCAGCTCTATCTCACGCTTCAGCCGGGCCAGCAGCAGCTGTTTCAGGAGTTTCCCCAGGACGTTGAGGACACTTATGGGACGATAACTAGTTCTTTCCTGTATCGTCTTCTTTTCCTTTTCTCTCAACACCAACCTCGCTCTTTTCCATATGTTAGGGAGGTATCCCAGTCTCAGTAGATTATTCAGCGTTTCCAGGCAAGTGAGTCACGATGGTCTTGACAGTCTCAGCTTGCAGCCCATCAGGGCCCGGTGCAGTCCCATTTCTTAGCTTATTAGAGGCCTGTTCCAGCTCATTGAGCGTAAACCAAGGGATTGTATCGACTACAGTCTCTAGCACCTCACCCCGTGCGTGGGACACATTGGCGATCTCCAGCTGCTTTTCATCGCTCAAACTTAGTGCAGGTCTTACTTTCAGTTTCTTAGCTACCGTTTGGTACCCCGTACCCCATCTGTCATCGTCGATTTCCTTCAGAACTTTTTCCCAGGCTGATCTTTTAGCTTGTTCTATGGCTTTCTTAAGTTTAGATCTTTCTTGGACATAGATATTATGTAGGGGGATCTTTTCGGCTTGGTTACGGCCCTTATTGGCTCTAACCATTGCCCTTCTGCTCTTCAGGGTAGACTTCCTTATTGCGGCAATTTCGTCTGACCACCAGTAAACCGGCTTTCTGCCACGTCCTGATTTCCTCGGGAAGACTTTGTCACAGGCTTCTGCGATGCTGTTTATATAGTTGTTCCGCAGACAATACATAATTTTTTTATTATTTAATTGGAGTATTTACCTTATATATAAAAAAAATCTAGTATCAAATGTAGAGAAATACTGTCAATACTATGGGGAACAGCTTCGTCAACACATTTGAAAATTATCCGAACTTGTGACGTCTTCAGAATTGAAATAGTACCATCATTTTAGATATTATTTTGTTAGAGGTGTATAATTAATTCTTCGAAAGCAAGAAGAGTCAAAGTTTGCCCAATAAATAAAAGAGCAAACAGTAGAACTGCTGAACGATTACGGAGGTTATGTCTTTTTTAAGCCCTTTTTTCATTTTAAATAACAAATATGTATACGATTCGAAAATGTGGTATGCCTTTTTCGATACATTAAGATTATTATTTTATAAAATCGCTGCTTATTTACACAATGAGAGAAAAACAGGTTTATGGAGTATATGTTCTATTTGTTTACATTCACAAATTATAGATGCTAGCAATATCTCCAGTTACGCTTTGCGTAATACTAAGAATTATGCCTTGTAAGGCCGGCTAAGAACATTAGAACTGAGTCTATACCTAGGTCATTCATCTATCATCAAATATTACAATTATTTAGTTTATATATGTATTTATAAGTTACGGATGTTATGTTTTGTGTATCCAATAACATTTCGTACCGTTCAAATTTCACTTTTCCTGTATAATCCGTCGCAGATGTGCCAAACGGGGTAATGCACGGTGACTTCTTTGTAGGATCGCATGTCATTCAATTTACACGCAACACCGTCCAAGATAGTAATATTTTCTTTCGCCAAGTCGGTATTCACCATTTAGAAAATAGCATGGACGTAACAATCTAACGACCGTTCTTCCACTCTTCAGTAAGCATGTATATGTAATTCGGCACGCGTTAGGATTTCGTCCAAAGACTCTAAGAGCCACCCATCATCGCAAGAGGAAGTAAAAGCAATCCCGATAGAAACGCGGAAGACAAAGAGATAGTCATTATCAGTCAGACGAAGCGACCGCATGTACCAATTGAATTTAGCGGGGACGTGCGCTGAGAAACACCGTTTATTTGTTCTTCATTCTGGTGTAGTGGGTTCGCAACGAAGACCGTTGATTGTACAGAAAATCATCGTGACATAATTTAAAATAACATATTACCTACGTATTGCGTAAAGTGATTCCTATGTTCGAAAGCATTTCTTAAAAAGATGATGATATGATACACATACCTGCACAAACAGTGTGTATTTATGTAACTTAAAACAAAAAGAGAATATTATACAAGTTTTGCTTAAACATCTTTTTTTAATTGTTAATTAAATATATAAATAAATGAATAGTATATTGTTAATGAATGTTTTGATAAATCTTACAGTTAGTAGTTCGTTTTTACTGGAAACAAGCATTTTTTATTAATTTATAGATTTCAAGGTATAAGGTTGTCATTCTAAGTGCCGAATTTAAAATTTGTGCCAATTTTTTCGTTTGCGGTAGATATTTCCCAACGCTTTTAAGCGATGCTATCGTAGTGGAAGGTTTATCCAGAAGTCATAAACGTTAGCATTAGCGGAAGACGTCGGATGTGAGGTAATTAAAGTTTCATACCGCACGCGGAGGCAACTTCGTATACCCTCATAATTGGTGTTAAATTCATAGCCTTAAAGCTTCAGCGCTGTTCAACAGTTACATGAGAATCATTTTTGTCTTCCAAAGAAAAAAACCAAATGTTCTGATTCAATAGGTAAGAGAAGGGAGCCTCGTTCTTTAACTATCCCTCTCCAAAGTACAGGAAACATCCTCATTTCTTTTTATCGGAAGAGGAAAATACATCCAAAACCATCTCGTTGGGAAAATTATTAATATGAGTGAATTTTTGTAAAATGGTATCAAAAGCTTCAACATACTACGTGTATAAACAATTTTGAGATCGTTCAAAATGCTTCAGTTCAAGCTTACCAAGGAGGAATACATTCTTAGAAACCTTCATTTATGTATGTTTCGTTCACATGAAAAGTTAATAAAATACTTCCTCATAAGTTATTTCAGAAAATAAAGGTAGCTCTAGATAACAATAAGTATGTTAATACCAAATATGTAATAAATTCGATTTAGGACGACCTTCTTGCATTAAAAAAAACAGGACAAAGAGGCTGGATATTTGCAGTTGAAAACTTAAAAGTGCTAATTATTTTTTTATACGTTCAGGAAGTTTCTTTTCAATATATTTATTTTATATTTTCAGGTAAAGCAAAATGAGTCTTACAAGTCACAATTTAGACAATTTTTGTATGAAGCAGAAACATTTTAAAATATTAAATAAGACGAATTTCAATATTTAGTTGAGCGAAAAACTGTTAAGAAATGTTTACAGAGAGGCTGATTTTTCATTGTGCACTGATTATTTCCGTTAGTATCAAAGCATTTAAAAAATTAAAAAATAAATCTGTTATATACAATAGTTTGAGCTCTTTCTAATCATGTAAGACAAAATCCTATACTTTTAAAAATAAAAGCAACATAAATAACAAGTTGTTTTTTTTTAAATTGAACAACTGTATTTTTTACTTATTTAGATAGTTTGTTAAATTCTGAATACAGCGTCCCTTTTATTTATTCTCTTTATGCAATAAATAACTTAATAATAATAATAATAAAAACATAAATCACTTAAGTAGGTTTCGGAAATGTGGCCGATGAGTAAAAAATTATATCATAATAACAAAAACACAAATTACATATTATGTAGGGCTATGAATTTACTGCACAAAAAAATAAACTGTATTCGATTGCAAAAGTTGTTCAAATTGTCCACCATTTTTCTTGATGCACATCTATGCTCTATACACAATAAATTACAAATAGATTATGTCGTATTTCTTTTACAATGGATTGCTTCGGTCGCGGTGAGCGAGGGTTCTGTGCCTCAACTCTGTTACAATACAATATCGACATTTGCGCAACATTTTCGGGGTAATTTCTTGGGCAGCTAATTGTATTTTATCCCATAATTCTTCTATAAAGTCCTACACAAAGAAATTCAACATTGAGAAGTCGAGTGATCTCGGAGGCTACAAATGTGGGCTCTTATTCCCAATCCATCTATTTTCACTTTCTGAGTTTGGAACATTTCTTACACACACATTTGTGTGTGCATTATGCGGTGGTGCACCGTCATGCTGGAACTACATTTGTCTTCGAAGAGCCAAAGGTAGATCATCTAAATATTCTTAGAATAAATAAATTATAAAAATAAATTCCTCATAAGTCATCGCCTATTACGCCTATCCAAACCTTTGAAGAAAAACCTACCTGATATGGAGTTACTTGTATTTCACGAGGATCGACATCATCCCATAAATGATAATTATATTTATTAAAAACTCCCTTCCGATGGAAATTTGAATCATATGTCCATGAAACGAACGACAAATATTGTTATTAAATGCGGGTACATTTAATAACCTATTCCAAAAATCTATATGTTTTTGAAGATCCAGTGGGTGTAAATTTTTTACCAAAAGTAATTCAAATGATTTCATTTTATGTTATGGGAGGGGCTCATTGAACGCTCAGCCCAGACTCTCATTTTCCCCGAGCACCATACGTACTGTCCTACAAGTGCTTAATAGCACCGCCTTTTGAAATTGTCTGTAGAGTTTCCGTGGCAAGCGCAAGATGTCAAGTCCTTGGTACAGTTTGTGCGGCATTTCTCCAGTGACTCCGATTGTAATGGGTACTATCTCCACTCTCTCCTGGTGCCACATGGCTTTGATCTCATTTGCAAGAGGTAAGTATTTCGTAATTTTTTCCGTATGTTTCTTTTCTAGGTTCTGGGCCAGGGGGACTGCCACATTTATTACGTAGGTGATGTTCTCCTTCTTGTCCACTACGATGATATCTGGGACATTCGCTTGGACAGAGATATCAGTTGGTACCTCCCTGTCCCATAGGATCTTACACCTGGGTGTGTCTATTGCTTTTTGGGGTGAGTACTTGTAATAGAACTTTTCGTCGGTTTCGTGTTCGTATAGTTCCCAGATCTTCAGGTGCAGTATCTTGGCGACGTTGTTATGCCTGTCCTTTGGAGCTAGTGTCGTGCATCCGCCCACCACATGGTCTATTGTCTCCTCTTTCTGGCCACACATCCTATATCTGTCATCCTGGGTGTTAAGGTCTTTCATGATATGTTTTCTATATGATTTAGTGGCGATTACTTGATCTTGAATTGCGAAGACAAATCCCTCCGTTTCACCGTACAGATCTCCTCTGGTGAGCCAAGTGAACGTGGCTTGGGAATCTACTCCAGGGTCCTCGAGGACAGTAGGGTAATGACCATTTAGCGGCTTCCGCTTCCACTGCCCCATCAGGGACTCGGTGTCGGTGATGTCTCCTGAGTGCACGTAGGTGTCCTTCTCTGTGAGCCTGAGAGGTGTAAGGTTATCATTCCTCTCAGCTACGGCTGCATGCAGCACACTTGTTTCGCTCTTGCGCAGAAAATTATTATTATTATTAAAAATATTTAAGTACTTGCTCGTCATTTGTAAAAGTCGTTTTTAAGTACTTAATTTAATAAAACTAACAAATAATTTACCATCACTAAACTATTATTCCAAGTGACGTACAAAGTTACATTTAATTATTATAATAATTATTTCTTTTTACTCATCAGTCACATTTCCGAAGCTAAGCTTAAGTAATTTTCGTTTGTGATATAATTAAGTTATTTATTGCCTAAAGAGAGGAAATAAAAAAGGTGTTGTATTCCAAATTTAATGAACTATCTAAATAATTAAAAAAGAAAACTGTCATTTGCGCAGCTTTTGTTTTTTAAGGTATACGATTCTGTCTTACCTCATTGGAAAGAACACACCGCCCGATCATAAGTTATTATTACGCCTACGTTCGGAGACTTAAGTTGTTCGTCTTGCAGCATTTACGAAGGATGTTTTATCCATTCGGGGAATCGACTTGATTTTCTGGTGATGACGAATCTAATACATGAATAATAAATTCTTCAACGTGATGTTGCAAATTATCTATTATCCACATATCCTTCTCAACGTTTTTCACAAGTTTCATGTTGTTTTGTCAATTTAGTAAAGTATAAATTATCAACTAAAATATAAGCTGTACTAATTAGTTCCTCTATTCCTTTTTATTTTCACGTGTAGTGTTTAACTTGCCCTCATACTATTTCATGAGATTTAAATCATTTAACATGATTTAAATAAAAAAGAAAATAAAACTATGTGAGGATAATTTACAATTAATAGATACATGCCAATTGACGACATAAATAAGTGCTACATATCAACAGATAGTAAATATACCGTTATTGGCGGGCATCTAAGGATAGTTAGAGTTACACAGTTGGTATTAAATCTCATACTGCTTGCGGAAATGGAAGCGATCTTAGAATTGATCTAATTGTAAGTAAATCACAATTTTGTCATATTTCGCACATTATGCGATCTTAGAATTGGTACGACTCTTGACTCTGATAAATTTGGGAATTTATTCTTGTTGAACTGCTGTTTTCCTAATAATTAAATCATTCATTACATCAATTCACAGTCATTTACTGTAAAGTGATGCAATAAACGATGCTACAAATATTGAAAATTTTAGACTGATAGCCTTGACGTCGGTAGTCTCTTTTTCTGAACAAATATGACATTATTACAAAAAGTTAACACGGCTTCAGAGAAGCTAGATCTACCCCACCTGCATTAATAGAATTTTACACTAACGTAAAATCCTTAATCAACGCAGAAAAGCAATTGGGGCAAGTGGTTTTACGATCTACAAAAGGGATTTAGTTGACCGTAAGAATATCAAAGTAATTGTTTCTCTTCACATGTCACTGTAAACTCAGAAAGCGCCTACACAGAATCGGACTCTCTGAAGAGACTGAATGCAGGTATATTTGGAGGGCGAAGAGACAGTTGAGCATATCTTCTGCCACTGCCCCGTTGCAACGAGAATCAGGTATTACATCTTTGGGAAGGTTGACCTTTCCCTAGAAGACTTCAAAAAGACCTCATTCAAAAAGATTCTGAGCTACCTTAAGGGCCTGGACTTGATGAACATAACATCCGCTCTACAATAGACCCTAGCGGCCGCGGTGGACGGAACTGGCGTCTTTTCTCAATACAATACAGTACAATAGAGACAGCCTTCTAGAACAAGGGAATTACAATAAATCTAAATGGTCGCAATGAAATAGGTATAGCCATTCCAACCTTATTTTAATGCAATGTACACCTGTTTAAGCTTGTATGAGCTCCTTTCGTCAACATGTTTATTTTTCTGTATATTTCATGCACGGCAATAATAAAAACAGTGAACTAAGTGCTTTTTCCTGTCTGATCCCTCTAAATGTTGTAAATATTTCAGTTGTTTTTCCCCATATTTCTACCCTATTCTCTGTTTTCCTGTATAAACTTTGACTTATTTCAATGAGTTTGACATTTAAAACTCTTCTTGCTTCTGGTATTTTCCCAATTTTCTCTGCGTTTATACTATGAAACGCTTTTTCGAGATCTATTGCTGCCACCAAAATGTAAAACTGTTACAATGATTGTAGCTGCCTTTTATGTGCAACCTGGTTAATTCAAGGATGCAAATTGAAAAAATTAGCAAACTCTAAGTGACGACAACTATTCATTTAAATATTTGAAATAAAACCTTTCCAATATGACATTAATTTTCACTATCATTGATAAAAAGACGAAATACTGAAGAGAAGATAAACCTTGGATTATTAAAAATTTCAGTATATTTCAGTACAGCTATCCAAAATCGGGGCCAATAATAATACATTAAATGAACCATTAATTCATCTATGCTTGAAGAGACTTCCGGGAAGAAAAGATGTAATACTCATTATACAAGCTTTCTCAAGTATATTATTAAATTGGTATTGTGATACTTAATGATATATGCTGAAGATAGAAAATTCCCATGAATAAACACTCCCCGAAAAGCTGAGAATTGATTCCTTCTTACATGCAAGTCGCATTAATTCAACTGACGCGGCTTTTCAGCAACGGTTTTCCTAGCAATCGCAGTAGAAGGTGGGTGCTGTTGCGCTACTTTAGCCGGTGGCACGCCGATATCTCCGAACACGTCTGCATCCCGGAAATCTAAACAGTTAGATCCCATGCGGTACGGCAGCTCGGCGCGTTTATGACCACATTAAAATTTCTGATTCGTTGGACATCACTGCCTAAAATGACACCCAAAATGAATGAAGAAACGTAACCACGTACGTACCTCAGTCAGTATTGCGTGTACGTACGGACGAACAGTTTTCTTTTCCAACACAAACAACAGCCCGGTGTCAAGAAGGTCATTGTCCATCGATGCACTCGCTCACATCTTTAAAGACAGCTACTTATATCTTTATTTCTCCCGTCTGTGAAGTGCTGCGAAGAAGCATCGTATTGAATATTTTATGACCGCCGTCATGATGTACATATGTGTGGAGACAAATTACCTGCCCGCGCGCACGGTGTGGTACTTGAAATCTCTTTCATTTCGTATGCAGCGGCCATTATCGAGTGCGCTCTTTTATTTTGTGACCGCTCGTTCGCTGAATATTCAATCCATTGGTTATTTTCTCAATTTTTGTGATGTCGTAAGTCAGCTTCCAACAACGAGGCCCGTACTGAAACCTTTGCCATGTCGTGGCGTACATACTAACCAGATAAGTTTCAAGTTTTACCTGTCTCATGCTCTCTATCAATTCGTTTTAAGCACCCAGATCCTTGCAGCATATTAATGAATTGCGTGAGATTTTCAAAATTTACATTTCCTGTATGAATCGATTATAAAAATATTTACTTGTGATAAGAGGAAACTGTTATATATTATTAATAATATTTATTTTCGAAATGAATTAAAACTTTAAATTTTCTTAGTGATAGTGGTAGAAAAGGAAAACAATGATCAACTACCATTTTTAGATGTTTTGGTTATTAGGAATAATAATAACATAGAAATAGATATTTTCCGAAAAGACACCAATGTCAACAAGTTTATAACAGCGGACTGAAATCATAGTTTTCAGCAAAAAATGGCCTCTTTTAATTTTCTCATCCATCGGTTGTTAAGTTTTCCGCTTACAAAAGATAGATATGAAAAAGAATTGTGTTTAATTAAAAAGATCGCGAAGTACAATGGTTTCAATTCGGAAATAGTAACTAAGATAATTAGGAAACATAAACTTAAGAATCATATTCAGGATTCCACATGTTTGCTACCTCAACAAACATATCATTCAACCACACGTAAGTTAAACAGCATTTTTAAAGAACAGGATCTTCAATTTGCATTTAAGTCGAGCAGTTCATAAAAAATCTCTTTTGGGTAACACTAAAGATAAAATTGAGGTAGATCAAAAATCTGGGATTTATGAAATAAGTTGTAGAGATTGTGATCGAAAATATGTTGGGCAAACTAGGCGCTTAATTTCAACTCGTTATAAAGAACATATTGCACATTTCAAATACAACAGACCAGATAAATCTAGCGTTGCTCGACATATTTTAGACACAGGTCGCGGTATGCCTACAGATAGCCTTAGGCTAGTTAAAACTGTAAATAATTTTAGAGAATTAGATAGTTACGAAAGTATTTATATACTTAAAAACAAATGTAAATTAATGAATTCCGACAAAGGACCAATACCCGAGTCCAGCTTATACGAATTATTGTTAACTTAATTGCTAGTTCGTCACGTTCCATTAGATTTAGATAGTATATAAGCCTTGTTGTTTGTAAAGGATGTCAGTGTTATTCCACTAGTGATTTGGTGAAGAGCATATCTTCCAAGGTTTACCTTAGCCGAAAACACTACGTTTAACACTGCTCTTCACTTGTTTTTCTACTGAAGATGGCAACTTAGTTGCCGAAATACGTATTTAGATTTGTATCTATAATTTTTGTGGCAAGCGATTTTTTTTTCACTTTTTCTTTTGGATTTTTGTTATAGTGATAAAAGATTTACTTACAACGCAAATTATTTCATTTTGTCTAATGCATTTTTTTCTGTGTGTACTTATATGCCGCCTATACAAATAGAAAAATAATTTAGTTTTGTAAGATTGTACTTACTTACTGTAAATTTTCTTATAAAGCTTTAGAAAAATGTATTTTCTGAAAGCTCTATAAAAAATTGTTAAATAATTAATTTATTTGACTTTCTTCTACATCTAAATGTCTCTACTTTTTTACTTATCTAAAGGTCGCATGGCAATATTACGTCACTAATTACGTGCTATGAAATCAGATATGCATATTTACATTAATTTTAACTTGATGCGTATTCTAAAATGGAATACAACACAGTTGATTAGTTATTTCCGTAGTGCGCAAACAGCTACGTGTCGGTAAAGTTAAAGCATATTGAACATATTTACCGTTAAATGTGATATATCTTATCTCTGATAAAAGTCGAGATGGTTTATCTACAATTAAGAGATTTTATACAAAATTTTTTAACAAGAACTGTACACTGAGGAAAATGAAATAGATATTACGACGTATTAAAAATATAATAAAATGTATCGCACCCATTACAGCAATGCATTATCCAATCCAGTATGCAGCCATACATATATTATCTTATTATTCATTAGAAGAGTTATATGGATTACTATAATTATATCACTAATCATAAAATTTGCTGCCAGTATTTTTATTATATACTTTCCTCAACGTATTTACACCTTAAATAAACCATAAAATCAAAATACAAGCACTTTTTTAGTTTTAAATGCGGCCAATGAGTTCTCAGTGTTAAGTGAATGCTTAAAAAATATTAAATTGTAGTGGTAAGCCCAATAAAAACAAACAGTGAAGTCATATATGATTTATAGTTGTTTCGACTTATCATTTAGGCGTTTCAACAATGCTGGATTCACAAGGAAAACCAATTGCTACAACAATTATTTTAACATTTGCCGACTGTTCACTTAATGCTCTAAAGTTATTAACTTAATACTTCAATAATTATTTTAATCTAATCAATGATCTCATTTGTTTTGATTTTCAATATATGCTTGGACTAAAATTTTACACCTTCGACTCCTATATCTACTTCTAGCAATTATAGAGGTTGACATGAACGTAGGTTGTACCTACTCGGTGTAGATTAGATTAGGATTGGGGTGGCTTTATAACCTACTTCACCGCGATTTTTTCAGATCTATTGTGATCCTCTTTGTCTTAGAAGGTGCCCTCTAATTTTGCCTTCTTAATTAGGCCTATCATCTTTGAAAGCTGCTCCTTTATGTAGCCATACGCTGTGGGGTTTTCTACTCTCAGTACTAGAAACCTTGTCCTCGCCAGGCCCTCATGATGGGTACAGCATATGAATTGGGATTTCGTTCTCATCTTGACAGAACCTGCAAATAGCGTCTTCTGCTAATCCTATGTTATACATATGCCTATTTAGTCTACAATGACCAGTCAACAGACCTACTATCACTTTGACAGCCTTCCTGTCTGTTCTCTTAAAAATGATTTTAACTGCTAGTGTCCTGGTTACTTTTGGCACCACTCCTTGGGCTTGTTCTGTGTCCATTCGTTGGACTTTTTAATTTGCCTTTTGGTAATGCCGAAGGAAGGGCCTTGACGAGCCTCGTTTAGCCAGATCGTCGGCCGCCTCATTTCCCTTCACGCGCATGAGGCTGGGAACCCAGGCCAATGTTAGTTTCCTTTGGGTGCCCACCTCATTTAGGGCGCTTACGCAGTCCCAAACCAGCTTAGAGTAAACACTTGCCGAGCCGATAGCTTTAAATGTTGCCTGGTTGTCAGAGAAGTCAGCGACGCTTTTACTTGACTCCGACCATCTTTCTACTTCTCTGATACAATAATGAATTACGGCCACCTCAGCCTGGAACACCGTCGTATCCTTGCTGAAGGGCCTTGCTGGGCTTCTTTCCATACATTTCGGCTCCTACGCCATAATCAGTTTTAGAGCATACCAGTTTGCATCTGCTCTAACTGGAGGGTGCTCGGTGCATTTGAAACTGAAAATATGTGATGAAAATATCCAGAGACGGAAATATCGAGTTGCAAATTTCGAATTTATGTATACCCCATGATGTATGCATGTAACTATAGTATCAATAGTAATTTAGCAGTGCCATCTGTGATGGGTGCCTATTGATCCTAAATTGAAAAAGATATTTCTAGGTGGCTTTTTTTATATGTGGCTGATGGTCCAGTGACTTGCGCGCTTGGCTATCAGTGACGGGGTCCGGGGTTCGAATCCCAGGGCCTGCTCTCAGAGTGAGGTTTTCGTGGTTTTCCTCACTCCTTGGCAAATGCTGAGAGACAAACACCTTAAGTCGCTCCACGGGCGCAGGCGTAATAATAACTCATGGCCGGCCGATGCCCCCTGTAATTGGCGAAAGCTGTTGGGGGATGTAAAGGCATGAATTATTATTATTATTATTATTAAATAATTACATGTTGCTCAAAGCTCGGGAAAACTAATTAGTATAACTTCAAAAATGATTAAATTAAGATATTAAAAGCATTGGCTCAAAACATTAAGAAAGTCATTTTACATATACATTTTGTGATTATATTTTTTCTAATTAGGAGCACTTTACATAATCTTATATTAAAGTTAGTTAGCAACAAATAATAACTTATTAGAATAAATAAAACGCTGTTTAACTGTGAACGTTACAATGAAGTGTAAGGGTTTGATTTTTTAAATATTTATCAGTAGTGATGGGTTGATATGAAGCAATAATCTATTTTGTGACTGCTGACTACCGTTAGCAAGTTGCAGCAGCTAGTCAATACCACAGGATGCTACTACTTTCTGCAGTTCTTTTCTAATGAATCAGTAGTTACTGAATCACACAGTAGTAGACTGTGCAAATACAGGTATAATTGTTCTAAAGTGTATTTGATTATATAAATTTAAGAAACATTTTATTCTAAGGACCAGGTGGTGTTTCCGTTGCGCCCTTAAAAGCAACATTTATATATTTATTACACAATAAGTTTCATACAGGAATTTGCGCGGACTGTATTAAAAACCGAATTATTACAACAGCTATTGTTTTATGTGAGTTCTAATAAAAGACATATCTGAATAATAAAGATCGATTATTCACACACTTTACAAAATCCCGTTTACATATATTTTCATATCCTTTTCTTATTTCTTTGTTACTACTAACTGTAGTAAATATCCTGCCTACCCTGATACTAGTGGTAATGAATGCTCATTTAACAGTTCAAGAAATACCAGATGCATGGAAGGTATCCAAGGTAACCTTAGTTCTGATAACTGGTAAGAATCCGGAGGTGTCGAGCTTCTACAGACATTTGTGCATGCTAAATACTATGGGTAAGTTATTAGAAATGCTCATAAAGAACAGACTAAAGAAAGAGTTTGAAGAGAGAGGCTGCCTGCTTGGGCACCAGTATGGCTTCTGAATAAGCAGGCTAACCGAACCACTCATGCTTTAGAAGAAACAATAAAAATGCATGGCATTGCATTGCCGTGCATAAAGCATTTTCCTTCGACATATAGAAAACTATATATGTAAATGTATGCCATACAATATACAGTAGAATTATTTTCTGCTGGTGGATGCGTGATAGCAGGAGGGCGTGCTCAATGGAGTAAGACACGCTCGAAGAAATATCTTCACGAAATTCAGTTTTTATTGCAATATGTACATGCAGTACTGTTCGTTTAGGGAACTCCGTCTGCCTCTTCGAGGTAGTGACGCAAGATGTGCGTGGGGACGGGCTTTCCGCCAACAGAAAATAATGCTATTGTACGTATTTATTGGAATTGGACCGTGAATGAGAACCGCTAGCAGTAAAGTATAAGCTCTAATATCGAATGCAACGCTGTTAAAAGCTATAGATCATTCACATGCAGTTGACAGTACAGAGCTCATGGGATGCACATATAAGAATATATTACTCGTTAGAAATAGGTTAGGTACCAATTATCATGTAGATCGCTATGTAAGAAAAGCTGTTACAAAAAATGACTTAAACTGCTACCCTAAAGCAGTAACTGAATGAGAAGTCTTACACATTACTACTTATCAGCATGTAGAAAACTACCCATGTTGTATGGGTTTAGTCAGTTTTATCTCCGAATTGGCACATGTCATAAAGAATTCCATACTCTAGCATCAACAACAATATTCCATTTTAGGCAAAACATTAACGTTTAGTTCACTGTTTTCTATCCAACGGATAACAATAGAAAATTGAGGGCGATTTAAATACGATCAGATTACGAGATGATCTAATGACAATGCCAAATATATCCATTCGAACTGTTTACATATCGCCATCAAAACAAATTAGATAATACAAACACGATATCTCAGTAGGTGTTCTACAATTTACAAGCGCAATTAGCATCATTTCGCGCCCTATACGGAGCCTAAACTCCATAGCGTACAGATATCGTTCGCAATATTTGCCTTTGTTTCGGGCAAATTTGCACCTCTATATTCGTGGCATGTTCGCATCAGTATATCATATAGATTAAATTGTATTTGTCGCAGTTCTCGCATCTTACATCATCTTTTTTCGTGTTTGTATATAAGAATGAACCATTAAGCAAGTGTAGATACATCACCCATTAATAAAGCTACATGACGATACGAGTGTATTTGAATTGTACTAGAACAAAACATAAACCAGGATCGTATTAAGGATTCAGAATGATCATTGTGCTACCAATAATATACATACATATATACAGTGTGGCAACCGTTCATAGCACGATGCATGTATTAGTAACTACTGGTCGACTATAAATGGGCGTGCCACCTTGAATTGCCACGCCTACTTAGCGGCACGCGGATGGCATTTACAAACGATAGCGGACGTATTATAAGTTACACGTATAAATGTGTTGGGGCATATAGGCAAATCAAAGTCTTTTAGAGTTCTATGTTATAGCATAAGTGATTAATAACATTACATGTGATAGAAAATACTATTCCTGAAAAATAAAAAGCACTGTTAGAGGTAGTGTGTTTCCGATATAAGTAAATATTTTTAGTTGTTTGAAGCATCAGATAATCACTGATAACATGTCAGTGAAGTAATTCATCACAGCCTCATAAACAACATAGAAAAAATCAAAAATAAATAATCAGAACTCCTAAACTTTAAAATAAAAACCAAAATAATATTGTTCAACGAGTATAAAATCTAAAAACGCAACTATAATAAAATAATGGAAATTAAATATTTAATTCTTAAAACAGAATTGTATTCAACATTGCAATAAACCTGCAATTAGCTAAAAGAGAATATTATTCTTAAACAATAATAAAATTTGAAGTAAATTAATTTATTAAGTGTTCAAATAAACCTCCCTCTTGATAAGAACAGTAACCCAACCGATCATAAAAATTCCGACGAACATTTGTTAACATATCTGCTGTGACAGTATTACTGATTTCAATAATTCTCGCGCGCAGTTCCTCTAGGTTTGATGGCCGTTGATCACCGTATCCGTATATTGTATTATGTAAAAAGGGATATAAAAAGAAATCGATTGGAGCTAGATCAGGGGACCGCGCTGGCCATTTAATAGGGCCCGAGTTACCGATCCATCTGTTTTCAAAAACCGCGTTTATAAAGTTTGTTACAATGCGTGTATTGTGTGCTGGGCAACAATAATGTACGCAGATGATACATTAAACATCTTTTTTTAAGACGATAATGACACTGTTTTAAATGAAAGGGAAACTAATGGACTGGAGAAGGCGGACTTTGGTGTGAAGCTAATAATTTGAGATTTAACATGAGAAAAACACAAAAAAATAACATTTGAAGTAAGATCTTATGATAAAGATACTGCAAAACTGATTACGCCATTAAATCAACACACAGTTTGAGTGTTAGACTTTTTTGTTTTTGTAGTTGTATCTATCTATCTATTTATTTTTAGTTTTTTGCGGTTTACCATTGTATTTTCATTAAAATTTAGCTATATATCACTGAGTTTCCTATTCATGGATCTATTAAACTACAGCATATGATAACCGTCTAATAATATCGCCATAACCAGGGATGTGAGTTGAGCCTAGTACATAGATCACTCGCCGTTCGAATTTTTTTTTTTTTATTATATTCTTTATAACCCAACGAAAACCAGTTACAGGGTAAATATATCCAAAAATGTAACAACACGTACATATTAACTTATAATTAATTATACACTCCGCCAAAAAAGTATCGCATAATTTAATTTTGAATCATAAAAGTATCGCATAATCTTTGTTTGTAGCATAAAGTTGTAAATATACTTTAATGCGCTCTAAGATATAATTTCTATGATTGTTTAAATAAAATACAGGCCAAATAAAAACAAGAACTCATACTTGAGATTTTTATTAAAACAAGAAATTATAATTTTGGAAAGAAAAATGTCATAACAGTAGCTTTTAATACTGAGTATTGCCACCTCTGGCTCTTATGACCGCTCGCATACGGTTTGGCAGAGATTCGATTAACCTCCGTATATAAGCCTGATCCAAATTCTCCCACTCGTCACGGAGAGCATTTGCTAGTCCATGCAGGTCCGCTGGGGCAACATTTTGGGTTCGTATCCGTCTGTGAAGGAGGTCCCACACGTGCTCGATAGGGTTCATGTCCGGACTTACCGCAGGCCAATCTAAAACTGGAATACCAACATCGTTAAGGTATTCCTGGACGATTATTGCAACATGCGGTCGTGCATTATCGTGCATTAACATGAATTCGTTTCCTATAATTGGCGCATGTGGTACTACATGTTCTTCTAAAATGTCCGTTATATACCTGTGGGCAGTCAGTGTACCTCTGTCTACTGGTACTAACTCTGTACGACCTGTTAAACAGATGCCTCCCCAAACCATAATAGAGCCACCAGCGAAATTTGGTCTAGGTCTGATATTACACTGCGAATAGCGCTCACCGTCTCGTCTGTACACTGAGATACGCCTATCTGAGGTGTAAAGACCAAATCTTGACTCATCTGTGAAGAGTATATTGGCCCAGTCATTAATGTTCCAATTTACATGTTCTCTGGCAAACCTTAAGCGAGCCACTCGGTGGTTCCTAGTGAGACGAGGGGCTGTTACAGCTACTCTAGCTCTTAATCCACTCTGTCGTAACCTATTCCGAATAGTTTGAGTACTCACACGAGTATTTCTGACTCTAGCCAAGTCGTTCTGCAATTGTCTCGCAGTTACATGTCTTCGACCTAATGCTTGTAGTAGTAAATAGCGGTCATCTTGGCGAGTAGAACATCTTGGACGACCTGGTACAGGTCTTCTACTGTAAATGCCTGTTTCCCTATATCTGGCTACGGCTCTAGAAACACTTGACTGATTGATGTTCATCAAATTAGCAACGCTTGAGATCGTCCATCTTCGATTAAAGCAACTATAGCAGCCACTTGTTCTGAAGTTAAATTGCTCATTTTAGTTTTAAAAGCGTTGGTACAGAACTCTGACTTCGCACTTTAAAATTTGTCCGTATAGGAAGACTTTCAATAAACAACTGAACAAACCTTACACATATGCATTTTTCTAAATGTGTTCTTTTAGAAAAAAAAAAGTAAAAACGCTAAGTTCCATTATTTTGTTAGTGTTTTTATAGTTCACATACACGAGGCAAACTTTTTGTGAACGTATAAAAATATCTTGATTCATAAATACCCTTTTTTAGTTTATGCGATACTTTTTTGGCGGAGTGTATTAAAACTGTCTTACAAATAGTGTAATTATCTAATAAACCATTATCATGAATTTAATAGTACAACACAAAATTACCTGAGGACAAAAAGAACTAGAAATAGAGTCTAACTAAGTTAATGAAAAATGTCTGTTAAATAGGAATTTGCTATTCTGAGCATGCGGTTAATAGGCGCATTCCTGAAAATATTGGTAGTAGCCCTTGGCAGAGCAAAGGTCACAGAAAAGCGAAAAGATTGTCGGGGAACATGGAAATTAATCAGAGATAGCAAGTGAGATGAATCTAACGATCCATGAACTAGTTTCTGAATAAATCGGGCACTATGTATTTCACGTCGTTCAGTTAAAGATTGCATATCATGTCTCTCCAACAGATAAGTATAAGCAATTCCTCTTGGAGGGTAGATGCCGTCAAGTCGGAATGAAAGAAATTTAAGGAACTTACGCTGTATACGTTCAACAGAAAGCTCATGACAGAGATAATAGGGCGACCAAATAAGTGAAGCATATTCTAAGGAGCCAACAACAAATGCAAAATAAAGAGTTTTTAATGTGGCACAATAAGTGAAGTACTTGGACGAGCGAATGACGAATCCCAATGTTTTTAAAGCTGGTGAACAAAGGTTCTCAATGTGTGGCAAGAAGGTAAGACAAGCATCAAAGACAACACCAAGATCCTTGAAATTGGAAAGCTTTTGAACCGCTATGTTGTTAATCAAATATGATGAATCGATCATACTACGCCTTCGCTTATTTGCTTGGAGTGTCCCTTCATACAGTCTCTAGTGCCCCCACCAATTTGTCGATGCAACTGGACCGGTGGGAACGCGAAAGACTGTATGAAGGAGCACCCCGAGCAATAAAATTTTGAACGCCAAGTGTTGGATGTGGGCTCAATTTACATCCCTGGCTATAACTAATTCTCATACTTTCGCCTTTTATTATTAATTTTAGAAGAAAATGTAGGCACAGAAAATAAAAGATTATGCTTCCTTAGATACATAATGTTATATGTCAGTCGCTATATCCTCTGATAGCTTGTCAATACTTAAAGCGGTTGATCCTGCAAGTGTTGACATAGATACACATTAGCTTGTGTGCCTAGTTGTACGGGAATGAAGGGGAAACAAAGCTCATCCAAGCAAAAGCCACCAAACCACAGGCCATGTTTTGCGCCAATGCGAAGGCTTGGCAACGAACTTGCCACCCGAACTCCTAATCTAATCTATTGCACCTTATTTTCTGATACACCCGCAGTAACTTGTTTACAATGCCAACTTGTATCCCTCTGTTCGAAACAATTTTTTAAAGGTTGCAGCAACAGGCACTTTTCACCACTGCAGTCAGTTATTCGATTGCAAATCTTGTTTCAAGAAAGCGAAGATGCTGAGTAACAGTTAAACTGCTGTTGGTACACAGCAACACCGGAGAAAGTAAACGTATTAGAAATACTAGCTATGAAAGTCCACACCGTTTAAATTTCATTTGGTGTAATTTTTAGAGAGAATATTTAAATTCGCATAGCACATGTTAAAAGACTAACTCCTTACTAATGCGTATCAAAGATTATCCTGGCCTTTAATGGTGATAGTATGCGGAAACATAGATTCATAATACATAAATAATTTCTAAAGTTGAACTTTTCTCTTTTGTAGTAGGTACACATATTATTTAGGTTTACTTATGGGTAAACATCTGTCATGGTCATCTGCATTTATCTTAATCCTCGACATATATACATTACATCCATTTACGTATGTTGTACATGCAGACATGATTTTAGTATGCACAATACGTCAGTTATATTAAATTGAACAATCGAGAATGAATCAGTCACTATTAAACGAGTATTGAAAAGAAAATATACCGCCAAGTTTATCTCTCTTTACATTCTAAAGCATTTTTCATAGCATAGATGATTCAAAAGGTAATCTATTACTAGAGTGACCTAGTAAATACATAAATAGTAGTTAGGAAGATATAATCTTCGTTTCATTAACAAGAAATTATTTTCTGTGTTTTTCCTTTGTCACAACACGAACAAATTATCTGATCTTTTCCATTTATGATGATACCTCATACTGTAGACCACTTTCGTAGGCTTTTTCTTAAAAACAAAGTGCATGGAGCAACAATGATTATTCTCAATAAAAATAATTTTAAATCTAAAGCGGAAACAATAATAAAAGTTCGTAAAATATAGACAGGTTTTCTGATCATTTCGGGCTGATATTTTCTATTCCGTTGGAACTCGATGCCTTAATTATTTAAATTATTTGTTTTTATTAAAATAGATCCTCATCATCAAATAACGCCACAAAAGAGCTGAAAGAGATGATATTCCTTGCCTACAAACATCGTTCCAGTAGGATTAAGCTCCTACACATTTTTGAATGAAACATTTTTAAAAAAGACGCTGCATTCGTACAGGTTTGATAACTAAATGATCTCAAGCATTTCAAAATGCATCATAGAAATATTGTAATCATGTTGTGTCGAGTGGCACTGACGAGCTGTGATACAGCGAAACATGCATGCCTGTCAATAACGCCATTTGTATAAAATTTCTGATTTCTTCAATGAAACTGAAATGTCACCTGATCGCATTCTATTGGATACTCAGCACCCTATGCAAATATTATTTTAAAACATGCATCCACAGCTTTTAATGGTGTGTGTATCTACTTTATATTTGATATAAAGTGCATACGTATGAGTCCGTTACGTTAAGAAGTTCTCCAACTATTATTGGTATCTCTTGTACTGGAAACTGAAATCTGGCGTTATTCTCTGCCCGCCACTGTAGCTCTACATCCAAGTCAGTAATATTCTGGAAATAAATACAAATTAAGTTTTGTAGATTGCGATTGTGTATTGCGATTTCTACTATATGTAACAGAAAGTTAGAAAATTGCACTGTCTGGAAATTATTACACATCTGGAAAAGGTGTAAAAGCCACCGATATATGGGCAATAGAAAGAACTTGTACAGTTATGATAACAATAAAAGTGCATTAATAATATTATAATTATCTGTTATTATGACATAATATATTCCAGACAACCCAAGAATAACCTATTACATTTAGCCTCTATAGGTAATTGTATGTATATAAACACATAGCAGCACCAGTAATGGGTAATTACACAAGTAAAGAGAAACAATTTAATGCTAAATACATACATACACGCCTATACTTTTGTATTCAAGATATATTTCAATGTCTTACCTTCAAAAATGCTTACCAACGGTTCTAACCCCCAACTCAGTAAATAACTTTTCGCATCCATCGTCATTAATTATCTAATGGACGGAGTACCATAGGACACGACATAAGAACACACAAATCACACGACCACCGCCATGTACGCCTTATTAACGACTAATATAAAATGGCGTATTAGCGGGATGATTGCTGGCACTGCGCAGATCAAAACACATTTTTGTTTGCTTTTATTCAGTATTCACCTTTGTTTCTGCAATTCCGCACATAATTTATATTTGTATCAATAATCAATATAGTAAAAACGCGTTGGGATATCTAACTTAATAAGATTCAAATGAAACAGATATTAATAAACAAGTTAATCCTACTCCTATAGGTATATTAGATACCTACAATAATCAATATAATGTATATCTGAAAGTGTTACATTATTTTGAATTTTCAAACCTAATTGTACTAAATTCGACTATATTATATTCGACTTTTTAATACAAGAAATTTTGGCATACTATTGTGAACAAAGTGTGTATACATTGTAGTAGATTCTTTCATAATTTATAGTATTTCATACTACAGTACTTTAAAACAAAAATATATTATAAATTCATATCGTTGTACTGTTAAAATATACTACACAATGTTAGACACAATAATGTAGTAAGCTGTACGAGAACCTAATCCGTTCGCGTACAGCTGGTTTTACAATTTTTTCAACTACAATATTATTGTAATAATTCCCTATGTACTTTTTTGAGTGTATCTAAATATTTATTCAACTTAAACTTATTTTTTATATGTTTACATACTTACCATACTTCCATGCACAACTCTTTTAGAAATGTGACACTTAAAATAAAAATTTCTTCCGTCAAGATTTTTCTTACCACACCTTGTGCAGAACTTTTCCTCCTTCTTCGCTTCATTGGGTGTCCGCTATCCTGGTCCAATCCTCAATTGCTTCTTAAAATTTATTTTATTTAATGATTATTTATTTGCCAACTCTATTGCTTTTTTGTAATCTAGGTTCTTCTCCGAAAACATGCGCCTTCGTTTCTTAAACCGAAAATCAACTGATCTCGTAAATTTTCTTCTTTACCAGATGTGCATGATATTGCTAACTTCTTTAAAGTAGCCACATATACGGAGATTGACTCGCTTTCCGATTGCCTACGATGACGAAAGTTATACCTCTCCGCTATTCAATTCAATCAAATCCGAAAATATCTTGTCTTCAGCCTTAGTCGTGGCTCACACAAGTTGACCATCAATTTGTTCCCAATAGCGGTGGTTAAAATCGCAATTTTTAATTCATCTTTAATTTCATTTGCTTTGAAGTATTGGTCCGTCCGTGGCAAGTATACATCTCTTTCATTTAATTTGAATTCATCTATTCTTCCAAATAAAATTTTGTTGTTGTAATAACATAATTTATATAAATTACTTAGTTTTTTTTTTTTAACCAATTTCTCGTTGTTTTTTTTTTCAGAAAACACCTTGTATCTTCTCATCGGTAAAAACATGATTCACAGTGTAGGGCACCATCATAAAAAGAGAATTTGTTTCTCAGGGAAAACAAATGCTGTTGCCATTTAAAATAAAGTAAATTATGACATCTTAGCTAGAAAACAGGAACTGAAGAAAAATATTTTCTTTCCCAACTAGTACCCTTTTGTCGGGGGTCAGTGTTTCACAAAAAAATACTTGAAGTGTTCTATTCAGAGTACGTCTTATAACATGAAAACAATTTCAGGTGGAGTTATTTTTGTATATTAAAAACAGTTGAGGATTTAATACAAACAAAAAAACATACCGACTAGGATTATAGACACATTCTCTTAGGCACTAGCGTGCTATGAAGCGAAACACATGCACAAGCGCAGTAAGATGTTGCTCTTCAATTTTCAACAAAATTCAAGAGAAAAACATTCCTGCGTCTGTAAATGTGTTTTGCCTTGTAAGGCATAGGTTCAAAAAGTATAACGCTTGTGGACGTAAATTATAAAATAAACATCCGATCTGTTATATTCAACAGGTGTTAGCTCTTATAACTTTCTTTTTTCCCAAAATACACTTGCACCGTCTTACTTTGATTAAGGGATCTTACTATATCTTACACATAAAATGAAGTTGATGACACATTCGATTTTATAGAAATTGTTTTTCCCAAGACCAGTATTCATTTTAATCTCTATTTCTAAAAAGAGTTTTTTCTAATATAACTTCAATTTTTAAAAGAAAGAGAAGAAGACAAATTTTGAACAAAAATTCCTTCATTAGCAATAGCTGGTCAACATTAAGTAACAATAAAACAATATCTTAAACACTTTAGGCATCAATGTCATATACCAAAACTGTACCAGACCGGTTCAGAAATTCGTACACTTGCATGTCTGATCCGTTTCGCCTCCTGATTGATATTCAACGGCTCCGCCTGTAATAGTGGAGGTTTATACGAGAGATGTTTTTGGCACATCTCCAAACTGAAAGGAATGTAACGGGAGAGTCCGCACACACATGAAGACTCTGTAAGGACTAGCTGCGGTCGCGCATGCTAATGCAGCTCTCAATATCGGAGTTCAACACTTACTTAGAGAAATTCATTGTTCTCACTTGTGTGTGAGCGCGCATGAAAATGTCCGGTACGTATGTACATATAGAGATACACCACGGGACGGGCTAATGACGATCAACCGTTCGTTTGATGGTTTTTCTTGCGACTCGATGTTCTCGAAAGTGTTGCGAATGCTTCTAGGAATTTTTTTCCTAGACGCAGACCCTGGCACGTCTCTCAATCCGCATACGTAATTTCGAAACGGCTTTAGCAGAAGTATATAGGACTGATTTGTAAAAATGAAATTTTTAGAGCATCATTGATATTTTTCCCGGCTAAAAAACATTTCAGATGAGTAAGAGAAACAATATAGATGTTAAAAGCGGTAATAGAAGGAATTCAAATTGTGTAACTATTTTTTGAATTCTTTTTTCAAATTTCTTCTATTGTATCTATACTTTGTAGATCTGGTATCTTCATGTCTTTAAAGGTGCTGTACTGTTCAAACTATTCCTTTCGTTGCTCTTCCTTAGGTATTCTCAGAACTTATTTTATTTATTTATATTGAATGGTTAAATAACTCTCTTAACGGTTTGCTCTTCCCTTGGGTGTACAATAACTTCTATTTTTCATATTTATGGGAATAATGTAAACAGGATTTCGAGGAAGATGCAAACGAATGTTGGAGGTTGATTTGAAAATAAAACTGGAATTGATTGATTCCACATAACTACTATCCGGATATCTGAATCTGCATGCTATCCGTATCCGTTATCCGAAACCTGTGGACCAGATGTATCATGTATGCATGTAAGATAGCTGTGATAGTGCACTGCGACTTGAAAGATCTATTGTGTCCCCTATTCTTGCTATATTTACAACTGGCGTACAATTCGATTACTTTAAAAAATTGCAAAATGTCAACAGACCCCAGTTTACGGGTCAATTTCACGTACTAACAGGTGCAAAACCCTTAAATTGCACTGAGCAACGCAATTTGAGTGTAGATGGAAGGATATTTCGTTCTGTTCTCCACAGAATTTGCATTCGGCTTCCTCTATTATTCCAAACTTGCTCGCGTGCCGTTTCAGTTTACAATGACCTGATACGATCCTTGTCAGTATGTGAATATTATTTTTACTTAGGTTTACGCATCCTGTAGATCTCTTCCGGTTATAGGTTCCTAGAAGAGTTTCAGCTTGCCTCCTTCCCCATAGATTCTCCCATATTTTGATTTTGTCTCCTTTATTTCACTTTTAAGTTTCTCCAGCATTGTACTGCTACTTATCTCGCAAAAAGGTTCAGATCCTGCAAATGATATTCCACCCTCTTTCTCAGCGAGATTATCTGTTATTTCCTTTCCTTCAACTCCTGTGTGTCACAGAACCAACAGAAGGGTTACCTTGCTATTTTTGCCTAGCTCGTTGGTTTTTCTAGACACTCGCAAACTATTTTGGAGTTGATTATATTATTTCAATAGCGTGTGTTTCCGCCATCCATGCACCATTTGATGGCATTTCTGTTGAGATTCAGGTGTCCTGATCCCATTCGTCTTTGCTGCTAAGCTTTGTGGTAAATTCTTTCATAAAACTGAACACTTTGGCCTATCGTTCCGGGGCATGTCCCAGGTTTAGTAACTATCATGGGACTAAAGCTATGTCTAACCATTCCTTCTCTGACCATTCTGCGTGCGGTCCTTTTGGCTATGCCCTCCACCAAAACGTGGAGAGGAGTAAGGTTTAGTACCATCTTAATAGGTGCTGTTGGACAGGTTCTCATTGCCCCAGTTATATACCTTCACCTGCAAATTTTTGCATTTTAGAGAGATTACCTGTCGCGGTGGGCAGACTAGTTCTTTTACTCCAATCCACTTCCCCATAAGTGATTATTGGTCTCACTATGGCTATATAGATAAATCCTGATTACATCCAAATATTTTTGGGTGGCATCCCTTGCACAGTTTTTACACACCATTAGGACCTTTTCTGCCCTCTTGGTTACTTCAAGCTCATACTTATTCCAGAGAAGTTTATTCTCTAGGATAAAGCCTAGGTATTTCACTTCCATCATCCAATCTATGCCTTTCCCATCTATTTTTAATGTCTGGATAATGGATTTTCTTTTTGTTGTGAATGCAACTAGGGTAGTCTTAGTGGGGTTGATGTTAAATCTCACTGATTGACACCACAGGCCCGGAGACTGAGATACGTATAGTAAATTGAGATATTATCATTCGAATATCTGGAGAGTATCGGTACCGGATATCCGAACTCAATCTATAGCATGATTACCTGAGGATGGTAAAGCTCTACCACCAGTGATCATATTCAAAGGTGTATTCTAAGAAGAAAAAGAAATTGTTTTGCCTATCATGTCCACCACTTACAGTTGCTCAAGCAAATTTATCTCAAATTCCAGTGATGCCCAGCCATCGTGTTAATTTGTGGGTGCAGATGATACTCAGTCGTCAACCAAAATCGTTAAAATTCAACACTGAACCACAATTGACAACCTCTGAATTGAAATAATAGACGTTCGGTGAAATGTTGAAACAACTGAGAGAAATAAAAGAAAGAAATCGACCCTATTTGATATATTGAAAAAAAAAGTATTTTTCATAAACATCCAGTGAATTTTCATAATGTATACCAAAATATATTAGTTATTATAAACCGACAGGACAAAACAGGAAATAAATGATTACGTACCTTTCGCTATTTCTGGGAAATAAAGTAGAGGAAAAATATTTTTCACGCCCAACAAACAGACGGAGTTAGCAACAATTAAAATCGATAAAAGACTGATATATCTTTGATGATGTAGGTACCTTCATGCACGTATGATTCATTGCCACGATATCTGATTTTGGAAACCTATTCAATATAGCTGAGGCTTCCTAAAAAAGACCGCAGGTGACCGGGAGAAGCGTGTCGAACGGTGACCGCGAGAAAAACAAAGAGACGCGCTGCGGTGGTATTGGATTCGTACCCGTGCCCGTGCCGCCGATGAGGAGATACCTGCACGTTCTCGCAGCAGCGGTCGATCTCTCCCAGGCCTCTGCATATT
The DNA here is from genome assembly GCA_949128085.1 of Cetonia aurata. NCBI lineage: Eukaryota > Metazoa > Arthropoda > Insecta > Coleoptera > Scarabaeidae > Cetonia > Cetonia aurata. The sequence goes on along the minus strand of OX421883.1, from coordinate 47,452,139 downwards.
GATTAGGACGAACGCGTTGCTGGCTAGCTGACTGGCTGGCTGACTAGCGCGCTACAATGGGTCAACACGCAGCATACTGAATATTACTTCTACACACATATATAGAGTATTACCTACTTAAATCCAGTCGATAAAATCTCTAGTCGGAATATCATTAAAAAATAACTGAACAAGGGACCTACACTGTATTTTACCTACAGGATATAAAATGAAAAGTTACTTTCCTGTTGTTGCAATTTAATTGATGTCCGTTTATCTACAAATACACTAACAATCCAATCACAAGCTCACTAGGAGAATATGCCAGTGCCTTTCAAGCAGAGGCATACACAATACTGCATCATGCAACAGAAATCAATCAGAAAAACTTATAAAAACAAGCGAATTTGCATTGTAAGAGTCAGCCAAGGGATACTGAGGGTTTTAGTTAACCGCAGGATATAATAAAGTTTGAGAATGTATTCGAGAACTGTAGGTATCGGGACATTTGGGAATCGAATGTAAAATGAGCCACCCAGCTGGCAAGAAAAGGATCATCAGCTTCATATATACGCCCAGAATCAGTTTCTAGACGAGTCCAACAACACAGTACAGGAGCATGTAAGGAGTTCAGTTTTAGCGAAATACAAAGAACACTGTAAAGACCTTCATCAATGGACCATCAAAAATGAAGAGTGCAAAGTTACTAAAGCTTACTTAAAGTCATCTTCGCATAGTAGTAGGATATTGTGCACTGAAATGTTCACACACAAATGGAATACCGCAGATACACTGCGAAGACTGTGTAATAGAATCCTGCGTGAATGCAAGACTCTGGACGTAAAAGACAGGTAATTTTTGGCAATGACTGGTTGGCTGGAGACCTGTCAGATTAGTACAGGGCACCAGTATATTGGAATGACTGGCATAATTTAATGGCTAAAGGAAATAGGAGATATAATACGATAGCAAAAAGGCTGTAGTGTATCCAAGGAACGTCAAAAAAGGACAATATACGATCAGATACAATAAAAATAAAGAGAAAGTAATACGGACAAATGTAAAGAAGATTGTGGACTGGAGAGAGCATTTCCAGGATGTACTGAATGCTAATAGAGATAAGACAGAAACCGGAGAAAGACAATTAGTTAATAAATACACATGGCGCGAACGATATCATACAAAAGCAGCAATTAGAAAAATGAAAAGGAATGCAAAGGAAATGCAGCTGGACATGACCAAATAACTCCAGAATAATAATAAATCGTGGTAGAATAAGATTAAAAATTAAGGACTGTCGAAAGCCCTTTTCTCAGAATAGGTATATGTCCTAAACAGTTCCGGATACCCTATCCTAGAACCGGATACCCAGATAAGTATCTGAAATTGAACCCTCAAAAACGGGTATTCAAGTATTTGGATATACAATCCCTAGCCATATTATTAGACGCACTTGAATTTTCTTCAGTTATTTCGATTGTTGACTTTATAACAATAATTACTTTGTTATAAAAATGTTTTATTTTTTTAATTTGCAATCTTAGTAGCTAAACACACAGAATAAAACTGGTTTAAACAGTAAAATATATATATTTTAAAGAAAAACTTCATTCGTATAAATTTTAGGGGTACTGTTATTTGCCGATCGAGTCGAACGGGTGAGCTGATTGATTACAACAGGGTGCTGATAACAGCACCCTTGTATGATACGCCTATCTAAAAACTGGCCCAGTATCCTTGTTGTACACCTACTAGCGACGTCAAAAGAAATGAAATTAAAATTATGATGTAAAATATAAGGTAAATAAAAAAGGTATATAAGTTAAAAAATGTAAATTGTTGAAATGTTTTTCCCCAAATAAATTTCTTGAAATATTATTTTTAACTTTGTAGAGCTGTATCTCGGAAAGTATTGAGTATAAGGAGCCCAGTATTGCACTAGATTTTAGGTAATTTAATGTACTTTAAGAGATATCCATGCACTTTTTGTTCTAAGACTAATACTTTTTGAGATATTGAGCAAAAAGTTTAAAAAGAAACACAAATTTACTTGGCTTCTTGGAAAAAATACTAAACTTTAAACATCTGTGTCTCGGAAAGTATCGAACATACGGAGTCCGACAAAGCGCCAAATTTTAGGCAATTTTATGTACCTACTTTAAGAACTAACTTTACCTCTTTTGCTGTAAGATTCACATTTCTTTGAGATATTAAGCAAAAAGTGAGAAAAAAAAACAAAATTTTATCTGTTATTTTGGTGCGTAATACCAAGGTCACACACGTTTTTCAAAGCTTCAAACTTGGATTTTTATTATTGGATTAGGTTCCAACATATAAAAAAAAATTACACCAGAATATCACACTAAAAGATATGCAAAAGTAAACTAACGTTAACTCAAACTAACAAAAAGCAGTAAGTATAAGTACGACATTGTACAAGACCTGTATGTTTCAATCAAGTGTTGCTTCAAGTGGCTATTTATAGGTATATATATATTAATCATTACTTTGCTTTCCAATAGTGTTTTACTTTATTCTTATGCTTAGTATTCTTTTTGAACTCTTTCTCTTGCCCTAACTTTAGCTACTTGCTACGGCTTCACTTCTGGACTAGCAATAGATAAATACCTATATTACTACGCGGTGTTTAGCTAATGAGGTAAGATAAATTTAGTAAGAAACTTAAAACTAGGTGGATTAACATAAGTTGAGCGATTATCGTAAAAATACTTAATATTAATGCTTAATTTTTAACAACGTTCAACCAATTTGTATTTTTTCGTATAAATTTAGCACCTATCTCTCTAAGTATATAGATACCTCTAGCTGTATAATGCAATTTATATAAAATTAACATTCCATAATTCTAATTCAATTCTGCTGACAGAATTTTACAAGAATCACTAGAGAAAACCAGTCTACTAACAATAAGAGAAACGAGAAAACATCGTATTATATAAAATGGCGGTAATATACTATTCTATTGGATGCTGAAGAAATGGAAGGCGTGACTAAAAGATTCAACAGCTTCCCTTCTACTGGTACCAATTCTCTCCCTTCATCCGAATCCGAGCGAATGAGAACGTGTTCTCGTATAAACGACGGGCCGCAAATAGATGTATTCCGAGTGGGTAAATACCCTTGACACACAATTAAACGCTTCTGACGAATGAATAGCGCTCTCGTTTTAACTTGTAACAAGAAAAGACTGATACGAAGTAATTACAACAATGTAAATCTCTAATTGTTGTGGCAGACGTGACACACTTTTACGAGCGCGTTTAACATACTGTGAATGGATCACTATAGGTATCTACCTATAAAGAAAATGCATAATATGTGATAATAAACACGTCAGTACATACCCGGGAAAAAATAAATATGACGTCAGATAAGAAACTAAAAATAACAGCAGAAAATTATAATGTAGTGAGCGTGTATGAAATATGTATCTAATAACAGTACAGAGTACAGAGGCGTAGATACTTAATCCAAGAAAATTGCAACAACGTTTACTTAGTACTTAAAAGCATGAAATTATTTTAAGGCAAACTGTTTATTTATAAGTATTTATGTACCTTTCCAAACATACAAACAGTAAGTACCTATAGATTCAGAGCTTCCTTAACCTATTTACGTATGTGGGATGTCCCAGCTCACAGATATAGGCCTACAACTTTTTTATTTATACTTAGATATTTTTAAACAAATTCAAAATATGATATTTACTATTTTTTGCAATTATTTAATACATTTTTCATAACCGGAAATGAGTTGTTAGTTTCCGTTTGGTTACGAAAAAACATTATTTTTCAATTTAGAATGTGAAAAGCTTTCTAATTTTGTCAACTGTCAACTTGACACTATGAAACAAATTACAAATACTACACTCTTTTGTTTTCTACATCTATTAGAACACTGTGACTTTACCTTAATTTTTCAGTTAAAAATTGCAGCTCTTAGATACAAGAAAATCTTGGATATATGAAAATGTATCTATCTAATAGAAATATACAATGAAAATGTATTTCTATGTAGAATCATAACAAATTATCATAAGCCCATACGGCGGCATAAAACAACAGTTACAGGTATAAACTATAAGCATCTGCCTATATGTCAATATTATTTATTTATAAGGCGATCGACAATCAAAAGCATTAACATTATCTAAAAAGTGGCATATTTACAATCTATGCCACCCCGGGCTATTTAAATCTGGCTGACCCCCTTCCCTCATTACCCATTCTTTCTTTTAAGTATACAATTCTGCCGCTGACTCTTACTCCATCCACCAGTGCTGGGTGTAAACGGAAAATATTGTAAAATGCAAAATATAACTAAACAAAAGGTGGTTCAAAACTTTAAAAACATATTCTCACTGTAGAAGAAAAGATCCTGCAAGTGCCAAAACAATATCCACAGTGCTTTTATTTTTAAGTAAAGAAATATTTGCCGCACTGGGCTATATAGCCCGTTCAGCCCATACATAAATGCGCCACTGTATATAAACATGTTTCCTTATTAACACATTTTCTGTTTTATTTTAGTAATTTTATAGCGCTTTCAACTGGTCGCACTAGGGCACACTGGGAGCTGGGAGTATCTCCATCCTTCTTCAATCTTACCTATACATTCACATAAGATGGAGATAGTCTCAGTGCGCCCTACTAGAACCAGTAGAAAACACTATTAGTTAATAGAAGCAGAATAACTGGATAAATATCCATGTCCGTTAACTGATTGGATCATCAGCTCTTGCGCTGTTGTCAAATGTCATTTGTCATTGAATAGATAAATATTAGGTTATGATATTTACAGTGAACTATATTACCGACCACGTATTTTGTAGTTTTTCGTAAAAGTAATGGTAATCCTAATAATATGTTGATTACATTAAATTACTAAAGAAATTATCTTTAGGTGTTTTTACATCGAAAAAAATGAAGTCCTGTTTTATTTAGTACTAGTAGTATTTTAAAACACAAGTGTCATAATGACGTTTATGTAATGCGAGTACAAGTACGAGCCGCGTAGCGGCGAGTGATTCAATGTAGGAACATTACAAAGTCATTGTGACACGAGTTTTTTACAGTATTTTTTCTAATTTGCACATTAATCGCCCATATTACATTCCGGTAAGCGTCTCACCAGTGCGTTAATATATCATTACAGCACTGCGTCGTCGTTTGTTTTAGCTTTATTGTAACATCCTATTAGAAAAATATATATATAACACTAGAATTGTTGACAGGTTTTATATTAGATATTAAATCCATAAGACTAGAGCTATAGACGAATAAATTTACTTTTCTTACTGATATAAATAAAGTTTTGGTTTACAGATAGCGACATTTAATTTAAATGAGATCAAAGTGTTTGATGTGTTGACATAACATTTACAAAAAATCTATTTTCATGAGAAACACTGTATTTTGCTGCATCTTAGTAGATATACAAAACAAAGAATATGATATTGCTAATTTCTGAATGTCATCTTGACAATTAAGAAGGTCTTTCGTGGATACGTGGCATTCTAGATTGAAAAATAAATGTACAAAAGTTTCATTACAAAAAAAACGAAAACTAACAAATCATGTTTCCGGATGTTATGTTGAATCCAATGCAAACTGCAAAACTGGCGATATATTTTGCTAGGCCCTGTGCGAAAAGCCATTCAATAATGAAGCGGGGCCCTCCTAAAGCGGTACTGCGAAGCCTTTGTAGCGCGGGGTCCTATACCACCGCATACGCATGACAAAGCTCGGCCCTGGCAAAGTGTTCTATTTAAAATTTCATATTTTATCGCATTTTCGATAAAAAAAAAAACTAGTATTAATGCTATATTTCAAAATTTTATAGACAAATATTTATAAATAGAAAAGTTATGGACCTATAAGTTCCATGAGGCAAAATGCCATAGTTGTCTTCTTGAAGCAATTGCACGTTCGAAGCGTTAAATAACTAAACTATTTATACCTATAGAAAAAGCATATATTATTTATTTATTAACTATTTGGTATCAAATAAGTGGAGAAAACATTAGATTACTGACACACAGAGGGAAACATGCATTGCGTCTTCTTAGAAAATTAGTTCAATGACTGGAACCATACACATAGTGGAACCTCGTAAATCGTGGCAAGAATTGGGTACGGAGTCGGCCCTGTAAAAAAGTTGAATTAACAGAAGCCGTTTTTTTTTTAAATGTGTAAAAATTCTGTGTAGTTACTTCAGAAAGACTGCATATAGGTATGCAACCGAATTACAATATTCTGGTACTGCCAAAAAAATTCCAATACAAAATCAAATTCACAAAAACAAAAATAAATTGATGTTTGATTATTTGTAGTGATTCATATGTATTTGTATACCAATTACTAACTAGTGATTTCTAACAAATGATGTTATTTGTGAATATATATGCATTTACAGTTTTTAAAAATACTTCAAAAACGCAATGTGGCATAAATGGGTTAATAACAATTCCCGCCTTAACAGAGGCGAATTAGAAGAATAACGCAGAAAGCTAACTTTTATAATGTAATGTTCAATTTTTTTTTCTAACTAAATAAGAGATAACAGAACATGAACAATAAAAATAATAATTCAACAATATTAATTTCTTTTTAAAAGATACGTCATCTATTAGATATTAGCTACCTTCTAGTTTAAATCATTTATACGTATTAACACAAGAAAACTATATATCTAAAGATTTCTATTTTATATCAGTACTAGAAAGGATACTGCTATTTGCATAAAGGTGAACTTCGATTTTAGTTTAGCTATTTTCATAGAGATGGCGCGATTGTAGATGCTTATTTTCTAAATTATTTCATTCCAATAACAAAAATTGTTCGTTACATTTTTTATGTACAAATTTTACATATAACCTGGTATTTAAAAAACGGTATGGGATATTGAAAAATTTTAAGTAAGCAAGTTTAGTGAGATTTTAGTAGCGTGGAATTAACCGGGTTAGCTTAACTTACCGCGGTAAAATATGTCGAAGAACGAGCACGGATTTTTATCAATAATTGCTGAGAAACTCGGCTTAGAAGATACAACAATAGTGTAAATACAATATAATATTCTATTTAATCTTATCTAAATTTGTTTGTATATTTCAGGAAAGCTAAGGAATATTATAGGTTATGTTGTGTCAAATCGAATTTGGACAGAATAAATGATATTTCCAAAGGGGTATTATGCTTAGATTTAGCTGCAAAACATACTGGAATGGCTTTTGATAAGGTAACATCTTCTATTATGTACATAGATAAGAAAGTAAAATAACTGTTCTAGGAAACGGCATTAAAACTATCAACCCTGTCATCCCCGACGTTATATGAAAAGTATTATAATTTTATTGAAAAGAGTTTACAACTCAATGATGTGCTAAACATACCAAAACTCTGTGTTAAATTGAATTGCTCTGAAGTTAAAGACTTGGCAGAAATGATCATATACAAATATAAATCACTTAATACAATGCATGATGATTTAAATCACCCCCAGTATAATGCCATTGCAGTATACACAGCATGCAGGTAACTTTTATTTAGTAGTATAATTTTCATATTTTTATAATATATAATATTGCTAGATTGAAAAACATAAAAATAACAAAGAAACAGTTTATACAAGAAAGCCAACTACGTCAATCACAATGGAAGCAGTTGGAGTCGAAATTTGCGGATTTCGTGAAGCAAATTGGATTGAGTGCTGAAGCAAACCAATCTCAGAAAACTCGAAACTATGAAGATATTCCCGCAGATGATAAAGTTATAACTGAAGGTAAAAAAAAAATTAGTAGCTGATCAACATTAGTCGTTTATTTATTTTGATTATTGAACTGCAATATGTAAAATTCAAACACAAATGCACTATATTATTTATCTTAAAAGTTTAAAAACTATAAATGCAAATATATACGCAATACATTTCAGACAGTAATAATAAAATTGTCGAGGAGAAGGATGTGTGTGAGGAAGTAGAGGATTATGAAGTTTGGAAAGAAAGAATACTAAAAGAAGCATATGCAGCTTTGAAAGTAAAATAACATTTAAAATATGCCATAAGCCCATTTAAACTTTTGTATGTTTTTATGATTTAGTAAATAAGTTTTAATATACCACACTTATTCTCCTGCCTACATTCCTTTAAAAAGAAGCTAATTTAATCATATTCAAAAGGGGTAATAAGTAAACACAAGATTAAACTCATCATAAAAATGTTCATTACTTAAATTTAGGTTGTTTGAGAAAGGGTATACTCATAGGCAACCAATGTGTCGCTGTTGGCATGAATAATACAGTATAGGTATAATTAATTATAATGTATGTTATAATTTTAATGAAATCAGATAAAATAATCCAGAAACTTTATTTATTTATTGAAATATTGTTATTAAGATAAAAAAATACTTTTTATGTTTAGGTAAAACAAAACTATAATTTCTGATATAATATTTGGTATATTAGTCATAGCTAATTGTAACTTTTTTTTGCTATTCTCTGACTTCGCCACTAGATTCTCCGTAAAAAACTGGATAACATTCCATTTTTACTTTTTTAATAACTTCCACATCAACTGAGATATGAGAGGTATTCGAAAATTTTCAATTTCACCACGTATCTGAAAAACTAAGGGGACTAGGAGAATTCTGTTTACGGCTTCTTTTGTTTAACAAGAAAGTAGGATACTGTCACGAAAACCACAATTATCTATCTTTATTAATAACTGAGATACTCTACCAATGTGTCTAAAATGGGACACGCTGTATATTTAGGTCACCCGTACTTGTTCTATCACTCTCTTCACGATGCACGGAGAACTTGTTGGAGTCAACCCCAACCCTATCTCAGTAGGAACCCGAACAAATAGCAAGTAAAGCGCCGCTAATACTGATGAACTGGATCGGAACTAGTGATATTCCGATATTACTTTCGATCCGATATTTGGTATCGAATCAGTATCGAAAGCACGTTATCGATACTCGGATATTATCGAAAGAAAATATCGACACTGTGAATATCATTCGATTATTTAAATTAAGTAATTATTATCAAGCAAACATTAGCAATCGCGAAACGCACAAACGGTAAAGTAGAAACCTGTACATGTTTAGATTCAGTATTATTATAGGTAAACATTTTCATTTATACTTTTCAGTATTTACGTATTTTATGTGTAGCTTATTTATATAGCTTATGTCAAAACGATTTCAAATTTCTGTTCGAATTAGAGAAAATTTGTAAATTTCAATCGGCAAATTAGCAAAAATCTTTGCAAAAATAGAGTTTCAAATTACACAACTGTCATACACTGTTATGCATACATCTAAACAATAACCTCCGATGAGAAAGAAGTTGGGCATCGGGATTCGATATTTTGATTCGATACTTGAAAGTTCTTTTTGATATCTCGATGTTATCGACACCCCGATATCGATAAAAATATCGATATTAATAATATCGAAAATATCGGAACGTCACTAATCGGAACCCCAGCGCTAGTCACTTACACAAAGAAAGCTCGGATGTTTTGTCTTTCAGGAAACATGCAAGATGGAGTGAATTATTACTATCACTGCCATTCATCATTCATAGTTTCATTTTGCGGGTTATTGAAGCATTGGATGGGACGAATGTGTTGCGGGTATTATTTGTGATTTGTCGTGCGCCTTTGATTATGTGACTCACGCTTTAGTTGTTAAACTAGAGTGTTATAGTGGGCGTGTGGTAATGGCTGATTGGTTTGGATTGTATTTATCGGATAGGGTTCAATTTATTGAAGTGATATTTAAAGTAGGCAACTATATTAAAGAATTTACATCTTCTGTTTTGCCTGTAACAATTGGTGTGCGCTAAGGATCTGTTCTTGACCCATAACTGTTTCTTTTATTCATAAATGATATAATAAGATTTATTAATTACTCCTTTGTCATTTATGCAGATGATACGATTATGTCTGGACCAGATTATTTCGAACTAGAAAAGAATATAAATACTGCTTTGAAAAAATTAAGTAAATGGTTTTCTGTGAATGATTTACGATTTAACTCTGACAAAACAAGCATTATTTTTCGGCTATCTAGTAAGACACCTCAAATCTATTTTATCAACTGGCGTGATTAATTCGTTTTATATGAGTGAGGTACACTCGAGAATTTCATACGGTATCGAATTGTGGCGATTGTCGACGCGGTACAAGCTTTCTTGGTACAAAACAAGAATTATTCATTGCATGGCTGGATTATCTAGTTATGAGTCTTGCCGGCCTCTTTTTAAAAGGTTTCGTATACTGCCATGGCCAAGTGTTCATATTTTATATAATATAGTAATAAACATGATTATCCTGAGAGCTCAAATAGTCGTAATTATTTTACTAGAGGTAAAAATGATTACTCAATCAAGTATAACAGATGAAGTATAATATCTTTAAGAGAGAGCACCGTCTTTCATGGATATGAAACTTTAATTCTCTTCCCTTTAAGCTTCTTTATTCTGTTGATGAATATTTATACGCACTTAAGTTGGATCTGAGTAACTGGTGTTGTGTTCTTGTGTGATTTACTTTATTAATGTTACTTTGTATACATATATACTTTTGTGGAGCATTGTATCCATATTTTATAATGGCAAATACAATAAAGTATGCTAACTATGAAGTATTAGCCCCCAAATTCATAATATAATACCACGCGACACTACAATCAACTACAATCGTTTTTAGGATAAAACTTAAAATCTCAGTCACAACTGTCAAAATTTGCAATATTGCTCAAACTAATTGTCGGAAGTGCACATAACCATATATCACTGCAAAGGTATTTTAGGTGGTTCTCGAAATAATTACTAAAAGATATAACAATCCATTTAAAATAAAAAAGTTGTAAGTAGTGCCACCCTCGTCCAACTCTTATTACAAAACTTGTTCTCTTCCCTTCCGGAGGGGTAGCTGGTTTGGGTCTCGCTCCAGAGAGGGCTGTACGAGTGGTAGTGTAAAATATATTGCCTACCCAAAATAGGTATCTAAACTCTACTTATAATATTTATTATCTATGAATATGAGAAAAGGGTGACATATAGTGCAGGTGCTTTCGATCCCAGGCCGGAGGCGGTGATTTTTAATTGTGGATAAAAATCAGAACATGCCTTCTCGGATAGGGAGTAAAGCCGTAGATCCCGTGTCAATGCGATGTTTGGCACAATCCTTACCGGAGGTTGGAATTCCTTCGGGTTCGGCAAAATTTCAGTGGGGTTGGTACAATACGTCAAATAGATGTCATTTGATGTCATTGCTTAGAAGTGTCGAGGTGTATTTCACAACCCGAAGCTTCGCCTAGCAACAGCATCCATACATACATACCTATTCAAATTACGCGCTTTGAGCTCACCGCGCCTCTATGAGCAGAGACCGTAACCTGCCAAATACGCTCCCCACCACATTCCAAACGTGTACCCACTTTTTAGTATTGTTTACTATCTCTTGGGTATATTTTCTCTGGTAGTGCTAAGAATTTGTAACAAGCACAAATGCACGATTGCGCTGCCATCTACCTGTTAGTAGCACATACATTATATGCACATGCATAATTGGTTGCGTTTATATACATAGATATACGCATTTTTTCCACAGCCTCTCCGTGTAAATATGAATTAATTAATTTTGTTTAATATTTGTTATAAACGTGATTTTTGATTAAATAGATCCGGGAAAAATATTTTTCTTTTATTCTTAGTGATCTGATCCCTCAGTTAGTTTTAAACTTGTCGTTCTGAGTGTTCTGACTGGTCGAATACACATGATTTGGTATAGACATATGCTTCAAGTTGTTGATGTAATATTTGATAACAAAATTATGAGTGCATGCTAGAACTAGTGCATGCAATTGCTCTTTTAAAAAATTCAAATATCTCTGTTCGTTTATAGGCTTGCTCGATACCTTCGGCTTTAAACTTTATAAAATGCATTGGGCTTTCTCCATACCCAATAGAAGAATTGCCAGCACAATATAGGTAACGACTCTTAATTGGTGCTTTCTCCGTTACTTAGAATAATAATAATTTGTATCTAATGAATAGAAAATATTTTGAACAACAGTATTTATATCAGTTTTTAATGGATCGTATATTCAGTCACGTAACTAGGTAACTATTGTTAGGGTGCTACCAAAAATTTCACACACACACAAGCAAAATTTTGAAAGGTGTATCTAAGTGTTCATGCAAATTTGACAAAATATGTCAAAATTCTAGTTTGAAGCGGTGCGTATTGAAAAAGTGCCGCGTTTTAAACAATATGGGCTACGGTACATACTGGTAAATGTGCGTGATTTACGTATTGGGGGCCAATTAAGAGAACATCTCAGTTACTATGTGAGTACCCACGATTTTTCTAAGAAGCCGTAAGATAATATTAACTTCGAAAGTGTGTGACGTCATCTTCAGGAATAAATTGTTATTAAATATTTATATATCGAAGGTATATTCGTTCCTGTTTCGTGAGTTAATTTTGTAAATTTTAGAAACCAAATCTCTTGTATATGCGCTTGTATTGCCTGTAAGACATAACTAACTTACGTTTAACGTTTGCGCATGAAGTGCAATAACCTGCACTATTGGGTAAACAACCGATGATGTTTATAGTTGCAATGTTACAGTATCATGTTATATGAGCATAAAATGACGAAATTCCAAACAAATAGAAAGTAAATAATAGTCGGTGTTAAAAATTAAATAATTACAACTAACTGTTGTTTATTAACTTTATATTTTGATTTTGCATAATTTGATTAATATGTAGAACAACATGTTTGTCAGTTTAAGTGTAATTAAAAGCAATATCTGTGACAAAGTAATTCCCTATCATGGTAAAAGTTTTTTTACGAGTACTTACGCTTATTATTTCTGCTAAATTATTCGCAAACAGATGATTTGCATTGCACGACGAATTTTGTGTAAATGTTTGTTTTGACAAATATAGTTATTAAATATTTTTTTGTGGTTGTTCAAGAACATCCTTAGGTACCGGTTTTATGTTTTATAACTACCTGATTGATATGCTAGTTGTAAATTCTTCTTAATATATATATCACAGGAAAATAAAAATAACGAAATAGTTATCATAAAGAGGTAATAATTATCAGAATAAATAGAATTAATGCTATCAATATACTCGTCAAGCATATATCCCTCAGGTGTATAATTGTAGTGCAATTTATAATGGAATAGAATGTTTCTCCTAAGCGTATATAAAAATATTTGCAATTCTTCACTGTGATCCGACACTGAGATTCAGTGGATATGAATAAGGGCTGCAGTGGTCAATAGGTGTAATAATAACAGTGATAATAAGTATAGTGGACTGGAGATTTCATCATAATATAAACTTAGTTAATATTTAGCCAACATTGTAATTCTACTGCAAAGTTGATTCAATTTTTAGTTCTGGCGTTGCTTAATTATGATTTGTTCACTGTCTTAAATGGTTTCCTTTACTTCGTAAGAATGTAATACTGAATTCGGCTTGATTTTTATTAACTTTTGTTGGTACAAAATAATAATAATAATAATAGTTTATGTATCCAACAGTAACAAAATACTTATTATAGGATAAATCTTATACTATAAACACAAAAAAGGAGAAACACGAAAAGATGCTAATATTTGTTAAATTGCTAACATAATTAATTAAATTTGGCTAACAGTAACGCTCTTAAGGATTTTAAACTAACATTAAAAATATCTATTATTAACACTACAACACATTGACAGTACCGGCGACTGAGAGTAATGACGCGTACCACAGAAGGGAAGGTAAAAAGTAGCACTATTACGGCTATGTGATCTGGGGACGTATAAGTTCAGTAAGCTCAATAAATCCGGAGCACAGGTGCTTCCCGTAATCAATTTAAAAACAAAAATAATCTGAGACATAATCCTACGGTTGCGCAGAGAAACAAATCCAAATTCTTTAAGCAGATCCTCATAGGAGTAGTTGTGAGAAAGAAACACTGAATGCTCACGATAATATAAGGTTTCTAAAAGTTTTCGCTGGATTCCTTCTACCATATTGGCATAATATAAATATCCAGGATTCCACACAATTGCTCCGTATTCTAACCTAGGACGAACAAAAGCATTATAGGTTGAAACTAGAGCAGAACTGCTCAATTGTCTGGTATTCCTAGTTATAAAGCTTAGCGCTTTAGTTGCTTATTATTTCCAATACGTGGTCATTACATGTAAGTTTCGAATCCAAAAGAATACCCAGGTCTTTAAAATGTTTACAGTGTTCAATAGCGGTTCCATTTATCTTGTAAGGAAATGTAATTACAGTTTGCCCCCTATTGAAAATCATGGCCATGCATTTGTTAATACTCAGCGACAAATAGTTACGATCACTCCATCGGCAAAGCGCTGTTAAATCATTCTGTAGCGCATTGCAGTCGGCTAAGGTGTCGACATGCCGAAAGATTTTCAAATCATCAGCGTACAGTAAACAATTCGATCTTGATATAAATTTTGCGACATCATCCACAAAAATCAAAAACAGCAACGGTCGCAACACAGATCCCTGTGGCACTCCGGACAATGATTCATAAAGGTCTGACTTGAAGCCCAGATATTCTACATAATTGGTGCGTCCACCCAAATAACACCGTAGCAAATCAATTATATTATCAGCAATTCCGAATCTATGTAGTTTCGTTAAAATCACTTGATGTTTTACTTGTTGTAACTTCCGCAAGAACGTAGTTATTATATTTAATATCTTTAATATTTAGCTCATCCAGCTAATAGATTAATTATGTTGCTTACCCAATTATAAAATGTTTCTAACTAGTATAAAAAAAATTATATTTACAAATAATAAAATACTTTTCATAAAAAATCATACAATTTATAAATAATAATGTGGCGTTAGATAATGTTAATACTGGTGCATATACTTATATTTAGATTAAATTTATTTAATTTTCCACTTACCCATGGATTAATATGACTTGATTTTTTAAAAATCTTAACTTTGAAATAAATCTTAGGACTTTACTTATAATAATCCTCGAGTATTTCTGTTATGCAAAATATCACAGGAATATTTAAAAATATTTTGATCTTATTATATTTTTGCAATTATTCTAGGAATAACACCATATCATATAAATATTTAAATATCCGTAGAATATTCTGATAATAATTAGACTAAGTGTATAAATACCTAAAAAGTAATTAGTGCATATATTGATAGATTAGAACAAATTTAAGGGGATTTGGTAGCAACACATAAAAAAGATATTCTTTACTTGGCTTAAAAAAAAAATAATCCAGGTTGTACTGTGTCTAACGGTCTCTCTAAAAATCTGGACTGGCTAGATGTGCAAAAACAATTGAAATTAACTAATCATGATCCATTACGACCAAATTATTAAGTTGTGAAAAAACCTTACTTGTTTTACATGTCACCAATTTCTTCCGATTTTTTTCTTCTTCCGGTGTGTAGATAATCATAAAAGATTAAATAACATTTAACTAATTTTTCTTTAATAAAATAAGCCCTCGATTATTATATTATTACAAAATTAACCCTGCCAATTTTCTCTTGCCTTCAATATTTATTTTTTCGGTTCTTTAATTCTTACCAGATCAATTTTTTGCGAGCGTTACAGCAGAACTCGACTGGCGATAGTCCTAGGTAATGAAGGACTCTACTTCAGGCTATATTGTCATCGTTCAACATAGAAACAACGTTATAAACCCCAAATTCTGAAGCCTTCTTTGTTATAAAAGTGGTCTTGGAACGCGAGCCCAAATCATGTTGTTGAAACATTTGTTTAAGTTTTAGGTTTGGCCATATATACACTATTGTAACAAGGGATGACCCGATTGTAATAGTATGAAGTTTATCACCAGAATGACTTGCTTCGATTAATATAGTTGCAATGGTCATATTTCTTTAGATTTTAAAAATTTGCCCGAGCAAACAGAGAAAACATTTACTACGAGGCATCGCGGGAAACACTCATCAAAGATTGAAGAATCATTACACTAATGAACGGTTTTCGAACGTATTTGTTTTAACATAAAATATTGTTTACGTTAATGAAAATCCAGTTTCTTCCAGGTAATATTTTTTTTAAATAAATACTTACCAAGCAAGAGAAATCCAAAGTTAAAAAGAGCGATTTTTCCAACAAGTTCAGGCCCTTGAGGACCTTCTAAGGAAAGGTTAACCTCCTCGAACATTACTTGATTCTCGTGGCGGCAGAGCAGTGGTAGAAGATGTTCTTAACTGTCTCTTAATCCTCTAAACACAGCCGGCATTCAGTCTCAGCAGAGAGTCCGATTCTGCGTATGTGTTTTCTGATAGTGAGTCAGCTCCAGATCAACTTCGAATTTCATTTATGCGCTTCTTGTTCTTGTTACACCGTTTGACGGTCGCTAACAATTCTTATTGATTTGTATCTGATGTTTTTATCCAAAATCTCTCTACCAAACATGTCAATGGTTTAGATTTCAGTCTGAGAAATTTTTGTATGTAGTCCAAGATGTAGTATTTTACCGATTGTAACAGTTGGCCATAGAGACATGAGTATATGTGGTATTCAACTCGTTATGTAATGTAGTTCCCTTCCACAAGTAAGTCTTGCTGCGCTTTCTGCCATCATGGTATCGCTCCATAAGATAAGTTTGGTTTGGGGATATCCCCTAAGAAATCATACAGCATTGACACATTAATTATAGTTGCAACCAGTGAAATTAGTGAACACAACGTACCTATTACCAGCAGTGAATGTGTGGCGAGAATTTTGAGCATATCCCATAATTTTGGAGGTTTGCCATTACGTGTGCAACCACCTACTCATTTACGTAAAATATCTACAACAAATGACATAACTATTGAATGTGTTAACCTTGATGTAATAAACACATGTCATGTTAAACTTATCAGAAAAGCTATTCATAAACTGTTTATTTTTTGGTGGTATCGTCTGTTTAGATGTATGTACATTTACCTTAAGTGGTTATTGCCATGGATTATACAGGCCGTTATAAAAATACATTTTCCGCAATATTTCATAATTGTTTTAGGATTCCTAGACAACTTTCATTATATTTTTTGAGTTAAAAGTATTTCTCTTGCTTATTATTTTCTAAAATGCTTAATAGTGAGTTCTGTGATGGGTGGAGACTGTGGCTTGAAAACTATAACAAAAATCCAAAAGAAAAAGTGAAAAAATCCCTTACCACAAAAATTAAAGATACAAATCTAAATACGTATTTCGGCAACACTCCAGTCAGTGTTATTCCACTAGTGATTTGGTGAAGAGCATATCTTCCAAGGTTTACCTTAGCCGAAAACACTAAGTTTAACACTCCTCTTCACTTGTTTTCTACTGAAGATGGCAACTTAGTTGCCGAAATACGTATTTAGATTTGTATCTTTAATTTTTGTGGTAAGGGATTTTTTCACTTTTTCTTTTGGATTTTTGTTATAATAGTGAGTGTTCTAACAACACCTTGTATAGACGCTCGAGTGATTTTAAGCATTTTGTTCCTAAATCTTGCCTTCTTTAGCAAATGAAATCTGCACTGATTTTACAAAACAACAGCATATATTTACTTCATTAAAGATACCTTCTAGAATATATTCCCACCAGGATTTTTATAGCATTGAATAATTACCTCCATTCCAGTGAGCAAACAGAGCGTTTAGACTTTCCTTATTGTTCTGTAGGATACCTACCTACTAGGCGACATTCTAATTAATCGTAAAGTAAATGGGTAACAGATAAAAATAATCCCGTTGGAATTATACTTGTTAATTTATCAGAATTGCATTTCTCTTTCTCTGTATATGATACAAGTTGTTTCTAATTATGTTAGTGTTAGTTATTGTACGGCTTTAGTTTCCATAAGATGTTTACAAGTCAACGGAATTATCCGGTTGATTTGCTAAAAAATCAGCATATTGTATGCCTGTGTACTGGAAAGCCGCTATTTAATTATCCGTACAGTTAACGTTGGTAGGGGCAGCCGTTATTAGGGATTCCTTAATTCCGGGTAGATAGCCATATAGTGTGCGAGGGTTTCCTTCATCCTGACCGTTGCAATAAGACTACGAAGTGTATTTTTTACGAGATTTCGGATGCTGCAATCTTATGTCGTATCGCTCGAGAAACGTAATAAATAGATACAATGACGATAATGAGAGCGCTATTTACCGTATAAATAAGTAAATCTTGAATGTGGACGTTGTATTTGTGACCGAGGTCTCTGATAAAGATTGTTTACGTCCTCTCCTCTTGGACACCCAGAAACAAAGTAACAGCATCTTCGCTGCTCAAAATACAACCGGGAGTTTCAAGTAAGTCTTTCTATATTTTACATTTATTCCTCTGTAAATCTTTTTTATTTTTTTCTTCTTATACGGGATCACGATTTGGCGTAGCGTTTCGGTTCAATTGTGCAGCAGAAATAAATTAGTGATATAGTTATTTTCGCTTATATAGGCCGCTTACGACCTTTGAGACGATAGAAAATTACGTGGGAGATGCGTTTGGAAATATTTGATTTGATGATAGGATTCTTAGAATTGGGAAATCGCGAAGATGTTTCAGATAATCACCTTAAATATTAGTGTACTACTTTTAATCGTAAAGAAACAAAAATGCATTAACATAAACTTATTTAAATAGGAAAGGTTAATTGATAAAAACAATATTATTGATTTTGTATTTTTATTGTGCAACATAGATATCTACGACATTTTAATTAACTAAAATTTAATTCAATTAAATTCAGATGTAGGTACACAGCCTAAGTAGATTTATTAAAAACGTTGACTAATATTCGTTATATAGTGCAGTTATTATGCTTCTATCATTATTATTTATGTTAAGGCATGCTATTGTATATTCCACCTCATTTCCATATAGGTTAAACCGTTATTCTCTTTAGACATTGTAACAAAGATTTGCCGAAGCGAATTAATTTATTTAATAATAATAATTTATCACCATTAAATGCAGATTTATTCATTATTTTCTACTTATAAAACAAAATCTAATAGAATTTTGGGGAAAATACTTTTTTGAAAGTTTGTTTAATACTGAAAGTCGTATGTCGACATGACTTCAAACGAAAAATTCAAATGAATGTTATATACAGTGTGTTTACTTAAGTTGAAATCATATGGAAACCTTTTTTATTATTATTTTTTTTTTTTTTGGAAAAAAGGTTATTCTTCCAAAAAGGTTCTGCATGATTTAAATGGCGCCAGCAGATATCAATTTTGTTCTGTTATGTACGATGTTTGTTCGAAAATATGAATTTTGCTTTTTGAATCTAGGATGCACTAGTCGAATAGATTTTCTAAATACTTAACATTGCAGTTAAATATTCAATGAATGCTTAACATAATCATTTATTTTACAAATTTGAATTCACATAGAAGTAATAAGTTGTTTAACTAACATAAAATTCGCAAAATTAAATAAACAGGTACCCAAATTTTATTTGGCTCCACTAATGCCTCTACATATACACCTTCTCTTTCTAAACAGGTAATCGTTCTATCAACAAATTCCCCTAATACATTCTTCATCATATGTGGATTGTTTCAGAAATTATACTCTCTAAATTATTAACATTTTGAAGTAAACTTTCCGTTTTAAGTAAGCCCACGAGAAATAGTTAAATTTGGTTAGTCGAGGGTAGTTAAATTTGGGAATCTAACCGGTCAATAAATATTGGAATATCCATGTATGTATAATTTTTTTTATTAGAAATATTTGTAAGATATTCTCTTAGTACAACCCGGTCGAGAGGGCTAAGACATCATGGGGGCACAATAGGTCTTAAGCCCGAGTTGCCTTACGGGATAAACCTGCCCATGAGCTAACAAAAAAAAGATATTCTCTTAGCGCTAATGTACTATGGCCTGTTGCATTTTCTTGTTGTAACCATATTCGTTGTTCGTTCTTTTATGGGTAGTTCGTCAAGAAAGTCATTGAATTGACTTTGCAAAAAATCTAAATAGTATCAGAATTCATAGATTATTTATCGAAAAAGTACGGTCCAGCTATTTTATTTTTATAAATTTTGTACCATGCTTCAGTCTTGCAGGAATATTGACGGCGAGTTTTTATTGTAACATTAAAGTTACTGTCACTCCGCCGACGATAATTTTGGGAAGTGACTGTTCTACTTGCAAAAATATTGCTTCATTTGTAAGGATTATACGTGTCACCAATTCACCAATCCACCAATCTTCTAATTCCCCTTGGATGAGGGAACAAAAATCAAGTTGTCTATCATAATCTTTTGTTTTTAGTGTGTGAGCCTAAGTGTGGTTTGTGTGGGTGATATTTAGTACATTTTAAAATTTCGGTACTATATGTTCACTTACATTATTTCAAACTAACGCTTTTGCACAATGAACATTTTGGAATTCCAATTACTGGTAACACCGTGTCTTCATTAGCAACCTTTCTCCGTTTTTTTTTTTTATAATAAAATTATCCTTGCCAGCTCCATATGGCTTGAATTTATTTATTATTTTTATTACTGTGGAATTTGTTCGGATGTCTAGTGTTAAAAATGATGGTGGTTTCTAGAGATGTTTTATAGCTTTCTCCCATAATTCTTGAACACGTAATAAAGCTACAGAGTGAGCAACCGGATGTGACCACCACGTGATCACGAACGTCACAGAAAAAGTGTATTTTTTTGTTTTACTGTTTACTGCTCTGCTTGTTGTTTACGTTCTGTCATTTGATATTTAACGTGTTGGAAAAAAATATATGGCACGTCTTATTTTAAGGTTAAGTTATAAACATATTGACAAATCAGTAATGTGACATATCTTGTACTACCAACTTAACAATGTTGCCACCTTAAAATTTGAGGTCACGTGGTGGTCACATCCGGTTGCTCACTCTGTACTATTTTTAATTGCGATTGCATATTAGAATATAATTTTTACATTTGATTAATATTTCTTTATAACAAATTTTTGATATTGTCTAAAATATAGAGGTACTTTACTCCTACGCAAAATTCGTATTTTTGAACAAACCTCGTTTATATGGCTGAACTACTAATTGATATCTGATGACTACATTTTAAGTTTTAGATTGTGCAGAACTTTTTAGAAAGAATAACTTTCTTTCCTAAACGAATAAAAAAGTTTTCCATATGGTTTCAACTTAAGTATACACACTGTATATCTCTTTATTACAAAATTTTCTTCGATAAACATTCCTACGGCTTACTTGAACAACATTAGGGCTCAATATTCAGGGAATCTTCGTCTTCTACAATTCGGATTTGAAAGCATCCAAGATATGAAAAGAAGCAGAATTAATGCCAGAAAAGGCACTTTAATATACCGGTATTGATACCTAGTCTATTATAAACAAATTATTAATACAAAATATTACTAAAAGTATTATATTATAATTAAATACAATATTTATTCCTATGGAAAACTACCATTTGTTTTGAATGAAATACCTAGACGGTGTAGGATTTACAATTTTACAACATTCGATACATATTTTGATTCCAGTATTTGAAAACTATCGTACAAATAGTAATGTTGTTGGAGTTGGTATAATCGGTCCGAATTAATTTAAATTGAATTTCACATTTTTATCGATTTTCTCCAAATCAGTTGATATTTCTTTTCGAGTAAACACACCTCATTTTAAAATACATTTAGAGTAGGTAATCATAAATCCCAAAAATAAAACCGACTTAATCATAATTCATGAATAAGTGAATTTAGTATAAAGTGATAATACAAAACTTTGTTCTGATTTTGATTTAGCCCCTTATCGCGGCTGACGGCTGATGTTTCCAACACAATGAGAGTAACGTGATATGACGTAAGCAATGAGTGGATAACAAACCTTCAAACATTCGAACATATGTTTCAGTTGGAGGCTCGTTATTGACGTATGCTTTTTTAACGGAGATCCCTTGAAGTGACAACATATCGCTTCCGTGAATTGAACACTAATGCATTTTTTAATATATTGTTGTTGTAGTGTAACGGGAAAGATTTAAATTTAGAAATGTTATCTTAGCATCATACATTTATAATCTTAAATAGACGCTGATAATCCAAGCTTTTTATACCGGTTTAATCCGGCAGTGGTTGCATTGCGATATACAGTTGCTCACGGTGAAAATCGTACAGCTGTACTTTGAGCTATATTTTATGACCAAGCACAGTTTTAGATATAATTAAAACAAGAAATTAATAATTAATATATTTCTCAACATCATGAGAATAAAATGATCACCGATCAACTCAACTTCCTATCCTTCATAATTGCAAATTAAATAAAAATAAAAACTGTTCCAAAAATAAAGGTCACATTCAAAATCGTACACTTCTGAAAAATTACCAAAACAAGATAAAGTAATAAGTTAATTTTTGTTGAATAACCCCGATTATCAAGTACCGCTTGTAGTCTTCGAGGCATCGACTTGACTAAATCTGTACTCCTCATCGATATTTTGCCATTCTTCCTGAAGGACTTGTCTTAATTGTTGCTTATTGGAAATTTCGTGTTTCCGGATGCCGCCCTCAAGTTTATGCCATACATGCTCAATCACATTCAAATCTGGTGATTGTGGCAGTGTTTGAATGACTTTTGGGCAATTATACAATGTCCATTCTTTCGCAATGCCTGAAGAGTGTTTCGGATCATTATCAGCATAGAATTGAAATCTATCTAAAATCCCCATTTTTTCAGCGCTGCTTTTCAAATTCTTTTTTAAAATGTCCAAATAACCCCATTTATTCATAATACCTTCCACAAACACAAGATTTCCTACACCACTCGCAGAAACACATCCCCATACCATTTGTGATCCACCTCCATGTTTTACGGTCGCACGCAGATTTTTCACCTTCATCTCTTTACGCCAAATTCTAACTTTACCATCATATCCAAATATATTATACTTGGACTCGTCTGTAAAGATGACGTTTTTCCAGAAGTTAAATGTCTCGTTTATATATTTTTTAGCAAATTCTATTCTCTTAATCCTGTTTCTCTTATTTATGTAGGGCTTATTTCGCGCAATCCTACAGTTATATTTGTGTCTTCTCAACACTCTTCGCACCGTTTCTGGGTTTACCTTTTTGTTCAGATATTGTTCGATATCTGCAGATATTTTTGGTGCACTAATTTTTGGATCTTTCTCAACTTTTCTAATAATCAAACTTTCATCGCGATCATTAAATTTTTTCTTGGACTAACTTTTGCTTTATTTACAACACGATTATCAGTTTTATAACGTTTAATTATGTATTGCACCGTGGAAGAACTACGATTAATAATTTTTGCAATTTCTCTATATGATTTTCCATTTTTAAAATGATGAATCGCAAGTTCACGTACTGCAACGGTAGTTTGTTTCATTTTAAAAACGTTCTTGCTGACTTGAAGTACAAATTTGAACTAATCTTTCAAGAAGGTATTGTGTGAAACTTATACAAACCTTCTACTATAAAAAAAAAATCCTTTGAAGTTTTCATTGCATCACGACGGATTCATGATGTGAGCTATCTTTGTTTGTACGATTTTGAATGTGAGGTGCACGACTTGCATATTACTATTGATAAAAAAAATTAATAGGATACACCATTTATTTTTTTCTATATCCGGTATAACATCGACATACACGTATTATACGATCGTAATTCGCAGTTATTTATTTATTTTCTTCGAATATATATTCGACAATTTTTACAAAATTTAGAGACCGTACAATTTTCACTGTGAGCAACTGTAAGTAAAATTTCATGAAATTCGACTGCATTCCCAGTATTATTGTCCATACAAGCGACTTTCCATAGAATTTTAACCAGTTTCTATTGCAATATTATTGAATATTGTAATGAAGCGCTTGTATTTTCTGTTTGTCTTTCAATATCATCCAGTTGTTCAATAAATGGTTCCAAAATTTCTATTCGATATCGTTCTGCATCTAGTCTACCTAAAAATCAATGCAAATTTAAAAGGACTATTGGGAGCATATTGTTTATTATTTGTTACCTTGAAAAGATATGACCAAAAGTTGCTCACACACCTATTTATTATGTGGGTTTACATGGCTCCGAATTTTCATGTTTTTTTTTGATTTCATGCTCCAGCACTACAAATCATTCTTTGTAATAATTCCACATAAAATAGACTTGTTACGGCTCTATCCAAAGTTTTTTTTAAATTGCGTGTGCTCAGCAGCAAAATTTGGAAACTGTGATTGAAATTCTTCTAAGCATTTTTTCACAGAATAAACCCATTCTCCGTCAGCACGGGTGCCATTACGAAAGTAATTACAACTAAGAAAGTTCTTTGTTTTAAAGAAAACCCCATAGTTGCAAGTTTTATGTTAATGTTACACTAACAACAATCCCTGGTTTAGCTATATATGAAAACAGCGGATTTGTACGGAATGGGATAAAAAGGCGATAAAATGAAAGAATTAAGGAAATAAATACACTTGAAACGCGAAGGCAAGTTATTTTGCTTGTTAAAACGGAATTATTCTGACAATTCCTCACTATCTTATTCTATCAAAAAATGTGATGTTTCTAAATGAACACCAGTTGCAATAGGTATGGATAAACGTGAAGCCATGTTAAAAATACAACTTCTGCTAATCCATACGATATTATCAAAAGCTTTAATTGAGAACAACAAAGCAATGGATACCTTCTATTTTCATGTCAATTATTGCTCAAATATAAAGACTTCATTCCAATCAGTTTTCTGTTTCTTTAGAAAATAAGCAGCCGCCTTTACTTCATCTTTGCATCATTTGTATTCTCTACCTATTTTCATGTCAATTATTGTTCCAATAAAGACTATTCATTCCAATGAATTGACTAGAAAATAAGCAACTGTCTTCAATTTCCTTTTTTCAAAGAAATGCCTGCAGCGATAACTGATGAGACAACACAGTTAAAACCTACTTGTGTTAATACAGCGAAAATTAGGCACTAGCTACATATGGTAATTGTCAGCAACATTTTCAAAGTTGTGACCCAAACAAAACACAACACGGCAAATGTTTCATTTGTGTAGCGATATCAATCTAGGAACAATTTAGAGGTTATAAAAGAGATAATTTGTGTGTCTTCTGTATTTAAGCTTCAGAATTTAAAAAATCGTCGTGCTTGAAATGAACACGACAGCCAGCGTCAGTCATTCCGCAAACAGCTGATTCAATTAAAATTTCGTACACAATTAGGCCTTCATGTCGGATTAAGCAACGAGTTGGCTCTTTCATTTATGGTAATACCGCACGACGATTTTTTGAAGATGCAAAAACTCGTGCACATAAACTGGAGCGGAAGAGAAAACTACCAGAAAGCAATTGCCTCAATCGATTCAGCAAAATTTGAAGTATTCGCTATCTAAATTGTTGAGAACTTTTTTCACTTCTATGCCTGCCACCCTGTGGTTCTCATCTATGACAAGCAAATCATTCAAAGTGCTCTTAAACAATTTTTAAATGAAGGTCAAAAAGCACTAAATAAAATCCTCAGAATGACTAGAGAATTAACATCGCGTAAAATGAATCGAATATTTTTATTTTTTTTTAAATTTCTTCTGACCAATTGATATTTAATATGAGATATCACTATGTACACCAAATTGTAAAAACAAATTTGCTGTGCTCATTATTCAAATTCTATGCGCAGTGATAGCCATGCCCAGAGATATGCGTCAACTGTAAGTTTTAAGTTTTCTCTACATTCAATTTTTCGTGATTTCTTCCACAATTAACAATATATCAAGAGCTTAAATACATATTTCTGTTTTTCAATTGTACTACCGGGTGTCTCAGCTCACAGATCTCAGCCCATAAGTTTTTCATTTACATATATCTTTTTATAAAATTCGAAATAGTATAGTGGTTATAGAGATGTAATTTATGTTCTTTGCACCAGTACAATTTTGTATGTAAACAGATAGGATTAAGATATAGATGCGAATCAGTTTAGACTATCTAACTCTCTCATGTAAGTTACATGATGCAGCACATATTCTGGTAGAAGTGCACCTATGACCGTGCACTTCTACCAGTCACAGGCTTTGTCTTGCGATGTATTTAAGGTAAACTGCTGAATCTGTGTGTTTTAATATTTAGAAATCGCTGTATTTATAGATTAGGTTCTTATAACTATGTCATTTGTAGCCACATTTTTTTAAATATTATTTGCAAAAGAAAACGATTTATCCCCACTGTACATAGGAATTCCTAGGATCAAACGCCGTTTGGGTAAATATCCATGCCTCAACTTACAGTTAGTAGTGAAACAAAATTGTTAAAACTAATATGAAAGCACTTCGCGAGCTTCCTATCAAGAAACAAAAAAAAACACAATACCTCTACCACGTGTGCCCCAGGGCTTTGCATTGTGACGCAAAGTGACAAAAGAAAAACAAAATTAATACAACCAAAAATAGCCGCGAAATAACAAATAAAAGGACCCATATTCAATTACTTATTGGAAACCTTATAAAACTTAAATTCTTTTTTTTTTTAGCTTACACGATCCTATAGCGTTGCAATCATCCTTATTTTTTCTTACACCGAATCTATTTCTTTTCTTAATTCCTCCAAGTTTTCTACAGCTTTATCAACACAGATATGTTATAAATACGAAATCATAAATGTGACAAAAAAATGGAAAAGAATTGCTTTTTTATACCGCTTTGATAGAAAAAAAGTTGTGTATCTGTGAACATTCTGGCTTTATTTCAATCGGTTTTGTATATTTCAAGGAAATAGATCATGAAAGCAGAGAGTTTCCCATATAAGAGTAAACGTGCTTGTGGATCCGTTTAAGAAGATGCAGCTTCAAAATAAAAATGGATCGGTCCTTTTTCATAGCATGACCTGAGCTACCATCTGTCAGAGTTTGCTATAAAGTTAAGAAATTACCTTGTATATTATCCAAAGTACTTGCTTTTGTGGTATTAACAGCTTACCTAATGACTAATGCTGTGATTGCCTTATTCATGTAGCAACGATTAAATATTTTAGTAATAACTGTTTTACTTCTTTAGTAATATCAGGGAATAATGTCAGTTTATACACAACTGTGAAGAGTATATAACCGTAAAATTTCCTAGTAAAAATCAGTTTAGTTTAGTTAGTTAGTGATGTTATTTTCCTTATCGTTAATATAGAAAATTGAAGGCTGTTTCGTGTTGGAGGAGTAATTATAGATTTATCCTTCGTTAATTCGTGCTAATTAAAACTTCATATCTATTTTGATGCTAAGAGGTCACTTCGCATCGGGTATTAAACGTTTTTTCTGGTAATCAGACATTGCAAAATTAACAAATTAGGAAACTTTGTGGTTCAATAACTTTATATATCATATATTTCATTTTACCATATATAGAAACAATAAAAATTATGCAATACAAAAAACATTATTTATTATTTGATTTTTATTATTATGTTTGTTCTAGGTGACACAACATTGGAAACAAGATGATTATATTTTTAAAAAGGTAAGCGACCATATTTAATAAATACATAATGAAATATTTGTTTAATATAATATTTGTTAATCCATGATTGTATATGGTTGGTACTTTTCCGTTAGTAGATGTAATAGTATATCATGAAAATCAACGAGAGCATTAGACTTTTTACGAGTTATTTTGTTCTTATTTCTCAAACGACCATAAATTCTTAATAGTTTTTTATTTATTTATTTTGTCATATCGGTACAATATTTATTTGCAGTATTATTTTGACATTTATTAAACTGATAGTAAAAATGACTGCCGCTTCGGTATTAATTGACGGCATGCATCTGAAACGTAGACTAATAATAAATTGTTTTAAAAAACAGGTTTTTTTTTTGTCATTTACACTATCTATGCTAACAGTGTTAATTATTAAATATTATATTATACTGAATCGCCTCTCATCAAATTTGACAATGTATTTTAGCAGAATGTTACCATAACAACCTTCGTTAAAATAGCGCACGGGTGTAAGATATTGTCAACTTTTGGAGCTGCTTGTGCATACGGAAACTATCACTTTCGTTTATGGTCGTGGGAAAATCATATACCACGTAAAGTAGCGTGGCGAGTGATGTATGTACCCTCAGCGTCACTCGTCATATCCAGTCGGTCACCATATATTCAGTGCACGGTCACAGTCTACCGCTCCCGTTTTATCGGGGAGGTGCGCCCTGTATCCTATTTTTACTACTGATGAATGCATTATCGATTGCAAGCTAATATTCTTGGAATTTATCCGATTGGTGCCACCCTTATTATTAATAAAACATCATTTGAGATTATATCTAAAGGAACAAAATAAAATAATGTTTCACTTATTGAGTAAGATGTTTAATTTGAAATGTGTGGATTTATTTTTTGGGCAATTCATCTGATAAAAAATTGCATTTAATACGCTCGTTATACGCGGTGTTTTTAAATGCAAAATATACTGCATTCTTTATTATGGTAGTGGTTGTTTTCTTTTCAATATTTTGCGTTTCTGGACATTTTTTTTAAATACCAAATATTATTTTCATAACTACTTTATCATATTAATAACAATTAATGTAGGAGAAACAAGTATAATTTAGGGAAAAGAAATAATAAGTTTTTATTCAAAATAAATAGATCTCACTTTGTGTGATAGTTTGCAGTGAAAAATTTTTTTTTTAAACAACTTGCATCTAAATTTAAGTTTAACCCTGTTGCATTATTACTAGAGCTGAGGACGTTTGCGGTAAGCCAGGATAGTATTCAGGTAAACGCACGAATATTATGACCTTGTTTCGATCGGTGAAGCATGCGTGATTTTATTGCTTTATATGCATTCGCTATTTATATCACTTAGGTATGTCAGTTATGTGTACTGTATATAAATAACACACTTACCTTATTTACGATTATTATTGCATAGCGCCAAGTGGATAAGACTCGTAGTAAGTTTGTAGCATTAGATAGGTTTCCATATTTGTAGCGGTGAGCGATGTACGCCGTGATGAATAAATTTTTTTATATTTTGAGAAAGACCGCTCGACATCTACGGATGTAACACACGCACAATTAAAATAATCTTTATAGATAGAAACCGAATCTACAATTGCACCATTACTAATTTGTTTTAATCTGGTAAAATCAGAATCTTTGTTTATCGCACTCTCGAACTTTGCTATTACCTTCACATTTTTGTTGTCATTTACTGCGCATAGCTGCGCGTGTACATCGTCCAGTATTTGCAGTGACTCCGCTAACGATAATGCAGTATTTTGAAATTTCTCGATTGCGTTAAACAATCCTATATGATTATTATAAATAGTTTGTAAATCTGCATCAAGGGAAGGGATTTGAAAGAGTCTCTGGCTTTCCTTAATGGCTACAGCTTCGGCAGGATTGAATTGTAGAACCACAGATTTTATTTGTTGGAAATACTTGGCATAATAAAATGCCGCCTTTAACCAAGTTCCCCAACGTGTAAGGATTGGCTCTGGTGGTTGGGGAATACCAGGGCACCGACTGTGAAACTCTCGAATTCGAGTCGTATTTGTCCCAGCAAAGTAACTGTTTATCGCATAATTTACAAACCACATTTGCTCCATTATAATACAAATCGGGAAAGTCTCGGATAAATTTCTTCACTTCGTTATGCAAAGGGCGCTTCCTTGGCTTGGGCACGTCCGTCATACTTATTAAATAGAGCTCAATACAACATACGATCACGTTGGCAGTTCACGCCTAACTAAAGTGTTTCGCTGCAGCGTGTTTATACGCTGGTGCACTTACTACGTCCCTGGCTTACCGCAAAAGTCCTCAGCTCTAATATTACATTTCGTTTTAGCATGTGGATGTGTATAATTGATTTTAAATGCTGCAACATTTCTAAATACCAAGATATTTACAAATCTAAAACAGACAAATTCATACGAAAAGTAGATAAAGCTTTTTTAGATGTATTTATGATATTAATAAATAAATATCATTAACATCGAAGTACTGAGTACAATTTAGTACTGTGTAAATTCAACGTACTTTTGCACCTTCATTATCATTGTAATATTTAATTTGAAGCGATTAAAATAAATAAAACAATAAAAGCAACACCTCTGTTCCGGTTCGAACCCAGCATACTATGTCGTCGCTTTACCAACTCACCCACTAATACCTCACGAACAAATCTTTTATTCGAGTGTACTTAAGCCAGACTATCAATCACTGTAAACTTTATAAATTCATAAAAAAAAAAAAACGGCTGACCTTCACTAGTGGCTATCATCAGTCCCAACTACCAACTGACGAAGCTGCGATCAAAACTGGGATTAACATCTAGCGACCTCCCCTTGTTAGTATAATAAATATACAGTGTTTATAAAAAAAATGTATCCTCCATAAAAGTTTTTGCGTGTTCCAAAACCGCTAAATAAGTGTTCATCCTTTCAAATTTTCTTTCTGTTCCAGAGAAACATTGAAAAATAGATTAATTTAGTTGAAAATTTTTCAGTCCCAAAAAATACATTTCGTTTTCATGGTTACCCTTAATATGACTTTTTGTTTATTTAATTTTCATTACATTTCAACAAAAATTAATTGGTTTCGTTGACCTAGGTGTCCTAGGTGTAATAGTTTTGAAGTTATGGACCATACTTATTGTTGTTTAAATGGAACACCTTATATTTATTATTTTTTACTTCAATTAAGCATAACTTGCTGATTTTAAAAATATATAGTTGTTTATATTTATTTTCAAAAACAACTAAGTAATCTGTGGATAGGTAAATAAAATCCTCTTATTCCTTACAGTTTTTTAATAATATACTCTGGAATTTCGGCGTAATGCCATCTTCAGCCAAAATCTAAGTTATACAAGTATGTATATATAAAAATAAAATCATAAGTAAACTGTCAAAGTTTAAACATCGCTTGTTTTTCTAATAACTCGATTATATTTTTAAAATCCCCAAATTAATGGAACTAAAAACTAATACGCAGGGTATTCCGTTTAAACAATCATAAGTATGGCTCATAACTCGAAAACTATTACACGAAGACCTAGAAAAACAAAGCTAATTACGCTACTAGATCTTTCGTCAAAAGCTGGATAACACTCCATTTTTACTTTGTCATTAACTTTCATAGCAACTGAGATACGAGAAATGTTCGAAAATTGAAAAATTTCAATTTTAACTTGTATCTCAAAAAACGTAGGAGGCTAGAAAAACTCTGTTTCCGGCATCTTTTGTTCCACATAAAAGAAGG
The DNA here is from genome assembly GCA_949128085.1 of Cetonia aurata. Lineage (NCBI taxonomy): Eukaryota > Metazoa > Arthropoda > Insecta > Coleoptera > Scarabaeidae > Cetonia > Cetonia aurata. Next base: position 47,420,845 of record OX421883.1, on the reverse strand, counting down.
ACACTGTCTGTTATTAATAACTGCAATACCCTACCAAAGTGCCCAAAATGGGAGATCCTGTACAATACCTAGAAATACTCCTTTAATAGTTTTAACATTGTTTTTTTTTTTTTACTAAAATGTTTATCGAATCCTATTACATATTTAAAAAGTTGCAGATTAGTTTAGATACACTTAAGTAAAATACGCGTTTTTTTATAAAATTTCAATGCCAAATTACTTTCATGACAAAGCAGGTTTGTTTCGGTTTCCCTGATTTATTTTCTTGTAAACTTTAGCCTATTATTCATTATATATTATTTTTATCGCAAAACACTGTGTACGGTTCTATATAATTGCAATAGTGTATCCATTATGTAGAGCGATTAGATTTGTGTTTACATTTTTAATAAAGCGGTATACTTTTCCGCACAAACCTGTCAATATTTACCTACTTACTCGACGGTTATATTCCATTCAATACTATATTATTGCTCTTTAATGTCAACTGTAAAAGTTGATATTCCTGCATAACGCATTGACGTAGTATGATGTATCAAATATGTAAAAGAAAATTTACACTTGATCAGTGAAAGAAACAGGATAAACAACTTTTTATAGCAAAAAGATTCCTAATGAAGTGTGTTATGGCCAGGAAGGTTTCACCTTATCTATTGACATGAGACATGTATATTTTATATATGTATACCACACCAAGACCAAGTGTTATGTAACTCGTTGTTGGCGCCAATCATCCTGTAGTAAATTTACGTTATACATACTTGTAGTTGATTTACCCGATTTGTTTTAAGTAACAAGGAAGCTTTATTTACACAAAATTTGGATCAGTTCCCGTGAATAATCTTTTAAAAACACCAGAAATTTAATAATAGAAATTATGAAGCATGATGGATTTATTATACAAAGAAATCAACCTAAATAGCCGAAGGATTCAATAATTTTTTTTACAACGATAGGGAAGAAATTAGCAGAAGATCTAATTAAAGGAAGGAAGAATCAACCTATAACAACTACTACGAAATGCAGAAAACAGCAGGCGCATTTTAACAAAACGAATGAGAGGAAAGTTCTTAAAATAATATTAAATTTAAAAATAATAAAGCTGCAGGTTTTGATAACATAACAACAAATATAATTAAACATAACAAAAGAGATTGACGCCAATATGTACGATAATAAATACAGTTTTGGAAAAAGATTTGGATATATCCACATTGCCTTCAAATGGCAATTGTAATATAATAATAAAAAAGGAAATCCTTAGGAGGTAGAAAAATTAAACAAAAAAAAATAGTGGAAGGTGTTATAAATAGAAGAGTTACTAAAGAAATAAAAAACACGACGTAGTACGTCCAAACCAGTACGCTTTCGGGAACTTAAGTCAACCACATTAACTGCATGTGATCTAGTCAATAATATAAAAAAGGAACCTGATGGAAATAAAATAGTAGTGGCAATTTGCATAGCAATGAAAAAAGCATATGATACTGTTTCAAAAGAAAAACTATTTGAAAAAATTAAAATATATAGATTTTAGGGATTTATATGAAAGACCTCAAATAACAAAACTATAGGTACAACAAAAAGTAATGCCTTATACGCTCAACGGGGAGGCATTCTTTCGCCAATTTTGTATACAGGCTGTTCTAAGTTAAGTGCGCACCATTTCCCTTAGCACCCTAAGCTTTCCTCGCCTAAAACTCGCTTAATTTTTTTCGCCCCCCATGCTGAGAACCGGCCAAATACAGTAAACCGATAAACGCCTTCATTTCCACTTTATTAGTAAGTACAACGTCGTATTTATTCTCGGTATCTTGGTGCTATTTTGTGTATATACAAATTGGTATTTTCGACAACTGTGTCCAAAATTTCTTCAAAAAAGAGCATCCAACACTGAATTGGCGTATTTGCGTTTCTTGTACCTGCACGAACACCAGGCAATTGGGTAACGATATTTTGGTGCCTTGTTCGAACTCGTTGGCCTGGGGCATGCTTTTTCCACGTGGTTCCATCTTCTCCATGAAAATACAGAGATCTGGGAGGTTGTACTAGAAGTATCTGATTGGTTTTCATCTTCATCTGGTTCTTCTTACTCCGTGTCTGTATCGTGTTCGCTAATTATGTCTTTTGCACCGTCGTCTTCTGTCTTCTGACTCAGATTCCTCAGAAACGTCCGGGGTTGGTACTTCATCGTAAAGTGCTTGTAGTCTAATAATTTCCCTTTCATAATAATCTATCTTGCCAAACAAAAGTAATAAAGTCACAAGTGGAAAACGTCACAAATGGAAAACACGGCTAACTTTCAGTTGCACTTCCAATAGAGATTAAACCAAAAAAATCCCTTGTCTTGCTTTATATAGTACGAACCAAGTTCATAAAGAACGGGGATTCAACAATTGGTTTAGGGACTTACCCGTATGCAAAAGATTCTGCGTGAATAATTAGAAACCAGGGGAAGGCCCTAAGAATGTTTTATGCCTAAAAACGACACAAAATTAGTCCCTTTACGAAATACAAAAAAAATAAATTGTAAAAGCCAAAGCCCTTCTGGCAGCCAAACGACAGATGATAAAATTAAGACAAATTAAGGAAAACATTCTTTATTAAAGTTAGGAAGGTACCAAAGAGCTAAAGAAATTAAAAAATACAACAAAAAAAGATTTGCATGGGCCTCACAGACCCAGCCCGTCAACCAGAGGGTTAAAATAATTTGTGGATCAATATTTCTGATACTATTTAGCGTTTCATATCGTATCTTGTAGACTTCATGTTTCACGTGTCTCCATAAAAAGAAGTCCAACGGTGTCATGTCTGGTGATCGACTTGTCTCGTTTTTAAATCTCAGAAAACAGTAATTTCGGTTTCTTTATCTAATATAAATTGCTTTCTTTGTCTTTTTTCTTTTCAAAATCTTAAATCTCTTCATTTATTCTAAATTTTCTATAAAGCTACAGAAAATATCGACAGTTCAGAATGTTATGTTCAGGATGGGGATCAAGATATAATTTTCATGGGTTCGTTTTCTATTTTTTTCTGCATACCGTACATAATCTTCTAACATATTACATTTTTATAAATGAGTAAGCTCACTTTACTTTTCACGACGAACTCAGCTAGCTAAATGGTTGCGTAGTTCGTAAAATGTAGTTCTTAGCTTAATTCACAGAAGTCAACTTAAATCGAATTGTTATTTCATAGTTAGGTTGCTTTGTTTTTACTTAAGCTAAGGTACTGAGTTCATATAAAATGCCATAATAAATTCTTTATTTTTTATTTTTTCGAAGTGTCGCATTAAAGCTTTTTTGTTTACGATTAATTTTTGAATCAAACTGCAGTGAAATATACAGGCTGTTTCATTTAAAAAAGATGGTTTTAGTGGGTATCTTGGAAACGCGATGCTCTATTGTTTTTCTGTTTTCACCATTTAAATCGCTACATAAAATCCCAGAAATATGCCCGTAGCTCTAATAATAACGAAGTTAGCAATGGTGCATACTTAACTTAGAACAACCTGTATACTATATACCAATGATTTATTATAACATACTTTTTTACGGGCAAATATATGCGTACGCAGATGACTTGTTTGTTATGCCGTGGTTATAATATAAATCAAATTGAAGATTACATACGCAATAGATTTAGAACTTTTCGATCAATGGCGTTTCAATAACCTGCTAACTATAAGTGAAACAAACAAAGACAGAGAATATGATCTTCAGAGACAAGAAACGACAAATATTCTACATACAAATATTTCGAAGAAAAACCGAAAAAGTAAAAGAAGTGTAGAAAATAACCTACCTTGAACTTACAGTACAAAATAACATGAAATGGGACGCACACATAGAATCAATGATTTGAAAAAAGAAATATATAAAAATAATAGCAGCAATAAACAAAATATATTACCAAGCGCACATAGAAGATCTATATATCACGCACTCTTTACGGCAAATAATAATTACATACATTCTTAATAAGCATATGGGGAAATACAAAGAAACAGTATATCTCGAAATTGCAAAGACAACAAAACAAAATCATAAAAATATTATATAACATGAACTGTAGGACGCCAACAATAAAATATATGAAGACATAAATAAAAAGCTAATAATGTTGAATAACATAATTCTATTAAATAAAATACAACATAAAAAAGTAAGAATAAACGTAAAATTAGTGACAAACAGACGAATTCATGAATAGAAAACTCGAAGGATATCGCACAAGAAGTGAGAGATACAACCGTCAAAAATGTTCACAAATGTTAACTTCTAGAGCTATTAATTGCTATAATATACCAAATTATTTGAAGAGACTACCCTACATAAACTTTAAAAAGAGGATAAAAGACTACATACAAAATATGGATATTGGTTGAACAAATGTTGTGAAAGAAGACGTGGAAGACTTATTTAATATTAAACATTCTACAATGGACAAATATGTATGAAAACTTTACAATTTCCTTTTTTAAAGATCCTCGAGAGGTTGGGCTTTGTCAGACTCCTCTTGCTTATGATGGCACTATCCTTAAAGTAGTTTGTGTTCATGTTTCTTTTCGCAAATTTTCCCTCCAAATTCCGGTTCAATTTTGAGCCCCATAACAATTGCTGAAAGAATTATAGTTTAAAAAATTAAAATACTTATCAGATCTAAATTTTGTAATACTTCTTTGAAAGAAAAGAAGTGAATTTATTGCTGTTAGTAAATTCATACCTTATACATTCTTATATAAAACTTCATTTTTCTTTTTAAAAAATAGTAAAACGAACAAACCTCATAAGTAGAGCAGACCACTTTCCGTGCGCGCCATGTGCGCCGGTATGAGAGTGTAATTCGTAATATACTAGAATATGCGACAGAATAGGACGCAACATGAGCTTGTTACCGATATAAGTATAGAAGTAAAAACATTTATTCTATCAGAAATAATTAAATATACATTTGGTTTTCTGCTATTAAAGTAATATGCAATACAGTCATCCCCACATCGGCGCACATGGCGCGCACGGAAAGTGGTCTCCTCTACTCATAAGCAAAGTTTAAGCTATTTTTAATAAAAATTATTTATTTTGTACAACCTTGTAAAGTTCCTATAGTTGTTGAACCATTTAAAATATCAACATTTTGAATGTGTACAAAAAGTACAAAAAGCACAAATAGACGAACGAGGCAAAAAAGAGTAAAGGAAAGTTCAACAAGGTATTTTCGTTGCTATCAATATCATTCTTTCTATTCACATTAATATACAGAACTGTGTCGCACACAAGAACGAGATCGAGCGGCACTCGGTGCCAACGGCGATAAACTATGAGGGGCGCCTGACTGCGTCGAGCCGTCAAGGGCACCTCTGTGTGTTAAATCATTATTGCCGTTAAGAGGCGCCTTCGGCGTTAAAACTCTCTCTTGAAAAATTTTTTCGTACTCATTGAATTTGGATAAAAAGTTATTTCTTTTTCAAGCCTTGATATTAAGAAAAGTATTCATCAAATACAGGCTCCATACCTTCCTGTTATACCATAATACGAAATAGTGACAGAAATTTCCGTTTTTGAAAAACAGTGTTATACCATATCACCCATAGCACGTGCAGAAAAAGCGTGTTATGAATGTTTAAAACCATCAAAGAAAAATTAAGTGACGACCATATACCAATGGCCCCCATGGTCTTCATTCAAAATAAGTAGCTATGCGTTATTGAATTACACTCTGAAGTTTATTTAATGAATTTTGCTCACACCTACATTACTACGAAACAGGATTTTCGTCTGACATTTGATACGCCCATATTAAAGCCGCTTTTCGAACTTTAGGCTTTATTTTATACCGACATAAAGAATTTCCTTAACCCGTTGCTCCTCTCCATTTGGTGATGATAGGGGAAGTATTAGTAAACCCAATGGTATAATCCAGACTGGTTTGGGATAACATGAATATTTTTGCACTTTATCTCTCAAAAATGTAACATACTGAACGATGGCTAGAAAGTGCCATAAATTCCCTGTTAAAAGATATTGAGTGTTCATTTAGAAATGCCTTCAAGTAGCGTATGAAATTTTTAAAATAATTTGAGATATATCTTAAACCATCGATCAAAATGAGAAACATCAAAACTCAATGTAAATTTCATTATTCAGTTTATTTAACTAAAAATTACATGAATTGCTAAAAATGTTGATAACCATATGAGCTATGCATTTCAAGACTCTGCGATGGAAATTTCCGACAACATTGTCCAACAACGCTAGATTAGTATCAATTTCAACAATTTTTTAATTAATTTTTTGCTGCAAGTCAGCTAAATTATCCACAGGTGTTTCAAAAATGCTGTTTTTTTTATGTAAAGCCATGAAAAGTGTCGCATGGTGTCAAATCACATGAACGTGGAAGCCACGGAATTTTTGTGTTTGGATTAAGTATTCAATCGTAAAAAAATTGTCCCAGCAAGTCCGACGTTTCAACTGTACAATGGGGAGTAGCTGCGTGTTGTTGGAAGTAACAATTCTGGCTTTCAATATCATCTAGTTGTTCGATAAATGGTTCTAAAATTCCTCTCCGGTATCATTCAGCATTTAGTTTAGAAAAGAGCCATTAGGAGCATATTTTTTTGCTACCTTGAAAAAATATTGACCCAATTATTCGTCTGTGGCCAAAAGCTGCGCACGGGTTTGCATGAATCTTAAATTCTTATGTTTTCGAAATTCACAAATTCTGATAAGTGTAACCATGCTTCATCAGTCCAAATCATTCGTTGTAATATTCTCACATTATTGACAATGTTATTAACTACCCAATTACAAAACGTATTCGATTCCGTTAATGGTATCGATTCTTCGATACCGTGATTAGCAAAGGTACCGATGTATCGATACTAGTACTAGTACTGGTTCTAGAGTGCTCTAGGTAACCTCACGCCAGCTAATATCGTTACGAAAATGGTCTCGAGCGAAGAGGCATGGACGAAAGTGAGCGAGCTCGCAAACAACATCTTGGCTACAAAAGAAAGAGAAGAAAGAGCTAGGAAGCGACTGCAATAACCGCAGCAAAAGAGTAAGGAGTGCCCGAACAACTTACATACCTCTACTTGAAGAAATGCCCACGCAGTCCCAGGTAGAGAAGAGCATCATGGTACTGAGAGTTTTTTTAGTCAGTAGAAATCTGACACTACCTGTGAACCAGGCCGCAGGTGTCTTCTTGAAGATTTTACTAGTAGAGTATCGATTCCGTGGTATCCAGCGGGACGATACCTACAATTTTGGTGTCGTATACAATACTTGTCTTATTGTTAGTATCGCTACTTGCTGAAGTATCAATTCTACACTTCGTATCGATTCCCAGTACTAGTACAACTAAATTTAAGGAATAAACTGAACATGGTATAAAGAAAGCTATTGAATTTCTTGTACGGAATTTTTTGTTGAGAACCATTATGATTTTTACTGATTAGCAATCTTTCACTCCTCTCTTCCACTGAATCTATTTTTCAAAAAGTAATCCCAATTGAATGGGTAAGTAAAGTTTGTCGCTACTATGAAATAAAACTTATCATCCTTTCTAATGTTAAACTGATTCATGTGACAACAATAATGTCTTTAATGGATACAGCAATTAAAATGTCCAGTGTTCAAATATTTTAATTGTTTAATAAATGATATGATAATATGCTTAAGTCTATATTAATTCTCGACTATGCCCGCCACTAAACAAAAAAATATATTTCTGCATGCACGTGCACTCCTAAACTAACTATCACACTGACAAGTTGTTTGGTGAGAGTGGTAAACCTAGCATTGACATTTGTCAGTGTGATAGTTATTGTTACACCAAAGGTTCCAAAACCCAATTACTGGACTCCTAAACTAAATAAACACTTCTGCTATTATTTTAAAATATTTCTAATACATTCAAATATTTATATTGAAAAAGCTATTCAAATTCTTATCGCTGATCGGAGCATGAATCGAAAGGAAATGCTTATTTTATTGCCATCCAAAAAACTGCTAGGGCTGTGTTTGCAATATTCTCGATAACTGACTTTATTGCAGAAAACAAGACAATGTATTAAATTAAAATAAGAAAGAGTCAATGTCAATTACCAATAACTTATTGGTATTATTATATTTTTGAAAAACCAATCTCTTGTTCTTGATTGAAAATGTATAGAAAAAAAAAGCGGTTAATTTGAGCAATAATTTATTTTATAATATCCAATATTTTCAGCGATGTTTTTTTTTGACTGCTTCCCGAACGTTTCTCAAATAGTTATACAAAATTGTCAAATGAAACCTAGACAAGTATCGATACCGATACCAAAATCATAGGTATCGCCCAGCCCTACTGTTGACTCAAATGCCGTCATTGTTGCCTCATTTCCTTACATACATTATTTATTGTGCATTGGTAACAACTTCCTCAGTACGTTTTTTCGGTGCTCCACTACCGGCTTTCCGTAAGATGCTATCAGCTTCACGAAACGGACTTACAGCTCTATCTAAATTTTTTTTTTAACTGTATGTAGTCAGCAACAAAATTTGAAAACCCTGCTTGAAATTCTTCTGAGCAATAGGAGGGCAGGATAAACCCATTCTCTGTCAACACGGGCACCATTACAAAAGTAACTTTCAATCTAGAAAGTTCTTTGTCCTAAAAAAAAAAAACACTATAGTTGGAAGGTGTTACATTAACAGCAATCCCTTGTTTAGCTGTGAAAACAGCTAATTTGTACGAAATAGGTTAAAAGGCGATAAAATAAAAAAAATAAGCAGGGTGGGCTCTTTCCACTAATTGTAACTCTTTAGATATACCGAGTGTTTCTGGAAGGTGACACACTCGAAAACGTTTGCAAAAAGTTAATGAAGAATACTTTTTACCAAAAATAAATAAAAGTATATTTTAACAAAAAAATACGTTTCAGAAGTAGGTATCCATAACATATAATAAATAAATAAAAATCATAATTTCATATTACAAAGAATAGTTTTTTTTTTTTCATATTTGTTTTTATCAGTTCAAATTTCAAACATCCTATCTGCCTCAGTGACATCATTTACAAGATACAAATATTTCTGCATTTCATTATGTTTGCATCACAACGATTATTAGAAGTATTTTAATAAACATAATTATATTGAGAAATCGAATTTCCAAAATATTATTTCTCAACTAAATCGTTAATGTTTTGAAAACAACACCTTAATCACTTCTTGTTGATTATAAAATTACGATAATTTATTATGCAACTCGAATTTTCTCGTATAATACACGATATATAGTATATAGTAGTATAGTACACTACGATAGGTTAGTGTACAATTAATCAGAAGCAGTTCGTTAAAGCCCATTAAGGAAAATTTCCGGCGAAAAATAAATATTCATAATATGTCTTCCCACTTATATTTAATTATTGATTTCGAACTTGGAGGCATATGTAATTTATCATATCAAACACAATTGATAATTTTGATAAATAGGTATGTATCTATTATTGCTACTGTAGTTAAACTGCGCTCTTTCAAAATATAATAGATGGAAAAGTACCTCTTTTAAGGCTTATCCATATTATATTGTATATTTTCCTGCTTAGTTCTCTCAGAGTTTGGCTTTTGTACTTTTCCAATCTGAATTATTGTTTATTCAATAAATATTTGTGAGAGGCCACCTAAAAATACATATATGTTTACGTTATTACCATATGTGACATACTTGATAAGAGCTTCATTCTAGCACATTTCGAGATTGGTAATATCCAGTTTAACAAAAGCACTGATAAGCATATGTAGTAACTTCTGTAACCTCCCGCTCTTTAGACTCCTGACAGTATTCTGATAAACAAAAAAGTCATGGGTGTTGTTCTTTTGAAATCGCCAGTATTCTGGAAAGATAATACGACTCCACCTGACTTATTAATGTTGATGTAAGATTTTATTTATCTAACCTGTTGACAAGGTTAATGATTATAGAACTTAAATTTAGGTTTTTGCGTTCGAAAAATTGTAGTGTCATGTAGTTTTAAGAATTTATGAACGAAAAGATTAACAGGTTCCTTTAATTAATTAGTGTACATTACAAATTGCAGTTTAGAAGCTAAGTGTAAATTATATGCATTTTCAACCAAAAAATAAGTGCCTGCTTTTAATTTTCCAATAATAAGCGTTCATCAAAAAAAATATTTTGTTTATTAGGTAAGTTTTATTTTTATATATGTATATTTATTTATCACAAGATCCATGTCACAATTAATATTGTATATTCTTCTATTACTTGATTGCATACCAAAGTATACTTAAAAAGCATTACCTTTCATATAATTTTTATCAAAGCCATAATCAATTACAAAGCATTTCATGTATTTTTGATTCAATTGTTATTAGACCTTATTGATATCTACATATGTATATGTATCCACTTACTGATTTAATCTAGCATGTATACGTTTTATATTTATTTTAAAAAAAGAACCGACATACCCCAAAACGTCATTCAAAGTTCTCGAAACAAATATGATAGCGTTTCATTACTCTGATTTCACAAGAAACCTTTATTAATCAGTGTCATCTAAGTAGCAAAGTTTGAGTCCTTATCAAATTTTTTTTTATTATTATTTATATTTATGAGTAGACACATCTATTTTATATGGAATATAAGTTGCATAATACTAAAATATCGTTCGAAGTCTAAGAAACATCGGTAATCAAAAAATGCCCATTTATTTTTAACTCCGTCAACATAGCCTCTATTCATAATGCGATCTCTATGAACTTAGAGAAATGTATTGTTTCCAACCAATTGTTAAACTTAACCAAATTGTTTGTTCTGTGATGATTACTAATTTGTTTTTTTATTGTTGAATTAATGTTTCATACCTACGTCAATTTTTTTTTATTCCGTTGGAAATGGTTCTTCAACCAAGTGTTAGAGTAAGAAGTTTGCAACACTATTAGGGAAACTTTGCCTTTCCCCATACATCATTAATACAGTGTGTCAAAAAAGTAGCGCAATCTGCTTCTAGCTTATTATATACCATGAAAAAATCTCCCTAATAAAAGATGTATGGTAGGTACTTTATTTCGTATTGATTGATATAACGGTAGTTGTCTTACCTTTAAAGTTTTTTTTTAAATAGCAAATCACTTTCTTTTTCTTTATATTTTGAAAGAGGATTATGTCTTCTATGCAGCCATGAATTTTTTTCAATGCCAATCAAAACGTTGAAGGTAAGACAACTGCGCCTATATATCAATGAATTCGAAATAAATTGCCAAACATCTTTTATTAGGGACATTTTTCTATGCAATTGGTACTTAATAAGCTATAAGCTTGCGCTGCTTCTTTGACACACTGTACAATTCTAGTATATATTAGTATTGTATCAGAGTTATGTGATTTATTATTTTTAAAGATTTTTTGCTAATTGTGAAGTTTAAATCTAAACATATGTTCGAATTCGAACACAAATTTCAGATAAATTGACATAAGCTTCTAAATTTGTGGTGATGCATTTTTTGTTGTTTTTTGTTTAAATGAACAGTAGGGTGCTAGACGGATTGAGGGAGGAGAGTCTGTTGCATTACCAGTGATTGCCTGATACAACATCTTTAGATTTTTCCTTGGAGATATGCCAAACTATTACTTATGAGGAAACACACTTATCACACTAGAAACGCTTCTGATAGTAAAATGCTCGCTTAGGGAACCGGCAAATATGTGCCTAAATATCAAAGTTGGTTATATTGAAGTATAGTTGTAACATAATCTTCACTGAAGAGAAGTGATAGTACTGGCTGTACTATGTTAAGACCAAAGTTGAATAGATTACTGGGAAGGCAGGTAAATTGTTCAAATTAAAACCGATTTCTTCATGTGTTAATCTGAGCTTTCGCTAATTCTTTATTAGCTTCTTCAGAGATACAATTTTTGGAATAGAGTAAACGTCGTACAACTCGAAATGCTATTTCCAACATTGAATAAAACAATGTAGTAAATTACATCGAAAAGGTTAAAAACAACAAATTTATCCAAGAGCAAATAACGTGTTCGTACGAACAGTGTTTGTAGTTTTGAACCTTTTCGATGTACACTGTTTTATTTAATGCTGGAAATAGCATTTCAAATTGTACGACGTGTCCTCTATTCAAAAAATTGTATCTCTGAAGAAGCTAATAAAGAATTAGCGAAAGCTCAGATTAACACATAAAACAATCGTTTTAACTTAAACAGTTTGGCTGCCTTCCCAGTAATCCATTCAAGTTTGGTCATAATCACTTTATTTTGATAATATTTAGTTTGCTTTGATTATTAATTGTATGTTTCCGTTACTACTTCAATCATTTTATTCAATTTTCCCTTTTTTCCTTCACTCATTGTCAGCGATAACACCGTCTGCTAAACAAATTTTTCTTCTGTGATAAATGATACTCTATTGCGAAAACTGTTAACTTTAGATATGTATATAAATAAGGGGTGTTATGTAAGTTCGATATATGACTAAAAAGTGTATTAGATGACATAAAAATATAACCATCTTAAAGTTAGTGGAAACCCTTGGTATCCATTGTTTTACTCGAGAGTGCATTAGATTATGTATTACCAGATCTATCGAGGAATAGTAGGCAATAACACAGAAATTAATTTTTAACAATATTGTGCAAATAGTAGAGATCGAGCAGACTTAAAATTCGCCGGATACCGGAAATCCGGCCAAACTACCGGACCAGAAAAGTTGCTAAACGTGAAGAATCATTGTGGAAGTGTTTTGATAGGATCGCCAGTGCCACCACCTCCAATTCCAGTTTAATAAAAAGTGATGGCACTATTAAGGAGTTTGAGGACTATCTAAGGGAACCTTTACGATCCACTTGTTTGGTGGAAAGATCACCAATTTGTATTTCCGGGAAAATATTTATGAAGAAAAACGTTCCAGACTGACTCCACAGAATGCAGAAAAGCTTTTGTTTATTTACCATAACTTAAACAAGATAAACTTTGACTAGTTTCTTAAATAAAAATATTTTTAATAAAATACATAGTATATAGGTTTTCGTTCCGCTTCTGTATGAAGTGTTAATATTTTGATTTTCTTAAAAATTAATATTTTACTGGTCTTTTAGAGTCATTATTTATTTTAAATGTATTTTTTTTATTATTAAAAAGAAAAAATCCGTCCGGATTTACTAAAAATCCGACTAAACCGAACGTTCGGTAAAGATGCCGAACTCGACCGGATTCAGTACTCGGTTGGACGTCCGTTCCATCTATAGCAAATAGCTAATATTTTTTTTATTTCTTAAACGATGTTAAATTTTGTCGTAAGGTGTATATACAATTATGGTTTTTCTTGATTCAAAAATTTTATACCTACACACGGAAAAATGCACGCTTACCTTAAATAAATTTGACTTGGACTAAATAAATCTACTTTTTGAATATCCACAAGACAAAAACTTCTTAAGACAAGAAAAAAGAAGTGAGAGGTTAGCAGTCTTTTATGAAACTACTTTTAATCTCCACTTAAGAATATCGTTTACTTGCAATAAAAGCATTAGTCCTGGAGTAAAATGTTAGCATTATTAAATTAAATCATTTTTCATATCTTTTTAAGAATAGTAATACGTGGTAATACTTACCTTAAAATCATAACGCTTTATACAAGGGTAAATTAATATTTCTATCAAACGAAAAGTACCTATTATTTATGTAAAATAAATGCTTGGTTTGAAAATTTTTTTTTGGGAACAAGTAGTTTTAATAGTGCCTTATTTGTAAATAAGGAAGAAGTTTTAAAAATGATAAAATATGGGGTATAATATTTTCAGAAGTTCCGCCTTATTTGCAAATACACCGCACCATTTATGAAATGAATGCAGCCACTTACTCCCTTGTGCATGTACGAATTATCGACAATTTCTGCAATGATCATTTTACAAATATATTGTATTATTATTTAAATTAACCTTCTATCGCGCGATCCGATATCTTGTATGCCTGTTGTTTTTGTATATCCTAATAACGTAAACATATGAGAAACCTGTCATGCATCTAATGAAACGCGTCCTGCAAAATATTCCACTATTATATGCACGCTTCAGAATTGTCACATTAATTGAGTTGATCTACTGTGTTTGTTGGAAGTATACTTCTCAATATCGAATATTGATTGTTAACCTCTCTCTATTGGAAACTTTTAGGAAAGTTCCGAAATACATTTAAATGTGTACTATGGAACACCAACGATTTAGTTTTATCGGTAATAATTAGTTATGGGCGAACGTGTCTTTAGTAGATAATGAATGTGTGTACATATTATGTTTAGGAAATTGACGATAGTTACTTATACAAATTTTATTTATTGCAAAGAAGCTTTCTATACATGTACTTGTACTTTATTATCATAGAGTGTTGACGACCTTCTCATGTGAACCCCTGAGTACTACCCGAGTGGTGTTACAGTTGGCAACCTTAATTAGTTACAATGATTACCAGGTTATTTTCTGAAAACCGAGTATTAAATTTTTTAATAATCTGCGTTCAAGTTAAATAGAACCTTTATTTTCTCTGAACAACCAAAAAAAAAGATATATATATTATTAGAAGCAACAGTGGGTTTACTCTTGGCAAAAATCGATAGCAGCTTAGTTTTATTTTTATTTCTATATTAAAGTGTGGAAAAATAAAACATGTGACTGACATAACATGTTTATTGTTGGATCTATATAAATTTCTAGAGAAAGCCGAGCTACCTCGTGATAAATGTTATGACGAGGGGTTATCATTATAATATACCTCGTCTGTGAGATTCAAAACAACAATGCAGTTTGGTACATAACAGCATCAGATGCAACTTTGGTATTTAAAGTTGTTCATTTACGTTGCCTGTCCATTTGAAATTTGCCCCAGAGTGCAATAGTTTGTCGCTACAATTATTTTCCATACTTTAAACGAAGAAAGCAAAGTTTATATTACGCTGTAAAGTGGAATCATATCTTTTAAGCCATAAAATAATATTTCGAAATCAAACTTTTGCAAGTAGCAAAAGAAGTAAAAAGAAAAAAATACCTATCTATATTAATAATATCGGATGTTTATTTAAATACGTCATCAAGTAGCGCACGAAATGATAATGTATGAGGTACATCTTAGACTTTTCATCGATCAACATGAAAAACGTCAAACCAATGTAAATGCCATTATTCAATTTATTTAACTAAAAATTACTTGAATTGCTGAAAATGGATGAAGAAATTGATCTGTTGACTCAATTGCCCAATAGATGTTTTCGGTGCATGTGCATCATCCATTATTTCTTGAGCATTGATGGCAACTACTTTTACACTACGTTTCTCGGTGCTTCATTACCAACTTTTTGTACTAGTCTGCCAGGATGCTACCAATTTCACGGAACAGACTTACGGTTCCATCTAAAGCTTTTTTTAAACGGCATTTAGTTAACTGCAAAATTTGGAAATTGTGCTTGAAATTCTTCAAGCAATTTTGGACAGAATAAACTAAAAAATTTCTTTTTGTTCCAAAGAAAACACAATAGTTGCAAGTTGCACGTTGAAGTTTACACAAAAAAATAATCACTTGCTTAGCTATGAAAACAGCTGATTGGTAAGTAAGTAAGTAAGTAAGTTTTATTAATATCCAAAAGACCATTACAATGGTATAGAAAAAGTCATAAAAGGAAAAAATACAATTGCACAAAATGAAAATCTAATTAGAGAAAAAAGCTAAACCCATTGTATTTAGGAACTACAAACTTAAAGTAAAAAGTGAAAGGTAAAAAATTTAAATGTAATAACCATAATGCTGATGAAAATAATAATAGTAACAATAATAATAATAATAACAGTAATAATAACATTTCTACCAAAAACATTCAAAAAATGTATAAAGAGTGAAGACAATAAAACAAGAAGAACCTTAGATTAAGATGAAGCACTTAAGTAATTCTAAAATTTATGAAATCCTGTAGAGAGTAAAAAGCATTAACTACTAATAGATCACGCATAAACCGTTTAAAACGCCAACGGCTTAAATTTTTCCAATGGGTAGGAATTTTATTTTTTTTATATTTTGATAGCAAGAACCTCTGGGAACTGCTGATATAAGGTTAATCTAGACCTAGGTGTGGCTATGTCACTTCTATGTCTGGTGTTATAATCATGTTTATCTTTATTAAGTAGGAACTTATAAAAATTGTCGTAAGCATAAAGAGCAAGCTCAAGAATAAGAATACAAGGAAGAGTTAATAATTTGTAACTGATAAAAACTGGGCTGCAAGACTCAGTAGCTTTTAGGCCGGTTATGCAACGGACAATACGTTTCTGGCTGATAAAAATATCTTTGGCCATGGTTGAATTTCCCCAAAACATAATCCCGTAAGAGAGTCTGCTAAAAACGTAAGCGTAATACACACCAATCATCTGCTGACGCGTTAAAATTGGCTTTAAGTTTCTAAATAAAAAACAAAGTGAATTTAGTCTGGGTAGTAGACTCTCACAATGGACCCTCCAATTGAGAGATCGATCTACGCACACTCCCAAAAATTTAGTATAGTCTGTACTTGTAAGCTGTCTGCCACCCAGTGACAAGCTAGGTAAAAACCTGGCGCAGGCTGAAGCTTATAGGGATGAAAACGTAAATAACTGCTTTTATCTTCATTGACAACCAAGTAGATGCATTACTCAATAAATTATTACAAGTGTCAGTCAAAATCGGATCATGTTTATCTGTTATTATTTGTACGAATTATCCCATTTCCCATGAAAAAATCAAAACAATAAACGCACTTAAGTTAAAGCAGTTTACTTTACCTGTCAAAACAGAGTTATTTTGATAATTTCAAGTACAATTAGAAGGACCAAGTTAAATACTGCACTTTGCTCCTCTATCTTAACTTAATTACATTTTTAAATAAACGCCCCTTATCTATTCTAGTAGTAAGTAATCGATTAATTTAAATTTTCGAAATTTCTCAAACATCCCAAATAATATTTTAAAACATCTTTCTTCTCAAAGAGAAAGAAAGCAGTACAGCTGACGTGATATTTTACCTTAACTATATCCAAATACTGTCTACACTCCCAATCTGCAATTTGGTATATGAAAGTTTTAAGGAAATTCAGTCAAAGTTTGTTGGTAGATAAACGCTAGTCTTCTTCGTCAAGATTTTGATAAGTTTTCAGGGTCATCTATTTGTCTGATAGGTGCGTGTCTTTGATTTTAATATCGAGGTTTGACGTAAATGAAAGTGTTTTTCCCATAGAAAATTGTCGGTAATATTCGGTAAACATATTCTGTTTGGTGTGGTTTGAAGCAGATAGCGTGGATTTTGGTTAGAAAAGGTTTTTGGTCGAAAGTAAGAGACCATTTTATTTATCCCCTAAATATTTTCACACCTAAATTTATTTTCGTATAAATCGTAGTCAAAAAGAATATTCGTGTGAATCTTCGTCAGTGCAAATTGACAAATATTTGTATTCCATTACTACAAAATTCATTTGATCTTTAACCTACTATTATTCCTTGTAATTTTAATTGTAATTGTCCAAAATCAACGTCATAAATGACGCAGGACTAGTTGTTTCGGTAGTTCGAGATTAATTGGTTAATAGCAGTGACATATTTACGTATGGGTTATGGGCTGAATGAGTTATAGCCAATAGCGGTAGAAATCTAGGGAGGACAATATTTCTTTACTTGAAAGTAATAGCAGTGGTTGATAGTGAGGGGGAAGCAGCCAGATTTAAGTAGCCCGTGGCATAAATACTCCACTGGTTGTTGAAGTATAATTTTCACAATAAAAATAAATCTTAGTAAAAAAATAATTATATTTTATTATTTGTATTACTAATTAACTAAAAGTATGAAGTTTATGTTGTGTTTGTTAATGGGAAATAATGGATAAGAATAATCTACAAAAATTGTTAACTCTAGTTATGATCATTAGTTCATTACGAGAAGAATGCCATTTTAAGTGAATCTAATGAGTATACTTATATAATGGAGGTTATAAAATAAATATTATAATTTCATCAAAATATACAAGGCAAAAAACTATTTGAATATTGTCACTTATATATATATATGATACATTGCATCAAGTTTGTAAAATAGGTAGCGCGATCTCCGACAATATTTATTTATACAGAAATAAATGAACTTTGCTCAGAATTCCACATTATTTTCTTTCGCCGGGAGTTTATTCGCTGAAATAGCCGGCTGTGTTATGTGGACGCGATTGAATATCAAGGTCCTTGACATCCTGCCTTTCGATCAGATGATTGCAACGTTCGCCTCTCCTTAGCAACGTACTGTGTGCGTTTAACTTCTGTAACGTGAGCGGTGATTGCATCAGAATATCACACCCGCGGTTTGGACCAATGGCGGCTCGGGATCACGTATGACGTTGTAGAGTGTAAACAAGGTCAAGACGAGCCCCCATAACCGGCTGCTTCTAGAACAAAAACATTGGCGTGTCTGGTTGGAAAAAAATGGTGGGAATGTCCATAAATAAACGGGTAGCGGACAATTTAATAAAGTTCACTGAATAATGAAAGTTTTGACGCTCTTTGATTCAAAGGTTAGAAGTTATAATTTTTTTTCCAAGGATTATTTAATATCTACTTTATTCTAACTGCATATCGAAATAAAAAAAATCTATAAATTGATTTCAATCATATTTAATTCGAGATTGTGATATCACTTGATTAATTTATATACATGGGGCAAAAGAAAAACTTTGACGATCAACCACAGAAATAGATAGATTTATTTTTGCGAAATAAAATGAGGGGCACTGAAAAGTAAACTCATAAAAACAGTTATACAGTACCTACTACAAATATAAATCATGAAAAACGATTTTAGTTGAACTATTAATTAGTTCATTATTTATGTTACTGCCAGATAAGTGCCCAACTGAAGTTTTCTAAATATAATTTACAGGAAATTAACGCATCTTAAATAAATGATAAAAGTCCATAGTCTCCCGTATTATCACAAACAGCATACTTTTTGAAGTGGGTATCAAACATAGCTTTCATTTCAATATTATTGTATCAATCTAAAGTATTAAAAGCATTATCATGTAATCTAAACAGATACATACTTTTTATTCTTTTTAATAAGTATTCGCATTTATATATTCCTTTTTTTAGAACTACGTACATATTAGGAGTATTGTATAAATAATATAATAAAATTATCGATTTATCAATAAATTCCATTATTTCTATTTTCAGAAATATGCCAACAAATAAATTAGTAAAAACAATAACGTAGGTATAATGTACGCTTTCAGTTATGTCAGCCACCATATGATCTTTTGCCTTTGAACTTTATCTAGTAATCCATACCAGCATTTTAAGAATAGTCGAAGATTTATTGGTATGGTGATAAGATAATACAAATTATTCAGTCATTTCCTGTTACCATGATTAATTGGAAAAAGTTACAATTTAAAAATATAACGGTTAATGAAAACTTTTACATATAAGTATGTATTTGTGGTTTTTCTTGAATTTTCTTGACCTGCTGGTGTTTTTCAAACCATTATCTTCCAAACTTAATATTGGCTAGAGCCTATTATTGCTGCTTTTATACAATTATTATGTTGGAAATACTAACACGGAAGCACTTACATATACTATAAAAAGAACTAGAAGTTTTAGACTTGTGGCTGGATAGAAAGTGTTAAAAGAAGTTATGATAATATGATTTGAAAATTGTCATTTTTTAAATAATTTACCAATGACTAATCTCTAAATAAAACAAACACTGCTGAAGCTTGCGACATCCGTAGAGATAACGAGGACACACCTTCACTCTCCATCACATCACGCGTTCTCATATTTCTTTGTCATATTTTAATTATGTATCTAATCATTTTATCTCTACAATTCAATACAATATAAAGTGCATATACTTAGAAATGAAACCCACGTAATTTTTGACGTAACAAGGCATAAATAATACGTTAGCAATGGAATAAATATTAATATTTGACAGCTGACTGTAATAAGTATATATCTGTATAGGGATTTTATTTTTAAGTATTACCATAGTGCTAAATAAGTTGCATAAGTAAAAGAAGTCACGTGGGTTTCATTTCTAAGTATATGCCCTGTATTATATACAATAAAATATAACACCATTGACAAAAAATAAGAATAATTTGCTATTCGTTTCCGTTTTCACCGTTTAACAATGCAATAGTTTTTCTACCTACTGGTTTTATTGGAGCTTTGTAAACATGACGTTTACAACATTTATCATAATACTCATAATAATAATAATAATAGTAATGAGCATCCATCGTCCAACAGTATATAAAGATATATAAAATATAAAATCGATAACAGTATTTCTGAGAAAATTTGTGACATGATTAACGAATGTTTAACAAAAAAATAATGAAATTTACTCTAAATGATATATTATTTTAATTCTTTTATGTTCCATTTTTAAAACATTTCCTTGTTATATACTTTTCGTACGCATTGTACATAAGTACTCCGTGCAATCGATAATGACGAAATTTCCTTTTATATTTACTCGTACTTACTGTTAAGTGCGTCACGTTAATAACAAACAAAAATGAATTAGCCATAATGTGCTCATTATACTTACCGCCTAAAGTAAATACATCTGTGATCTATGATATTGTTTTTAATATTAATAAAATTATACAAAATATGTAGCAGCTAATACAATATAAATATAAGTTAGAAGAAAATCAACCTGTCTTGTTATAATGCATCAGGAGGTGTAATGTTTTTGTTTATTAGATCCATAAAATATCTTATGCCAAACTATCTTTGCATTGTTAGTAAAAATTTCCTAGAATATTTATTTATGTGTACACACCTACCTCCTATTTATATATCTTGTAATAATAATAATTGTCTAAATATCAGCCTCATTAATTGATATAGTTTATTTCCCATTTAACATTGTTGCGAAGATAAAGATTACATATAGACATACCTCTCTCCCCACCTATCTTTTCGAACTATATAAGCACCATGCGTTCCAACTTTTAACCATTAGTGCCGTAAACGCGATAGGAGCGCTAGTATTACTACAATAGGTTTCGGCAGTATTTTTTTTTTGTTATACTGGCTAACACGTTGTTGCGATTTGTAGCAAAATTTCATCGACCGAACTGTTTCGTCTCTAAAAGTGACCAAATTCATTTAGAACATATTTTCGGTTACTATACGCATTATCCGAAAACTTACACTTAAAGCAGTTTTTATACCTCTTTGTAATTTTTTCGCGTGATATTTTTCCCATTCTGCCAAGATGCCTGATATTTTAGAAGATACTAAGTGAGTATTTGTTTTTTTTTCCTCATTTTTTTGCAACAATTTGTTATTGTCCTTGAGGAATATTAGATATTACAACTTTGCTAATAGATGATGTCATTTAATTTACTTTCAAATAAGGCGTTATAATGGATTTAAAGTATTAAGTGAGTTTTTTTTTTAATTTCAGATATGCTGGGGAAGTCAATAAGTTTGCCAAGGGTTTAACTCATCCTAATGTTGGACTCTTCAATCATATAAGAGGAGCAAGTGTAGTCTATGGTAACTTGAAGAATTTGTCCCCAAAGGTTAGCCATTTTACTCTGTTAAATTATTAATTTAAGTAAAAATTCCATGTTACATTTATTTATTTGTATACACCCATTTATGTACCCCCTATCTTACAATAATAATGTCTAAATACCAGTTTCTAAATATCTAAACATTTCTTTCCCAATGTTGTTAGGTTCGAAAATTTGTGGAAGAAAATATTGTTTTATGTCAACCTGACGAAGTGCACATTTGCGATGGATCTGAATCAGAAAACAAGAAACTCCTTGCCCTCTTGCAGAAGAAAGGCACGATTATGCCGCTCAAGAAGTATGAAAATTGGTAAGTTAATTTAACTTGAAAAACCTATCCAGATTTTGATGAAATTGTTTTTCGAACACAGCTGGATCGCGCGCACCAATCCAGCAGACACAGCTAGGGTAGAATCGAAAACCCTAATATGTACTGAGAAGAAGACTGACGCTATTCCAACTCCAAAGCCAGGAGTTAAGGGTACCTTAGGCTACTGGATATCACCGGGTGACATGACTAAAGCTGTCGCTGAACGGTTCACGGCGTGTATGAAAGGTCGAACTATGTATGTGATTCCATACTCCATGGGCCCAATACAGTCACCATTGGCGAAGACTGGGATCCAAATAACTGACTCAGCCTACGTGGTTTGCTCAATGAAAATTATGACCAGGATGGGTCAAGCTGTTTTGGACAAATTAGGCAACAATGACTTTGTCAAGTGCCTGCACGCTGTCGGTAGTCCTGCAAATGGTAAAATCGAGTATCCACACTGGCCATGCGATCCTGAGCGCACCATTATTTTACACAAACCATCAGAGCAAGAGATCGTATCTTACGGCAGTGGATATGGTGGCAATTCTTTGTTAGGAAAGAAATGTTTCGCCTTACGTATTGGTTCAACTATCGCAAAAAGAGAAGGATGGCTAGCAGAGCATATGTTGGTAAGTTTTGCAGAATTTACCGCTGAACAACAATAGGTAATAAATATTTTCTTTCACTAAATAGATTTTGGGCATAACAAATCCTCAAGGAAAGAAACGTTACATCGCCGCTGCATTCCCTTCGCAATGCGGGAAGACCAACCTGGCTATGCTGACACCAACAATTCCTGGATACAAAGCCGAATGCGTAGGAGATGACATTGCGTGGATGAGATTCGACAAGAACGGCGTTTTAAGAGCCATCAATCCGGAAAATGGCTTCTTTGGGGTAGCTCCGGGCACTTCCAATTCTAGCAATCCTATCGCGATGCAAACTATTTTTAAGAACACTATATATACCAATGTTGCTACCACTAGCGATGGGGGAGTATATTGGGAAGGCTTAGAGAAAGAAATCGACACCAGTAAACTGGAAGTAACAGATTGGAAGGGTAATAAATGGGTACGTGGCGAAAGCAAGACGAAAGCTGCTCATCCAAACTCAAGGTAATTCACTAATTTTTAGTAATTTAAGTAAATATTTAATACTTACCATTCACAAAACATTTAATGAGTTTTTAATTTCTGGGTCATATAGATAATTATACAAGTGATAAAATTATCTAAGTACCTTATGGTCTAGTAGATAGTCGTAAATTGTCTTTAACATTTTATTATTATTTTTTTTTTAATCATGTGTAATCATAATCGAAATATATATTTTCAGATTTTGCTCACCCGCCACTCAGTGCCCCATAATTGACCCGGAATGGGAGTCTCCCGAAGGGGTTCCAATTTCCGCAATTCTATTCGGCGGTCGCCGTCCAACTGGTGTTCCCCTGATCTACGAAGCCAGGAGTTGGCAACATGGCGTTTTGTTAGGTGCAGCTATGCGTAGTGAAGCAACCGCAGCGGCCGAGCACAAAGGCAAACAAATCATGCACGATCCGTTTGCAATGAGACCTTTCTTCGGCTACAATTGCGGCCATTACATGGCCCATTGGTTAAGCATGGAACAATCTAACAGAAAATTGCCCAAGATCTTCCATGTGAATTGGTTTAGGAAGGGTAGTGATGGAAAATTTCTGTGGCCTGGATTCGGAGAAAACTCCAGAGTGATCGACTGGATCCTTAGAAGAGTTGACGGTGAAGATATTGTTGTAGATTCGCCTATAGGATTGATACCGAAGGAGGACTCGTTCAACCTAGAAGGACTGTCGCCCAAGCCAAACATGAAGGAATTGCTTTCAGTTGATAAAAGCTTTTGGACTGATGAGGTACTTAACCTTTTATTTTGTAAATCGAGGTTTGATTTGCTAAATTATTTTATTTGTTAAAGGTGGACCAGATAAAAAAATACTTTGAGGATCAAATCGGTGCCGACGTACCTAAGGAGATATACAGCGAATTGGACGGGATCAAGGCAAAACTTTGACTGACATGATGTACATTACTTAAAATCATCTCATCATCACCTTTTTTGACTAAATTTCAAATTAAATGTAATGTAAAACAGTATCCATACATTTTTCTCTTAAAATATATGTATTGTTTAAGTATAATTTAGGCATAATTATACGCAATGTATTGATAATTTATGGAAAAATTATTTTAGTAAGTGTATGTATTGTGATAATTTATAATAACAAATTAATAAAAAAAATAATTAAATTTTAAAATCCGTTTATTTGATTTAATCCTATTGTTTGGGAGCATTAAATTATATCCTAGGGAACTGGAACAGCATTTTAAACTTACTGCACTTTTATCCACTGATTGTATTTCCATCTTATTTTAATACATAATATTAGTAAGGGAGATAGATATACTCCACGCGTAAAGTGCAATAAGTCGAAAACGCTATTAGTTACGAAAATGTGAAGCAGAGAGTCCCAGATAGGCAACCCTGATTACGAATGTAAATCTATTTCTTTCCAACACATTACAATATACCTCATAAAAATAAATGTCAAAAAACTTCAAATTAACATAAATTTACAACCGCAATCCAAACAAATATACAAACATGATATGAAGTGTTTATTATCTTTGTTGGCTTCAACGCCTGAATATATTATTATATGTCAGACGGTGTTCCAATTCCCTATGATACAGATCAATTTTTGGGAGCGATATTTCCACTTTCATCAGACTCGACTAAACAATGTTTTTGCTCATCGCTTCCGAACTAAATTTTTGGAAGCCGAAAGTCAACGTCTTAAAATTCTGGATAATCCAAATTTTTCTTAATGGATTAGCCTTTCATATGGAGATGTTTTAATTGAACTATTTACTTACACATGCTTAATTTTCTACTTTCCAAGCGTCTACTAGTCTTTTTACTAGTCAGCTTCGTCTGACAATTTGTTTACACCTAACATAAACATTCACCGTCTCGGTGGCAGATCGGTGGTCTGCATGCTTGCCTTTCACCACGTGGGCGCTAGTTCGATTTCAGGCCGAGGGCAGACTTTTAATTGTGGATAAAAATCAGAACATGCCTTCTTTTCAGATACCAAGTAAAGCCGTAGGGTCCCGTGTCAATAGAATGTTAGGCACGTAAAAAAATGCTACCGAAGGTTGGAACTCGCTCGAGTTCGGCAAAATTTCGGTGGGGATGGTACAATACATCAAATAGATGACAGTGTATTCCATAACCCGAAGCCACCGAAGCTTCGTTCAGCAACAACAAACATGCATACAACATGAACATTATTACTTTTTCTTTTCGAGGAATGGCGTAGTTTACTAATAATTAATACGAATTTTTAACTATCGAATGAAATTATTTATAAATTTTGGAAACTAGTAACATTAAATATCAAAAAACGAACACCGATCAATGCAAAAAGATGGTGCAACACTACAACAACATATTATTATTATTACTAGTTTAGTAAGAGAAATAACATCCGTATGGCTCAATTTATTGCCCCGCCCACTAGAGCCTATTTTAAAGCGAATGCTATCTTGAAGTTCATTTAACAAGTTCAGGCCCTTAAGGCTGCTTAGCATTTTCTTAGATGAGATTTTTTCAGATCTTCCAGAAAAAAAGAACCTCTCTAGAGATGATATACCTACCTGATTTTTGCGGGGGCTGTACAGGGGCAGAAAATGTGCTCAACTGTTTCCTGATCTTCCAAACACAGCCGGCATTCAGTCTCATTAGAGAGGCTGATTCTGCGTAGATGCTTTATGAAGTGACCTGTAAAAATAGAAACAATTCAAATAGCTCCTTGATCCTGACATTATTGGGTGAAATACACTCTTTCGCATGTACCTGCTAAACCAGCATGGTTGTTCCAATATTGGAGCCCTTTTTAATTTATCCAGATATTACCTATACTATTCAAAGGAAGATTGCTTCTTATTCTAAATTACAGATCTGTAACAATTCCATTAAACAATCGTATTTAGTGAAATTGTTGAGGGTAACCTTAGCTCCCTCGCTAAAGTGATCACTGTGTGTGTCCCTAATTCACAAACTGAATACTTTAATTTTAAAACAAAGGCCATTCGTCCACCGAGAAAATCAAAATGTAGTTGCAAGTGACCAAGCAAGCACTTACAATTTTAATGTGCTGATTGTATGCGAGAGTGCTTACTTGGTCGTAAGCGACCGGCTGCCTAGTTTTGGTTTTTTTCGGCGGATGAACGGCCTAATACATCTAAAACAATCGGTAAGCACTAATTCGTTAAAAATTGTATACGTTTCAGAATTCCAATCGCAATTGCTACATGGAATTGTTTATTAAGTATTTATTAACCATTTGCT
The DNA here is from genome assembly GCA_949128085.1 of Cetonia aurata. NCBI lineage: Eukaryota > Metazoa > Arthropoda > Insecta > Coleoptera > Scarabaeidae > Cetonia > Cetonia aurata. The sequence goes on along the minus strand of OX421883.1, from coordinate 47,394,530 downwards.
ATTACATATTATTGTAACATTATTTATTTATTAAACAGAAAACAACAATAAGGTGCATTGCAGGTGTTTATCAATTAATATCCTGTAGAAAACATTTTATTTCATTAAGGACCGGTCTTTCAATCTCCTAATAAAAGTGATTAGCTGAATAACTGAAATAACCTTACATTTTTTCCTATACTTATTAGATTAGCTGAATTGTTATTAGATACTCTTATTAAATAAAGATTTACAACCATCTTCCTGATAATTGGAAGGAATACAGTGTAAGAAAATTAAAAAAAAAACGGTAAAAACTTGGTTGCTAACTAAATATTCCTATTCAATCAATGAATACTTTAATTGTCCATGTTCTTCTTTCAATTTTTTTTGTTTACCCCCTCTCTCATTTCTCTTGACTTATTTCAAATTGTAGTACCTAGGAAATTGATTTGCTGTTTTAATCCTCTCTTGCAAGAATGTGTGCCGCCCCATTTCCCTAACTAAGTAAGTATGCAGGTACAGTGGTGGATTTAGGAATGACATATGACACATTAGTTGCAGTGAGCGAAATAGCGCTACGCTCCTTGTACGGGCTAGATCCGTCTCGCTGCAATTTTGGCGGTTATACCCAAAGTCCACGACGGCACAGCACAAGCATTTTCAGTTGGCAGATGCGCGATAGCAAGAGCGCGTGCTCAATCGAGTGAGACACGCCCGACGGAATATGGAAAAACGTTATAACTCACACACGAAGTAAAGGTACTTTCACTATCTTCGTGAATCGTTCAAAAATCGTAATTCGGTACGTAGCGCAGTGGGGTCGAGACGGAAAAAACCGCGAAATTTGAATTTAAAATATACAAAAAATAGTGACCGTAAATTGTAGTTAATAAGTGATATAATAAAAGTACGTAAGCCATTTTGAGAAAAAATTATTCCTTGCGGAATAATAAGTATTCCTATTTGGATATTCTTGTAAGTTGTGATATTAACTATTCATTCATTTGCCTATTGTCAGGAAGTCAATGGTCAACAATTTGTGGTTTTGTTTTTTTTTTAATAGATTACCAAAAAACAAACCTCTGAATTTAAAATGAATTTGTTCTAACCCACGCGTCCCCACACATTTTGAAAGAAAGAAGCGGGTGTAAAACAAAAGTTACTTATCTACAGAGTGAATATAAACATTTATAAAGATTAAATTAAATACACAATTCGATAAAGAATCTGTGAGGATATTCTCAAAATAATTTGTATGGGATCAAGAAATTAAAAAGCAAATATTATGGAATGCCATGTATATTAATTTATAAAGCTTTATAGCAATAAATATTATTGGTTGTTTGTAAATACATTTTAAATACATAAACTTCGATACGATAATAAAAAAATAAAATGCCGCTTATATTTTATTCAACGTCATATAATACTGTCTGTTCCTTTATATAATCTGAATGTTCAATCATTGAATTGATGGAGTATTCAACTTTCTTTATTCTTGAACTAGCATAGCCTGAATACTAAGTATTAGCTTTTGTTAGGCTTTAAATTTTATATAAAATTTGCAACTAATGATGCGTTTGAAATTCGCTGATAATAATTACTTACGGATTTTTTTAATGTACAAAAAAACATGTCTAGGTATACATTTCTGATTTTGTCTATCTAGTACTGAATTTTATCATAATCTTATCACACAAATATTATTCAACAAGAATTAAAGGTGCTGATCATCAAATGCATGTCAGACGCACATGCAATGCAGAAAACGTATTTAAGTTTTAAGAGACTGTGATCTGAGTTACACAACTTTAGTTTCTGTTATGATAGCACTTGCAATAAGTTAGAAATATTTTCATCTTTAATTTAAAAGCGTCGTAAAAATAATTCACTTTGTACTATCCAGAATCTTTTGTAGCGACCTTTCTAACCATTGATAGTTGCGGAAAGCTGCTCTTACTAGGTGGCGGATTCAACTTGCTTGTAACGTAAATGAAAGCCTCGTATAAAGAAGCCCGTTGCATTGCCGATGCGGTGAAATGTCTAATCTTCTCTCTGCTGCACCAGTTAGCTGCTTTGCTTAACGTGGATTCGAAGTTCGTCTCGGTCTCCTTGCTTTTGTTTCCTACGACAACAATGACAACTTCTTTCTTATCTTTGTTTTTGTCGATATCTTTCTTCAGAGCTACTAACACGTCTAGTGAGTCTGCTCTTTCCGTATCGTATATGAGGATATAACCGTCAGCTAAGCTTAGGTAATGTCGAGGTAGTTGCTGCCCAGTAGTTCCATTAGCTGTAGATGTTTGAAAATGTTGGATGCCGGCAGTGTCATAAAATCGGACTTTCTCTCTGGTACCGCGATCGGATTCGATGTTGGCTACGTATATATCCTCAATAGTTGGGTGAAATTCCTGTAATTGATACACTTCATAATGTAATTGGTATTGTCATCCATATGGACGTTCATACATAAGTTTTTCTATGAACAAAGCTTTACTTTTTCACCACAATGTAGCCGTGCGATTAATTTCGAAACGAAAAGAAAACATTTGTATCTGTGTAATATGAGGTGTATACATGCCAAACACAACATATTGTCTATTTTGCTGAGTTTTATATGTATAGATATGTACTTGCAAACTCTATACGCAAAATTCTCTATTTGCTTTTAAATAAAAACATAATGAAACCTGTAAATATGAATCTAGAGACAACTTATAATGTGTAAAATGGTGGACAACCAAAACAAAAAAGCCAGTGAGCAAAAGTTTAATATGATTATAAAATATTTCTATGATACCTATTTGTTTAGAAATCCCTTTTTTTATTTTTATGTAATGGCGGTTTATTAAGTTTTAAATTACTTAGTTATATTATTTATTTCATTAAAATATATTAATTCTTTGAAGTATTGGAGCTTTTATTTACAACGGACAGATAAAAGAATTCGCGATTCAACATCCAGTGAAAACTGGACAAAATATCGATTGTGAAAGTGAAATAATAAATAACTTTCAAAAGTAAAAATATATCTTCTTGATATGACCTGAATAATAATAAGTGATAATGTTAATGTACCTACATACATATTATTGTGAAGAAGGAAAACAATGCAGTAGACTAAAAATCATGTCATAAACTAATCCAAATAAAAGCTAAACTAATACTGCATTCATATTAATGAGTAAACAACATACTGCATTAAATTAATCGAATGGGAGGATACGTGTTTAAACTCCATCTTCAAGCCGTAAAAAAACACAAGAATGTTAAGTAGTAAAAAATATATTGAAATAGTAGTCCACTACAATATTGTTTCACCACACAGTGGCTTCATCAGGTGGATGAAATTAACTAAACAGAATATAAAATTACACACTATTTATACTTTTAAACCTAGGAGTGGGGAATAATTAAAATCCTTTTGTTCATTGAGCGCTAAACCTAACTTACTATAAGAAACTAGACTTATTTGAATGTTTAGAAATTAATAGATATAGTAAGTTAGGTTTAGCGCTCAATGAACAAAAGGATTTTAATTATTCCCCACTCCTAGATTTAAAAGTATAGTGTGTAATTTTATATTTTGTTTAGTTAATTTCATCCACCTGATGAAGCCACTGTGTGGTGAAACAATATTGTTGTGGACTACTATTTCAATATATTTTTTACTCCTTAACATTCTTGTGTTTTTTTTACGTTTTGAACATACTGCATACTCATCACCCTGTACAAGACTCTAGCAAACTTTTACTACTTCGTTAAAACAATATGCAAGACATGTAACTTTATGCTTAACGTGAATATTAATATATAACAAGGTTAAAAACCTACTGTAGAAGGTGTAACGTTTCCATAAATTACTTGCTCTAAAATTGTAGTTTTTCCAACTCCTTTCATGCCACATACAACAACTTTGGATGTTTTACCCATGTTTTATAAGCTTCTTCAACTTGGCTTATAGGTACGTACATACAATCGATAAAAATTATTAACGTGTATAATAAACACTTTCTATCTTTACTATAACCACTATAACTGTCACATCAAATTGCTATCAGATACCGCAACCAAAACCGCAACCATAACCATGCTGACCAAATTGACCATTTCATATAACTCAACACTAAACTATAAGATTTGCTAAAGTTGGCTACAATGTGATGTGAAAAAGTGTCAATTTACAGCGCCATCCATGAAGTAGATCCTATATTAAATAGTGACATGTCATATTGAGTTTATAGAAAACTACACCTTATTGGAGTTTTGTTGTTAGGTCTGTTCAATTTGTAGAAATCGTTCTACAGTGAAACGCATGTGAATACAAGCACAGGGGTGCTATTCTGCACCCTTCGCAATAGCGAATATAGAGGCATTTCATTTTAATGTTATCTTCTATAGACACGATTTATCTATGGACACGATTTTATTTTTTGTTTAAATTTTGTTTTTATAATTATATATAATAATTATAATGTACAATGGTCCAAACGAGACGCCAGAGTGAAACTTCTGGATATTTTCTATTCTGTGGGTAGGTACAAGCCATGTTGAAAGTTGAAAATCCACAAATCTAACAGAAAATGTATAGGTTTCGCTTTCGCTGTATAATAAACAAATCGAACAGACTTAATCATTTACACTAGTTGAATTGTTGAATCATGTTGAATCACAGATCACTTACATAGAGATAGCCAACTTAATGTTAAAAAGCATCCCTAAGTTAGTACGGTGGTAGTGTCTCCAAGGCGGGCGGGGGCATAGTTACATATGCAACCAGTAGTACTTCTTTTATATTAGGTATTTGAAATTGTCAGAAGTGAAATAGTGTAAGTGACCAATTTATGAAAAGCGTGTTGTATTTTTTAATGTGCCATGTCACATACTAAAAAATACGAACATATTTTTCATAAATTAGGCACTTATACTATTTCACTTCTAACCCCTTCATTTATAACAAGTATTGTATGCTATAATGCGAAGGATGGAAGAAATGAAACGAAAAATATAATTTTTATACTTTATATATTAGGCAAATATTAAAGAACAAAGAAATTGGTGATATTATAGATTACAGAAAAAGTACATATATCAATTTAAATATGAATTGAAGGGTCGAATGGAGAGAGTAGACATTTTCTAATTGGTCTAGTACATACTAGGTAAATTATTGAAAATTTCATTTCACTTTTAAAAAGTATTATGGTGTATATATAGTACATGAAAAAAACCATGTAACTTTAAAGTTTACAAAGCTAAAAAATAGATAAACACAACAAAAGTCCAGTCAATCCAGTCAACCCTTCAATTATTATAAAATTACACAATACAAAATTTCAGTGTCAAATATTTGAAAACATTTTGGTGAATTTAGGGAATATCTTTTAGAATATAACATATATAACCATATTACATATCATTACTACATAATGGAACTAATTACATGCCAATTAAAAAATACAAAGTTGTTATGTAACTTTCATCAGAAAAAATATATTATGGGTGCAAAAACACCTTGTGTGTGAGAATCGTATTTTGGAGGCACAATATCCACTACAAGACCATTCTTCTTGGACCTGTATCCTTCTTGGAACCAGTTTACATCACTTCAGGTTACCTTACTTTATTCTTTCTCACCGCGGAAAAGACCAAGTCCCAGTCGACCCGTCGGAAACTTGGCCTTTATCGGTATTTCATTTCACTCTATTTTCTTCTTCGAATAATTTTTATATATTTATTCTGAGCTTGTATTTTAACTACATCTGTCTCTTTCGCTGTATCGATTTTAAATTTTCCGTTTAATATTAAATTAATGGTGCGACACTATTTTCATCTATTTAAAAAATATACACATAATTATTAAAGTAAATTACTTGACATAATTATAGAAAATACCTGGTGCGACAGCTTCATCTTCAATATTTTCCTCATGAGAGGTGCTAGGCGCAGCTATAGAAAAAATAAAGATGTAATTTTAAATATTCACAATAATAGTAAATAGTGGCTTACCATCAAGACGAATTGAAGGTACAGCAAGATAGTGTAAGGTGCGATTACCAACACCAACAAAATCGTCTACCTTAAAATGTTTATCACAAACACGTAAAGTTTTATACAGATGCTCCCTCGAGTTATTGTTAGTCTTATAGTTTGGATTATCGATAAAATCCACCCATTTGTCAAAGACGACATGTAAATCCACTTGCTTTGGATTTGGTAAGCGGTGCTTCACTTCAGCATTGACTTTGCGACATACATAACAGTATTTCGTCATTTTCCTTAGTTTGGTGTATGTACCTCAAATATACAAAAAATATATTATATGCGTACTTAAACTACTTATAAATATCTACTAACAAATAACTACCTACTAAAAATTAACCCAATACAAGCATTACAACTACAAGTCAAAAAGTAAGAAATCTAAAAAAATTAACTCTTAACAAAAGATATATAGCAATAATATAAAATAAAATATCCTTTTCACTATTGGAAAACGTATACGGAGCGTTTCGGACAGTTTTCTATAAGAGACCACAAAAGCAAGTGAACACTAGCAAATAGCAAAGATGGCGTCAAATAGACCAGAAATAGACAACAACATTGTTGACAATGGCCTTGCCCCTATTGGCTGGCCGCACTCATGGCACTACTGTAATATGAGTTGTATATCCGCCAAATTCCCCCCTTGCCGCACTTGGAGACTCATCCCCTCTCAGTTGACCAAAGATAGGGTATTTAGTTGCGTATCTATATATGAGTGATCTGTGTGTTGAATAAATGACTGAATAATAATTGTTGGTGGATGCAGGTGGATGTTTCAATACAAATTGGATGTTAGGATGTTTGAATTTTGTTTATAAAGTAGGTGATGTGAAAATGTATACATACAAAGAAAACGTAAACACAATCTAGTGATCTTTGCTTGTATGAATTAAGATGGGTTCGACATCTATCACATGAATGAACAATATCGCAAAATTATTCTCAAACGTAAACCCTTTTAACATTATACAAAGAAAAATGTCACGGCCGAGATATTTTCCGAATAACGCTAGCGATTTTCAACCAGAAGTGTCGCTTGACATACCCTCTACTTTAAAACCATATCTTTCCGAAATTTTAACTAAAATTACAGATAAATTCAAACCGGTAGAGAAGAACGGTGAAGATGGATTGTATTTGGGGACGGCTGGAGTTTCATACATGTTCTATCACCTGAGTAAAGTACCAGCACTGAGAACATATCGTGAAAAATATTTGGAAAATGCTGTGAAATATTTGGTACCGGCTTTGCATGTATGTAGTAAAAATACGATGCATAAAAATGATATACCCAGCTTCCTATTAGGAAATGGAGGTGTGTATGCTGTTGCAGCAGCGATATATAATGAAGTGGGTGATAAGGAACAGTCCAATAAATATAAAGAATTATATAAAGAAGCGGGCAGAATTTGTAAACAATTACAATTCTTAAATTGTGGTTCTGATGAATTGTTTGTGGGTAGAGCAGGGTATATTTGTGGAGCTTTATGGTTGGAAGATGAACTTAAATCTAGAATTTTCAAAATTGATGATCTATATGAATTATGCCGATTAACAATTGAGTCCGGAAGAAAATATTCACAACAATACGAAAGCCCTTCTCCTCTAATGTATTCATATTATAATGTAGAATATTTGGGGGCTGGACATGGATTATGCTCTATATTACAGTATGTAATGTCTGTACCTGGGTATTTACGCAATAATCCAAATGATGAAAAAGATGTCAAAGCTAGTGTTGATTATTTATTATCATTACAAGATGCTGAAGGTAATTTCCCAACAGCTATGGATGAATTAGGACAAGAAGGAAATCAATTGGTTCATTGGTGTCATGGTGCAGGTGGTGTTGCTTACTTATTGGCTAAGGCATATTTGATGTGGAATGAACCAAAATATCTAGAAGCAATTAAGAAATCTGCAGATTTGATATGGGAGAAAGGATTATTAAAGAAAGGACCTGGATTGTGCCATGGTATTGCGGGAAATGGATATGTGTTCCTGCTATTATATCGCGTAACAAATGATAATAAATATTTATATAGAACCCTAGTATTTTTCCAGTTTCTATGTAGTGATGAATTTAAGCATAATGCCCGAACTCCAGATAATCCGTACAGCTTATATGAAGGATTGGCTGGAACTGCATGTTTTGTAGCAGATTTACTTAATCCTCCAGCTGCCAGTTTTCCCTTTTCGAATGTTTTCTGATCACCAAGAACTACACATTTGTAAATTGAATCAAAAATCTGTTTAACGTTGTGCATAAATGAATAAATTTTGTCATACCATAAAATTGTGTGTTCATGAATTATTGTTGAACACTATGATTTTTTTAAGACGACTCATTGTTAGTGCTGGCTATGGGACAAGACTCATGTATTGGTTTTCGCCACTCTGTTCTCTGTTGGATAGTGAATTGCGGGTTGTACTTATAGTACAAGTTACTGAATGATGTAGCCAACCTTGAGGTAAGGTGCCCTAAGCTTAGTCACTTAATTCTGAGACGGTTCTGAAGAAAAAGTAATTCTTTTTAATCGTAGACCTGAATAGGGATACCATTATTGTTTTCACAGAATGTAAAAGGAGGGTATCTAAATTTAAGAAAAAGTTGCACAATTCGGGGCGATTGAAACTCGTAAATAAAATTTAAGATATTTCGACAACTTTTAGCGCTTTAATTTTAGAAATATTCAAAAAAGGGTTTAATACCAGAAAATAAGTTACTGCAATCAGATTTACAATGCAAGTATCTAAACTATCATTAACTTAATTCTTTTAAAAGAATACGGTTGTGTATTTTTATTGCAGTGTACACCAGGCGCAGCTCGTGCTTACGTCAGTCGGAGGCTATGACATTGATCGAACTTCTTCGTAACATAGAAACGTATTTGACGAGAGCATACGAAGAACTACGATCGTTATCATAGCCTCCGACTGACGTAAGCACGAGCCGCGCCTGGTGTACACTACAGTTTGCACTGAGGTACTGGATAAAACATGAGAAATGTTTCATATTTCTATTTGATACTATTTATTAATAGAAGGCAATAACGAAAGAAATATATAAACAAGGAGTAAACATACGTTGCCGGTGCAGTATTTTTCTGTTCGATTTTTCAGCTATTGAACAGAACAACCATTTGATCTTATAATGAAACAGATCCATCATAAAATATGCAATATGTAGATACATGCAAGTTTACATAAAAATGTTCACGTTTAAAGAGATTAATTATATGGTATAAGATAAGCTATTCTGTGGTACATATAAAAGAGCTTGTTTTTGTCCATTCTGTTCAGTGTTGCCAATCCTACCGACATATCGGTAGATCTACCAATAATTCAAATACCTTCTGATCCACTGACTGACCTACTGAATATAATAAATGTGCAAATATATAATAATTTTAATTAAATCTCAATAAAAAAAATACATTTTAAATTTCTTGTTTCATATACCGACAATTTTGCAGAATTACTACAGTAATAATATATTGAAAATATTCCAACGTAACCTATAACGTCAAAATGACAGAAGTGTATGAAGCAAGGAGTCGTGTTACCAATTTCTCAGTGTTCCCAACCTAAATTTTTCGATCAGCTGAGGGCGTCTTGAGTTGATCACGTTGTACCTATATAAATCATCAAATTAAGTTATAACCTTTATTATTGTGTAAAAAATTGCACCTAATAAGCTAATAAAGTCATAAAATCTAAACAAAACAGATAATGTATTGAGGATTTAACACTACAGAACACATTAGCATGGAGTGAACAATTTTTATATTTACAACCGCTGTTCAATATGCCCACTATCCTGTTCTAAGCATAAATTGATTCTTCGTTTCATGCTGTTAAAAACATTTTGTAAAGTGTCGGGGAAAATATTGTTTACTTCTTGCGTAATAGAATTTTCTAAATCTTCTACGGTATGTAAAACATTAGCAAACACCTTATTTTTCAAGTGGCCAAAAAGGAAAAAATGCAATGGAGTTAAATCTGGTGAATGGGGGCTGGCCAGCGGTCTCTACTAATAAATCGACCTCCATAAAATTCGTGTAAATAGTTCAAATTAGCTTGCGCTATGTGAGGAGTTGCACCGTCCTGTTGAAAATAACCACATTGCAATTCTTTATCATTCAATTGATTAATAAAATTTCAGTTTGTACAGATAATCTCCTTACAGAAGTATTAGGAAGAATTTCCATTGTATTTCGTATATCAACAAGCACATTTTCTGTAACGATTCTTAGTTCACGTTTGCGTTTAACATCTTCGCCTTCAATAGCACTTCGAAAGTGGGAAACCCCAATATAGTTGGTCCTGTTCAACAGGAAACAGCATTGTTTTTCTTGCTTGAAACACATTTACGATAAATATGAAATTAAGATTTTTAATTGTAATTAAAATAAAATTCCTTGTGCTTACCAGCATACAACAAAAATTAGAGCTGGAGCTGTATTAAAAAATGCAATTTCAGAAAAATAGCAAAATTATTGAAGAATTAAAATGTATACAACAAAATACGCAGAAATAACACAAATGACTGTATGTCATCTGTATGTAAACAATAACAAGAAGCGACAAGGTAGCCAATAATAGAATAGTAAAATACCCTAGTCGGCTGTAAAATTTTGTCACTAAAGGGCGTCTTGAGTTGATCACTCCGTATCTACATCTACTTTTAGTTGTTTTAGTATGCTTAGGTTGGCGACACTGCCCTGTTTGATGTCTAATTTTCTATCGCACGCATAGAATAACCTATTGCACGAAAAACCAGAAAATCTGATAAGCCTTTATCCGGCAAGATTCAAGTTATTTGGTAGTCGATATTTCGACTAGTAGTTGTTAAAGGGTTAAAGTTTGATGTTACCATTTTTATTTATATTTAGTTATTACCTTTGGTTTAAATTCTGACACGAAATAAAAAGAAAGTAAGAGTAAAGAGTATTTATAAATTGTAAAAAAATATTTGAATGACCAACAATGACCAATTCAAGTACCGAGAATAAGTATTCAATTTTGTTGCCCACATATAATGAAGTGGATAATTTGCCAATAATAATATGGCTGATAGTAAAATATATGGGTGATACGTAAGTTTAAACAATGTTGACTATGTTTATTGTCTTATATATGCTTTTTTAAGGGGATACAATTATGAAATAATTGTAATAGATGATGGAAGTCCTGATGGTACCTTAGATGTGGCCATGCAATTACAAAAAATATATGGTGAAGATAAAATAATTTTAAGACCGAGAGCAAAAAAGTTGGGATTGGGAACTGCATACATACATGGAATTGAACATGCAACAGGGAATTTTATTGTGTTAATGGATGCTGATTTGAGTCATCATGTAGGAAAATAATTATAAAATTTTGATATGATTGTCGCAATACGATGTAATTGTTGAAATTTAATTTTAGCCAAAATTTATAGCGGAATTCATTACTAAACAAAAATCTAAAAATTTTGACGTGGTGTCTGGAACTAGGTATGTTGGAAATGGTGGTGTAAATGGATGGGATTTTAAAAGAAAATTAATATCCAGAGGGGCAAACTTCTTAGTACAACTTTTACTAAGACCAGGTGCTTCTGATCTAACTGGATCGTTCAGATTATATAAAAAGGATATTTTACAAAATTTAATTCAAAGCTGTGTATCAAAAGGATATGTTTTTCAGATGGAAATGATTATTAGGGCAAGACAGTTGGGTTACACTATTGGGGAAGTACCAATAACATTTGTTGATAGAGTTTATGGGGAATCTAAGTTAGGTGGTACTGAAATTGTGCAATTTGCAAAAGCATTATTATATTTATTTGCTACTACATAATTACTTGTATAACATGCTTATACTTAGTATATAGGCTCATTCCATTTACTATAATTTAGGTTAAGCAAAAATTTCATGTAAATTGTGAATATGAAATATATATTTTTATTGATTGAAGTGACTAATTTCATATATTTCTATTCAAGCAAACATACCTTCAGTATTATTCTAATAAAACAACTAATAAGTTTAAAAACAATTTAATGAGTATATATTACTACAATTTAACAATACTGTACATTCTATAACATTAAATACATTTTTTTTTTTACAATTGTATTACAGAAAATTATTAGAATTAAATGCATTAAAAGTTGGAATGAAGTTATATCCCAGACATCTACAAAATTATTGTTTGATAAACAATGCTTATGCTTCACAAAGATGGATTTACTGGCGGTAGTTCTTATGAATTTCTGGTCTAATATCATATACCAGGCTAAGTACTTCTTGTATAACCTGAAATAAATCAATAATTAAATTACATTTACATAATCTTATGAGATTAGTTTACCCCTTCTTTTTGCACGACAATAGCCCTATTCATCTCGTCGATACGACGTTTAGTATCCTGGTCAATTTTCGCAGCAACCCCTTCACGAGTCCCCATGTGTTTCGCTTCAAATTCGCGGAATTGGCGTTCGCGTTCTTTACGGTACTTTTCAATTTCGTCTTGTGCCTCTTCCTTTGCCTGCTTTAGCCTCTTAGCTTTACCTGAAATATTGATTGTGGTGTTATTTGAACAACAGTGGTCTTGTGACAGTTACACCCAACACTTTCATAATCCATTATAATACTCACGTTTGCGGGCATCTGATACCTTTTCAGCAGCACGCTTCTCTGCTGCCAGAAGAGCTTGAATTCCAGATGTTTGACTTGCCATTATGAAAACGTTTTATGAGAAATTACCGAAAGAACAACTCTCAACGAACGCCACTTCCAACTCTGTAGCTTCTACTACTGCCAACGATTCTGTCATGTGATTTCTATGATATGAACTTGATTATTAGTTCAATATTTTCTGATGTTTCAGCGCCACTTATGTAAGAAAGTAAAGAAACAGATAAGGTCTAAGAATTCAACAAGTTATTGATTCATAAATTTGCTATTATTTCAAAGGGGGCGCCACTATACGCAAAACGCAGCATACAAGTGGGAGTAGTTTTATATTCTTCAAAGCTTTCTTTTAATCATTTTCAAAATCTATCCAGACTTTAAACACGTTTTGTCTGAAATTTTTTTTTGATTCTTTATAGATCTTGCTGAAATTCGCAACAAATATTTTTTGTGATGTTCTGAAGAGAAGCCTGGTAAAGAAACCGTCAAAATATTCATTAGAAAAACTAATAAATTAAACCATGTGTTCAGGTTCTCAATTATGGTATTTGAAGCGATTCCGAAGGTACTCGATCGTATCTGAGGTGATTCCGAGGCTGTTCCGAAGATACCTAATGGTATCCGAAGTATCTTCGATCTCTTTGTTAGTATATGTACCACGTATCTACTTTTTTATTTCGTACAAATGAAATTCATGTAAAGGATCCCATATATCTGATATTTTTAATTTTTACCCATTAACCTTGGTGCCCAATGTCGTCAAAATCAAATTTGAACTGAATACCAGCTGAACACATAATTTCTTAAAAACACACATTGGACGAATACTGCTCGTGCCGAAAACCGTCAAATTTTTTTTTATCTAAAACGTCATAAAAGTGACAACTTATTCGTCTTGGACAAGGTAAAAGTGTCACTTTATGGGATTTGCAACTTTTGCCTACTTATGCACTTAATCATGTAAATTTATCATTGAACTTTATCGTAGGGCACCTTGTATACCTACTCGCCAGTTGGTTTGGATAGTATATACAGCACTCAAACTCAGATCTTCATAAAAACATATGGAAATATGTATGTACTACCTTCTGGCTTAAAACTTCTGAAACTAATTAGCAGAGATAACCTGCTAAACTTCTAATTAGTAACAGCAATAGATTTTTTTTAAAAAAAAAATTAGTTAAAAGGTTTTCCAATAAGAAGTCCCACTTTAATTTTAAAAGAAACATTTATATATTCTTAAGTATCACAAAAGTATTTATTGAAATTCTAAATACAAACTGTACGATTACTTGCGGAAATTGATATACCTACTGTAAATGCCCGCCTTGACTCTGTCTGCAAATGGTCATTCTTTTGAGAAGGGTTTGACATTTTCGCGTAACTGTGACTTTTTTTTGGCGAATTACAGCTGAAATATTGGTTTTGAGGACTGCTTTATCATAGACGTTTTCCTTCATGTAGACCTAAAGGAAAAGGCCTAGCGGAGTTAAATCCCACGATCTGGGAGGCCAATTTATGTGCGTGTTTTGTTAAATAACGCACCCAGAAAATATCTCTCGCAGCACTCCAAATCTTTCGCGGTTTGTGTTGTCGCTACCCTGCTAGCAATAAAAATTGTCTGTGTCAATACTGTCCAATATAGACTGAAGAATGTCAGTTAAGCATTCTAGGGTACTGATCCGCATTGACTGTAATCGCAGGACTATCATCATTCTCAAAATAGTAAGACTCAATGACTCTGCCGATCCAAAAACCACACCAAACACACATGTTTGGGATAAAGAGGTTTCTCGACCATTGTTCTTGGATTTTCGCAACCTCAGAGTGGCAGTTCTGTTTACTGACAAACCCATTGATATGGAAGTGGGTTTCACTCCTAAAAATGATTTTTCTAAAAAAGTCAGGATTATATGCCTGCGTGTCCAACACAGCGACGGAAGAAGCAGTCCTGAAAATGTCCTATATAAGAGTGGACAAAACGTCGGTCATATAAGTTCTAGCATGCGGTTTCTGCCCTAAAACCAAGCAGTGCATAGCTTTCCTATTCCTTCCTCAACTACTTCTCATGTTCTATTTGCTTCTCCAACAATATTTTTTTCTCTTTATTTCTGTCTTCGAGGTAAAGCAAATATTTAGGATAAAAAAAGAAATATCAAACAAGAAACCTATTTTATTCGCTGAGAAAAAAAAAAAAATTAAACAGAACATTCCAAATTACATTACAGACTTACTAAAATTATCTGATATTGACGAACCCGCCATGGTGGACCGTCACCTTGATTATTTGTATCACTTTGCTGCTGTAAACAAACAAAAAAATAGTATTTTAAAACACAAGTGTCACAATGACGTTTATGTAATGCGAGTACAAGTTTGAATCTCGAGCCGCGTAGCGACGAGAGATTCAAAGTACGAGCATTACATGTCATTGTGGCACACTTACAGTATTTTTTCTAATTTGCACATTAATCGCCTATATTATGTTCCGGCAAGAGTCCCCCCACCACGTTAATATCTCATTAAAGCAAAGTATGCTGTAATAGCCATATCAGCACTGCGTCGTCTTTTGTTTTAGCTTTATTACAACATCCAATTAGAAAAATAGTTATTTGTATCACTAGGCCAGAAACTATAGTTTTTTTAGTGTGAGTACGGTTTGTGGGGCCGAGGCGAAGCCGAGGTCTCACAAGTGCGAATACTCGCAAGAGTTTCTGGCCGTGTGTTACACACTATTTTTTGAGCCGACAAATCTTAATTTTGTTGTAAGTAATAAAAGAAATTAACGCTAGGGAGTTAACAGTACAGGTTGGCAATACATATTAGGTACGTATGAATTTTGAATTGGAAATCAGGGTTAAAATACCTTAGTGTTTTGACGTTTTAATTTTCTTGGTAGTTTTAATACATATTCATCAATAATAAGGACAATGGAGACCCCAACAGAGGTTGTGTGTGAAGTTATTAACCATTTATTACCTGTAAAATCTTCCCAAAATACAATTGAAATGAATATGGATTAATTAAGAGATTGTGTAACGAGAATTCTGTCATCTGTCATCGAATCTATAATTAATGGCAGATATGTCAGTAATTCGAATACAGTGTTGCCAACCAATAGTGGTGTTTTTGCCGGCCTAGGCCGGAGAATGGTAAGTTTCCGGCCGATTTATAGTAATGCAAAATTACTGTTTCTGGACGGAGGCGCAAAAAATATATATACATATATACTAATTACAGTTGTTTAAAATCTTACGTTTTCGGACGGTGGCGCCGGCCACCGCGTCGTCCGCGCCGGCGGGTCCACCACCAGGGTGGCGACGGCCGCTCAACCGGAGCTGGGGGAGGAGGTGGAGGTAGGGGGGACGCTGGCTCCGGCTTAATAGCCGGTATTAGCTCATCCCCTATCGCATCAGTATCGTTTGTCGACTGTCAATTTTGAAATAATATATAATTTGTATTAAAGTTAATAAACAAAAGGATTTTCATAAGCTAGGGCATATCAGGCATGCAACGGACACATCCCGAGTGTCCTAAATGTGTTCCGCGAACAGTGGATATTCTGCACGGGACGACATGACATACCTCATGTGAATTGAGCATACTCGGGATTTCTACCACGAACGAAACTAATAGCTGTGTTCCATTTGAACTTGCAAACTGTCAGTTGGACACCAGACGCAGGCGCATTACTTAATCTGTTAGACATAAAAGTGCAACGTATTTACTCAATGCGCATGCCTCTGATGTCTATCTGACAGTTTGCGAGCGTGATGGAACAGGCCTAATATTAAAAATATTAATGATTGTCAAGAGTCCACTTAACACTAGCACGACTGGTACTACCTAAATCGCTATACTATACTAAAGATAAATTGAAAACTTAAAAACGATACTTACCATATCTCAGCAGTTTAAGATATGACAGGTTATTCTATGGATATGACATTTGCAAACAAAAGATTACCTTAGGAACTAAATTCAAATATTTCTTAAGTGAATCACTACTAGGATCGCGGGGCAAGGCGCATTCACTATTACAATAGCGTGCGTTGCAAGCGGAACGCCGGGAATTATGAATTTGGTGTGAAAAAGCAACAAAGTAGTCCGAATAATTAGTAAAATTTTAATATTAAAACTTAATGCACCTGTAAAAAATGAAAACTACAGCAAAAATTCTATTATTCATCGCGATAATAATTACCCAGGATAACCTCTTATGGGCGAACACGATAGCAATAATAATAATTTCAGTCAATTTAAAGCTTTGCGGATTCATTTCAGGATGCAAACACGCTATAGTATTCTTTAACTTAATTAAATTATTATAGTTCACGATTACTATATTTTCAGGGAAAATTATCGTGTAAAAATGACAATCGACTAAATTTTATCAAGGATATTGCTAGAATACGTAATATGTCACAGGGTGCCCCTGCCGATCAGATTAATAAGATGAATATTAAACTAATCGATTTTCAAATACATAAATTATCAATAATTGACAGATAGCTATCACTGTCATGAATTAGGCTTTCTTTAATTAATATGTTAGGGATTCTTTTATTGTTGTCTTTTTGGTTAAGTTTGTTATTTTGTTAGTAAATGGAAATGTATTAAAATGGCGAGGGTTTGTTCTACATTTTAATAAACGTTTTGAAGTAGGCTTATGATATACATATAGGTGACAGTGACAACGAAAAAAAGAAGAGTGCAAGTAAGTAAGTGCTGTCACGAGGTCGAGACGCGTGCATTTCCTGAGGAGAGAAAATATTTAGTGTCGCCACCGGAGTGTGAGTTTCTTAGGGAGAATAGTACAAGTAGGTACGTTAGAGTTACTGACAATTATAGCTGGGTAACTAATTATTCAATATTGTATATATATATGAATTGTTGCATGTTGTAGGCGCATCTTTTAGTTGAATGTGTGAGATGTGTGTTTCATCAAATATTGGTGTATTTATTTATTAACTAAGGCGGTGTGTATCAAACATTACACATTTGACGATCTGGCATGAATTAGTAGATTTTAATAATTATGTTGTCGAAATGGCTTTTTGACACTCTTGTTTGACAAGTCATAAATTAATATACAATTGTTTTACATGAATATACCTACTTAAATATTTACGAACATCTTAGGTGTGCACCATATACATAACTCATATTGGGAGTATAATTAATTACATATTGGTTGTGTTCCAAGTTATTCTATATATTACTGGTGTAAATTATTACATAATGGTTGTGTTCCATATTGGCTGTGTACCATATCGTTCCATGTATTAAAAGAATTAATTATTACATAATGGTTGTGTTCCATATTGGCTGTGTACCATATTGTTCCATATTGGCTGTGTACCATATTGTTCCACATTGGCTGTGTACCATATTGATCCATATTGGCTGTGTACCATATTGTTCCACAATGGCTGTGTACCATATTGTTCCATATTGGCTGTGTACCATATTGTTCCATATTGGCTGTGTACCATATTGTTCCACATTGGCTGTGTACCATATTGATCCATATTGGCTGTGTACCATATTGTTCCACAATGGCTGTGTACCATATTGTTCCATATTGGCTGTGTACCATATTGTTCCACAATGGCTGTGTACCATATTGTTCCATATTGGCTGTGTACCATATTGTTCCACAATGGCTGTGTACCATATTGTTCACCGAGTGTTTTGTGTAAACACGCTCAGATTGTATCCTGCTGGCGTAATGTTTCAAAGACGGGACCGGTACTAGCGATGAGCAGTCGATCAAGGATCGTGAGTTCTGATTGGAAAAGTTGTGGCAGCCCAGCAGCCCACTATCGTGGAAGGACATGTAGGTGGCACGCCGGTACCGTCAAGTATGAGGCTGTGCCGAGGTTTGGACGACGCTGAGCAGTCACCTTCCAGAGTTTAGAAGCATTTGAATTGTTTAAGCAATTTAATTACTGTATCCTTATCAAACACTTGCGAATGTAGTTTCATTACTTGAGAAAAAAAAAAGGTAAAACTATTAACTAACTTGTTTTATTACAACTTTCAGAAGTGGGATAACTCACGTTTCGTCAACGTGTCTCCACGAAAGGGAAGTAAGCGCTCACGTTTACGATCCAGGAGATCTGTTTCCTCAACATCATCGTATCGGTCGATTGAGCGTCATCGACGTTGTAGACGAGAACAATTCAGTTCTCACAGTTCGCTTAGCTCAATCGAAAAGCTGAGCAATGCTATGGTATAGTTTCTACAACAATTACCGGAACGCTCTGTCAGCAGTGTAACAAGAGGAGTTGTTGTACTCCCATTCTATCCTGAAGATCGCAACCAAAGCGTTGAAGCATGGTGCGCCAAAATCGACGAATTGCGCAAAATATTTAATTGGAGCGAACCGGTTACGGTATACCACGTGTTAGGTAAATTAAAAGGATTAGCAGAAGCATGGTACCGTAGTAGGTATTGCAATAGGGTTGGGCATATTGAGAGAAAATGTTTAAAAAAAAAAGCGGGTTGAAGGAGACCTTGGAGAGGCGATCGCATGACTAGAAGACAGCAAAAACAGTAGTTCCAATGCCAAATACCATAAAGAGGTATTGGTAAATGGCCACCTTTACAAGCTTATATCGATATGGATAGCTCTTGCGTAGTAATAACAGGAAAAGAAACGTCACGTCTCGGTTTATCTTGGAACTCTACAAAACGGATTCCTATCAAGAGTTATGGAGGCGGAGTGACCGAAACCTTGGGCGAAACAAATATGAGACTAACCATAGACGATATAGAGCTCCTCGTACCTACACATATTATACCGCCGGATCATGTTCATATTAAAATTTAAGCTAAGGATGTCGATAATTCTGATAATAGTTTGATCGATGTAAGTATAAGATGTGAACCAGGGAGGGAATGTTGTTTACCACGAACGGTTAACCACAGAGAATGGTGTTTTGGGAATCGCCGTCATTCCTGTTATTAATCTGGCCCGTAGCGAAATTGTTTTTAAGAAAGGAGAACTCCTTTCAAGATGTTATCCCTGCGCAGACTGGTTGGGAAATCAAGAACGAATATTACAGTTTCATGAAGTTGATTTGCCTCCACTGAATTTAAAACGAACTGTAAACTGGTCCACTGACAAATCAAGAGCGGAAAAGTTTCGAAACCCTAATTAACCGTTATCGCGTATGTTTTGCCACTAATGTAGCGAAGCAGGGGTGTACTAAGTCAACAGAATTGGAAATAGAATTAGAACATGAGAGGCCGTTTGCTGATCGGCCGTACAGAATGTCACAATATGAACATGGAAGGAACCTTCGAATTTAAGAGGATGCCGTTTCGTCTGACGAATGCTCCAAGTGTGTTTCAGAGGCTTATGAGCAAGGTGCTGGCCTTTGCAAACATCTAGCAGCAGTTTATTTAGATGATATTTTGATTCACGCTACGGCTTTACACTTTGCACTTAGCAATTTGGAAGTGTGCTTAGTGAATTGAAGAAAGAAGGATTTATTTTAAATCTTGATAAATATACGTTTTTGATGCGAAGTGTCACCTGTCTTGGCCTCGAGATCAGCTATGGTAGTGTGAGACCGGGTCAAGATAAATGTAAGGTTATCGAAGAATTTGCCGGCCAGTATCGGTTCACAATGTACGGCAATTCCTAGGATTAACTGGTTATTTTCGCCAATTCGTTGAAGGATACGCAACGATTTCGAAGCCGCTCACGGAATTAACTTGCAAAAACCGAAAACGGGACTGGGAGTAGCACAAGAGGAAGCTTTCAATTACTTAAAGGAACGGCTGAATACCCGTCCTCTGTTGATATTATACAAACCTAATGCAGTAACTGAGGTTCACACTGATGCGAGCATGCACGGGTTAGCCGGAATCTTGTTACAACAAAACGCTGATGTTAAAATGTATCCTGTTAGTTTCTATAGTCGGCAAACTACCCTTTCAGAACGAAAATATCATTCTTACGAGCTGGAAACTTTAAGGGTGGTGGATATACTTAAGGAATTTCGCGTTTACTTTATGGGAATAGACTTTGTGATAGTTACCGACTGCAATGCGTTGAAGGCTACAAGTGAGAAGAAGGAAATTTTACCGAGGATAGCTAGATGGTGGCTTCAATTGCAAGACTATACTTTCAGTATGAAGTAACGGGTCGGTTCACGCATGAAGCATGTATATGCATTGAGCAGAAACGCTTTCTATACAGAAAATCCGTTCGAGGAAGTAATTTTAGAATCGAACAGGGTGATTGGGTGTTGTCAAGTCAGTTGACAGATGAAAAGATTCAACTTATATACAATGTCTTGAACAAACCTCCGGAAACAAGCGAGGACCAGGAGATATATAAGAACTATGCGTTTAGAGACGGACAAGTGTATAGAATAACGGTGAGAGGTATCCAGTGGGTAGTGCCCAAGGGTATGAGACAACAGATAGTACGGGCAGCGCACGATGAGATGGGACGCTTTGGAGTGGAAAAGACTTTACATAAACTATGTGAACATTACTGGTTTCCGCGTATGAAGGAGTATGTTCAGAAATATATTTCGTATTGCATACCGTGTTTGTTTGGAACGAGAGTTTCGGGTAGGAAAGAAGGCTATCTCCATCCGATTCCAAGGGAACCTATACTATTGAACATAGTACATATAGATCATTTGGGTCTTCTCCCAAGAACACGAAGAGGAAAAATGTATATAATGGTAGGAATCGATGGAGTCTACGAAGACAAAGTTGGTTAGGATTTATATGGACCAAATTAAAAGATATTTTGGTGATTGTTACTGAACGTGGCACTAGTTATACCTCCAGGCATTTTGAAGAATATGGCCGGAAGAATGGAATCAAACATATACTTAAAATGCTGTTGCAACGCCTCGAGCTAATGGGCAAGTTGAAAGGCTTAATAGAACCGTCATAGCTGCCTTATTAACCACATCTCTAAACGAAGACGTGTGGGACGAGTACGTCGATAATACACAACTTGCCATTAACAATATAATTAATAAGACTACAGGACAAACACTTAGTGAAATGATGTTTGGTTATAAGCCTAGGTGTTCAGTTGATCAACGTTTGATCGACGAAGTACGGACAGTGCCGCAGGTTATTGACGATGTTGTCAAATTAAGGGAGGACGTAAGTTCACTAATGGGAAATAACAAGAAAAACAAAAGAAGCGGTTTGACAAAAAAGGAAATAACCCACGGTATATAAAGTTGCAGATTTAATACTCATTGAAAAAAACAAAGTCCGACAGAGAGTACGAGTAAAAAATTATGTTGTCCATGTAGTGGACCGATGATAATTAAAAGGTGCTGGGCAATGATAGATATGTGGTGTGTGATATGCCAAATTCTTTGCGGAAACAAAAAGGGGCGCCCTATGAAAATGTATTAGGCAATAAACCATATGAAGAAATGGGTTCCACCTGGAGGTGTATCAGATTCCACAGCAATTGAAAGCGATGGTGATGGAGCCATTCCAATGTCGCCACCAACCACCGAGAGTGAAGCCTCGGGGCGAGGCTAATGCAGGATGGGCGAGCTGTTAGGGATTCTTTTATTGTTGTCTTTTTGGTTAAGTTTGTTATTTTGTTAGTAAATGGAAATGTATTAAAATGGCGAGGGTTTGTTCTACATTTTAATAAACGTTTTGAAGTAGGCTTATGATATACATATAGGTGACAGTGACAACGAAAAAAAGAAGAGTGCAAGTAAGTAAGTGCTGTCACGAGGTCGAGACGCGTGCATTTCCTGAGGAGAGAAAATATTTAGTGTCGCCACCGGAGTGTGAGTTTCTTAGGGAGAATAGTACAAGTAGGTACGTTAGAGTTACTGACAATTATAGCTGGGTAACTAATTATTCAATATTGTATATATATATGAATTGTTGCATGTTGTAGGCGCATCTTTTAGTTGAATGTGTGAGATGTGTGTTTCATCAAATATTGGTGTATTTATTTATTAACTAAGGCGGTGTGTATCAAACATTACACATTTGAC
This sequence comes from Cetonia aurata, assembly GCA_949128085.1. Classification (NCBI taxonomy): domain Eukaryota; kingdom Metazoa; phylum Arthropoda; class Insecta; order Coleoptera; family Scarabaeidae; genus Cetonia; species Cetonia aurata. The sequence goes on along the minus strand of OX421883.1, from coordinate 47,371,812 downwards.
GATCTGGCATGAATTAGTAGATTTTAATAATTATGTTGTCGAAATGGCTTTTTGACACTCTTGTTTGACAAGTCATAAATTAATATACAATTGTTTTACATGAATATACCTACTTAAATATTTACGAACATCTTAGGTGTGCACCATATACATAACTCATATTGGGAGTATAATTAATTACATATTGGTTGTGTTCCAAGTTATTCTATATATTACTGGTGTAAATTATTACATAATGGTTGTGTTCCATATTGGCTGTGTACCATATCGTTCCATGTATTAAAAGAATTAATTATTACATAATGGTTGTGTTCCATATTGGCTGTGTACCATATTGTTCCATATTGGCTGTGTACCATATTGTTCCACATTGGCTGTGTACCATATTGATCCATATTGGCTGTGTACCATATTGTTCCACAATGGCTGTGTACCATATTGTTCCATATTGGCTGTGTACCATATTGTTCCATATTGGCTGTGTACCATATTGTTCCACATTGGCTGTGTACCATATTGATCCATATTGGCTGTGTACCATATTGTTCCACAATGGCTGTGTACCATATTGTTCCATATTGGCTGTGTACCATATTGTTCCACAATGGCTGTGTACCATATTGTTCCATATTGGCTGTGTACCATATTGTTCCACAATGGCTGTGTACCATATTGTTCACCGAGTGTTTTGTGTAAACACGCTCAGATTGTATCCTGCTGGCGTAATGTTTCAAAGACGGGACCGGTACTAGCGATGAGCAGTCGATCAAGGATCGTGAGTTCTGATTGGAAAAGTTGTGGCAGCCCAGCAGCCCACTATCGTGGAAGGACATGTAGGTGGCACGCCGGTACCGTCAAGTATGAGGCTGTGCCGAGGTTTGGACGACGCTGAGCAGTCACCTTCCAGAGTTTAGAAGCATTTGAATTGTTTAAGCAATTTAATTACTGTATCCTTATCAAACACTTGCGAATGTAGTTTCATTACTTGAGAAAAAAAAAAGGTAAAACTATTAACTAACTTGTTTTATTACAAATAGTTGTTTTAGTGCCGAAAATAATAATGGAATAGCCTTTAGCAGAGATAACCTGCCTCCAGTCAACAGCATGTCCGACCGTGCAGTATGTTTTAGGCTAACCCTTCTCTATGGTTTTAGGGGGCTGTTCGGTGTCATTTTGACGGATCCGTCATTCGCCGATAGACGCAAATGTCAACAGCATATTGGACCGTGCAGTATTTAGGCGGCTGTTCGGTGCCATTTTGACGGATCCGTCAATAGACGCAAATGTCAACAGTATATTGGACCGTACAGTATCTATGTTTTAGGCGGTCCGATGTCATTTTGACCGATCCGTCATTCGCCGATAGACGCCATAGACACACATGTCAACAGCATGTCGGACCGTTAAAACATGAATTTGGCGTGAAAAAAAAAAACAAAGTGGTTCGAAAAAATGGTAAAATGTGAACACCGACGCATGATTAGAACGACGAAAACTGGAGCGAAAACGCGTTATCAAGCGCGATATAACATACCCATAATATAAATCCTTAGCAGTATGTTCGAAAAATTGGCGAAGTCTGAACATTGAAGCAACGAAGCGTTTACGTTTACACGAAATCCAGACGATTCGGGATTGGAATCTTGAAGCCTGCTCTCAGAGTAAGGTTTTCGTGGCTTTCCTTATTCCTTGGGAAATGCTGAGAGACGAACACCTAAAGTCACTTCCACGGGCGTAATAACAACTACTTTTCTCTTTTCTTAGAATTTTCATTTGAGTTTTGAATATTATGAGTTACATATTTTTTTCAACAAGTACATACATACAAACTAATATTCTGTATATACAATTTATTCATATTATTTTTGTTTTACAATTTACGCAATTTATTGCTGCATTTTTTATATTTGCATCTAAAAATATTGAATTTAAAATGATATAGTTTCCTCTTTTCTTTAATTTAAGTTTTTATTTTACAATAAATATGTTATGTAATGGATTTATTGTCATTTACCAATTCTTAGAAACTGGTATTCTGTATATTTAATTTACTGTATTTTTTTGTGTTATTAATAAAGACATTAAAAAAAACACGTCAGTTTTTTATTTATAAAATTCTAAATATAAATTTAAAGCACCAATTCAAATTATATGAGTATTCAAATTGCGCGCCATAATTTTAGTACCACCTACCAGCCAGCAGGCGGCGTAAAATGCGGTCCCAGGTTAGCCGGGAGAGGCACCATTCTTGTCAGACTATTCTAGATAGTAGTATATGTTGAGAAACGCGGGCTACTTGTGGTTATAAGGACATTTATATATAAATGAAAACGACAGTAGGTACCTTTTTGGCGTGACGTATTAGTAAGCATATATTTATTCAAAAATAACATTTTATCTCAAACAAATATAAAATATATATATATACATGATCTAAATAAACGTTTCAACAGTAAAAATATAACTACTATTTCTATAGTTTGTCACATATTATTATACATTTACGTAACCTAGTTTGACTTAGATGATTACGAACAGGTTTCGAACACGCTCCGGTCTGGCTTCGAAATATAGTAAAATAGTTTTGCATGAGTAATGATTTGTACGTTGGGATAATCGTGAGATGATTTTACAAATCAAAACATTTGTAAGCATATAACATGGACAGTAGTAACGAGTAACAAATATAATATTCTCTTACGTCATAAATTGCCCAATAAAGAAACTATGTCGTGCAATGCGATTACAAAGTTCCAAATCCTACTAATAATATAGATTCTTAAGATGTTCAGGCAGTATACTGTCATTGTAATTTAGGTTAATTATATATTATTTTACATCTATTAGTTACATATACTTTCTAGGTAGGTATCTACAATACTATAAGTATATCTACACATACATAGGTGTTCCACCATATGCGTTTATAGAATTTTTCGAACTTGGTTCTTTTTCTTTCCTTAGATTAAGTTTGATTTAATTGATAATCTTTTTTTCCTAGTAATTTGATTTCTCTTTTTGCCAATAAACCCCATTTATTATTAATATTCTTATTTTCAAACTTGCAGAGTGGTCATGGCAGAGCAAACTTATTGCTGTATTTGTGTTCAGTTGCCAACTACTAACATTCCTTATCTTTAAATTAAATACACTTGTTTTAAATTGACGTTTGACTTCTTGGAATTAAGATGCTCTACTAATCTGGATGTATGTACAGTCGTGGACTTTAGGGATGACCATAAGTTGCAGTGAGGCTGCATGCGCTAGACACAGCTCGCTTTGCTGCAATTTAGAGGGTCATTCCTAAAATCCACGACTACATGTGCTTACGTATTGAATGATGCATAGATCATATACAGGCTGTTCAAAACCTCTTCTTCAACTTGGACAACTTTCAGTTAATTTTCTTTTCTAATGAAACATGAAATCTTTCCAGGATTTAAAACATCGCAAAACTTTACATCAACTGGTATAAGGATTTAGTAGATATTCCTATTTTTTATAGTTTGCGAAATATTGGCACATTTTGCATATAATTGCTTAAGACATGTAAAAACTAACTTTAAGCAAGCAAAACTTTTTTTTTTCATAGCGAACACCCTGTCAACTTTTTATTAGAACTATTTTATTTATACTTCAGGTATTTACGATTAGGAAATAAGAAAAAGATCGAAAGCAACATATACAAATAATATTTTAAATTTATTCTACATTCATTGAGATATTGAGAATGTAACAACGATAAACAATAAAAACTTAACGGATTGGTGATTTAATCATAAACACCGAGACTTACATACTTCCGATTAAGAAAACTTAAAAAAAAAGTGCAAAGGGGAATACAGCTATAATATTTTAAACAATGACCACTTATTAAAGTCATTATTTAGCAATATATAGAAAGAAGACATATGTATATTAGGAACAAACTGTTCAAACTGCAACAATTTCCTTCATCGCACATTAGTAGTTTCATATAGTTTTCTTTTTATTTTATTTTGCTTTATTCTCGAGCAATTTATAAAAAACTGAAAGTATTAACAGCTACATTCGTTATCGTATAATAGTTAACTTGTTAATATATATACTTGTTAAGAATTCAATACAATTTACTAAGTAACAATTGGGAAACTTCTAATGACAAATATCAAAAACTAAATACGAGATAATGCAAAAATAGATAATGCACAATATACAGCCTATTTTTCAGGAAACAAGGGTGGTTTATTTGCTTTAAATTAGAAATGTTGTCATATTGCAAGTAATTTTATGCAAAACTTGTCTTAATGTGATAGACAAAAAGCGCTTATATATTGAAAATTATAGGTATATCAAACTCTTATATGAAACGTTGTAGAAATTTGGGCTGTATTTGCTGTTGTAATAGAAAATATAATGTCCTATAGAAAAAATGGTTCTGTTTGTTTAAAGTCATTCATATTGAACATGCAAGTTTTCGAACAGTCTGTATATCGTTTAATGATAATTCATGTAACATTAAATATCTATATGCTTGTACTTAGGAATTAGTAGAACACTTAAATGTCTGAAATTCTAAGAAATAATTTATTTTATTTGAAAGAGCGCAAATTCCAAAAATTCAACAAAACTACAAATACCTAAAAAGATATTTCTAAGTCCATAATTATACTATATATACAATGTGTCCCACATCTATTTTCCCAAGCATTCACTCGGAAACTAATAGAGGTAGAAAGTTGCAGTAAAATCCAGTGGAAATGAGACGATATTGTACATCAAATTTTGCTATTATAACACACCCCCTTTTACCCCCTGTCCCACTTTAGTTTTTTTAAATTGCACCCCTAATTTTTTTCGCAAGTTTTCAGTAGTTACCAGGTTTATAAATACAGTTATATGTATTTTTTTATTAATATTATACGAAATGTTCTCAAAAACTAAATCCAAAATCTATGCAGTTAGAGCATAAATACTGGACTGAAGTGCGCCGCTCCCATGAAATATGACTTAGCATCCCTTCTAATGTCAAACCAATCCAAATAACTATGACAGGACCGCCAATGAACAAATGTAATAAAAAAAATATACATTTCTTTTTTATTTCTCGAAATAGAATAAGTAGATGATTTTGGTATATCACACTTATAATAATTAGCAATAATAATAATGCGTGTTTGAGACTTATTGTTCTTCTAATGTTATCAAAATTACTTTCCGTTTCTGTCATATTGCACAATTGACATTTATTGTTCATTGACGTTCCTGTCATTGATATTGTAATCATATGGATTGGTTTGGCATTAGAAGGGATGCCAAGTCATATTTCATGGGAGCGGCACACTTCAGTTTAGCATGCTTTCACATTTCTCGGAAGTACTTTTTGAGAACATTTCGTATAATATTAATAAAAAAATACATATGACTGTATTTATAAGTCTGGTAACTACCGAAAACTTGCGAAAAAAATTAGGGGTGAAATTTAAAAAAAATAAAGTGGGGCAGGGGGGTAAAAGGCTATTTATACAGGGTGTTTTATAATGGCAGAATTTGATGTACAATGTCGTCTCATTTCCACTGGATTTTACTGCACCTTTTTATCTCTATTACTTTCCGAGTAAATGCGTGGGAAAATAGATGTGGGACACACTGCATATATTACAATATAATTGCAAAAAGTGCTTCCTAATTAAGAAATATATACTCTTTACAAATATATTAGACCTAAAAATGGGTTGAGTTTAGGGATAAGCATTTCTAATACGTAGCAGTCACAAATGATACGGATATATTGTCAAATAAGAAAGTTGATATCCTGTATCCCAGAAGTGCTATAAAATTCAAAACTTTTACGTCAAATAAAAAAATAAAAGTTGACTATGACTACTCTGCAAGTTTCAAAATCAAATTTTCACTAGATGTACGAAAAATTGTAATAATTCAGTTCCATGGGATATTTGCATATACTTATATTTGAGACGGTAACCCTAAAATTGTAAATACCTATGACACCGCAGTACGTATTTTACTATATAAACATTAAAATAAATAGAAAAAATAATACTATTCTTGTTACACTACAACAGTATATAAATAAAGCTATAATAAGTAACCAGCAATAATACTTGAATATGGTTGTTTGTACCTGTTTTGTTTGTTACCTATTCCGAATGTATTGGACGCCATAAAAATAATACTAAAATTGTTACACTAGCAGAATACGTAAAGCAAAATAACCAGGAATAATATTTCAATATTATGTTTGTACTAATTTTGCTTGTTGAATATACTGGATGAGCGGAATGAAAAGAAGTGTTGAGGGTACATAAAATTTGGTAACTATAGTTATGTACGGGGCCGTACAAAACCCCTGCCCAGATACGGCTCTGGTTATGTACATTAGTGTCAACATAGTAGTGTAGTACACATGGAAATTGGAATGTTCTATGAAATAGGTGTGAAGTACATACTATGTTATGCATCATTATCAGCATACTTGTCTTAATGTGATAGGCAAATGCTTGTACTTATATTTACAAGCGATATTTTGCATGAGACGTTCTTGAAATGACTGAGGTAGTGCTTTATCGTGTATATACCTTAGATTTATATTTCTAATATATAAAACACAGTATATTTTGTGCACGAAATAATAATATATCTGTAGAGAAGGTGAGCTAAAGTCTTATACTACTGATAGTTCCTTACATAATAATAGCTGCCCTGAATCAATGGTTTTAAGTGGACCATATAAATTATAAACAAAATTTTAACATATACATTGTCTAAAGTCGATTTTAATGTCTTATATTCATTATAGTGATGTATTTTTATAAATGTAGTTTCGAAAATCTTTAAATTCGGATTCTGGGAAGTTGTTTAATTTTAATTTTTGTAAGCAAATTCACAAAAAGATACACTTTATGGCTAACAGAATGCAAAATAAATAATTAGATTAAGGCAAGGAATTGTAATTTATTTGGTAGTAAATTCTCTATCTCCTAATTATTTTACGTTCATTGGTTTACATTTTGACTATTAATTATAATCTTTCGTTCTTCGTTCTGAACTATTACCATTTAATGAAATGAATTAAAAAAAATATAATAAAAAATAAATAAGTTTAGGAGTTACAACCTATAAAGTTTTAAAGGATTTCGGATACACCAAAACTTTATTTCTTGGATTAAAATAGGTTGATGAAATGGTATAAGGAAACTCTTTGGTATCATTACTGGGCACATATTTCTATTTATAAGTCTAAGTCATCATTAGGTTTCGCGTCAAAATCTCTTATACGTATATTACTATATTTTAAAACACTTTACTCTTAAAAGCATTAAGAATTTTAACAACGAAGCACAGTGAAAAAGATTTCCTAGTGAATCAGTGACCACTTTTTTATAAGCACCTATACTATTGCCATAGCTGAAAGTGTAAGAAATGCAATCTCTGTTCTAAGAAGTGTAAATTCGAACAGTTCTGCTAATATACGACGAAAAGAAAAAGTTTTGTTAGCATTTCTTCATTATAAATTAATTTAAATCTAGCTTTGTTGGGTGTTGACAGTAGTAACTGAATATGGTGTAACAATAAGATTTTAAATAAAAATTAGTTACGTTTTGAATCTTACACTCATTGATCTCAAAATACAACATTTTTTAAATTAAACCCGGTTGATAGTCTAGGGGTTTGCATGCTTGGCTATTAGTCATGGGGTCGTGACTTCAAATCTTACTCTGGTCAATTGCGATAAATGGCCGTAATGATGATTGGGAGAGAGATTTGACTCTGCGGGGGTGCCTGACAAGCATCAGACCTTCAGGTAAATATAGGTATATTTAGAACAAATGTGTTTTATTTGTCTCTAAAATATGATTTCTTCTCTATACTGTCAGAGATAATGCTTCTTTTAAAAATAGCCATTTATAGAGGAAAATGCAACCTCTACACATATTTATAGCAAAGGCATTCATGTAAACGTACTCTAATGTGAATAGAAAAAGCCCTAAATTCTTTGAAAAAGAACATTATTTCGGGCATACTGGGTTAGATAATTTTCCAACATAAGTGAACAAAGAAATTCGGAACGGCTTTTCGTTCATTTTGAATTGTAAAATCATCTAATAAAACGGATTCTATTTAACTCGCTTGGAATTAGAACCGCTGCCATCGAATCCCCATAGCTAGTTTCCGCAGTCGTATCAACGTTCCAAATACGAAATCCCATAGCTGGTTGCTGATGCCAAATCCTGAAAACAATAAGAAAAGAAAAAGCATATAATATTCCATTTCATTTATTATCAAAGTATATATTATACCAGATTCGTGTTCTGAGAAATGATGTTGATTGTGGTATCTCTTCATCACATATAAATAACTTCCTTCTTTGGGATTACCATGATGTATGTAAAAATGAATCATATCGTATAGTACATAGCCTAAAACTGATCCGCCTCCAACTAATTCAAAAATAGTAATAGGTAGCAACAAGAAGTAGATATAATATCCTAAAAGGACTATCACGGCAGCTGGAAATGGTGGAAAAACCAGTCTTCTAGAATCGAAAGGCACCTACAATAGAAAGGCTAGAATTCAATAAGCTATCTTTAAATAATCACGCCTACCTTGTGGTGTAGGCCATGGATGGTGAAGTGGATATAAATAAGCGCTTTTGATTTGCCGGATGGAACTATGTGAAACACCCACCTATGAAGTGAATACTCTAATAAGGTCCACAATAGTATTCCTAAGGCCACTGATGCAACTATGGTTAGAATGTCTGAAATTTCGAAGAAGTGAATAGGTTTAATCAAGTAAACGAAGAGGCAAGATCTATTTGGTTTTATATTTGAAAATGGATGTCTTGTTAGTAGAAATGGAAGTATTTTCAGATCATTCAAAGTATGTGCAAAGCTATAAAGCTGTTATTAATACGCTGATGAACTGACTAATATCTAATTTCCTTTCATGATCAGGAATGGTGTGAAATTTTAGTAGTTTTACTATTAGTATCTATGACATTTTCAAAAATAACCAAATCGTTTTATGTTTTGACTTGCCTTTTATCGACAATTATTTGAAAGCAAGTACATAACCCCGTTTATCCGACTCTTCCGATCCGACTAAAATATCTTTGTATATGGAGAGATATATAACATCTTTTGCTTGCTTACTACTGTGATAGAAAGGTTTTTTTCATTGAAAGCTTTATATAATACTTTACATCAGAGAAATGGTAGTGTTCAATACAGAGTCAAATCCTTTCTTTAAACAAATGTTATTCGTTTCTATCGTTTAAGGAATATTTTTTTCAATGCATCTTTGTTAGTACATTTGACAAATATGTAGTTTTCCCCCACGCACCTTTTTCTTTTAATCTTTTGCTAGTTTGCACATTACTTGTATAGTCTGTGGATGGGCCGTTATTTTAAAATGTTTGAAAACATGATAGTTTTTTTTTTTCATTTTAGACATTGGACAAACAGTTTCACAGAGGAACTAGAATGGTTCTGCCAAGGCAAAAATCTCTTCTTTGCACACTTCAATGAAATAAAACTGTAGCCAGTGAAAGTGAAGGTTGACTTCACAGATGAAGAAAATGACACGAGATACGTCAAATGTCAATATGTAGGGCAAAATTATTATTCGAAAAGAAAGAAGGTGCAAAAAGAAGAAGCTGAGTGCTGATGAACTGACAACTGAACAAAGTTGTAATATTGATAAGACGAGCATAAATTTTAAAATGTTGCCGAGGAAATCTTGCGTCAAAAGCAGACACAAACATTGAAGACTTTGAATTAACAGAAGAAACTAACTGTCGCACTAATGCAGTAATGCATCGGAAAGCTGCTTCATTTATATTACATTGCTTACAAAAGACAGCCTGGATGGATCGTGCATTGCTTCAAAAATAGTTTGCTGTAATTTTTGTTGTGCAAAACCACTTAAAGAAAAAATGTGCTAACAAAAATTTATTTTTCTGATGGATAACGCCTATTTGCACCCTTGTAGGGTAATAAAGATAAAGACGACTTCATTGCTTCTGCTATCTAACGTGCCATTTTAACCCACCCTCTGGATCAAGGTGTCACTAAGACCTTAAAAGGCGTTACTGATTAAATTTTATGTAAACAGCTTGTAGATTTATCCTTGTGGAAGTTGTAAAATCTGTTACCCTTAAAGACGCCATCTACATCTATTTGGAAGAGACTCCGACTGAGACAGTGGACAAGCCTTGGTGAAAACTTTGGGAGAACAATAAAGAATAAAGTGGAACAACTCTACAGGCTGGTAGTTTTGTAAGAAAGTGGTAGGCAAAATAGTCTCAAGATGATCCTACTCATGGAACACTTATGCAAGTGCTTTCCCAGACAACAACAATGATGCAGATTCAATCTTGTCGAAAAATATATCCCACTCTGAAGAAATGGATCTCTTAGAAACAGCTGAAGTGTCCTACGAACAACAAGACACGTCGAGTTTAGCAGATACGCTATTTATTAAAAAAGAAATTGAAAGAAATATGTGACATAGGCAAACGAAAATCTAAAACTTTTAAGGTTTAACGGTGTATGTTTACAACACCTTTGCAATTTGTTTACATAATGTATGTACAATTTTTAAATATATAATTATATATACGTTCTTGATATGCGATTTATTCCTAACTACTCTACTAACAAATTTTGTAAGCTTTATCAGTAGGGTTCCAGTTAATCCGACTTTTTCACGTGACCGCCGCCATGCGTAGTACCCAATCAGTTCGGATTAACGGGGTTTTACTGCAGGTATACAGAAATGCACAACATACACAACGGTAACTTTACTTACTGTAAGACGTTTCCAACTGTTTAATACTTCCTAAGTAAATGAGATAAAATGATACAGGTATCCAGATGAGAGGTACAACATACCATGGTGTAATGGTTAAATTCTCCAGAAATTGGTTCCCAAACAGCGTCATATGCCTGTCCACTGGCGAATTTACCCATTCATAATATCTTTCGCCCAAATTCGTCACTTGTTGGAGCATGGGTTTATCCCAATCTACTAAATCCTGCAACAAAATGCTTACTGTTACAAAGTTTGCTATACAAGAATTTAGGGACCAACACAAAATAAGTGGTTCAATAATTATAATCAATTTACTCGTTCCTGGAATACACGAGAAATACTTTTAATTGCCATGTTTTTGTGTTGACAGCAGTTAATTTACCAACCTAGCAGGGTATCATCGTAATTATACCATAATTATTGTAAGGTTAGGTAGTTGTATGTATAGGTAAGTAATTTATTCTGATGACTTATTTGCCGCTATTGCACTACATTCATTTATTTTCCGTTAGAAGTAAGCGCTGAGAAAATATTAGTTCCGATAATATTTTGAGTCAGACGTTGTTTATGAAGCATATGTTCATGTTAAAAGCATTCATGATTGTTTTGGTAATATTTAAGTTGCATAAAAAACCATGTAGGCGTTATAAAGTTACATAATTTATTCATGTAGTAATGTGTTCACTTCATTTATTAATAATTTTTGTCTGGTTACGTTTTCGACGGGGATTACTTGGGCAGGTATTTGAATATATTTGGACTCATAGGCGCCGTTTAACCTTCACCCAATTGACCCTAATTGTTATAAGTTAAATTGGACAGATTAATGGAAAGTAATGGTTGCGTAACCTTTTTTTCTGAATTTATAAATGCTTTATAGGCTTTCTTCTTGTAATAGCAGTAGTAAAGAAATTTATACAGAATTTGTGTTTAAAGTGTTTCTTATTTTTACGCTTAGACCGTAACAAGAAGGAGTGGTAATAAATGGGTATAAAATCTTATATTAATAATTTATTAAATAAAACAATCTAATAAAATGTAAAGTTGATAAGCACTAGAAAAGTGCCTTTAAAGCTATACAATTGAAATTAAAGCAATTGGGTACCACTATCATATATTCCTTAAATACGACAAATTAGTTTACCCGACTTAGCTGTCTATATATTGTTAAATGTTTGCGGAGGGCAACAATGTTGAAAATTTTTTTTAGTTATTTCTGATTTGTTTATATGAAGAAAATAGAGAAAAAAATCGGCATTGCCCTTACATTCTCTAAACACAAATATCCACAAAACTGTAAAATTTTCGAAACCACCACAAATAATAAAATTTGCTTTAATTCTAATACTCTTTTAAATAAAAAACAATTGAAGATTCTAGCGATCGAAACAACTTTATTTTCACGTAATAAAGTAAAATTGTAATAGCAAACTGGAATCAATCATTTCTTCAGCAACGCTTTTTACAAAATTCAAATATCTTTATCCGTTTCTGAGATAACTAAGCTCGGAATTTTAAGTGGCACACCTTGTACACAGGCTGTCTGAACTTTTTTTGCTGTTTTCCAGCATGTTATTATAAACTATTTTATCCATAGCCCGATACCACACTGACGCCGCATAAACCATAATGGGTGTCACTACATCCGCTAGCACTTTCCTTTTTTCGATCGATGGTCCTCCTATATTCGGCATTATCCGCGCAAGTATAGCTGTTCTTTCTTCCTTTGTTTGATACCTGCTTTATGTGTTCCCCGAAGGGTAGTCTATGGTCTAGTAGTACCCTCAACTACTTCAATTTTTTTTGGGATTTAACCTTAACACTGCCTATGTCGAAATATACATCATCCTTATTCTTACTCCCTTTTAACATAACCAATTCGATTTTTTCTGGTACAAGTTCTAGATTATTGTTTGTAATCCAATTATTTATTCTATTACGGTTCTTGTTCACATTTATCATGAGACTGCAAGGTCATCAGCGTATCCCACAATGGTTGCATTTCCTAATAAGGTCACATTAAATATATAGTAAAAAAGGACGTTACACAATATGGGCCCAAGAACTGACTCCTGCGACATACACGTTATCGGATGAACCTCACTCCTGGTCAACTGCAACTGTCTATTAACAAAATGGTCTACAATTATATTAATCCCAGGTATCCCATCAATGCCAAGAGTCTTACTGTTCTTCATGGATTCCGTCGCTCGTTCTAGATCCAGTATCGTAAAGGAATCAGATGTATCATTCTCAAGTTGTCTCTCCTGACGAACAATGTATCTATTATTGTCCTCTTTGTTGTTATGGGAATATCGTAGGCCATCTTAGTGCTTAACTCTTTGATAGCGATCTTATATCCGCTGTCCCATATGTAGTTGTTCAAGTCCTCGCAGAGTTTTGCCCAATGTTCACTGTAGGAATTCCTTATGAGTTTGCGCAGTTCACTTCTTTGTACTCCAGACAGACTCTTGATTGCATTTTGTTCATTTTCGCTTATGCTAGCTTTTCTCGCCATACGTTTCATTCGCCTCCTAGACTTTGTGCACTCTTCGCGTTTCCTTCTAACGACGTCGTTCCATCAGTACGGCGTTTCTCCACCATTTCTTACATTCTTGTTTATACTGTCGGAATATCCTTCTTTTAAGACCTTGGTACACTCTTTATATGGTCTCTGCTTATTATCAGGCATTCCACCAAACCTCAGATCGAGCCCTTCCTTAAAAATTTCCCAGTGTTCTGGATCTAGATAAGTTCGATGGTGGCTACTGCCACTGCATTTACGCCTCATCAGGCCCATTATGCTTTCTCCGTTTACGTTGTCCCGCCTAGGTTGTCAACCAGCCTATTGTCTTCACAAACGTTAGGACATTCCCCAGTGGAGCTTTCCTGACGCTGGCGATGTGAAGCCGAACGTCCCCAAGTATGGTTTTTCTAATGGATGATAGTGCAGGGCAGTCACAGAGAACATGCTCTAATTGACCGCCCCTACAAATTGGACTGGTCTCTAATCGCAGCCTAGAAACTAGAAACTTCCCAGTGTACCGCCGTCTTTGTTATTATATTGACCCCTTTGAAATAAGCTTCTATAGCATATCAGTTTTTGAGATGTGTGAAAGGCATTTTAGTGGAATCAATAACTAGTAATTCTAATTTAATTCTCTTCCAAAATACGTAGAAACATACAGGGTGTCAGGGCCGTACCTGGACAAAAATTTCGGGGGGTGTTTGACCGGGTGTAATTTATCTGAGAGCAATTCCTGGTACGCAGAAAAATGGTGAACATTAATTGTTATGTATATTTAAAACCACTCCCCAGATACGGCCCTGCATGGTGTTATTTTCCAATTTTTGTTATCGAGAAATATCTTCTTTATAGACGGTGTTAATATGTATACAGATACTACAGATAGCATCTTCAAAACGTGTGGCGGATTACTTTCGAGGAAAGTTAAACCAGCGACTTATCAGAACAACCAAGTGGGTCACCTCTATCTATAGTGCTATGCAATAGAATGACACTGGCACTATCATTTATATAATGTAGTCATGCAGAGATTATCAAATTTAATTTTAATAAATTTGCAAGCACGTATTATGCAATTTAATGGAAAAGTACCAAATCTTTTTGCGGTTAATTCCCACTAACAATAGGTGTATAGATAATCGATAGACTTCGTTCATAATTCACGTTAGCAAACATGCAATGGATTGAACGGCTACTACCCGTGGGTACTACCTAGGGTAAGGTAAGACATAATCTTGCAAAACGTATATTAGTCAAAAACGTTTTCTTCAATGGTGTGAACGTGGTTAAATAGGCAGCATAAAGTAAAATCTGTGTTCTTAGACGGATGAGATAATAGAGACTGGGCAGGTGAAGAGGCTGATATCTAATAATCTTATTACTTGTTTCAATAAGTTTCCGTTACCTAAATTATCATAGTTAAAAGCCCATTGCAAGCAAAGTTATTTTAAGTGGAAATGAAAGTTTGTTTTTTTAGGAGTAATCAGAAAAATCGATAAGCATCTTAATAGGTACATATATGTATATGTATACGTACTATAACGGAAAGGTTTATTTACAATTCATAGATAAAAAGAATGTATAAACATTTACTTGGTACTTGTATACGCAGCTTTAGTGAATCAAGCGTAATAAAACGTTTTATGACAGGCCAGCCTCGATATCGTTTTCTTCGTTTCTTATTTTTATCAAGGCCATGAAGGGTACATAAAGGTGGAATTGTGTTATCTATCTCTACGTTGGCAAAGGAATATCGAACATGATTATTAGCTAATAAAAGAAGGTTTCAACCCTCAAATTTAGCAAAAATTGAAATTTATCTGTGCGAGTTGTCATCTTCAAAACCACTTTTTTAGTGCGGATAAACCTGTTGAGGGTGTGAAAAGAATCAGAACGATATATCCGTAATAAAAGTGGATATAGTATTAGTGTTATACATCAAAATGTTCGTTTTTTGACGCTCTATTATATATGTGAAAGTTGCACTATATTGTAATTTAAATTAAAAAAATATTCTCACCCCGCTAAAGAAATATTCTAAATTTTCGATTACGAAACACGATACTTCATTTAAAATAACGCTGTGCGTATGCAAAATTTATTTAAACAAATAAATTTATATTAACAAGATAATATCACAGATAAGTAATAATAATATAATGCAAATATATTATATATTTGTACTGACGTATGTTCGTACGTGTGTAAGTATGTACCTATCGTATTCATGTTTTTATTATATGAATTAGGTAAGAGATGTTGTTTATAAATAGATAGTATTTATTAAATATTTACTTATAGAAACTATTACTTTAAACTACAAACAACATTTTTACATAGATAGATACTACATTTAAAGAGAGTTCAATATAAACATTATGTGCGCAGCTGCACGAGTTTAAGATCATTTGAAACCCGCGATATAAAGTTTATTAAACTACTCTTCCACGGAACTTCGAAAGGTATAGACGGCATTTTAAAGAGCATAATGTGAACACATGTTTCACTGCACAAAATACATTACAAAAATTGTTAGGTACTGCTAAGGACAAACGGGCTGTCAACGAAAGGTCCGACATTTATAAAATTGGGTGCGGAGATTGCAATAAAGTTTATGTTGGATAGACAAAGCGGGAAGTCGGAACCAGATTTAAGGAACATATTGCACATTATTGGTACGGGAGGATTGATTTGTCCTGTGGGGCGAAGCATATTAATGATACGAGCCCTAAGATCAACATTGAGAACTTCGAATTACTAAAAATTTGGCATTTCCGAAAGAATTAAGCGCTTATGACAGTATTTATATCAAAAAAGAATCTAAAAATTGATTGAATGAGGAACAGGCCCCGTTGTACCATTCGGTGCTGATGGATTTATTAGGATAAAAACACATTTCTTTTGCAGTTACATTTTGTATGAGTTCAGAGTTCACAGAATTCTAGCAGGTCAAAGTAGGCGGTAAAAGGAAAAAAGCACTTGTAAACATAAGTTTAGGGTAGGGATAACATGTTCAGATATTTTATCGTTTCTTAGTTCATTCTTGCGTGTCTAAAATTTGAATGCGAAAGAACAAAATCAATTTCTTTATTTAATTTTTCAATCATGGAAATCAATATTCTTTGGCATACAAAGATATAACGCGATCCCAATTGATCTACCGGTATTTAGTCATTTGTACCGGACACTTTACGAGCAATAATTGTTTGGAAATTATTTGCCATATTCCCTATTTCATGACGCATATATGTTCATACATTCCTACTTTATAGTTCATAGAACTATCGACGTATTTGTTTTTGGAAATTGTAATCTATTCACAACATTTTTTTCGTCAAACATGGAAATATCACTAGATCTCATTATCGATTCGCCTCTTGATATTATTATTAAGAATAATGCTGCAATTTACAGATAATCCTGAAATATTTCTTTAACCATCCGCCGCTTTTTACATATTATATGTATATTGGCACTATAATGCCAAAAGGATTAAGGGTTTAGCAAGTTTTGATCTTTCTTCGTCGTAAGTAGATTATGACGAAGTCAGATATCTCTCTCATATTATCCATTCTATTTGGTTTGATCATATTTTCGGCTTTTTTATTTTAATAACAAAAAGTTGAAAAGGTGACGACCATCGTACTTGTGTGGACTACCTATAAACATTTAAACAGCATCAAAATAAGGTTCGCCGCTAACCGAAAAGGAGCTATTACAGGTGTTGGAAAGCAAAAAGCAGCACTCCAGAAGGAGGGGAACGCGAAAAGGAAGGAGTATGAAAATACAGGCAAGCGTTGCGGCATTTCATTTCTTTATCTCTTTTTTCTTAATTTGAATTTGAGAGAAATTTTAATCTCACAATAATTTCAAAGAAAAAATGTATACGTTTTTCAGTTAACGACTTGTTAGTAAAGCTCTTGTGTATGCTCCATCCCTTGTTCGAAGTTTAAAGTTTAAGAGAGAAATTCTTTCCTCGAACTTGAAAAGTTACAGACGAAATCGGCCAAGCAATCCCAAATTACAACAAGCAACAATTAATTAAACCACAATTACACATGTAGATTAAAATATAATTTTTAAAACGTTATGTAATGAAAAAAAAAATCGACATTGGCGAAGTTTTTCTGGAACGTAACCCTTGCGAATGTTAAGAGATTACTGTATTTGAAGTTTATATTTTGGTTAAAACAAGGAGAAAAGGCGTGGTGGAGTGCAACACGGACTTGTTGGCGTTTTTATTAAGTCACTTATTTTACAATTGCAAATTATATTATATTTTAAATAAACGCATTTTTCTCCTTGTACTTTGCTTATTTTTTCCACCTAGGATTAAAATATTGCATTAGATTAAACATTTATGCATGTATTCATCTGATTCGATTACTTTATTTTAACTATCTCAGTCATATCTGTACTAAGAATTTTAGTATGTGTTCAAGTGGCGCTGATATTTTTTTTTATAATAATTTTTCAAATAATATAGCAAATATGGACTAAGCAAATTCCCTAGTATTAAAACAATATTTGATCAATTTAGAACCAATACAATAAGTGATCTTAACTAGAAATAGTTTTAATTGTTTGCTCTATCAAAATTTGCAGTCTATACTAATATACTTTGCATTTTCAGTTTTACACGAAATAAAGCGCTATACGTAGCTATGTCAAAACTTTTGTTGGATAAATGAAATTCGTATCAAATAAAGGTTCCGACAGCTCCATCATTTCAGGTTCATTCTGTGTTTACAATAAACGTCTGTTCATATTTTTTCTTTATAAGGCAATGATGTAATGCAGTTGTACACTGGAATAATTGGAGGTTGACCTAAATATTATAAGTATTAAGTAACATACTAACTAGTAGTAAATATAAGAAAGCATAGAAACATTTTAAGTGGTTTTTTTCTTCGTACTGGTAATACGATCTCTGACAATTATCCTTGGTTTACGATTATTGCTTCACGTTTTTCTTTGGCAGTTAAATATAGTAACGGCAAGATTAATGGTAGGTACTAAGCTCTCACTCCTTCTTTTTTTGTATAAAATTGGTAGAAACGTGCATTAAATTGAAAATTGAAATAAAAATGAATGTTACATTTTGATTTAATTCCATTGTTAGGGAACTTTTAATATTCTAAAATTACTTCATGAATATGGATTTAAACATGAGTGTAACATGATAGTTATTAAACAAAACGGAAAACCGGACGAGTGAAGATGCGTTGCTAATTATATTTGTTTTGGGGTTAATGAGAAATGATTAGGACCCTGTCCATCACTTATTGGAAATGATATTGAGCTGTACCTATATATTTACCCTAATAATATCCCATGTAGGCACGGAGTGTATTTCATATAGGTAAGTTAAAATAGCTTAAACAAGAGATTTATAAATTTATAACAAAGAAAATTTGTAGGTTAAGCTGTACATTCCAGCGGTGACAGTTTGGTTTATGGCAGATGCTTACCGCGTGGCTTTTAAAACTTATTCCAATCAAAACGGAATTTAAAATAAAAAAAATTAATAAAATAACCTAATACATTACATCAACACTTAATGTTAAAATGTGTGATATCTGTTGAGTTTTGGAGCGGTTCGAAATCAGAGGTACGATCTATAAGTTCTCTAAGAATAAATTTAAGAGAATAATATCGGTTCAGCCGATATACAATTGATTTTCTTTTGTATACTCACAGATTTCTCATTATAACAACGAAGCATGCCAAAATTCGTAATTTTGTCAACACCCTGTATAATTATCTATTTTATATACAGTACTTGATCACAAAAGGGGTGATTATAACCAATTTTTGAAATTCGATCAAGTACAGCATACATAGTTCCGTCCTTACTGTAACACCCTGTATATAAATAAATATATCAGACGAAATGGCTGCATAAACGATTCAAGTCCGCCATCTTTCATCGCTTAAAAGCGATTTTTGATAAAAAAAAAATTGAGTCGAATCTAAAAAAAAGTTGCACCCCATGAACTTGAAGTTTCGCTGAAGCAGAAGTGTCTTGAGTAACACTCTATGGAGTCTATGAACTGACAAAGTTTCATCAGAATCTGTATTAGAGACTGTAATATATTACTCCCCTCCCGAAATCAAGCTCCCCAAATGATTTTACTGACTTGCGACCTATATCTATTCTCCCTGTTTTGTTTAAGTTATTAGAGAAAGCCGTTAGTGTGCAGATTCGTTCATTCTTGAATACGCATGATGTTTTGCCCTTGAAGCAATCGGGATTTCGTCCGGGATATAGCTGTGAGTCTGCGTTGGCTAACATTGATGACGATTTATTGCGCAGTATCGATGATAATCAAATAATTACAGTTTTGATATTGTTGGATTATTCTAAGGCCTTTGATACTATTAATCATGGTCTTTTGCTCAGCATCTTAAAGTACATAGGTTTTTCTCAAAACTTTGTAGATTTTTTCTTTTCTTACTTATTCAATAGATCCCAACAGGTTTCTTATGATGGTCGTTTATCTTCTCAGACATCATTAAGTGCTTGCAATATTGTAATTATCATCTTTATGCTGATGACAAACAACTATATTATATATAAATAGTGATCTTCAGTCACTTGTTAACGTGTCTGAAAAACATTGTCTTAGAATAAATAATAAAAAAACTTCTGTTTTGGGTTTTGGTCGTGAAAAAAACCCGAGCTGCGATTTTGAAGGATATTGAAATTAAAATCAAAGATGAAGTTTTCATTGTATCTGATTGTGTGCGTACTTTGGGCCTTTTCCTTGACACCAAACTTCGTTTTAAAGAACATGTTTCACATTTAATTAGATTGGGTTACAGTAGTTTGAAAGTTTTGTATGGTAGTAAAGACTGTTTGGATGTCGGTTTGCGTAAGGCCTTATGCGAATCTTTGGTCCTTTCAAGATTTAATTTTTGCATAAGCGTTTATTATTACTGCTTGGACACCATTGACAGAACTAGACTTCAGCGTTTGCAAAATTCGTGTCTTAGATTTATTTTTGGGATACGTAAATTTAACCGAATCTCTCATACACTCGATTGGGCTGGTTGGTTAAATATCTTTGCCAGAGCTGAATTTTCCGCTACCATCTTTTTCTATAAAGTTATTTATTTTAAGAAACCAAGTTATTTGTTCCGTAAAAGTTTGTTTAGAACAGATGTGCATAATATCAATGTGAGATACAACGGCTTATTAACTCCTCCAGTTCACCACCTTGAAACTTTTAAAAGATCGTTTGGTTATAATATTGTTAGACTTTGGAACAAAATTGCACTAGGTATGCGTTATTTGAGTCCGCTTTCTCTGTCTCATCAATTTCGAAGGAGTGCTTTTTTTAACAAGTAAATATATTTCAATTTTCTTTATAACTTTCTATTACTTTTCTCTTTATGCTTTTTGCACTTAGATTTGAATTATTATTACTTTTTGCTTATGATTTGTTGTTTATCGCGGTAACGTTATTAAGGGTGCTGGAGGTAGAACAGCGGCTTATGCTTTAAGCAGCTGATCCTGCACCTTTTGGCATGTTGATTGAATATTTAGCTTTTACTTACTTATTTTTATACTATGTTTGATGCCAATAAACTGTTGTTATTATTATTATTATTTATAAAGTAGTGATATGAAAAAAGAATTACAGATAATAATAAAACTATACATAAACATGAAACTGTATTTTTCCTAGTAGAATTTTATGAAACCAACAAAAATTGAAAGAAGGAAGCATATAAAAAAATTAAAATAACTGTTAATTAAATATTTGTAGTTGTTGTATAACAAATAATAAAAAAAACTTTGATAATCAAGGGAAAATACAGCTTTAACAGTTTTAAAAATTTCTTTATATGTATATCGATTAATGATGCTTTACGCTCTTAGATGCATGTTTTTCACAGTGAGTTTCCATCAATGTATTTTGTTTACGGCGAGAATAAATACTTTGTTAAATTAAAACAAAAAATAAGCAGTATAGCGAAGGTTTCACCATTAAATACTTATTGTGGGTGTATTAATGTTAGTTTTACCTCTAAGTCTTCTGTATGAGGGTTCTTCTTCCAATCTCTGCCTCCAATCTTGTATTCCCTGAGTAAGTAGAAGGCCGCTTTCGAGTGATGCATATCCTGCATTTTCTGTGTGATATCTCTGCCCTCATATGACTGTACGTAGTTAAGACCACCCGGGTGATTTTTCAAGAACTCCTGAATATCATAATTCTGTCCTACGTACTTTATTTGAAAACTGCTGTCCATGGTGGTAGATCAGTCTGTAATAATAGAAAATAGTATTTAAATCCCAATATATTTTATTCGAATTCTATATCTTACCACAAGTAATTCTCTAATTTGTTTTTAAAATTCTATTACCTAAACAAGCATGTTAACCCTAATCTGTGATGAGATGTGACCGCACCAATCGTGCAACTTAGTAACGACTGATATCTCATGTATGTATGTATGTTTTGTGTAATCTATTATTTAAAGCTTTTGTATCAGTAATGACTAATCCGTGCGTAAATTATTGTCCATCAGTCAGTCATCTTCCAAACCGTTCATCCTAATTTAATGAAAGATAAAACATTATCTAGGGTCCAATACATGTTATAAAAAATATATTTTTGATGACTGTTTTTGATAAAATGAGTAATCTGGTATATACACCAATGTTTTGCAAATCATAGTTAAAATATGACGTAAGAAACTAATGATTAGCAAAATTTTAGAGTATTGTGTGCTGCAGAGATTAGAGATTAGACAATGCGTTTTAATCCATGGACATACGTGTTTAGACTACATATTTCAGCTTTTAATAGAATCAGGAATGAGGCAAAGCGGCCGCAGGTAATTAAAATATTTAAATGTTTGTAGCGAAAGCTTTTAAGATTATTATATATACACTCCGCCAAAAAAGTATCGCATAAACTAAAAAAGGGCATTTATGAACCAAGATATTTTTATACGTTCACAAAAAGTTTGCCTCGTGTATGTGAACTATAAAAACACTAACAAAATAATGGAACTTAGCGTTTTTACTTTTTTTTTTTTCTAATAGAACACATTTAGAAAAATGCATATGTGTAAGGTTTGTTCAGTTGTTTATTGAAAGTCTTCCTATACGGACAAATTTTAAAGTGCGAAGTCAGAGTTCTGTACCAACGCTTTTAAAACTAAAATGAGCAATTTAACTTCAGAACAAGTGGCTGCTATAGTTGCTTTAATCGAAGATGGACGATCTCAAGCATACGTTGCTAATTTGATGAACATCAATCAGTCAAGTGTTTCTAGAGCCGTAGCCAGATATAGGGAAACAGGCACTTACAGTAGAAGACCTGTACCAGGTCGTCCAAGATGTTCTACTCGCCAAGATGACCGCTATTTACTACTACAAGCATTACGTCGAAGACATGTAACTGCGAGACAATTGCAGAACGACTTGGCTAGAGTCAGAAATACTCGTGTGAGTACTCAAACTATTCGGAATAGGTTACGACAGAGTGGATTAAGAGCTAGAGTAGCTGTAACAGCCCCTCGTCTCACTAGGAACCACCGAGTGGCTCGCTTAAGGTTTGCCAGAGAACATGTAAATTGGAACATTAATGACTGGGCCAATATACTCTTCACAGATGAGTCAAGATTTGGTCTTTACACCTCAGATAGGCGTATCTCAGTGTACAGACGAGACGGTGAGCGCTATTCGCAGTGTAATATCAGACCAAGACCTAATTTCGCTGGTGGCTCTATTATGGTTTGGGGAGGCATCTGTTTAACAGGTCGTACAGAGTTAGTACCAGTAGACAGAGGTACACTGACTGCCCACAGGTATATAACGGACATTTTAGAAGAACATGTAGTACCATATGCGCCAATTATAGGAAACGAATTCATGTTAATGCACGATAATGCACGACCGCATGTTGCAATAATCGTCCAGGAATACCTTAACGATGTTGGTATTCCAGTTTTAGATTGGCCTGCGGTAAGTCCGGACATGAACCCTATCGAGCACGTGTGGGACCTCCTTCACAGACGGATACGAACCCAAAATGTTGCCCCAGCGGACCTGCATGGACTAGCAAATGCTCTCCGTGACGAGTGGGAGAATTTGGATCAGGCTTATATACGGAGGTTAATCGAATCTCTGCCAAACCGTATGCGAGCGGTCATAAGAGCCAGAGGTGGCAATACTCAGTATTAAAAGCTACTGTTATGACATTTTTCTTTCCAAAATTATAATTTCTTGTTTTAATAAAAATCTCAAGTATGAGTTCTTGTTTTTATTTGGCCTGTATTTTATTTAAACAATCATAGAAATTATATCTTAGAGCGCATTAAAGTATATTTACAACTTTATGCTACAAACAAAGATTATGCGATACTTTTATGATTCAAAACTAAATTATGCGATACTTTTTTGGCGGAGTGTATATTATAGTACTAGGTGGCGCAAAAGGTATCACCCTATTTGAAGACACTAAAACTTTTATAGTTGGCGGTTAGTATAATTGTTTTTTTTTTTACATTTGACAGGTGACAGTTACGAAATTTATTGTGTTTCAAATGGAGAGGTATAGGCTGCCAGAACGCGGAAAAATTGTTTCAATGTTTTTGCGGAATAATTCATCAATAGTTTTAACTCTACGTGAATTTTGGAACGAACATCCGAACCGTATGGCGCCTACTAACAATTCGACACATGGTGGCTCGATTTCAATCCGAGATCGGAAATCACCTGGACGGCCTCGGACAAGTCGGTCACTTGAGAACATCCAAGCTGTGAGAGATACTATCGAGGAGGAGCCATCAAACTCGACGCGAAAACGTGCAACGCAATTGGCCATTTCTCGGCGATCCATTCAAAGAATTTTGTTCAAAGATTTGAAGATGTTTTCGTACAAAATTCAGATTGTTCAACAGCTGGTGTCAGCCGACCGCCAAACACGTGTGATGTACAGTCAGAGGTTGTTACAGCTGAATAACGAAAGGCCTGATTTTTTCGAGAAATTGATGACGAGCGACGAGACGCATTTCCACCCTTCTGGACATGTAAACAAAGAAAACACACTGTTTTGGGCAACCGACAATCCTCGTGTTCTCCATGTGACATCACTCTATAAAAAGTGACCGTATGGTGCGCTGTTTACTCAGAATATGCGATTAGGTCATAAGAAGACGACATTGAAGACGACAATGAAAATGCGGTAACTGTCACTGGCGACAGACCATGTTGAACGAGTTCTTAATACCGAAACTGGATGATATGCAGTTGGATATGTGGTTTCAACAAGACGGTGCTTCCGCTCACACAGCGTGCGACATCATGGAGATTTTGAGGAACATTTTACTAGGCCGTTTGATTTCTCGATTAGAGAATTTTGGTTGGCCAGCGAGATCGTAGGATCTGACGACATCAGACTACCTTTTGCGGGGTTACTTAAAGGGGCTAGTCTACGTGAACAAGCCACAGACCATTTAAGCCCTCAAGACCAATATTCGCCAAGATATCGGCAATTTAACGCCGATATCTTGACGAATGTAATGCAAAATGCCATAAAAAGAGCCGAAATGAGCATAAACTTTCGTGGCGATCACCTATCGGATATCATTTTGCATATGTTTATATGACGTTAAAACATAACATTCTTTATTATTTTTTTGGAAATACAGCAAAAGAAAATCAGATACATTTTGCGCCACCTTGTAGGTATTTATACTTTAGCTCTGGAATCCAAGCTAAATATTTGTTTTTTCAATATGTATTTGTAGAAATTTCCTTAAAAATGCAAATATAAAGTTCTTGTTAAAATATTAATTACATTTCTGGACTCATACGTTCGTATGCCACGAATTTACTTTCTTGAGAAAATTTATGAAATGCAAGAATATATTTCATTTAATTTAGCATGAATGTTTAATATATATGTAGTAAGTTAACGCTCCCCTGAAAATTCTGTGCATGAGAAAACTTTGAGTAAACTGTAGAAGGTATTTATTTCAAACCACCTTGATTTGGTTGACTCAATGCAACAACAAATTATGTAAAATCAAGTGAGACAACATTTATAAACTTGCTATATAAACACATATTAGTATGATTATATTTGATAAGAAAAAAGAGATTTTTTTTAGACCAGTAAATGTGAGTCTGAGTCTGAGAAATGTGAAAATTATGTATTTACCGCCGAACACAACTTCAATTTGTCAGCCCTTGGATCAGGGTATCATACGTAATTTCAAATTTTACTATCGACACTTGATTTTTAAACATATTTTAACAAAAATGTTCAAAGTTTATCTGAGCTTACAAAGTCCATCAATGTGTTAGAGGCTTTGTACTTTATAAAAACAGCATGGTATAAAGTAAATCCCTTGACAATTAAGAACTGTTTCGGCAAAGCTGGATTTAAAAAAAGTGAATGTAGTTCGGAATGTAGTGTACAAGTTGATTCCTGAAGAAGATCTGCCATTATCAACAGTTGCTGAGTTATTGCGACATGCCAAACATTTAGGAGCAACAGACTCCCAAAATGTAGAGGATTTCATGGCCTTAGACGATAATATAACAACAGAAGAAGAAATTACCGTCGACAACTTTTCGAATTTGGATGTAGAAAGCGAAAGCCCGTTTGAAGAAGGTAGTTCAAACGACTCAGAAGAAGAAGTAGAAATGTCGGCAGCATCATGCAGTTTAATATCGATAAATTCACATGGTGAAGCTCTAAATCATATTTCTATGTTGAAAGAATTTGCTAGGGATGATTTCACCGCATTTCAACACTTAAAAAATTTAGAAAGTTATTATGAAAATTCTCTTCTTCAGCAAAATATGGCGAAATTCCATCAGACAAACATTTTAGATTTTTTTCAAAAACCCAAGGAATAATTTTCATTATTTTATTTTAAATGTAGTATTTATGTTTACGTATGTACCTATTAACATTTATATAAAATAAATAGATACATTCTTTAAAAATGTAGCGTATTTCCTGTTTCTTTTCTCCGTATTACTATAACATAAATCATATTGTAGATAGTGTATCGTAATGTATAGTGCTTATTTATTAATTCTTAGTTCTATCCTTTAAACGGACACTCCCCATAAGCGGACAAAATTGGCGGAACCGTGAGTGTCCGTTTATGGGAGCTTTCACTGTATATCCTGGCATTATAAATGGTTATTCAATGTTCATAGGGTAAAAAATTCTATCGTAAATACTTATACGACAATGTTGTATGGGAGTGAATATACTGATTGGGACAACAAGTCTATAGAGCCATTAATATTACAATATTTCAAAAAATTGTTGTTCCTGGAAGAACTTTTAAGCAGATTGGTGTTCTGCGTGAAAAGATAAAGTAACTTCAACGATCTTTATTTTTTTCGAATTCTTTCATTTATTTGGGTAAACAAAAAAATAAAGCATGCACGGTCCAACCTACACCTAAATGGAGAGTCTGATACGTAAATAGTAAAACGTGAACATGTACAAAAAAAGCAACTTCATTCGCAATGTAAATTCGAGATCGACACTTGTGTATTAAGCACATTGTAACACTGTGTAATTATTTGTTGCTATTATTTTCTGAGATAAAACTATTAGATGAAATAATGTACAAGTGGAAGTTGTAAATAGTAAATAAATCCGCAACTGTAGATAACATAATCAAATTATATTTACCTTATGTTTTGGAATCACAAAAACACGTACGCATAGATATAAAACACTATTATTCCACGTAGGTTTAAAAAAAATGTATGCTAGTACACCAGGTTGATCTCGGCTACTAAATTTTCTAATTTATTTCACGCGTAAATATGTAACAGATAACTCAAAAATCGATACCGTTTGTTGCTATACTTAACGCATCAGTAAATAATTACTAATCTGACCAAATAATAACCCCGAATTTTATCGCACAATTCGCCAATTAATTTACTTATTTCCGTTATGTTCATGTAACAATGTCAAATACGCGTAGCGAAAGAACGCCATTTGAAAGTAAGCCATTTCAGGGAAATTTTGATAAGTATAATCTTAGTTCTTGTATGTTTTTTTTAACATCCGTGTGTGGAATTGGTGTAAAGTATGTACTACGTTAGCAGTAAATGGTACTATTACGTTATATTGACACATACTGATAACTTGCATATCAACTAACAATAAGTCAGGTACACATGTTAGATAAGAAATAACTAGGGTAGATAACTTCTAAGAAAAGCTGAAAGGACTGCACCTTATTAGCGGGTATTCAAA
Source organism: Cetonia aurata (assembly GCA_949128085.1). Taxonomy (NCBI): domain Eukaryota; kingdom Metazoa; phylum Arthropoda; class Insecta; order Coleoptera; family Scarabaeidae; genus Cetonia; species Cetonia aurata. Next base: position 47,344,215 of record OX421883.1, on the reverse strand, counting down.
AATTTTTCTTAATGAATATGAATATCAAACGTCTACCTCTATAGTTGTTTATAAGGATGCTTGATGATTGCTTATAATAAAATTTTATTAAGTAGTATGATGTCAGAGCAGTAAGAATAAGGAATTTTAACTAACGCTATTACACAATTAAGTTTAATTGTATGACGACTTTGAACTCTGTGCATATTTATTTGGACATGATCTATAATTGATACAGCCGTGCTTGAAAAACTGCTATTTGGATTGATAGAACTCCTGCTCGCTCTATCTTTTTGCAAATTAATTGATACTGGAGATAAGATAGCATCGCTTCATATTTTTTCTACTCTCGAAATACATAATATTAAAAATGAAATTACTTTATTAGGTGATAAATAGTTTTATGTAATCGCGATTATGTAATATTGTCATCTTAATAATGAAACGCACTTGTTGGATTTATATTATGAAATAAAAACTGCAATTTGGGCAGCAAAAATCTTTAATAAGTGTATTATTATGGACTAGATTTTCACCTGCCTTTCTCTAACCTGTTGGAGACAACCCAAACGTCGCTGTGGCAGATGATAACAAAATATGTGGTTATTAAAGATGTTTGCTCTTCAAATTGCTGATTTCGTATCATAATTTGTAATACTGTTATAAATTCTCAAAGTTATGGCATATTTATTTATATATAAAGAATTATCTGTTAAAGGAGCATGCATTTAGTATCGACTTCCTCATTATATATTTGATATAATGTTAGTATGTCACGCAAGGTATGTATCTACATCACTTTTAATATTCCTAATGGAAAGCATTTTTTATTCGAAGATACATATGTTGAGTTTTTTTGCGTGTATATATGTTAAAGGCTACTTCTAAAACGACTATACTTATATTGTCAAATCGTTTACGTCTTTACGTCTTACGCCAGTGTTTACTGTAATATATCTAATGTGCAACTTTGGAGTTCCAATGATGTACAAATAATCGTTGAATATTGTGCACATGTTTCATAAACAGGAAAAATAATGACCAACAATACACGTGTACAAAGCTTATCTTTAATGTTTTCAAGTTAATACACCAAAAATAAAAGTAATCTATACTGATGGCGCTTTTAAGCCTTTAAGAATTCAGAAAAGCTATTGCTAAGCTCAGCATTTATATAATAACTTTCGGATAGCCAAATCGGTGAAATTAGTTAGCAAAAGGGTTCACTGCAGAAGCAACTATGATAAAAATTGTTGACAAAAATAATATCGAAAGCCATCTTGGTCCATTTCGCCTGGTATTGTATAAAATAGGGATTGCTTAAATATACCTATAAAAATATCAAGCAATTTTAGCTTAGGTTTGGTTTAACTACTACTTACTGGATTTGGAAATTGGAAGAACATATGTGTGTGCCCGAAGATGGAATTATTTCTGCATATCGGACGAAAACTATATGGGTAGGAAGTTTACATGAACCAGGAAAAACAAAAGAATATTCCCAAACTCCAAACATTTACAAAATTATGACACGAAGTAGCAGCTCTGTTTTTATTTTGACAATTTTAACAAGTCAAGTGTACTAAAACATGTATTCTCGATATATTTGAGGCAATAAATGTACAGATATGTTTGGTTTTTTATTTTATGATTTTAGAATAATCTAAATATAAACATGTACTGCCAAAATAATAGACGGCTTGTAGTTGTCAGATGTAGCAAATATATAAACCTTATAAGATGATACTTTTTATTTCGCATCATTTACAATAAATTATGATACAATCACAATTATCTTATTCATATTGCAGTAGATCAATGATAACGCTTAATTTAGGTCCCATGTCTACCAGGCAGTTAATACGATTCGTAGAAGGAGTTGCCTAAAGTCAACTGTCTCTTCAACCAACAGTTATTCTTAACTCACAGCCAGAAAACTGGTACTTTTGACTGTGTATTGATAAACCACGCTTTATATTTTTTTTTATTACAGTTTTGCAGCTTAGGATCAGTTGTTTTCTTATTTCAATTGTGAATAACACGATAAAAATTGCCCACATATCTAACATTAAAATTAAGATATAAATATCACTATAATGACATTTACTTGTGCATTGTGTAGTACACAGTCAGACTATTTTCTAAATACATAAGCAAGTAATAACTTTGAATCAGGAATTTTCACCAACAATGAAATACTTTCCACATTGATGAGCATTCTTGATAGTTCTTATTTATTTTAATTCGTACACCTCTCCACAATTTTAACAGTCCTTCCAATAACATCGGCACTTATCTTGAACTCCATGGTTGTTGGAATAAATTAATTATTTCTTCGAATTCCTAACGTTAGTTCACGTTGCAGATTGCTGACATTATGTAGTTTGTGTTCAGAGAAGGGTCGCTTTTGAACAGTGCCGTGTCAACAATTCACGACACGGCATTTTAATATGACATTGGAATGCATTATTCATATGCTTTTAATGAGGGAATTGATCGAAGTGCATCAACTTGTTGCACAGCTGCCTTGTCCGACTGACACGATTCGATTTCCAACTCATTGGAGGTCGTGAAGGAATAAATTATTAAAGGCGTAAAGATTGAATTAATGAATTTTCAATGTTTGGCTTAATACAATTAGAATACAACTAATTATTATTTTGCTATTTATTCTTCTTATTGTAAACAGAGAGAATCTTTAGAGAGTTAAATGATTTCATACCATTTAAAGACAATTAACAGCAGGCGGCAGTGAGCTCACTTCTCACGAAGAAAGCACGAGGTCCGGATAAGATCTCAATCGATGTTTTGAAAATGGTTTTTAAGCTTCGACCGGATCTACTACTGGATATGTTTAATGAGTGCTTAACTGCGGGAATTTTTCCATTTCGCTGAAAAATTGCTAGGCTCCAAGAAAGAGGGGACTGGATGATCCATTTAATCGCAGTTCACTTTATATGCTGGACACCGCAGGTAAGCTATTGGAAAAATTCGAGCGAGTTAGGCCGTATGTGGCGGTAGAGGAAGCTGGAGGTCTATCACCCCGCCAATTTGTATTTCAACAGGCCAGATCGACTGCTGATGCTCTACGAGAAGTTTAGGAAGCCATAATTAGAGCAAAGAGTCACAACCATTTTTTACACAAGGTTATCTTCCTTGTGACAATGCTTTTAATTCGGCTAGATGGGTCGATATTCTAGAGGCGCTAGAGAATTCCTTTCGTGTACCACAATATCTTTTGCGACTCCCAGAAGATTATTTACGGGATCGCTCCACAAATGAGGGTCAATGTAACGATAAAATGAAGTCCGGTGTTGTCCAGGGATCCATTCTGGCGCCAGACCTCTGGAACATTCTATATGATGGACTTTTAATAACTGAAATGCCTGAGGAGGTAGTGCTGGTTACGTATGCTGATGACATCGCATGCTCATCACTGCACAAGATTTTGAGCTGGCCCAATTGAAACTCAATCAGACATTGAGGAGGGTGGATTCTTGGGTGGGAGAACATGGTTTGTCATTGGCGCAATATAAAACAGAGACATTCTCTTTAAGAAGACAATCAACACCATTTAACCCCTGCGAGTTGGAGAAGTGGAGGTAACTACGAGCACTGCAGTTAAATATCTTGGTATTGTGGCAGATACCAAAATGACTTTTTGATCTCAGATTTTCCGTACTGCATCCAAAGCGGCAAATTAACTGCAGACCTAAGTAGATTGATGGTCAACACTGGGGGTCCTGTTTCTAGCAGAAGGAGATGAATGTTGATGACGTCTGTGTAATCAGTGCTATTGAAGGCGAGCGCGCTTGGTAAACAGTTATACTGAAAGAGGTAACAGGGCCCAAGCTCAAAGGAGAGCGGTGCTGCGGGTGATTTTAGTTTACCGTACCGTTTCAGAATCTGAGGTTCTGGTTGTTGTAGGAATTATTTCTAGCTCTGTTTGTCAGCGAAAGAAAGCGTGTGTTCCCCAAGGGGCGTAATTTCGAAGACATAAGGGTAGCCATCGAAAGAGATGCAACAGTGGCGACATGGTAGCTATTATGGGAAAGGGATAAAAGTGGACGTTTGACCGTGAGATTAATTCCGCGCATCCGCCCTGGATTTTGAGAAGTATGGTAAAGTGGACATCCTTCTTGCTCAATTTTAAACTGTCCATGGATATTTCAGATCTTATCTACATCGAATAGGTAAGATAAACGCTGAAATATGCATATACTGCCCTAGGGAGAGAGATGACGTCCATCACACATTCTTTACATGCCAGAGATGAGTGGAATGGAGAAATTATTTTGAGACAAAGATTGCAAATACCTCGCCAGACACCATTATATAAAAAAAATTATAGGGAGTGAGGACACTTGGACAAGCGTAACACAGAATGTTCATCGTATATTACCTACGAAGAAAGATATGTTGTAATTGGAGAATAACAGGATAAAATTATGATGTGTTAGGTTTTAATAAGCATGATAAATACCATTAATAAGAATTAATAATATAGTGAGAGAAAATTTAAACTGAAGTCCCATTTGAGAAGAAAGCATGTTCTGATTTCTCACCACAACTAAAAATCACTATCTCGACCTGGAATTGAGCGCCTATGGGGTGAAATGCAAAACATGTGAGCCGTTCTACCATGTTGGCCGCAGAATATGGGTAGGTGTGTTCGTTTACTGTATGGAACATGTTCGGAGTCCTTAGATACATCGGATCTGGTGTTGGTTTACAAATGTTTCAGAAAAGTGCACCTTGTTTTGTGTTCGTCAACTCGTTGGAGTAAAATTGTGTTGCAAATTAGTTCTGGTCTAGGTGTAGATGAACTGACAATGAGTATGACTTAGAATTAGTGTAAGCCAGTGCAGTGGAGATGAACACACCAACACAATTTATGGTGGAAGATCTTATGCCGGAAGAACTACGTTTTTACAATTTAATTTACTTAGATAAGAAAACTAGTGATATGTACCCCTCTACACAGCGTTATAGTCTGCTAATTAAGCTAACTAAACGATTACATATATTAATGATGAAAGCTGCGTGGTTGCTTTTTCGAACACTTTAAATATGAATATATTTGTAAAATAATATCCACCTAAACAAAAAAGGCGTATCTTAGGATATCACTTTTTATATAATATGGAACATTGCTTGAATTTCAAGTTCGTATCAACACGAGCAAAACCTTTTGAATTTTATAACTGTAAATGATAAAACACACAACAAAGAAATACATAAAACACCTCAAACAGTCCTTAAGTGGTATAATAATCCCAAATCAAAAAAGAAAAAAGCATGGGATAGATCCTTTTCACTGATGAATGAAGGATTGGTTTTTAGTGTTTATAAAGATTGGGTTTAATTTATATATTATAATTTATTAAAAGGTAATCGAAACGGTTTTATAGTTTCCATTTATTTTGATTTTGGTAAACCTAGATATTAATAGGTGTTCAGCATAGAAACACTTAGATAATAATTTCGATTCATACGTGATGTATGTTGCACATATATTTCATTGCAATAATAATTAATACTTCTCATATGTTGAATACGCCATTTTGGTACTATTTTCATAATCTTTTTGATGTCGGAACTGATTTCCTACGAAATACCTGCTATTAAGAAGATTTAATTTTAGACTAGGTCAAGATTAGACGTAACACGTGCTTGAAACTTATATATAGATAGGTCGGCTAGCCACTTACGCAAATGGAAGAGAGTGCGAGGTAAACCGTTTCGAAGGAAAACATGAGGATCCTATACAAGTAGATATATAGTGTTGTATTTCAAAAATGGGCTTGCTGCACACACCTATGTTTAAGCGTTTCGAAGTAATTAAATAGAAATGTATTTGATAGTTTGTGTATTACTAGACTGCCAATTGCAGTGTTGTGGTATAAATGGGTCAACTCTTTTGTTTACTTTCGAATTTTTTGTACTTATTCTATTTTGACCTTAAATTTTAACAATTTTAACAAGTTTGACAACATACTAAATATTTTTAGGATACAAATAGTTATAAACACTATATATATAGTTGCCTCGTAAGTATTTACTTTTAATGCGAGCTAAGAGTCCAAATATTGAAACGAAAAGTACACTTGGCCCAAAAAATTACGGCAGGGTTGCCAGGTCTAGTAAAATTTTACTAAATAATTGTTTTTAATCTAATGATTTAGGAAAAATTTTCATCAAAATCCTAACTTTTAGTAATTTTTGTAATAAAGTGTTATTATTAAATTAATTATTAATTACTATTGAATTCATAGTGAAATATGGTGCTCCCATACGACAAATAGACAAACAGTAATTCTAAATATCCAATATTTTAATGTGATAATATTTATAAATATACAGATTAAAAACATATGAATAACATAGAAATAGCGGTAACAGCAATCTACGATTTAGGTCAAGCTTTGCATGCATAACGTATAGAGAATTGCTCAATAATATTCAGGATGGTCCATTTAAAATAACAAAGTTGGTATCTACTTTCGGTAGACCCGGAAGTCCACCATTCCTAAATATATTTTGCTGAGATACACCCTGTAATACAGCATAAGTGGGCATATGAATGAAATTCCTAACTTAATTCACAAAAGAGCTATAGAAGCCTGACTATTGCAGGGCCCTGTATATGCACACGCCGACGGCGAGACAAGTTGGCTGAAATACATATTGCTCCAATCCCATGTTTAGCATTTTATTAATACACTTCTCGTGGGATCTCTTATGAGTGAACTTAGAAAAACTTAAACCTTAACGGGGAAGGCGCAAATCCCGACCCTCTGGCAACAGCTGTGGAAATAGTGGATATTCTCTTTCCGAAAACACAAATCCTCGTCTCATTAATTCGCCTTCCACTGAAGAGGAAACCGGCCTTTTACGGTTACCCTCAGATGAAGAGGCAGTTGTGAAAGATGAAAACTATGATCAGGCACAGGTCGTGGAATCCACTAAACGTTGGCGTTCACCAAGCACATCTCAAAAGCGGCTGAAATGCCTCCTCAAGAGCGGAGTGCCTTGTGACACCGCTTTAAAATAAGTCTTAGAGGGGATAGAATGCCGTCAAAATCGCAGGCGGAAGCAAGCGCCCAAAATCTGAGTCAATCCCGAAGTAGACGACCAAGAGGCCGAGAACTCAGCAGGGTCTGGTCTCATACAGAGCTGGCGCTTAGTAGGAATGTTCAATCTTTGAGGCAATGGAGAAGGAAGCACAATCTTCGCAAGTACAAAGTTCGAAAATTGTTTTCTTCGGCCAGGATGCCTCTTTGTCACCTGTGCCGATAATGAAAGTGCCGAACGATTAGTAAGTGCTGTTGACAATCCATGGAAAGGTGCTAACATCAAGGCAGTCCTTGGGCAGGATATACCCAAGCACACATATGCTTTGCATATATCCCGGATGTTAAGAATAAAAAAAAATACTCCAGGGATGGTCTTAGCACGACTAAGAACAGTGAAGCACTCATTCTTTACCGGGGAGTGGATGGTACTACATAAGGAAGAGTCTAAGGCAGGTCAAATCTGGACTTTTGCTACTGATGAGGCGTCGTTGGAAGTCGTTGAGTGTTTTGGAATTAAATCTGTACTTTGGGTCCGGACGGGTTTACTTCAGGATGAAAACCAAGAGTGGTGACGGTAATCCCTCCTGATCCTAAGAACGCCTCTGAACGTGACAGAGAGGCAAAGCTTGGGAATTCCTAAGTGAGGGATTAATCCACCCTTGGTGGCCCAGGTAGTAGCCACGAGAAGTAGGACTACTACTATCACTGTATAGTCTAGTAGGGGACCGGCTTCTAAGAGCAAATAACGTCCTACTGGTATGAAAACCAGAAAGCCCAAGAGGAAGCCGAAGCGCAAATTCTATTCCTCAGAGGCTGAATCCAGCGGTTGACTCGAGTCATTGTGATGGAGCAGCATACAAGGGCTGCAAGAGAAGTTCTCGCAACATGATTCCGTGAAGGGCGAATTGTTGTGGCCTTCGTCCATGGGTATCTTGGTTATCATGGTTTTTGCAATGGGTGAAAAAGCCAGACCATGCTTGAATATTAGGAACAACATCAACGTGTTTATGCTTCCAGGTTTCTGCACTTCCTGCGATTGCGCGGCTGCAATACTAAAAATCAGAACGGAGAAAGGAGAGCTTTCTAGCCTACTTTCCAGTTGATATGCCAGAGAAACTGCCTCTTACTGCAGTTGTGAAAGAATGAATATATAAAAAAAGGACGACTCAAAGTTGTATTTTCAATTTCAACAACTTGTGTATAAATGTGTATCGTTATACTTAAATATTATTTGTTGGTTTCATTTATTAAATTATTCTAATTTAGTTTTGTTTTCTGAAGTAACAATGGCTATGAAGATAGCCATCTGTGGCCAAAACTAGTGAGCCAATATTAAAATTTAATTAATTGAATTTATTCAATTGATCCTTCCAGAGTCTTTTGTTTGATTATGGCAGTCACCATAATATCTGGCTAAGTTGCTTCAAGAAGAGTGCGCGAACTTATCCCGAACAAAGTTCAGAAACAAATATGACTGCTAAAAGCAAAATACTTGATAAAAGAAAACTTCACGTTTAAAGAGTAAATACAAATAAACACGCCCAAATTTAAATCCATATGGTCAATGTGCTTTCTACGCTAACTTGTCCTGGTTTCCCCTATAGTTTCCCACTTTCTACTCTAGTCGATATTTACTTGATTTTAGTTTGTTGTTTAAGTTATTTCACAATAAATTGGCATACATAGAAGAAGAAGGAATGCAACTAATTAAGTGGTATTCTTTTGGTAGTAAGGAGGCTTATATTTTCTTTTGAAAATGTGCTGAGAATTCAGACAATATAGAATAGTATGTACAAGTTTTAAACTACTCAATGTGTGCTTTGTCGAGAATGTTGGAATAAGTAAATGATCAACTCGTACGTAAGTTTATTGTGTTTCGCGTTTTGATTGTTTTAATAATAATGTACAACTTCTAGTGCCATCCTGATGAAGTAGTAATAAAAACTGAGGAGCCTTGCTTTAACAATGATTTGAGCTTTCCATTGGTTTCTTTTAATTGCCTAACAATGTCATCGTATTCACTTCTACTTCGGCAAATGCAATCAAGTTGTTAGTGATCTAACTTGTATATGTAAACGCAAAGGAATATTTATTTTATTCTGTTTTGAAATTATAGGTAATGTTTTAGGTCACATTTACATAGTGTACATTTTTATCGATGTTTTTTTTAGAACCCTGTATGCTTTTATTCTTAAAAGCTTCTTAATGTAAGCTCAATATGTGGCTGTATCCTGTATTGCTCTAACATGCTAAACATGTTACTAAAATAATGAAATATTAACTATGTTAAGAGTATTAAGATATTTAATATAAAATAGCATAATCTCAGAAATATTTTTGAATGAATTCCAATAATCCGGCAAACTTTTCGAATTTATGTCTAGCAGTATTGAGAAACATTTTATCTCTATTGATAAGTATTTGTTTTTTCTATTTATCCATCTCACATTATTGACACGATTAGATAATTCTATAATTATAAATGTTATATTATGTTAGTATAATAATTTATATAATAGTTTCGGGCAGTTTTGCGATATTTACTTATATCTATATTTATATAATATAAACATAATTATATCCAGGGAGACTCAAACTTCGAACTGTTTAAGTTACAAGACATCTGTTTTATATATTATATTATTTATAATACTCATACATTTCAATTCTTGCTCAGTTTGTATTACGAAGTAGTTCTTGTGATTTTTCAAAATTTGGGTATTGTAAATTCGATGTTCATCAACATATCCAATGTGGATATTGAGTAAATCAATTACTTGCACCATTATGTAAAGCTTATATTTAATAGCCAGTAACTCATTTATTTCCAAAATCTTTTTAATTAATTTCTTTAAAAAATATATAGGTATTCATGAAGATCTGTATGATACATTTTCACTTTTGTGTTTAGCTGTTTTTTTTAAATAGACGATTTAAACGGTAAATTTCTTATAATTGTAAACATAGGCAGTTCGTGGAGTAAAACATGCACTTCATTCATCATTTTGGATGATGTAGCAGGTTTTTGTGCCTACCTAAACTTCGCCTTGTAAATATTTGTCGAACTTATTGAAGTATCACAGAATTTGGTTGAATTAATCGATATTGCCTTGTGTACATACGTATTACTTGTGTTGACTCTTTTTGATGGATGTAGCGACCTTGTCCACCCATGTAGTTTCATGGTGTTATTTGTGATTTCCGGCATACTTTCGTTACCTAACGGTTTTTCTTTTATATACCTACGTATTTCTTTTTGTTATTTAAATCAGTGAATTTTACTATCTACTAATTGTTAATGCCGTTGCTCATACCTTTTATGTTTTATAATAACAACGGATATCTAAGATTAAAATGTAATTTGTTATTACAATCATCTATGTCAATTATTTGTTATGATGAAATATCTTCCAAACGCCTGTTATAATTATTAGTTCACCGGATATCACATATGTGTTTGAGTTATTTTGAAAAATTGTCAGTTGTATTTAGCATTTGCCTAAATATTAATATAACAGTTCATTTACGATTTTTTCTTATTCCTACAACATGAAAACTATAAACTGTAATTATAAACATATTTTTAGCGTCATGATATGTATGTATAATGCATACATAATGATATAATTTTTGTTTTCAATTGAAATTGGTTCTGGTGCTGTATATGTAGATATATTCTATACGAAATGAAAATGAATCATTTTTCTATAAAGCTTTATGGACAAATACAAACGAAACTTCGAAATCTAGTTGGCTATCTATGGCATAAAAGGTGGCATGATATTTTAGCATTCAATTTTATAGCGTTTTCGACTTACTGCACTTTTATCCACTGATTGTATTTCCATCTTATTTTAATACATAATATTAGTAAGGGAGATAAATATACTCCACGCGTAAAGTGCAATAAGTCGAAAACGCTATTAGGTAGCAGATATCGAGACGTAAAGTACTATGTGGTTTTTAATTTTTGAAAGTTCTCGATGCTTCTCGTTACTGTACATTGTCTCCTTGTATTTTGGAAAATTGCGTTTGCAATTGTTTACGTACTTTCTAAGAAGAATATTGTATTTTTCTGCTTTTACAGTTTTGACAGTTCAAGATGGACTTGCAAGTTGTAGTGTTGACAAAAATACTTAAAAAAAAACCAAAAAACAATGAACAATTCGAAAATTAAGAAATTACCTATCTTTTTCAACGAGACGCGTAGCGTCGAGTTCTCTAAGACGAGACGCGAAGCGTCGAGTCTGTTTAAAAGTGAAAGGCATTTGAAAAATAAAATTGAAATTAAAAGATTAAGAAAAATAAAAAAATTAAATATATTTACCGCCAGGAGTTTTCCAAAGTTAAACCGCGTTTAAAGAAAAAACCAAAAAACAACGAACGATTCGAAAATTAAGAAATTACATCTCTTTTTCAAGGAGACGCGTAGCGTCGAGTTCTCTAAGACGGGACGCAAAGCGTCGAGTCTTTTTAAAAAGTGAGAGGCATTTGAAAAAGAAAATTGAAATTAAAAAAATGAAAAAATTAAGAAAAATGAAAAAATTAAATATATTTCTAGCGAGTTTTCGAAAGTTAATTAAACCGCGTAGCGTCGAATTTTTCGAAGAGAGCCACACTTAAAAAAAATGAACTTCATCCTAAATTCCCATATCTATTCTACGCGATGAAAGGGCGGATTGCTACCTGAGCGCTATTTATCTTCTATAGTGACCGCGGGCCAAGGTGGATCGCGGGCTAGGCGTACCAACCTTTTCAATGGGGTGCGTTCCAGGCGGAACGCGGGCTAGCTAGTATATATATAATTATCACAATATGCATTTCAATATCTCAGGCAACAGTTCAAAAAGGCAGTTGGATTGCAAAGTCTTTGAAAACAAACTCGAAAACATAAAAAATTCCTATAATCTTGCCAATTCCGTTTATTCCGTGGTAATACTTCGTACTTACAAAAATATATTTCAGTTATCCAATTTAAGTCAAATTATGGTACATTACATATAACAATCAATATTCAATCTGACGGTTTCAATAATCTATAAGTTTATCAACTATAAATAACTTTTATTATACAGATGATAATAAATAGTATTATCCTTTATAATAATTAGTACAGTCACAGTTATGTATTAAGTTTGGATAGAAATTTTGTGCTGTTACTATAGGTGAACTATAGGAAAAATTCTCTTTAATATGTTCTTCATAAAAGCTTTTGTTTGTACCAGAACTGGAAATAATATTAAACTTTTCAAATAAAAATCAGTAGTTTTTGTACATGTTATGTGTAATTTTGTAAAATCTTGTGTTACCTTGATATCAAGGTCCATTGATTATAGTATGTAGTGTTTAGATATCACTTTATATCGCCTACAGTTATGTACAAAATATAAAAAAAGCTGTCGATTTTTCCGTCTTATTTTAAACGTTTTATAATTATCTGTGGGTTCTATTGTATTGTATTTTACATTTTTCTTTATGTATAAAAGTAAATTAATTTTAAATTATGGCAGCTGCACGAGTGAAACAAGCTTTAATTGCAAAACTGTATGAGCCGCGGTTTTGTTAGTTAATATTCATTGATCTACCTGTTTGTTGTTTCATTGTCTATGCGCGATTTGTGGTTTTTTGAATAAAGAAATGCTATTTTTTCTTAGGAGGTTTTAGATTAAATATTTACAATTTGCATTTTTAAATCGACCACTTTAATCATATTAGACTACGAATATTTAAGTGAGTAGTACAGACGCCATCCAAAATTTAGACAATTGAAACCAAGCCTTGTGTTAAAGGTTAAAGTACAACGCAATGTACAAAATATGTAGGTCTTCTTTTATATGAAATACTCAGAGAATAAGAATGTAAAACTATGCTGGTAATTACTTCGTTTAAGCTTATGTTAGGATGGAATAAATTCATTATAAATAAGTATACATGAACTCAGTGACATCACAATGGCCCAGTATTTAAGAGATTTCTGTTACGCAGTTAACGCAGTCTTTAAAGATAGGAAAATGATTACGATATTACGAAAGCGATCCTGTCGAAATATAAAAGCTTCCGCCTCGCAGAAACGTTAATTCTATCTACTGCGTCTTTGTTGCACACACCCGTGTTTTTTGCCTGGCATTCAGCTGTGTGTAACGAACGAAATTCGTTCGTATTTTTACACGTTTGAGCATTTCATCTATAGCGAGCCGCAGCCCAAAATTATGTGGGTCATGGCCTCTGGCGATGGCACCTACATAATAGCGATTTAATGTTGTTCGAATATCCGTCGCTGGAGCACCCGATGAAATCAACGAGCATTAGATTCATGGTAGGTAGAACTTCGGGCTTCGGGAGTGTACGGCCGCTGTTGACGCATCAAGCGTGCAACGAGTTCTGAAGTGGCACACAGTTTCGGCATTTTAGAAGGCTTATTTCGAAATTGATGTGTAGTTATTTCAGAATATTTTGCAGATTTACTATCGTAGATATGATCAACCAGTCGTTTACTATCGTTAGAATATTTAACGAAAGCAATACGTGTACGCTAATAAAATCGAATTAACATGAAAAAAAAAATATACCGTTTGGGAGTACTTTTGGGCGTGTCTTAGATGGCCCGCCACACCAATGTGAAATCCCATTTATTCCGCATGTCATCTAAGAGACTGCCAAATATATTTTCAAAATAACTGTTGTCGGTTATCGAAAACCGTCTTTTTCAGAAATCGAGTACCCGTCCAGTGCATTATGCAGTTTCGGGTTACCCGGATACTCGGCCACAGAACCGAATACACGGATACTCGAAATCGGATATTTGGTACCCGAAACGGTCCATATAATCAATTCCTGCTTAGCGAGTGGATGTTTTCCTCAGTGCTGGAAACAGTCTGTGGTTGTCCCCATTCCTAAAAAGTCGACTGCTACTCACTACGGCGACTTGAGACCGATAAGTATACTTCCCGTCTTGTCGAAGGTTTTTGAGAAGGTGGTAGAGCGTCAGTTACAGGAATATCTTTTAGTACATGACATTCTGCCGCAAACCCAATCTGGATTTAGAAAACAGTACAGTTGTAACACTGCCTTGATGTGCGTCATGGATGACATTGTTAAGGCAATTGATAAGGATAATCTTACTCTACTATGCTTGCTCGATTTCTCGAAGGCCTTCGACACTATCAGTCATGACTTGATGTCGGTAATATTATCCTATATTGGCTTGGGGCCCACTGCTGTTAACTTGCTTCATAACTGCCTCAATGGAAGAACTCAGTGTTTGCGTGTTGACAATTATACTTCATCGTATCTGCCCATAAGATCTGGCGTCCCGCAAGGGTTAATTTTAGGCCCACTTCTTATACAATCTATACATTCAACTTTATTAAATATATAATCAAGTGTAAGTATCATTTTTACGCTGACGATACGCAACTGTATTACTCGTTTCCTGTGCAGGAGACTGATAATGCATGTTCCTATATTAACTCGGACATTGAAAATTTAAATATCGCATCTAGAAAGCACTCTCTTTTCTTGAACTCTGCAAAAACTGACCTAATTTTATTTGGCCCTAAAAAGGCTAGAACTGATTTGGCGTACCGCTGCAGAATAAAAATCGTCGTTGATGGTAAAAGTATTCCATTAAAAAGTACTATTAAGAATGTAGGTGTTTTACTCGATGATAATCTAGATTTTGCTCATCATGTTAATGAATGTGTTGTTGCCCTAAAGATGATTTATGCTAATAGAGGTTTATTATCTCAAAAAATGAAGAAAGTACTTTGTGAATCGTTAGTTTTGTCCCATATGAATTACTGTGATTCTTTCCTTGTATTACGTCAAACAGTATTCGTAAAATTCAAAAAGTACAAAATTCTTGTCCCAGATTAATTTTTGGTATTAGACGTCGCTCGCGAATATCATATAAGCTGTCGGAGATTAAATGGTTGAATATGAAGCATCGCAGGTTTCTTCATACAGCCACGCTGTTTCACTCTGTCATACATTCCCAAAAACCGCCATATCTATACAGGAGCATCACTTTCAGGACTGATGTCCACAACGTAAACATTAGTTTTAAGGGAACACTAACTTCTTCTACGCACCACTCTGCACAGTTCAAAAAATGTTCTCCTCTACATATAATTCTATTCCCGTGCATATAAAAAATGAATGCTCCTTAAATACATTTAAAGAGAAATTACGTCAGCACTTATTTACTAAACCGATGGGTTGATAGTTTGCGTGGCCTTTTAAAATATTTTTAATGCTTCCTTTCCTTAAGGTGTTATAAGAAATATGAATAAAAAAAGTCAGTCGCTTCATTCTCCTGTTCAAAAAAAAAAAAAATTAATAAAATCACTTTAAACTCCCGTCTCCAACCTCATTGGTGTTTAAAACTAGTCGGGACAATCTGAAAGGGTCTTCTAATATTTTATAATGAGTTATATTCCGCAATGCATTGACTTGTGCTTTTTAAAATTGAACATTAGGAAAATATTAACATTCTATCTTCAAAGAGAATTATTAAATGAAATTCACTTATATTAACACTCCGTCTTTTAGAAATATTTATTTCCATGAAAACAACGCGTTTGAAAGTTACATAATTAACAAGCAACAGGGTAAAACCTGTATGAGGGTGATAAACACTTGGCAAAAAGAAGGCATATGAGTTGGGCAGTAATACAAGTTTTAACAAAATGTTAGGACTGATTAATTTTACAGAAAATACAAAAAAAAAACTATAAATACGAAACACTATTAAAATTACCTAAAATTAACTATTCTTAAAATTCCGCTGCATTTCCATCGTCGATATATTGCAAATAACCCTTGCCGTACTTGATTACCTGAGGTCGAGTACCTGAGAGAGAGGTAAAGTTGCAAGAAATTTCAAGTACTCGGCTATAAGAAAACCGGGCATTCAGTTTCGAGGAACAGCTCTTCTTAGAATCTATTCATTTTTTAGAAACTGTTTTCTTGCGGTTTCCCATGTTCTAACCACAAAATAACTCCCTTTCAAGTTCTTAATTCCGATTTGACTCACTTGCTGTAATTGATTCGTTATGAATATGAATATGTGTATATTTCCGTAGTACTTTCTTCATACGAAATAGGCTTAAGGTCATAGTCATTATATTATTATATTTTTCCGTCTATTTTAGCTAGACTTTACTTTTACGTTTCGAATTAAAGTAATATAGATGTGAACGTCTACAATTTTATTATGGTGACAAATATTTATATCGTTTTATTAAAATGCTTCAAATTCTAATAAAGGGACATAATTGCGCTTGTGTGAAGGCTTTATGAGTAGTTAAGCTTCGTGCCGATGGACACGATGAAATTACAGAATGAAGTTGTTATTGGTAAATGAGAAAGTACATATTCTCGGCGCCAGAAGCGGTCAATATACCGACGCCAAGGAAAAATCCATCACGGCCTCAATTGGCGTCTATCATATAGATACAACGGTAATCTAACACAGGCAATTTTTCATGTACGATGTAATTCTTGACAGGCGGTCATTTCAATTGTGTTATCGTTCAAAGAATTGCGTGTTGCTCGAAGAAAATACGGAATTGAATATTTATTTTAAGAGAGAGCTTTACTTATTGTTACATAGGTTTACACATACAGGTAAGGGAGGTATTATTTTACAGTAGTAAAACATTTTGAAGATGGTGAGCAATAACTTGTTAAATGACCAGGAATATTTTGATAAATGGCCACAACATATCCATTAATCACCACAGCATTAAGCATTAAGTATTAGTAGCAGGAATGTTCGATATCGTTTATGGTTTGAAAAAAACAATTTATCACCGGAAATGCGTATAGAAAAATTAAAAAAAAAATGTCTTGATGGAATTGAAAGAATTGTATATCATTCTGTGTTACCTTAGGCAATATTTTGTCGAGAACAAATTAACAATAGAAAATCAGGTTAGAACGAGTAATTAAAAGTGTTCGTATTTGAGTGCCTAAGCATTTTTTGTTTGAAGTTATTTACTATCTTGAGACTGTTTATTCTAAGAACCTAATTAAGCACTTTGTATTGACAGGTACACTTAAGTACCTAATTAGTTAATAAGATCTATTAAATATATTATACAGCCTCAATCTCTGCAAAGTAAACGGCGGGGAAGTACATATACTCCCACCATATCCCACTCTACCTAACAGCGAGGTGTGGCGCTGTAGTACGATAATAGCACGTGTAGACTGATCAGTGATCAGTATTATTAGTCAGTTCAAGTAGGTTGGTTGTCTAAGTTTTAAATACATATTTTTGCGCAAAATGCCGCGTTCGTGAACAAACCCTAATTTTATATTTCTTTATTTATTACTATTACGAATACAACAGTAACCGAGCTGGTGTTAAAGTTTATTTAATTTATTATTAAGAGTTACTTTTAAGTTTTCATTTTTTAAAATTATTTACTCAGTTTTATTTTTCCTTCGTTAAATCTATTATTTCTTTAAGAAGGTTTTGTTCTTTACTTTAATTTTCTTGTCATCGGCAAAGACTATTTTTAAGTACATAATAGATACTATAAATTACTGTTTTACGCTTTCATTACACCTTTTGAGTTTATAAGTACGTGTGTCCAAAGCAATACATATTGCAATTTATTCATTTTAATAATAAAAATACAATACGTTTCACGGACAATAAAAATGAACACATTTCTGCGTGTAGCTTGAATAGCAAAACAACCGCTGCGCTCGCGCCAGTATTCGTTGTGAGCTATGAGTGGCTATGACGAATGACTGAATGTAGGGGAATACCTGCTGCAGTAAGAAGAATGAGCGGGAGACGCACATGTGTGGTATAACCGTTGACTTTGCAGGGATTATGGCTGTATATGCAAATGTATGTAAGTCCATGTTTGTTTTTATACAATAGAAACAAATGCATTAAATGCACACATATCCTAAGCAAAGCCGTAAACGTTGAATAGAAGTTTAATTTTGGTTTACGTCAATACAGTGAACGTTGAATAACTGTTTATAATGCATAAAATGAATGAATAAACGTCTCATTGGTTCATACTTAGGGCCGGTATTTCAATCTTCTAATAAAGTTCCTAATATAACTGAAATAACCTTACATTCTTCCTATATATATATATACATTAGCTAAATTGTTATTAGATAGCCTTATTAAGAGATTGAAATACCAGATCTTAGTACGATAAATGTAAACATATCCCGTTAATACAGTACCAATAATTAGTATATTATAAATTGTATTTCAACGTTTATTCAAATATCTTGGCATTATAAACTGTTATGTAACATTTATGGAGAGAATAGGTGACTGTTTATTATACTATACTCAATGTTGTTTGAGACATTATATATTATGTCATGCAATAATATCTATTTAATATTTATACTTGATAATACCTAATCTCCAAATGTTTTGACGCAATATACCTACTTATTATTATCATAGATGCTATTTAATATAAAATTGGGAGTTGTCGAGATAAATTCCCTAATAATTTCTAGTGCCATTATTGTATAATACTAGTGAATGAATTGAAATATTGTTTATAACCTTTTAAAATATTCTACAAGCAACACATACGCAAATTATTGATATTATAGACATTATATAAATGTAAAACTTATGTAGTTGGGTTAAATGATTATAATTAAAATATGTTTACGTAGTTTGCTTGTTAAAACATTTGCTTGGAAAATAGTATAATTAAGCGTTTAGAATAAATAACGTGAGCTTATATCTAATTAATTTATTATACTTGTTTTCGTGTTAGCCTTTTTAATTATTTAAAATAGTAACTACAACAGTTTTATGGAAATTATAGGTTTTTCTTATTATTTCTAAATTAGTTTTAGAAGCTACAGACGTAAACAGATGCTGTCTTAATCTACCCTTTCATTTTATATTGACTACAATCAAATTTTCATTTCTTTACTTTTGATCAAGTTTTCAACTAACTGTCACTCTTATTGATACTTTGATCGTTGACAAAAAGGTATGTTTAATCATTGAAGTTTATATTTTTAATATATAATAATAATAATTATGTAATTCTATATTAAAAAAACTGTTCAATGATAAAACAAACTTATAATTGGTAGATTACACTGAAGAAGACAGCAACTGTCTGTCGAAACGCATTTAGTTTCTAAAACTAACTTAGATAAAATGAAAAAGCCTATAATTTCCATTAATCTGTTGGATTTATTATTTTAAATAATTTATTTGTGAGTGTGAGTTATTAGGTATAGCTTAAAAATTGATGGCGTTTGATTATTGGACCATTATTATTTTCATTATATACAGCCTCTATTGGTAGTGTTATTAAAGCTTACAAACTGCATATTTATGCTGACGATACTCAGCTCTATTATAGTTTAAAACCCGGTACATGGGCGAAAGCGGTTGCTGATATCAATAACGATTTAGATGCTATCTCCACGTTTTTAGAATCAAGAAATCTAAGAATCAATCCCGAAAAATCTAAAGTATTGTTGTTTGGCAGAGCCAGGGTATGTGATCAGTTAAAAAATGTAATCAATATTTTTATACAAAATATTACTATACCTATCCTCAATGAAGCTAGAAGTCTGGGCTTGACGTTAGATAACACATTCAGATATCGCACTCAGGTTAACAAATACATACAACGTTCTTTCCTCAATCTTCGTGTTCTTTATCCTCACAGATCTGTTCTAAATATCAACATTAAGAAAATTCTTTGTGAAGCATTTGACTTATCTCAATTTACGTATTGTGGTGTTATATACCACACTGCCATTGACAGCATCACTAAACAGAGAATTTAAAAGGTGCAGAACTGCTGCCTCAGATGTATCTACGGTATTCGCAAATACGAACATATTTTTCACAAGATCGCGGAGGCGGGTTGGCTCAACATGAGGGGTTGCAGAGAATTGCAGACTGCCTGTCTGTATTAGATCACATATATTTATTGTTTTTTTGTAGTCAAGGTTTAGGTTGTAAAGCAGAGTTAATCTGAACCTCGCCTTGTGCTTGTATGTTTCGCTGGTTAAAGTTTAATTTATGTTTAATTTAGAGTTCAGGTTCAAATATGAATTTAAATTGCATTTGAGTTCACTATTTATATTTGTTTAAGTTATTTATGTCAATGAAACTATGTTTTTAAGCTTGTTTTTACTTATACATTTATTGTTACCTCCGAATTTTACAATAAAGACTATTATTATTATTATTATATTATTATATTTGTTTTGAGGTATGTACACGTTTTCAGTGATTACGTGAGGTATTGAATAATTAAGAAAGTAAAAATTGAGTTGAATATAGATGATTAATTACTATTTAATTTAACTTCATATTAATGAAGTAACTTAGAGAAAGTGTGGAGATCACCTTAATAAATTGCATATAGTCATAAAGCGGTCAGAATAATCTCTCCAAATATGTAATGAAAATGTGCAAATTGCCATTCAAATTAAACTAATATGGGGGTCATCTGTGTATACTATTTGGCTTATTGTTAGTTTCGTTGCAATAGTAAATTGTCCCAAATTTTCAGATATAAGTTTTGAAAGGCCTTGGTTTACTTCGTAGCGTAATTATCTCGGCACATAGGATTGAAACATATGCAGTTAGCAACATTCAGTTGTATATGGACGGTAGGTCAAAGCTAGTAGATGTTTTTATAAGAAAATTCAAACATTTATCAATAAAATTTAATTTATACCGCAGAATAATATCAACATATTAAATAATTAACTTATAATTGTAATAAACTAAATAAGTAAGATTCCTAAAATGCTCATAAATGCGCAAACAACTAAATTTTTGTACAGTCGCTAATATATATTTCGATGTCATATAACATTTACAAAATCACGTTGGTGCCGTTGCGTTGTATACGGTTAAGGTATTGGCTACTATTTCAGAAATACAAGTAGTTTGTTCTAATTGACAATTATTTTATTTGTTTTTTTTTATTGAATAGGAGATGTTGGAGACACAACACAAGTTGTTCACAAGGTGCAACTCACGCAAAAAACTATAACTAAAACTTAAACATGACAAACTACATTTTAGTAATTGTTAATTATTTTGTTTGTTTTATAATAATAGTAATTAGGACGCATTTTTTTCTCGACTTACATTAAATGTAAGAATTGTATATTAAGTAGACGAAACGTAAAACAAGCTTTTTAATTGGTAAAGTAACATTATTTTTAAATAAGGTCTGAAATTCCACGAACTATTGTATTATTTAAATAAACTATATGCTAGATCACAGAATCAGTCGGTATTTCGCGAGTTCGGCGCTGGAGATGTTGGAAGTGTATTGTATCTGTTGGAAGAAAAAGTCTTTTCCGATGAAGTGCCGTTTGGGTTTGGGCTGATGAGAATCCGTAAATTATTTACTAAATGCCACTCCGTTCGTTTACCTGGTAATGTAATGTAATGTAATGTAATGTTGGTGATGTACTCTGTGGTTTTCGGGAGCGATTTGACCGGCGAACGCTAAAGGAACTTAGTAAAATAATATTAGTGGTCACAACTGGTGAATATTGATGTAAATAATGTCTTCTTCCAACTGGATGTTTGACGAGCGGGATTATTATATTAGTGCATGAAACATTTCCATGTCGGTTTATATCATAGTACGGCGATGTAAACTGATAACTCAGATGGTGCGTTCCCACACATTAGAGCTTCTTCCTGCAAGGTTATGTGAAATCGCAGGTTTACAATAATAAACCATGAATATATATATTCATTCCTTCTCTGATGATATTATTAGGGATATACTGAAATCTTGGTATCTCGCAACTCTGTTTAAGGGCGTCTATTTTCAGAAGCTTGTATAGCCGAAGCGTTGATATTTTTTGACATGCGCCTTTGAAACTTCTGAACCATTCAATGTGATTCTTTCTATTATAATTTGGTATATTATTCTGTCTTTTGTGCAACACTTTATTCATTCAGATCACTATGTGCTATTAGCTGTCGTATAACTTCGCGTCCTGTGAGCGATTTAGCATCTTATTAAAAATGAAGGCATTATATTTAAATTTTTCACATTCCCTCATCCGACAAATATGAATTTCCAAATAATCTGTATTTGCTCCTATCGTTGTCTAAGCCTTTGCTATATTCATTTTTAGACATAGGGTTTCGTCTTCTTTCTTAAGTTTCTTTGTCATGTATCCTGCTTCCCCTTTATTGACTGCTACAAGCAAGAATCAATAACCCGTAATAGAATACTTTTGCATTTTTGTGTACAATATTTTGAAGGGGTTGGTGACAAGCATTGCAGCATTTGCATAAAAGGCTCTTAGTGTTTCCTAGCATTATATTTAGGCATGTTATTATCCATGTATGACCTACCCTCCATAAAACTATCGAACTAATACTTTTATAATTTCCACAATTTTTTTGTCAACCTGCTTGTGAGTCGGTTTTATGTATGCGTGTTTTCATTGAATTGGTATACATACATTTTGTGAATCTTTGATAGAATTTCGTTGAATTAAGGTCATTCAAGAATAGAATTTCTTGTACACGGGCTGTAAAACAAAGTCAAAACTAATTAAATTTTGGAAGTGGTGTACCTACTTATTGTTATGTTTTAAATGAGAATCCTAAACTTTCTGCAGAGCTTATAATTTTGTGAATTTTTTCCCCTTGTTCTGTTTTATATGAGTTGAAATAACAGCAATTAAGAATTATAATAACACAACTTAATTAAACGTTTTATACGATTATCGAACATTTGTATAGGAATATCTATTATATAATTACATATACGATTTACGTGGATCGACTGAAAATGTACGTGTAACATCGACATGTTTGCATTCCCATAGACAGCGCTTACTAGTTTAATGAGAACTGGAACGAAAATATTACAAAAGTCATTCAGGTATTTATGGTGTGTTAGGAATCATGACTAGTAAAATTCAAACGTACCTATATGCTTATCGCTTATTGTAATATGACTTATATGTGTTATTAACGTGTATTTGGATAGATTTTGGTTATCTTTTTTTTTATAATTTTCTAAAACGGTTTGTTCCATGTAAGGTTAATATTTTCAACATTAACGAGTATAGATTCTGGGAATACAATTTTCATAATTTTGTAGGAAGATTAGATTAGTGTAGGAGTGCCAAGACTGACGAAAAACTAAACAAACATCTCGTAATAAATTTCCCGAAGCAATGTTCTCGCGTAATTTTGATGTCTTTGTGTAGATTAGGAATACTGATGGTGAAGTAAATAAATCAATTTATTGCACACTTCTCGCAAAAGACGGTTCACTTATAAATAGACATTTTCAGCTGTAACCGCATGTGTTCCTATCCTATAAGTAAACTTAAATACAGTTACTGTATCTAGATCGAAGGTTTTTTTAAGCACAAATCAAGGCCTGTAGATTTTTTGTTCTGATACGCGTATGTTACATAAGTAGTTTAAAAGTGAAAATAGCCCTAAATTTTTTTTAAAAAATACTGTAATAATATGCTAAATATTAGTATATCATCAACAGAAAATTTATCATGCCTTAAACATAACATACACTCCGCCAAAAAAGTATCGCATAAACTAAAAAAGGGCATTTATGAACCAAGATATTTTTATACGTTCACAAAAAGTTTGCCTCGTGTATGTGAACTATAAAAACACTAACAAAATAATGGAACTTAGCGTTTTTACTTTATTTTTTTCCTAAAAGAACACATTTAGAAAAATGCATATGTGTAAGGTTTGCTCAGTTGTTTATTGAAAGTCTTCCTATACGGACAAATGTTAAAGTGCGAAGTCAGAGTTCTGTACCAACGCTTTTAAAACTAAAATGAGCAATTTAACTTCAGAACAAGTGGCTGCTATAGTTGCTTTAATCGAAGATGGACGATCTCAAGCATACGTTGCTAATTTGATGAACATCAATCAGTCAAGTGTTTCTAGAGCGGTAGCCAGATATAGGGAAACAGGCATTTACAGTAGAAGACCTGTACCACGTCGTCCAAGATGTTCTACTCGCCAAGATGACCGCTATTTACTACTACAAGCATTACGTCGAAGACATGTAACTGCGAGACAATTGCAGAACGACTTGGCTAGAGTCAGAAATACTCGTGTGAGTACTCAAACTATTCGGAATAGGTTACGACAGAGTGGATTAAGAGCTAGAGTAGCTGTAACAGCCCCTCGTCTCACTAGGAACCACCGAGTGGCTCGCTTAAGGTTTGCCAGAGAACATGTAAATTGGAACATTAATGACTGGGCCAATATACTCTTCACAGATGAGTCAAGATTTGGTCTTTACACCTCAGATAGGCGTATCTCAGTGTACAGACGAGACGGTGAGCGCTATTCGCAGTGTAATATCAGACCTAGACCTAATTTCGCTGGTGGCTCTATTATGGTTTGGGGAGGCATCTGTTTAACAGGTCGTAGAGAGTTAGTACCAGTAGACAGAGGTACACTGACTGCCCACAGGTATATAACGGACATTTTAGAAGAACATGTAGTACCATATGCGCCAATTATAGGAAACGAATTCATGTTAATGCACGATAATGCACGACCGCATGTTGCAATAATCGTCCAGGAATACCTTAACGATGTTGGTATTCCAGTTTTAGATTGGCCTGCGGTAAGTCCGGACATGAACCCTATCGAGCACGTGTGGGACCTCCTTCACAGACGGATACGAACCCAAAATGTTGCCCCAGCGGACCTGCATGGACTAGCAAATGCTCTCCGTGACGAGTGGGAGAATTTGGATCAGGCTTATATACGGAGGTTAATCGAAGCTCTGCCAAACCGTATGCGAGCGGTCATAAGAGCCAGAGGTGGCAATACTCAGTATTAAAAGCTACTGTTATGACATTTTTCTTTCCAAAATTATAATTTCTTGTTTTAATAAAAATCTCAAGTATGAGTTCTTGTTTTTATTTGGCCTGTATTTTATTTAAACAATCATAGAAATTATATCTTAGAGCGCATTAAAGTATATTTACAACTTTATGCTACAAACAAAGATTATGCGATACTTTTATGATTCAAAACTAAATTATGCGATACTTTTTTGGCGGAGTGTATATATGTAAAGGTTAAGGTTGGTTATGTAGGGGTAGAAAAATGCAATTTAATTTTAAGTAAAAACTTTACTTCAGGATATTTTTCTAGATAAAGCAAATCCTTTTCTTATCCTTCTTATATTAAAAGTCCAAAGTAATAGGGTGTGCACTACAATAAACAGTTAAATGTCCGTAACATAAACGTTGAATAACCGTTTATAATGCCAAAACAGTTGAATAAACGTTTGGTTTATACCTATAAACAACAAAATATCCGCAGTATAAAATGTTGAAGCAATTTATTATAAGTAATTATT
The DNA here is from genome assembly GCA_949128085.1 of Cetonia aurata. NCBI lineage: Eukaryota > Metazoa > Arthropoda > Insecta > Coleoptera > Scarabaeidae > Cetonia > Cetonia aurata. The sequence continues at coordinate 47,318,780 of OX421883.1, read as the reverse complement.
AGTATACGATAAATCATTTTAATGGGATATTTTGACATTTATTATGCTAAGAATAAACCAGTATTAAACGTTTATTTGACTACTTTCTACATTATAAATGTTTTTTCAACATCTACGGCGGCGGCGCGAACATTCTATTGTTTATCATACTATTGACGTTAATCAAAATTAAACGTTTATTCAACGTTTAATGTGTTATTTGGGGTATATTTATTTTACTCAAGAAACTATCATAGTATAGATGTTAAAAAATATTTTCTTGAGCGGGTTTAAGGAATTGATAATTCCTATGAAATAATTTGTCACAAATTTATGAATACGTTCGCGTATGCAACGGTAGAAGGTAACCATGCCGTCGTCTACGTCTGTTTGATCTTTGATGTGGAAAGTGTCTCTGATATCCAATTAGCTACAAAGTTGTGAGTACAAACTATATAAATGTTTCTCACTTAAATTATATTCACAGTGATTTCTAGTATGTTTACGTATGTACATAATCTTTTCCTTTTATAATATATATATATTTCCAACAGGTTACTACACCCAATTACAGGAAAAAAAAATAACAATGCACGACAGCAAAAAATAAACTAAATACCTAATACAAAATAAGGTAAATCAAAATAGAAAAAGCCCTAAAGCAAAAAGACTTATAACTAAATAGAAAATTAAATTAATACATCGAAAAAGTAAAAAAAAGGACAAGAAAAACACAGAAAAAATGATTAATGCCAAAGAAAAAAAAAACTATATCTTATATATAGAGGTTGCTACTGAAAGCGAGGGCCCAAGAGCATGCTAACCCACGAAGTAAGAACCAGCAAAATTTATTATGGTATGTAGAGAATCAGCATTAATGTCGCATGCCTCCGAAATGAGGTTAAAAATGAGCACATCAGATGCACCGGCGATCGGAGACGGAGATTAGTACGAGAAAAATCACAGTAAAACGTAGAAGGTGATCTAGAATTAAGTCTAGGGACTAGGAAATTTAATTTATGAAGCAACTGCGCGCAATCAAGGCGGTTGTGAAGCAAAGAAAAGAGAAACTTTATTATCTGCACCATTCTCCTAGTATAAAGAGAAGAGAAATTAAATTGAGACAAGAGCAGTGAATAGTCGTAACCTCTAGGTGGATATGATCCTTCATATATGAAGTAAAGAAATTTTAAAAATCTACGCTGAACAGATTCAATGGAGTTGATATGAGTTAAATAGATATAAATAGACACCATATTAATGCGGCATATTCCAAACGAGGTCTAACTAAAGCGTAAAACAAAGTTTTTAAAGCAGTTAAATTTCGGAAGTTTCTACAATTACGATAAATGAATCCATATAGTTTAAAACACTTACTTATTGATTCAAAAATGTGATTAGTAAAAGAGAGAGCCGGATCAAATAAGACTCCTAAGGAAGTTAAAATACTGTTGCCTATCCTATAAGAGAATTGGAGAGGCACTAGCTTCCTGGTGAAGACCATGGTGGTACTTTAGGTACATTCAGCGACAGTCTGAAGTCCTCGCACCAAGATGAGACAGACTCAATGTTTCTTTGAAGTAGTTCGCAATCCAAAGGAGATTCAATGCGAGTAAATAGTTTTATATCGTCAGCGTACATAAGTTTATCACATGTAAGTATGTTCAGCAGGTCATTAATAAATAATACGAAGAGCAGAGGACCCAGGTTAGACCCCTGGGGCACACCTGATGTCTGCTTAAATTCCACAGAGGTATTATTGCGAAAAGTCACGCAAAATCTTCTGCCCATCAAGTAAGAGCTAAGTAAAGAAAGTAAAAGATCAGAGAAGCCAAAAGAACGCAATTTTCCGAGAAGAATATAATGATCGATTTGATCAAAAGTTTTCTGGAAATCCAAATACACTGCATCAACCTGACCACCGCCATCAATTAGACACAAATTGGGTGAAACATGCCAAGTTAGATATTGTTGACCCATGTCACACGAATCCGTGCTGGAGGGGAGATATGTGCCCACTGATCATAGGATAAAGTTGTTTACATAGTAGCTGTTCAAAGACCTTGGAGAAGTTGGACAGAAGTGAAATTGGTCGGTAATTCGATAATTCAGATTTATCACCTTTCTTCAACACCGGGCAAATATGTGCCATTTTCCAGAGCTTTGGAAACGTCGAATGTTTTAGAATTTGATTGAAGATAGTATGCAACGGTTTCGCAAAAACACAGGCGCAATCTTTAATTAAAAAGCTTGGTATACCGTCAGGACCAGACGTAAAGGAATCCCTAAACTGTTTCAAGGTAACTTCTATCTCTTCCATGGAAATGCTGGTAATTGTTATCTATAGTGCTATTACATACATCTTTGATGTTAGACAAGTCACAATTGCGTGACTCAACATATACGCTACTAAAATATTCTCCAAAAGCATTGACTATATCAACAGATATAGAATACTCCAAGCCCTCGTGTTTTAACAAGCCAGGAATTCTAGTATTTCCTTTTTTACACAGAACAAATTACCAAAAACGTTGCGGATCACTACAAACCCTTATGCGCATAGGTGTCGAGGTTAGTATGTTTAAAATAAGAAATTTGCGTCTTATAAAAAAGTAAGGAAGCTTGAAGAGATTTTCTAATATAATATGATATACTGATTGGGATTACTAATATTGTATAACAAAATTGTGGGTATGTGCTTTTTGATTCTTGCAAATTTATGACAGTTGTGTTAGCTTAAGATAATTAGTTTAGGAAGGCTACTATACACGTACTTTACAGTAGATCGCTTCGGTCACAGTGAGCTGAGGCTTCTGTATCTCAACCCTACTACTCCTGCTACCATACCTAATGTCGTAATGCGCTATTATAAAATTTCCTATAAACTAATCCCGTCCCTAAATTGTCAAAGAGGAATACTTAATCACATTATAATATGAAAGTGGTATAAGTAAATTATTACTTTGGACTCGTCAACTGTAAATCATTACCTGTCTACCAACGGAACAGTAGGTTCATGTGCTATATTTTTTCTCATTTCACATTTTATTTTTATTGCTGTTTTAATTGTTATTATCAAAAAATCACCATAAAAATTCACTTTTACATAGACACAAGCGTGAGTCAAGTTGTCAAAACGCAGTGGTACCAATATACCATATAACGATTTTTTTTTAAATAAAATTCTCTAAATATTTTTCTTGCAAAATATTCTAAAACAAATGTAGTCCGTTAGGTCATTTACGGCGCTCTAAATCTTTGAGTGGTCGCGCTGTAAATGACACTCATCACACTCTAATGTAAATAACTATTACAGTTTGTGTTTTCATTTCAAAGACTTAAACACTTTAACTGGTTTTAATTAAATCGCTCAATTTTATGAACGAAATAAAAGTGAAAACAAAATGTATAATAATGGTAATTCATTACGAACATCCAAGGCAACTAATATATTTCTCTTCTCACCCAATTGCGCGGCTTGCTAATGAACCTAATGAAAAATAACTGCTTCAGTAGATTTGTAACATTTTTATAAAGGCAGATTATATATTTGGTCCTGACTAATTAAAACTATGTACCTACATATTTTCTTGTCCGTTTCTTAAATTTATCTGAATGAATTGATTGGCAGTAGCGGGTCCTGGGAAAAGGAATACTTAAATATAGATGGTGCCGATATATTCAGTGCATTTACAGGTTGTAAATTTTTAATATATATAAAAAAAGACAAACAAAATTGAAATATTAACAATTAATTGTGTTTGATATGGAACGGTATACATTTCTATATACATGAACATAATTTACAATAGTATTATCTTCTATCTGATAACTTACAAACAACTGTTTGTTTTTATTCTAATTAAAAAAAAAACCTGTATTTTTTAATCGTCCCCAAATATATAAACAATAGTGTACATACGATGTGACCTATTATTTAACGTTTTTTATATTTGACAGTGTTGGTTGGGTCTATTACACAATAATACGGATTACTAACTTCTTATGCTATAAGGTTATTATAGCTAAAGAAGTTGTGTTTGGCATATTTCTAAAATGGATCTTTCTATAACTTCAATGTTAGAGCATTGTCACTGTTGTTAATTACTGGAAGTGTTCGTTTCTAAAAAGGAGAAAACACACGATATTGTATACCGTGCCGACAAAATTTCTTTAGGGAGTCGAGATACCTAATGCACATGATCAAGTGTAATTCATGCGTGTATCAAGCGAGAATAAAGGCGCGTAGGCGCCTACGATTTGGAAACTATCCATAACAGTATTATCCACGGAAATTCCAACCCAAACAAACAATTGCCGGCATGGTTTAAAGTAATCCTTCAGCACACATTTTTTCTGAAACCTATTCATTTTCCATGTTTTAAGTTTCGCTTTTGAATTACACTAATACCTTAGTTTTAACGTACTTTATTTTCACCTACAAGATGATGTTGAAGTAAAATATTCGCAAACTTTCTCTATTAACGATTTTAATTCACGAGTTTTGGTTTCAAAAGTACATACAGTAAAACCTCTCTAGAACGAATACGATCGATTAGTTACGGGGCCAATCGATTTATCCATTGCAGAGGGGTGTCCACTGAAGAGGGGTGTTTCTTAAAATGTCGTGTTAAATACAACGCATTTAAGAGATAGATAATCAATTAAACACTTACAATGTATAAACTACATAGAGATTTTCGTAATGTTATTTTATTTCAATAAAGATTTCCATAGTGTGTAATACAATATCCCGGATCTAGTCAATATCCTTGTTAAATTATTATGACATATGTATATTGTAACTGAAATGAGTTATAGTGAAACCCCTCTATACCGGCCATTCATGTGGTCGGCTGATTTATTCGTGGCAGATGGATGTCCTCTGAGGATAGGTGTGCAAAATTGTTAATTAAAAAGTTAATATTAAATGTATGTATCAAAATAAGTTTATTAAATATTTATTTTATCAATCAAGAAAAAAACATTCAATAAGCTTTTCTTTATTTTCAAAATTCCTTGTTACTTATTTACTGGAATTTTATTTTACTTTTTTACAGCTTAGCAGAGGGGATCTAAATACATTGGTTTTCTATATTTACCGGCCGGGATATTTTATAATTGTCCGTTAGGATGGGTGCCCGTCGGAGAGTCCGTTAGGAGAGGTTTTACTGTATATGGCTATAAAACACAAAGCAACTTAATTGATTTAATTTGTGCATTCCCTGGCCTCTCATAAAATATGGTTTTCTAAACAATATATGAAACCGTTAGGTACATAATTGTCATTTAAATATTTTTAAGCTGTCTAATTTTATGTTTTTATGTAGGTTTCATAACTTTATTTGTTTATACGAATTACCGTGTGTGTGAACTATTTAGTCGAATACTAAATTGTCAGCATCTGTTTGTATGTTGGTTATAGGCATCATAAAATCGTGCACTACTGTCGATTTATGTGTATTTATTATCCTTGCGGTTACGTTTAAGTGCGGTTTATAAATTTACGAACTCTCACAAATTACAGTTGAAATAAATACGAAAAGATAGACGCTTCCATTCCGCATCTTTCGGTTTTTATTGCAGATGTTTGGACACGTTTACCAAATTTAAATTATGTAAATACTCCTAAGGACTATAAACATAGACCCAGGACATTTAGTTTGCTTTATTAAATATACCTACAATTAATTTTTTTATGTGACACTTTGCTTATAAAAATATTTGCCAGAAGGATTCCAAAAAAGAACATTAACCTTCAACGATCTTTTGTTCCCGGTGGTATTAAATCATGCCGCTCCTACTGTTCTAATTAATTAAGTGAATCGCGGGCTGTTTATTTGATTATATGCTTTTCACGCAACTTGTGAACATGAAATCTACTGGGGCTTCTGCCATCGTGCGAGATAGCAATGGCTCAAATTTCGTTCGCAGCTGAAATAATATTTCGACCGATTCTATAAATAAATCCATCAGTGGAACCAGCAGCGGAATTAGTTTTTAAGCATAAACAACATGATATATAATTTATGAATACAATTACAATTAGGTGTAATAGACCATCATACAATATAAGCTCAACCAATCTTCGATTGTTTATGCAACTGGAACTACACGTACTGAATACCTAGCGATGCGTAATTCAGAATTGTTCCCAAATAATTTTTAATTAATATTTCAGTGTACTGTAGTTTCGGTTGCATAAACAATCGAAGATTTACGGAACCTAGATTCGCATGTATGTAGATGGAGAAAATGGTACACTGACTTTGCAGAGTAGGTTTTAAAAACTGAGATTTGCAACGCAAGGCTTTTCATGGGTGATACTAAGTTTTAATTCTTCCATAACGTTTTCAAGATATTAAAAGAAATGTTCATATTATCTTTATTAGGATGGATTAAGCAATAGAAGGAATAAGTATTAAATAAAAATGTTATCTATTCGTTTTCGTTAGTGTAAGGTATTTTAACTACATGTTTCGGCACATAGGTGCCATATTCAGGTAACAAAAAGCGTGAAAATGTAGAAAAGTACTAAGGTGAAATGATCATTAGTAAAAATTTTATATTCGCATATGAAGGGAACAAAACAGCAGTGACGGAAAAATCAGGTCGAAGTGAACGCCACGAACGAACTGAAAAATATCTTCACTAATAACCATTTCACCTTAGTACTTTTCTACATTTTGACGCTTTCTATTACCTGAAGAGGACACCCAAGTGCCGAAACATGTGGTTAAAATACTTAAAACTAACGAAAACGAACGGAAAGGATTTTTATGTAACACTTATTCCTTCTATTAAAATATAACAAAAATCCCAAAAGAAAGGTGAAAAAATTCAAATTTTTCACCTTTCTTTTGGGATTTTTGTTATAGTTTTCAAGCCACAGTCTCCACCCATCACAGGATATCATGACTTCCCGGTCTACGGAGTACAACAGGTTCCACAGTCTAAGGAGTAAGATTTTATTGTTGAAAGCTGATATTAATTTCTTGAAACGGTGCAAACGAAGTAAAGTTTTTCCTAAATTCATAAAAGTTGATGTATCATCGAATTGTAAAAGTAGTAACCAAGTAATTTTTCACGCGAAAACCAAATGGCTGAATTCGGAAATTAAATATCAGTATACAGTAAACGAAGTAGGTTAGAACTTGATTTATATAATTTGCATTTATGTTTAACCAAAAACCTTTAATAATTTTATGGTAAGGGATTTTTTCACCTTTCTTTTGGGATTTTTGTTATAGTTTTCAAGCCACAGTCTCCACCCATCACAGGACTTCTATTAAAAAAAAAAAATGATTTTTCTTGAATTTCTATTGTGCGTTATAACTTTATTAGTTACAATTTCGAAGAATAGTTTACATACTTTAGATATAGTGCTTTATTTGGAATTTAGAAACAAAATTTATTTTCTTAATATTTTTCCTAAATTTTTCAGTAATGATGATGCTTGTAATTTGTGGTTATCGGAAAAGTGTTCACCTTTCGTCGTTTTTCAATCAACGAAAATCTGTTGAAATGTGTCAAAACACAAGCTGCATTACCAACATCTGCCAACCTCGTATAAAAAGGCCACTACATTTTGATCGCACAAAGTGACACTTGGTGACACTGTTTTTCAACAAAACAGGTGCACACTGATTGTATAAGCAAAATAGTAACAAATATATAATAATCTGCTTACTTTCAATATTAATTGTGATATTTTCTTTTAAGTTCCTAATAGATGTTGAGGCTGCCATAGATATGAGAGATGTGGGAAGAAAGTCAGCAGAAAGAGTGCTATGACAAAAAAAAATGGAGAGTGTTTAACAACTTACATAAGTATGTGTAATATGCAATTTTCTTACATTTCTTACAGTGTGAAATCATTATGACATGTCTTTGAGACATTTCAAATTGTGAAAACCAGACACCTCGTTAGCTTAACTGGTAGAGTGTCCGCCCGGCAAGCGGAAGCTGCCTGGTTCAGATCCGATACGAGGTAAAATTTTAATATAAAAATTTCCTCATATTAAAATTACAGTTATAGCAGAAAAGCATTTATTTAATACATAAGTATGTGTTCAGTAATAAGTGTAAAAAGCAAATAAATGAGGAGAAATATAGAATACGCAGATATTCTATTAACATTTTTGAGATTAATTTGGCGATTCTAGGAGGAGCCTTTTTCTTTAACGTAAGTTAATAATCGTAAGTTTTATATGCTATTGATTTGACAAAATTTTCACAAATATTAAATATTTTAACTTCTATTATACTAAATTTATCTTAAAACTACATATAATTTAATTAAAATTATTGAAGCTGAAAGTATCATAATTACAGTTTAAATTTTTGGAAAAATGTTGAAATTATAAGTTTCAGAATTGAGGTACGAGCGGTAAGTATGAGACAAATGCGAATAATCTGCTAATCCATTCGTGGGAAACAAGTTTTTGCAGTAACAGTGTAGGCATATACAAAATACAAGAAATAACCGCTAGGTAAACTGATACAAACAACATTCTAAAACTAAATAAAAGGTGTAAATTTAAAATATAAACAATTAAAGGTAAGGGTGAAATTTGACGTAGGATAATTTATGAACTACACCATGTTTTATGTTAATTTTAGGAGGTATCAGTCTTAAAATTACAATGTTTATTATTTTTTATATGCATCTCTGAAAAGAATTTTTTTTTAAATTATATTCCACGTCCAAAATGTGCGAATTATCAAAATCAAAACAATGATTCGCCTCAACTGTCAACGTCACACCTGTGCTGTTGGATCGTGAAATAATGATTATGGCAATTAAAAGCAAGAACATACCAACAGACTGGAAAACTGGAATCATATTACCAATGTATAAGAGCGGAGATAAAAGAGAATATAGTAATTACAGAGGTATAACCCTATCTAGCATCCCCGGAAAACTATTAGCAAGGGTGATTGAGGGAAGATTAAGAGAGAAGCTAGACAGCACAATAGAGGATACACAGTCTAGTTTTAGAAAAGGGAGAAGTACACAAGATTTAATTTTTACAATTCGACAAATAAGTGAGATCATTAATAAAAATAGAGAAATACTTGTGCTTCATAGATTTGGAAACGGCTTTTGACAGAGTAGGGAAAATATATGGAAATCGTTAGCAAAGTAGAGGGGTTGTGGATGTGGAAACGATATAGGTGATAAAAGCAATGTATAGAAATAATATAAATGTGGCCAGGATAAATAATTAACAATCCAGAAGATTTACAACAGAAGTAGGCGTCAGACAGGGATGTGTTTTGAGTTCGCTCCTGTTCACAGGATGAGGCGATAAAAGAAGCAAAAAGAAAGATGAAAAAACTAAAAATTGGAATTGATGTTCGCTGATGACATGTTATTTTTGGCGGAGTCGAAGGAGGCCCTACAATATAACTTAGAGATACTAAACGATGCAGTACTGAAAATGAACATGAAAATAAATATAAAACAACGAAACGCATGATCATAGCAAAAGAAAAAAGAATACATGAGATACAACTAAATGGAGGAAAAATAGAACAGGTAGAGGGATACAAGTATTTGGGAACGTTTATCGAAGAGAACGGGAAGCTGGATAAAGAAATGAACGAAAGGGTGAAAAAGTAGGAAAAATGTTCAATTCGCTAAAGAAACCATTCTTGGAAAAACGGGAAATAGAAAAGAAAATAAAAACGTGATCAAGAGAATTATAAGACCAGTAGTGTTGTATAGTAGTGAATCTTGGACGCTAACTGATAAGCATACATCGAGAATAAACGCCGTAGATATGAGATTTCTAAGTAAGGTAGAGGGCAAAACTAGGAGAGACAGAATAAGAAATGACGTGTTTAGAGAAGAACTGAAAATTGAGCCGGTGCAAGAAAATATAGTAGAAGGTCAACTAAGATGGATTGGGCATGTGCATCGAATGAAAGACGACAGAATAACAAAAAGATTATGGAAACGAAAGCGCAAGGAAGAAATGCGATAGGAAGGCAGAGAAGAACTTGGAAGGGGGGAGTACTGGAGGAAGCAAAGAAGAGAGGCATCGCGTGGAAGGACATATAAAAACTACGGAAGATAGACGGAAATGGAGAGAAATATGCAGAAAGAAATAACAACTCAACTCTACGCCTACACCTAACGGTAGATAGCAAACGATTAAGAAGAAGAAGAAGAAGAACATATGCTGTTGGATACGCGTCATTAATTGGCTGGGAAGTCTAGCTAATATAATATATGTCAAATTTTAACGTTTTCGATAGTAGTGTCAAAACTTCTTGAAGCTACCTTGTGAAACGCTTTGTATAATCTAATTAAATTTAAATGTTAGTTCAAGGTTCCTTAAAGCTGTGTAGAAAAAAAAAACGCACTATTAGTTATTATAAGTAGCAAATATATTTACATGTCTGTAAGGGTCGATTTTTCTTAAAAATAAATTAAATTTATTAATTTCTAGCTTAAAAATATCGGAAGGTAGATTGTACAAAACTCATTAAAGAACCCAATAAGGAAAACAAAAAAAATACAGGCAGTTCTATGTAAATTAAGTTACTAGCGAGGTTCGCTTAGAATAACTTGCGTATATAAATTTGAATTAATGTTGATGTTTGGTTTTCCATATACTTGCTATACCTACGCCATCTATTTTGGGGCACTCAGTATTTAAGAATATTGTGTTCATAGTTTTGCACAAATATCCGAATCAACAAGCATTTTATTACACAATTTGACCTTCTTTTGATAAATTAAGAGTGCAGTAGTAGACCACTTTATTTCTATCGTGTGGTAAGTGTACCTGTTTAGTTTTAAAAATACTTTCATTAATTAATTTTTATTATACAACTGCAAAATTGCAATTAATTCATTATCCAAATAAATTATGTTAGTTTTATTTTATTTTGCTTGTTTTCTTTTACTTTTATGGCGAAATTTATATACTTATTGCATTTATTTCGTTTTGTAAATACACACATACATAAAATTGTTTAGGCATTTAAAAAACATAAAGCAAATACGTGAAATACATACAATTTATCGGTAAAAGCCAGGCAGATATTCACACAACCATCGATGTGTATTTTGAACTGAAAATCCACAAGTTTTTCTCCGTACACTTACATGTTGATACAGTTCATGGCGATAGAAAAACCATTTTAGCAGTTTTATATTTCGTTAAGGGTCATGCTTTTAATGTTAAAACTGATTGCTACAAGCGCGCCTGATGATACTGACAGTTAATAAATCGCGCGTCGGACGAAGGAAAAAAAAAACATCTAGCGTTGTCTATTTTGCGGGAAGTACTGAACTATATTCTCGCGCGCAACTCCAATACGAAATCCAACTAACTCTTTGTGACATGTGCGAGTTTACGCACATGCAAGCAAGATAGGCGTTTAATTAAGTTTTATGGTAGTGGCTACGTTCTAGACGAATGCGCGTCTTTCAGCTAACACATATTAAAAATTAGAAGTGCAGAGTGCAGACTTCAGACTGGCGGCCAGATAATGAATTGTTGAATAGTAAGCGGAAAAGTCGGTTACCCTACACAAGGTGAAACGTGCCAATGACGGAAAAGCTGCGGGAGATAAGCTTCATTGTATGTAGCTACTTTGCAAAGTAAGCGTAAATATGGATAAATAACTTAATAACAACTGCGTTCAAATAATTCTAGACTGGTTGAGTTGTTACTTATCTTTGAAGCTGAAAGAAAAATAAGTCAAGGGAACGTTTATTGAACTTTGTATTTGTTTCCTGTGAAAATACATAGGTACCTTAAACTATTTTGCAATAATTCTAGATTTTTTTTGTTAAAGTGTCTAAATTATAAATCCATAAAACATATAATTGAACATTTTGCAAAATTTTAAAAATACATTTTAATCATATTGTAATTTGACTGTTTTTAATAATTTTAAGATTACGGAATCGTTCTATTAATAATCAGATCCCAATAAATTGATAAGATTCCGGTAATTATCTTGTGGGTATTAAAAAAAAACTTTTAAAATTGAAACCACATTGAAAGGTTTAGATATACAAGTAGCTCAAAATCAAGTTGGTGTTTGTCAGTATTGCAAAGAGAATTGTCAAACATTTTCATGGAAATGTGTATTTTTTTGTGAATTGTGTTATGTACTGCATAATTAAACGTAAATAAACAAAACAAATAATTTAAATCATTGGAAATCACTTTATTAGTGTCGCCTGTGTAAGGGATGTATGATACGTTGAAAAAAGAAATTAGGAAATCAAGAATGAAACACCAATATGCATGCGAATATGTCTCGCGTTGACATTGTATTTAAACTATTATTATAAAATATAATCATTAATAAGGAAGTATGTAGAAATATTGTGCTTTAAAACGTTATTAGGGAATTCGTTCAAACCTTTTTCATTCGGATTTCAAATCATGTTATTTTTATTATTCGAACATAAACATCAGCATCAGCAATTGGACTGAGAAGTGCGTATCTTGATGCGATGTCTTGATAAGATACGCAATTCCTATGAATGTTTACGTATGCTTCATAAAAAACAAACAAACAAACATATACTGACAAGCAGTTGGGCATAATCATTATTTTTGGTAATCAATTACTTAAACAACTCCCGTAATCTTAATTACAACGTAATTAATTACTCTGGTAATTATAGTAATGCTTTTTTGCGATTACTAAGTAATTTCGATTGCTTCATAATCGAATAGTATATTTACTTTGCTTGAGCAATGTTCATTTTATAAGCAAGAGACAAGACATACGTTTACAAGCGCCCAATTGCTAGACATTTAAACAAATACTCCACAACTCCACACAATCTGATACGCCAAAATGTCTGTAAGAATATATATTTCATCAAACTATCTAGTCGTCTATTGCGGAAGAATTATTAACACACATAGAAAGACGTTTTGAAATTTTTTTACATTAGCTAGTCCTGAAACAGACACGAATTTTAGCAACATTGGGTTATCTCAGATTGAAGAACAAGTGGTTTATTTGCATCCACCCTGAAGATCAGTTTCTCGTGAAAAATTTGTTTATTGCTGTTTTGTCGAGATAATTCCATATGTCTTCGAATGTCGAAGACCAACTTATTTATCGTGGCAAAGAATATAGAAGAAGACGTTTCCGTCTGTCTTTCTTGCAGATGAATTCCTATAGCTGGTAAGGTTTAAATATCCGGAAATAAATGACATTTTTGTTTAAGTTTAACGCTCCTTTGCTATCATCGGTACTTGTCCAAAGACTATTAACGTTCCTCACAATAGTAAATTGTCGAAAAGCCAATAGGATGGAACAGATGAACACTTTGACGAATGTCAAAGATGCAAGGCTATTCTAAGTTAACTTTATGAATATTCTGAAATAGGTATCTATAAAATGCAACTTTGCATTTTGCTTGATGTTAGATTTACGAAATAAAGTGAAATATTACCCAATTAAAATAAATATATAATATAATATAATATTTATTGGCAATAAACAAATTACAATTAGAAATAAACAAGAAGATCAAAATAATAAGGAAAATTGCGTTGGAGTTGTCTGCTTACCAAAATAGATATCAAATTTCGCCTTTACAGATAGAATAAACTACTAGTAACATTTATACCTACCACTTAAAACTGAAAATATGATATGGGGATATAACACTCTAGACTCTAGAATGTGGAGAAACAACGTTTTCTTTCAAAATCGCATTCACAGTTCTGGGGATACTCAATAATATTCTTTGTTATTTTTTAGTTGATTCTTTCAGTCCATTTCTATGGCATTTCTATGGCACTATTCTTCATTTCTATTGGCATTTTTTAACTTTTGCTCTGCGTTGGAGATACCATTAAGTATGTATTCTTTTGCTTTGAGTAATAATCATTTTTAGATGAATTTCTGTGGTTACGCATTTTCAAGACAAGGATTGATTTTCTTCTTTCTCCTTTTTCGGTGGATTATTTTAACCTGTGATGGGTGGAGACTGTGGCTTGAAAACTATAACAAAAATCCAAAAGAAAAAGTGAAAAAATCCCTTACCACAAAAATTAAAGATACAAATCTAAATACGTTAACTTAATTGCTAGTGCGTCACGTTCCATTAGATTTAGATAGTATATAAGCCTTGTAGTTTGTAAAGGATGTCAGTGTTATTCCACTAGTGATTTGGTGAAGAGCATATCTTCCAAAGTTTACCTTAGCCGAAAACACGACGTTTAACACTGCTCTTCACTTGTTTTTCTACTGAAGATGGCAACTTAGTTGCCGAAATACGTATTTAGATTTGTATCTTTAATTTTTGTGGTAAGGGATTTTTTCACTTTTTGGATTTTTGTTACAGATTATTTTAAGATAGAAAAATTCATATTAATCATGACCATCACATATTCGACATATTCAGAGATAATTATTAATATTTTGAATTGAATATTCCTGGATATTAATTGCTATAGGGCTTTTACAATCTTGTGAACTAATTGAGAATGTTAAACAAATTGTACAGGTCATATACTTACAAATGAAACCCATGTGACTTCATTTGCTCATGTATTTTATTTAGCGGTATGCTAGTACTAATACCTATACAGATTTTCATTTATAACAAATAAAATAAATTGACAAATAAAATTTGAAAGGATAGGTTTATCAATTAATGAAGATGTCAAAACGAGACGTAAATAGTCAACACAATACGGCACCAATCCTATTAAAGGTAACTGTCAAATATTGGCTTTGTGAGTATCTTCTAGTTAGAAAAGTTCGGAATATTTAATCCGTTTCCAACGTATTATTTTTTAATTTTTAAGTACCTATATTATGCCCTGTATTATAGATTATACGTGCAATTAACTGTGTTAATAAGTATTAATAAACCTTATTACACCCTGGGTTAAAATTTTTTTCTCTATAATCTAGATTGCATTAGACGATTTTCTTTGTATCGTTCTCATATATGAATGATTTTTTGGCTTTTTTTAAGTTTTAAAATAACTTGGATGTTTGCAGCAGTGACAGACTAACTCCATAAAAGGCCCGGGGCGGTCTTTTATACTCGGCTTCTCATAGTAGATAGGATAATAATATAATAAAATAATTAAACTAATTGTTACATTTTTTAACATCAAAATGCCTTACCGCCCTTCCCTCTGCTGATAGGGGCGTCTGCCCCGACCCTCCTGCCGCCTCTTTCTGAGTCCGTCACTGGTTTGCAGTTCTGTTTGCGTCTACGCAGACAATTATTTAAGTATATTTAGCTTAGAAGGAATACTTAAAATATACCTAAACTAAATATAGTTAATCAAAGCTTAATGATCCTACGTATTCAAATGAAGTCAAATTAAATGTATTCTGGTCGATAAAAATTACGGGTTCGTTTAGGTATTTATAATGTTTATTTTAGGATGGGCTAATTATCTAAATTTAATGTAGGTATTTATTAAAGTCCATTGTCAACATTAATTAAAGCAATTGCTGGAAATTACATTTATAACACTCAATCTACGTTGATAATAAAGCTAAAAAAAACGTAGCTCTATGTACAGACATATTGTTTTGAATCTGCTGAATTATAATGATAATCTATATTTTTCCGTAAAGTACAAATTCACCGTGACAACTGAAAACTTGTGGGTATGCATAATGTTAGAGTTGTTAAAGAGGCCAGTGGGATGTATTGGATTAGCGATTTCTTTTGCAAATAATCACTGAAGAACCTCTTGAGATGCTATATTTTTCATAACGTTTATGGTTGTTAACGATTTTTTTTCAGATACTATGCTCCATTATAGTTTTGGCTTGCCATTTTTCTTGCCACTGCTGTAATAAAAACCGCAATTGAAACAAGATGCACAAGATGATACATATTTATTTGTAATTACACTATAATCGAATGTGTCACAATATTGTGTGGGATAAATATTGATTGCTTACATTCACACATGTAGGATATTTGCTTCATAAATAATTTTAATTTTTTGGACAATTTACTACCATCATTACAGAAAGGTTAAAAGGGGAGGCAAGTTGCTAAAAATAATCCAATGATATAGGAACATTTACAACTACGATCGTTTGTTAAATTGTTAAAAAGAATTGCCCACTCGTAAGTACTCGAGTAAATTCAATTAAAAGAGAAAATTCAGCTCTCATTTAGCCTACATCTGGATACCGGAAATATTTCGTATTCCTATAACAAATCCCGTAACTTACACACATAAAAATTTTACGGAGTTGAATTAAACGGGGTTGTAGCTTTCCTGAAAACAGTTAAATTGTCACTAAAAATTTGTTAAAATAACATTAAAAAGAAATATTTTACACTTTTCGGAAATGTTTCTAACTACACCCCATGTAGTTAGAAATTTCTAACTCCAAACACCAAACAGATATATAATATTTTTCGACGGTGTTACTCTTTCTTTAACATCAGATTCAGATAATAATAACACCAACCGGAAAACAATTTACCAACTTGTGGTGTTGACAAAGAGTTTAGCAACAGCAGGGAATTGACGCAACACTAAAATGTGAATTAGTAAATCATTATATTGAAATTTTAATTTCGTAAGGTTGTTAGAAGAATTCCGAAAAGTGAAGGTTAATTCCCTAAAGTTGTTAAAAACGGAAAATGCTATGTAAGGTAAAATTGAGGGGCGTACGGTAGTTTCAGTGCTTTGAGGTGGGGCAGGATCGCAGCTAGCGCAAGCGCCTTGTATTTGGCTGCAGTAGTCAGTGTAGAAGGTATTTACATACTCGACGTACTAAGTAACCACGGAAAATACGTTATTTGTGAGGGTGAAATACCAAAACTTGAGAAAATGGATGAAGATAACAGACGTAAACATAGATGTTAATACTATTAACAAAATAGGTAAGTGTTCTCTAACTGTTATAGTATCTTTATGGTATTAGGAAATATGCTGCACATATGCATGCCTTTATAATTCACAAGGTTGGGCAATAAGTATAAGATAATCTTCAAGGAATTACTAGAGAAAGTGTCATTGTATATTGCATATCCTAAAATATAAGATAATTATCTAATTATAATTAGATATTTCTAAAACATTTGCTATTTATGCAAAATTTAATAACAATTTTTAAATGTAAGTATGCAGAACTTCAGGATCAATAGACGCTCTTTCGTTATTATCTATACAGTAGACGATTATGTGACCTAAAGTTGGATTTCTAGTGCTTTGCGCCGTTCACCCAATTCAACAAAATAGTTGTTGTCGCGCGCCAGCTATTTAGTTGGGCTGACTGGACGGTATACTACTCTAAGCGTTTTGTGTTGTACGCAACGCATAAAACCGGCTCTTAAGCTGGCTTTTCCTACGAGCTGCAGCAACATGCAAAAGCACAAAGAAATTGAGATTGTTTCTGGCGCAAAGGTTTAATTTCAGAATTAATAATTGAAGCTTGTTACTTTTAGTCCATTTCATATGGTTTAGTCAACATGGCGTTACATTAGTTGTAAAATTAGAGGGAGAAGAAGTTGCCCATTTGATGCCATTAACTAGCAACTAAGCTAAAACAAAACGACGACGCAGTGCTGAAATGGTTATTACCGCACACTATGCAGTAATGAGATATTAACGTACTGGTGAGACACTTATCGGAATGTTATATGGGCGATTAATGTGCAAATTAGAAAAAACACTGTAAAAAACTCGTGTCACAATCACTTTGTATTGGAACACTCGCCGCTCCGCAGCTCGTTATTATATTAATATATACTTGTACTCGCATTACATAAACGTCATTGTGACACTTGTGTTTTAAAATACCATTACCATACATGTATATGTATACAAACTAAAATTTGTTTTGCATTTTAAGTACATATTAAAATACATGTTTATGTCTTTAGTAGAAACTTTGTTTTTTTATGCTCTACCTTACCTTTCCCATTTTAAGCATTTTTTTTTTCAGTTTATAAAATCAATTTTTTATTAATCTTTTTGGATTACATAAAATAGTGACCCTCACTCCATAAAACAGTAGTATGAATTCCGTAGCGGAATTTAGTTAACTCCGAAGCCGAGTACATTTAACTCCGTAACCTAACACTGTGAAGGTGTTGACGCAGCACCGCAACTGGGTTCATGTAACTCCGACACGGAGTTCACGTTACACCATAACGGAGTGCTTGTAACTCAACAAAGGAATTTATGCAATTCTGTAACGGAGTTCTGCTAACACAAAATAAGGGTATCTTAACTCTGCAACAGAGTAACGATAACACCGCCTCGGGTTAAAGCCAACTCCAAAATCAAATAATTTCAACTCCATTAGGAAATCAACCAACTCCGTAAAAGTGTAATTTAACTCCGAAGCACGGATATTATTATTAAATTACACAACTCCGTCACGTTTAACTACTTGTGCATTTGGTCGCGAGGGAACTATCAGACGGTGAGAAATCGGTGTTGAATCCAACACCGGATTTCTTTGTGTGTACTAAATTTCGCAGTACGAATATTGGTCACATACAGCGGATTCTATTTTTAGCAATTTATAGATCGTTTATTTAAAATTGCCTGGAAATGTTCTCTATTAATCTTAAGTAGGTAATATACACATACCTACCTACATTTAACATCTTTTATGCTAACTGCTAACTAAGTAAAACATTATTTAAAGTTGTAAAAACAAATTATTCTCTGTAACATTTATTGATTGAAACTATCTAAAAATCGATAGTTCAATCTTGTAAGATGTTACAAATAGCGATCCGACTCACGGAAGGAATAATAATTAAATTTAATTTTAGGGTCATTGAAATAATTGCTTCGATTGTTCTGTTAGTGGGTAGCAGCAATATAATTTGACGGATATTTATGTAAGTGTGGTATAATATTAAGACTGTTATTACTTCTAATAATAAACATAAGATTCGAATAAATGCCTAAGTATTTTTAAACTATGTATGAAATTGTATATATAAATCAATAAGATTGTAACATCTATCATTATGAAATTTTTTATACATTTTTTTTTTGATTTTTATGTTCTTTAATTAAACCAAAGCATTGAAATATGGTTTTATTCGCATAATTTCGCATTTTATATATCGCAGTGCGATGTATAAAATGTTAGCCAGAGACATAGTTGTTAATATTTTACCGAAATGTAATAAACAGATTAATTTATATACAGGGTTATTTCCGATAGTGCTTCTTAGCCATGTTTTAAATCGGCGAAGGATCACTTTATGAGCAGTCTGTATGATGATTGCCATAATATGCACTGAATACAACCACTATATCACGTTGGTATAGGACTATAGTGTCAAAATCCTCAAAGATCCTCAAAATCTTTAAAACACCGTTTGCTGAGAAGATGACGTTCAGGAGTTGTGGACTAGTTTAAACGCAGGAAATCTCTGTCAAATCTTGGTAGCTTCCATGTCTAGAAGACTTGACAAGGCTGCTATATTTCTTATTAAAATGAATTTTGATAGAATGTAGAGTTTATTTTGTATTTAATGGTGGGTATTTGGTGGTTAATTTTTTTTTATATTTTTTATAAGTAATACGTTTCTTAAATATATTTCTTCAATGAATTTACTTTTTTGGGCAATACATATATCATATTAGCAAGCAGTCATACTTTTTACATTGATAAGTCGAACTTCGAGCTTTCTGCTTTCATTTTATTTTATGCGGACTTCATTCAATTAACACTTATTAATCTCTCTAAAACAAAGCTATCATTAGGAACTAAATTTTGCTAGGGTATTTCTAATTATATAATAACGAAACATGTATATTAAGGAGAATGCTCAAGCTCTTTATTTAAATTGAAGTAAATCAGTTGACAATGGAAATAATATACTTGAACGAGCACACACTCACTATTTATTTACTATGGCGTTCCGCAGAGCTCAGTGCTTGGTCCAATACTTCTCCTTCTTTTCATCAATGACATCACCAATTTAAAGATCAGTGGGAAATTTTGTCTCTTCGCAGATGACACCAGCATCACTTGGAGCAACCAAAAAAGAGAGGAGCTACTAAGTATTATATCTAAGGACCTAACCATCATCAAACATTGGTGTAACTCCAACTGTCTTTGTTATAACAAAGAGAAAACGGTGGTTCTACCTTACAAAGGTGCACTGCAGCAACCTTGTCTATTCGATAATGACACCGTCAATATGATTTAATCTGTCAAATTCCTGGGACTTATCGTTGACGATGCTCTTAAATGGTCTTACCATATCGACACTCTCTCAAAGAAATTGTCTTCTGCGTGCTTTGCAATCAGATCTGCAGCCAGGGAGCACAATCCTACTACTGCTCGCATTACTTATTTTGCCCGTTTTGAATCCCATCTTCGCTACGCACTGCTCTTTTGGGGCACCTGTGGTTTGTACAACTTCAATACAATTTTTAAACTGCAAAAAGGGCAATTCGCTACACATTTTAATTAGGGACCAGAGATCACTGCCGACCATACTTTTTAAACTATAAAATCCTGACCCTCCCGACACTCTTCATCCTGGAATCTGTACATATTAGTGATTTACCAAAAAGACCTCTTCATAACCACGTTACAAGACGGTTGCAACATGACCTTTACTTACCTGTACCCAGTTCAGAGTTAACTAAGAACTTAATCTTCTACGATGCAATCAAGCTCTACAACCTTCTCCCAATCCAACTCAAATCGATACCAACATATGTGCAGTTTCGCAGAAAGGTAAAATCTTACCGTCTTCAGCAACCTTTTTACGCTGTTAGCGATTTTTGCGGAGAGGGGTAACACTACATATCTTTTCCTTTAAACTTTCATCTCCCCTTTTCTTTCTTTGTGCGGGCAGCGCAATCTCCTGGTGTATTCTTTGACGTCTAAGTGTATCTGACACTTTATATCTGGGTTTATTGTATATATACCTTTTCAATTATTATTTGTTAATTACTCTTCTTTGTCCACAAAATTAATTTATAATTTTTCTTGACCAATAAAGCACATTATTTTATTTTATTCAGTGCTTTAAAGCCAAATTTACTTAACCGGAAATTGTTTATATGTTTCAAAATAATCGAGAATCGTGGGAATTATGGGTGAATACCCTCTTCACTCAAAATTCCCACGATTCTCGATAAATCAGAATTACTTTTTTGTTAAAATAGATGTTATTAATAGTTTCTCATATATTGCTATAGTTTTATTTATTTATCAATTAACAAACAATAAAATTACATAATATAAAATGCTCTGCTTCAGTTCTCTGATCTCTATCATATATAAAAAATAGCCTTGGCTGATTGCGAAGCAAAATCTCATTGAATGAACTACGAAAAATAAATATCGTGGCAACTTGATACAAACTATAAATTACATATTAATAAGGAATACATTTGCTAAACAGTTGGGCAAATAACTGACATTGCGTCCACGTACACACAGGATATTTGTGCTATTAACAAAGAGATACCGATATAAATATCTTTAGGAATTTCAATACGCATTGCGTAATGTTTCAGATTTCTTTATAAGAACTGAGATAACTCAGATTTTTCACACATATTTATTTGTGCAGTTCGTACCTACTTAAATATTCATTTACGTAGATTAAGAGTGTAAATATTAAAGACACTACAATACTGAAAGATTGACGTGTGTATGTCTCTGTTTAGGCCAATAAATTAGGAAATCGTATTGTGTAATAAATGTTTTAACAATTACTTTTTACTGCACTACGAGGCTATATTATCATTACTTTTATAAGGATTAGATTTGTTTCTACAATTTGTAAAATGTTGGGGTGTGATTATTCTCAATACATATTACTTAATATTCTGGTTTTCTATTGTCAAATAAATTTTATAATGAACTAAAGCAGGGATAACGAGCCGCGCATGATTTTAAAAATATCTTCTATAAATGCTTATGTTTATAATGCAAATATTTGCTTATATATATTTTATATCATGAATGGAACACTTAATAGACCGAGCGCTCCACTATTTTTATCTCTTACAACCCAAACATACTCCGAAAGAATGCAAATAGATTTTAGATTGTTTACAACTTCTACAGTGTGAATATTTTCAAGTATATAACTCTATTTGAAAGCCGCTCTCAAATCTTCTTTCTTTTTTTAGCATTGATTACAAGCAAAATTCCATCCAGCTGATACTTATTAGATTCGATCTATTGTAACTACCTTGCCAAAAGCTATTTTCTGAAGTGCTGTTTTCATAGTTACACTTTTCAAAATCTGTTAGTGTTTATTTAATTCAATACCTATCTATTTGTGGTTCAAGTCCGAGTTGAAAGTACACAGCTGCTGGGAGATTATTTACTGTTTACATACCGCATATGTGATGAAAGTAAGAAAGCCGAAGACGCACGAACTGCGTGTAATAAAGTTGGATATAGAGCAACGGAAGAAATCACACAACAGCAGTTACAGAATTAACGTTTTATTAACAAAACATTAGTGAAACGGCACGCTTCCATTTTTTTTTCGGATTTGTTAGAAAACGAAGTACAATTACAAGTAGTAAAATATATTAATTTACAAAAAACTTACAATTTCAATATAATATATATTTAATTACAAATATTTTTCAAAAATTCCCAAATGGCGTTTTGGTTTTTACTCGAAAATCATCCGTAGTTTGGTGACTATTATTAACTATTATTAACTATGTTGTAACCACTGGCTTCTTGTCCAAATTCACAGAGTCAAATTGATAATTATGTTTCCACTTTTTTCGGTGCAAATTAAATCCAATGGCTTCTTTCAAATTTATCGGAGTTTACACCAATGACTTTTATGTTACAGGTTACAGTCGTAGTTAACAATGCTTAGGAAGGCATCTAAATCTTAGTAATTTTTACCTAAAAATTAAAAATACCGGTCGATATATAAAAATTTTGAGAAATCTAGTAATTTTATATAATAAACATGATATATCCGCATTTTTCTCAAATTTCCTCTAAATGCTAGTGAAATTTTTGACAGAAATTCTAATATACATATATACGGACATTTTTTTAATGTGTAGCCAATGTTGTGTTTGGAAAATGTCTGCTGTGAGAGTTCGAATGTTGGGGCGTTTGATATTATTTACTAGTATTGTTTAAAATAAGTTTTGCTTTTAGCTTGTTCATCAATTAAAATTTATGTAATCTTTCACCAATCAAATAATAATCAAAGTGATCTTTTAGAACAGCTTAGAAATGAGGTGCATCGTTGTATTTGTCTTTGGAATCAAAATAACATATCACTGGCATGTTTAGAAAATGAAAATATTATAAAAGACTTGGCTTTTGTGATTTGTCGGTTTTGTCTATATTATCCAATTCATTACAAAATACAATTTTTGACTTGCTCAAAGTTGAATATTTGATTCGGCGAACAATTAAACCATTTGAAATGAAACTTGAAAACGAAGGAAAAAAGGAAACGATCAATAATCTATTAACTTCATAAGAAGTTAAATATCCAAGTGTGTCTCGTGAAAAGCTTTTGGATTGTATCATAAAAAATCTCAAAAATTGGTGAATACCATGAATTTATTAACATGTGCATGTCATAAAAATTCTGAGTAGAAAGAACTATTCGACTTCATAAAATATATTAAACCAGAATACTGGAAAAGTTTAGTGAGAAGCGGTACATAAGCTAATTTAATCGCTTTTTGACATTTTCAGGAGTGGCAATAATGAGTATACAAAGATTTTTCTGAAAAATACACTTCTCAAAGCTAACACGAGTGTTGTGGTATAACACGAACGTCTGGAATCAACGCTAGACATATGTAGGTCGATTTAGTAATGTGCATCTAACTAACTAAAGAAAAAATAAACTCCAATGATATTCCATATAAGAGCTTTTCGAGATGCACATAAATGTTTCTATCGTGTTGGTTATCATGGTACATAGATTGTGATGTCCTTTATAAACAGAAAAAGTCTCAATGGATATGTATATATTAACACGCGCAACGTGTAATGAAGTAGTTTGCCTTAAACGCGCTTATGTCGTAATTTTCTTTTCTTTTACCCTTTCTTTTTGTGGCGTCTAACAATACCGCAGCCTTTTGCAGTTTTTTGTATTTAATTCCCCATTCCCTTTACTCATTGAATCATTTCTATTCCAATATCCTGGTGCCCTGTACTAGTTTGTATAAGGGTTTCTGGCTGGTCGATCGACATAATTTTATGGGATCATTTTTAGCTGTCCAAAAATTGTCTTCTTGTGTCTGCAGCTTACCACTTATATAGGATGTGGTATGCGGTATCTGTTATACTATTACACAGCCTACAGTGGGTATTTCCAGTGTTAATCCTTTCGGTAGGTGTTCTTCCAGTGCACAGGAGGCCTATTAGTACACGAAGCTTATTCTTATTGAGATTTAGTAGTTCTTCAGTCCTCTAAGGTCTTAATAAAGGTTATCTCATGAATTTGCCTGGTTGCATTATTCGAATGCTGTATGTGTATCTCTTGGACCCAAATCCTTACCTGTTCTCGTGCTGCGTTAAACCCACTTCAATCCTGTCGAACGCACTTTATTTTAAACTGAAAGAGGCTCAAGAGTACTTTTTCAAAATACAGAAATGTTATTTATTAGGAGAAGTCGTTTAGAATTAATAACTATATTCAAATATGATTCCTGGCCTATCTCAAAAATAAAAAGATGCATTCTTTTTTAAACCATCCACATTTTCAACATCTAATCCGCAGAAACTACGTACGTAAATAAGTAAGAAAGTCCTTAGATATTTTGAGTTGTTATCAAGAATTATTAAAATTTACGTACAAAATTTTGATTGCGTTTTGTTCATCTGCTTAGTATATTAAAACAATATTTTATATAATTTTTTTTAAAAGGATAAAATTGCTTGGAAGTAACAAACAGCTATATCATTTACTAGGGGCTTTTGGTAAGCAGTTTTAGCAATTAGTAAGGCACGTTTTGGAAACAAATACTATCAAATAACTGAGTGCAGTCGTATTAGGATGTCCTCTAGGTTTCAATAGACATATTTTTTAAATTGAAATTGTAGTTGACATGCTGGTAACTCCTCACTGAATAGAAATCAATTGTTTCTGCTGCTTACAAATAGATGACTCTCGCAAGTGTTCTAAATGTGTAGATAACTTTCCTTATATCCTTATCAATTTTTTATTAAACAAAAGTGTATATATATAGGATATTTAATTGTACGCATGTATTTTCACAACACTGCTTTTAGAGTAAGCTATCTGATTTAACTGTTTCTGAATTGGTAGTAATATTTGCGATATGGCTACTATACACGAGATGGCGCTACAAGAGCAATTTGGAAATATTCCAAATATCTTCTCAAAAATTGTTAAAGTTAAAACATCTGTAAATTAAAAAGTAATATCTCGGTGTAGATAAAATGGATGATATTGAAAACAAGATTATTTCTTGCCAACATTTGCCAGATATGGAACAATATGTTTGCCTGAGGATAGTAAGAATTATTCAGCAGGTTAAGAATAGTCAAAATTTAAAAAATAACATTGAATTATATAAAAAATAAAACTTATAAAACACAAACATTGAAGCACTGACAACAACTACACATTAAAATTAAATAAACTGCAATATTGAATTAAAATTAGACTCTTATTACAAATGAAACGCAGCGAGTGAAATGATTCTGGAATTCAAAAGAATCATTATTATTATTTTGACCTTTTCGTTTATTTCTTTTATTTCGAAAACGACATATTAGGACTTAACTTGCATATCTCTTAATGTCATCTTACATACCAAACTATAGCAATACCATACATTAACTTCTAGCTACTTTTTCACGAATTCCGAAAGATAATGGAACACTAATGTAAAACAGGTAGGATATTGAAATAACATTTTCTCTATCGTCAGTTGAAATCTCTATTGTTCAAGAACATGAACGTCACGATTATGAATCAATAACATCCACCCATTTATTTCTAATACGCAGAACTTTTTCGTTGGCTGTTACAACCACCAGTTACTACACATATCTGCTACTATGTTTGCGAGAGTTTCCAAAAACATTAAATTTTATGGAAAACAAACGAATTTGCACGGTATTTACTACGTGGCAGATGAAAACAGAAATTTAACCCTGAGGTAATGTGCAAAGGTTATTGCTGAAAAATAAGCAAACGTATGTATCTTGTTTATAGAATTGTTTGGTTGGTAATTATAACTATGTCATTGTTTGGCATGTTATATATCTTTAAGGGTTCTTACGAAGCTTACACTTATAATGCCATTAGTTTCGTAACGGAAACTGCCTACCTGGATTGGAATACTACATTTCCGTCTGTCAGTATTTGCGAGATAATAAGCACGGAAATGTTCTGGACTGAGTAGGGGCAACATGGCTTGGAATAGTAATTAATAATATTTAACAATTACAATTTATTACAGGGCACCAAATTCGAGCTATTCACCCGTGCAGCAGTTTTTGACTGATGTAGTATTTTTTACAGGTAGCTGTTATTCGTGTTCAACACCATGCGAGCAATGCAAACGTCTTAATGTATTGGAGATAACAAAAAGAGTAAGTGCTTATTGTGCATTTTTTTTGTCAGGTGCATTGAGTTTCTGCCTAATGCTTTTACTATTTCCCTCTCTTTGTTACGTTTAATTTTCCAACATTTTCAAGGGAGCTATATATAGATTATACTTTATTATTAATTATGTGAAATTAAAAATGTTTAAAACACATCTAATTACATACATAATGTAATTAATTTTGAGAATTGAGTTCAGACAAATTTGTATGAACATTTTCCAAAATTAACTATATTAATTCATATAGCTGTAAGTGTGTCCCATATTACTCGCTTGACAATGTTAGAAAAGAACTAACGGAACGTAGCAAAGAAAGGAAAACAAAAAAAAAAAAATAGAAAATACCAGGGAAATATTAATTTTTTTCAATTCAACCGACCTATTGAAGATTAGAATTTCACGTAGAGATATAAGTATGTAATGCTTGCTGGTCTTGATTCTAATAAAGAAGAATCATGTGCCTAATTTTGGATTGTGAATACAGGGGAAGAAATGATTTTAAAAGCATCATAATATGACTGATTGTGTATTACTTATGTCTCAAAAACTTTGGCACACACTTCTTTAAACATTTTAAAAAGTAACAGATGATTTTACGGCAATTTTTCAGAATAGATATAATTAAAAGCTTTATAAACAACAAATTTGTTATTTTAAATTAAATGAAAAGGGGTACAACAATACGCAGTCGTCTGAGAACATCTCGCATTCACCGTTGGACCGTTTCAACATTAACCTCTTGAATTTTTCTAAAACTTCGCCGTCTGAATTTTTGCTCGTTTTCGGCTTCCTAACCTCCACCATACACTCTTCGAGATAAATTGATCCAAAAATCTTTAATTGGCCGGGCCTGCGGTAAATTTGGGGAGGGTCGTCGTTTTTCGGTACAAAAGGAGTGTTGTGAGCATTCAAACAATTTTAAGTTTCGCGTGCATAATAGTAGGAAGCCAAGTTCGACCAAAATATAACACCATCTTGAGCATGATTCTGGCAGATAAAATTAATCGATTTTGTTAAGCAATTGTTAATATAACTTTGCCTCTAACTCGTCCAATATTAGGTCTGGAAATCCCACTAATTGATATCACGCGTGAAACTAAAACTTTATCAGCAAATTTGGTCTTTGTTTGTGTTTTATATTGTCTAGACATTCTCCTATATGGATGGTGTAAAAATTGTCGTTTCCCTTAATTTTGGAATTACTTAGAGTAAAATACTTTTCATCATATATGACGTTGGCATTGTTATTTGCAAAATGAGTGCGCCTTGAACACGGCAACATCTCGTTACTATAGTTAACTGATTTGGCGTGTTTTTCGGACCTTTCTTTATTTTGCAATATTCTATACCTCTTCTCTTCAGTTCTCTGAAAATTGAATCCTTGCAAATACTGTAATGCCGTGAATTTTGTTTTCAATGATTGACCAATTTTATTCTTCACACTTTGACAACTAACTGCTTTTTCTATGTCTAGTTAGCAGTCACAGTCTTCCACTTTCGGAAGATTTAGGCATGCCAAATTTTGCTTACATTCTGCTATCGCCACATATTTTGATTTTCAAAAAGTTTGAATGTAGGCATCTGCAAATCTAAATTATAAACGCATTTCTAAGCTCTATTTTATAAGCTATTGCAAGGCAATCGATTTCGGTAACTGAACCGTCATTAAAATGACAAATTATTGAATTACTTTTGTTTGCAACGCGATATTTTGATATTTTTCTATTGAGTTGAGACATACGTTATATTGATCGCTGCTGCATGCACGCAACGAGACAAAAGCAAGAATTCGAGAAGAATTCTACGAGAAACCAGCATTCTTCAGTTAGTATGTCACACAGAACCACGCGTTCTGATAAATCCCCAAATTTTATGGGAATATCAACTAAATGACAAGACATTCAAAGTTACGAGAATTTTTTATTACTAAGGAGTATTATTATTTATCTACTCGATAAATTTTAATTTAGATGGATTACTAATCTGTTCATTATATTAGTATAGCTTTTAAATTGACTGGCCAGGACTAGTCCAATATCTTGTAAATCAAAACAGCCAATAAAGGATTTTGATTCTAATTTTAATAACGATACAATCCATACAATGTTAGTGGAGGATTTCGCTTTCCAGTATCGAAAAAAGTGTTCACGTTTACTGAGACGATGCAGGTGGAATAAACAATTATTCAATTGCTGCGATGTCTTCGAACCAATCAATACGGAATACGGAATTTGCTATGCTCTTAACTCTATGCATGCTAAGTAAGTGCATATTGATTTCAAGTTTTGCAAGTGAAAGAACGTTCCTTAAGTTCCGTCCGCTGTTTCAGGAAAACTGCCAAATTTAAGATCCACACGTATTCGAACAGAAAAACGGGTCCTGGCGAATTAATGGTACAAACCATGGAAGATATCAGAGTAAGTTTTATCTAAATTTGTTTGCGCCAATTGCTACAGATTAGATTTTTGATTATAGCTACTTTTCTAAAACGTTTCCTATAAAAGTTTAATATAATTGAATGTTATATAATTTAAAAATATTTTTCACTATATAGAATGTCACGAAAAACTTACATACAGAAGTGGTTCCCAAAGTGTATCACTCTTGCATGGTGTAATTACAATGCGTACTTCACAATAAGCGTATTCATTATGGGGTAGATAGCACACCAGTTTTCATGATACCAATTTTTGATGGCAATGTGACTATTGTTTGGAGTTGACTTGTTTTATGGTGTATACAGTCAGGTTACATTGAGGTAACGACATGTGTCAAATTAATAAAACAGATTCTTTTCAACAAAATGTTGTTGAACTAACCCATATTACAATCAATCTATAGGTATATAAAAAAAATGTAGTGAAGGCTATCATATTATTTTGTTACTTTTATTTTATTAATTTAACAAATAAGTTGAGTTCATTTGAACAGTAAGATAACTGTTCGATTAACAAAGTGAGGGGTATTAAGAAAAGGGTTAGACTAACTAAAATTGCAGTTAATTGAATGTAATCATAATTTTAAAATTAGCTATTTTCAATTTTTCTGCCTATTAGTAACAGCAAATACGCTAAATTGTCGTAAAAATGGCTCTCGTCTAATTTTACACTAGTAATATTCCATATTCTACGTAAATTGGATGTGCGGCAGACTACGTGATAAATTATTTAGGTCGTGCATTTACTACTAGATACACATCTTATACGAGGTGTGATCATTAAAACTGCGACTTCTACTACATCACTGGCGGTGGCTTTTGACCGTTGCGAATCAACAATAAGAATATTCAACATTTTATATTATTAATATAAAATGATAAATATAATACACCTGTTAGTAAACTACTTTATTTGTTTGAAAGTTGTAGTTTGATTGATCTAGTCGAAATATTCTAAAAAATTATAAAGACATAAGAAATAACAGAACTATAAAATGAATTAACAAATATTTACAAAAATATTCGAATTGCACAAGTAGTGCAACAGAACAGCAACAGAAGTTTTAGTTCTGTACACGATAGACGATTTACGGAAGTCTACTCGCATTTAACTTGTAAAGGATGGTATACAATAAGTACCTAGCTAATTTTTTTTTATAAAACTCATCTTTTCTCCTTATGCGTTTCAGTTTTATTTCCATGCTCCTGAAGATGTTCCTTTCATAAACTCCGACCCAGAGCAGAGGAAAGACGTTATGCTGGGAGAAGCTTACAATATCACATTTAACGTAAGTAGCCACTACAGCGCGCATCTTTATAAGGTTTCAGTAGACGGAGTACGAGTGCGATTGTGTGATTTGAAACGAAAGTCTATTGGTGGAATATATTCCTAAGGTTCTTTTTTCAGGTAATAGAAATCGAAAACGATGAAAATGTCGTATACACGTCGGTTGAGAAAAGGGGTTGCCGTTTCCCGAACGAGATGCCCGGTAATTTAGTGGTGCACAACTATTACAGTTATTCGACATGTGTAGTACAGTGTCATGCCGATGCTCATTTGGAATTGTGCAATTGCACTCATCATCTCATGCCAGTTATAGGTAAGATTAACCAAATAAGTATTTATGGCATTTTAAAATCGAGTTGAAGATAGTTAAAAACTGCATTTCCTCACATTTTTAATGATTTTTGTCATCTTTAGGTAATCAGAAAACTTGCGACGTGGAAGGCTTGAAGTGTTTAACGGAAAACTTCGGTAAGGATCTTGCGAATACAACTTTTCGCTCAGCATATCAATTGTTCTCTTTTTTTTTTGGTATTCCCACAGAGACAATAAATCGATTACATGCCAAAGGATTTGATAAACCCGGTTTAGTATGCGAATGTGTACCCTCATGCATAGAGCCGGAATATAAAGTAGTTTCTGATAGAAAAGGGTAAGCGGTATATGGTATGTCGGTGCTAGGAGCCCTAATTAAAATATCAATTAAGTAACCCCAAAAGTGAATTTTGTAGATTATAATCAATCCCGTAATTAAAATTAGTTTTAATTTATTACTAACTGGGAAAATTACGGACTTTACATGGAGAACCCATGGATTAAATCCTATGTGAAATAAATTTCGTTTCTGCTCTTGAATACTTTTACATTATTTTATTGTGCTGCAGCGTAGTGGGTAGATACTATAATAGTGCGAAATTACTATTGTGCCAACATACAATTTGTCGATAAAGTAATGTAGACACAATATTCATACCTTCGTTAAGTAATTTTTTTTTAAAACATTGAAACAGGTCTATGTTAGTTTCTTTCTTTTTATAAAAGGTACTAGTTAACATTTCATTTCTTGTTTTTTAGCTATGACGTCATCATTTTTTTTTAATGATAACAGCATTTTTTCTAATAGTATTATTCTCTGCTCTATTCTAATTCGATGATGGCCCGCAGTCATCTTCTTATCGTTCACATAATACAGAGTGTTTGTTGGGAAAAATTGCTATAAATATAAATCAAAGATAATACTAGTAATAATAATATTTAATTATCCAACAGTTCAGACCGAAATTAGGATAATATAAAGTTTTGTACATATAAGTATAAACTTAAATTAAAAATAAAACAAAATATGTATCTACAAGTATATAAAAACGCTAGAAAAAGGAAATAGACTTACTACTAAATCATTTAAGAAAACTAATGTATAATAAACTAATGTAATACAGTACAAAAGGCTAAAGGCTACTCGTACTAGCAAGTGTGACTAAGGTAGACATATTGGCATCTACAAACATTAACTCACACAATTGAGTAGCTTCCCAAAGGAACAAACAAAAATATCACAAACATGACTTATTTTATTGTACAATGAACACATCAAAGAGGAAGGAGATTTTGTTAATAAATTGGTTCGCGATTGACTAACATAAAAAGCGGTAGCATTACTGGTAGAGAAACGCGGTACTAAGAAATTTAATTTGCCCAATAGGAAGATTGAATCAATGCAATTGTGAATAAGCTTATGCAGGAAGGACAAGCATGATTTAGATCGTCGCAACTCCAGGGAAGACACAGAAAATGCTCCCAAAAGGCTCTCTCGCGGAAAACCTCTTTCCGGGTAATGATTGTATGTTCGAAACCAAAGGTATTTGAGATATCGGCGCTGAAGATTCTCAATGCTTCTCTTAGAGATCTCATAATAGGGATTCCAGACAATCGAGGCATACTCTAATTTTGAGCGAACTAGTAAATAATATAGTGAATGTAATGCTTTCATATTCTGAAATCGCTTACAATTACGCATGATAAAGCCTAGATTTTTTGTGACAGCAGATACGACAGAGTTAATGTGGACATTATACACCATACCATATTATGTAGCGTTTTCCATTTAAATTTAAATGGCGACTTTAACATATTCGATACCAAAGTGTGTGGTGTCATCTTTGGGATCACCCTCTGATGTTATTCTAGTTGATGCACTCAAAAACCGTATGCTCAGCTGTGTCAATCTTTAGTATATGCATTCAACAGTAACCTCTATTGAAACCTTTTGTAGCATTGTTTAATTATGAAGATCTATTTTAATCGATCAAATAACTTAAATGATGTAAGGCATTAAGATGTAAATGGAACAGAAAATATCAAGCGGAAATGATTTAACGATCCACTAAGAGTTCCAGTTAGTGGCATCTTCTTACACACATAAACATGTTACGAAGGCAAATTAAACGAAGCAGCAACTTTTCTAAAAGCAGAACTATCACTAAAATTTTGTCAAAATAGCATTAAAAAGAAATATTCTTCATTTTTAACGAAATATAGAGAATTATCCGAGGACAACTAAAAAATGCTTGGATATAAAATAAGCATTTATTTCTTCCTATTCTGCATTCCTATATAATAATCCACTGTTCTACGTGTGTACTTAAAAAAATGTAAAAAGGGAATAGCAGCACATTGTGTAAAGTATGTTTGGAGTTTCTGATACATCACCTCTGCAGCAAGTCATTTCGTTACGCTAATAGATTCTCTTTTAGCAAGAGTAACAAGAATGAAACTAGAAATTGTTGTAAGCGCTACAGCGTTTAATTCCTTACTTCAATTTATCTTTATAGCATCGTGAGCGAAGTATGTGTTAGACGTATTTACAATAAAAAGGCAAGGAACTACTTATTGATTTTCAGTTGTTTAAAACGTACTGGAGTTGTGACGGTGTTTGTAGTAAGTATGTATTCTCTCATAAATGGAATTGTGTGAATAGCCTTGTGCCCAGTGTGCGAGGTAGATAAATATATCGGAAAAGTAATCCAAGTTTTTTGTAAAAACTGTAGGACCGATCTTTAAATTTTAAACTGTATTAAACCTCACGACTGATATCCAAGTGCGCAAGCTACTGGGCTATCAGCCGGGTTTATTTTTGATATATTTATATTTTTAGATGTTATAACTTTCTTATTTAAAATAATTAAAAAATAGGCTAAAGGGCGCATTTGAACTTCAATTTCTTAATCACAAAACTTTTCTAATTTTTAAATTTGGACTAATAATAATGTCCGAAACAGAAATATTCATTTCTCCTGGACAATCAATATAGAGTAACACTCAACGAAAAGTAGCCAATACTCTAAAGAAAACCTTAACAATTCATTTTGGCCACGTGTAATATAGAGAGGAAATATCCGATAATATAGCTCAACTCTTAGAAATCGACATAAATGCCATTCAAAAAGACAAGAGGTATCCTTCTTTTTGAAATGACTACCGCTTGAGGTTTATTCCTGATGGAATCACTACAAATGCTCTTTAAATTTGTGGATACCTCGAGATAATTCAGTTCTCGAAAAACAGCAGTTACCTTACTTATAAAATAAGTCAATCATTCTACTGATCCATAGCACGAATATTATCAGTGCTATTTATTTTAAATTAATAGGTAGCTTTCTTCTTTGACTTAGTAAATAAAATAAAATTACTGATAGCACCTTGTTAATTTAAATTTTAATTTTGATTTTTCTAAAAACTATTATGAAATAGTTTTAATCTATACAAGCAAGTTACACACTAACTAGCAATGTTTGGAAAAGATATAGTGTCTCGAAACGAATCCTTTGTGTTGGTTCGACGCGTGTCTAGTTATGCTGTTCAGGTGGGCGAGATTAAGGAGAAAACGCATTTTCTTTTTCCGGACGCTATTTTCTAACGAAAAGGAATGAAAAAAGTTGCTTTAATATTAGTAAGTACCGCTGAAATGTCGCCTTTGACAACTTTTTTATTTTTGCTTCTTGGAAGTAAAAAACAACAACAAAAAAAATTAAAGATAGTTATATTTGAAAAAAATAAAACGTTGGCGCAGTTTTAAAGAGTACTTACCTTTTAAAAACAGGCCTTTTTCAAATTTAAAATATTCTGATTGGTATGTCTGAAAACAGCAGAAAAAAGTTCACGCAATCTACTGGCAGAGACCCTCACTAAAAGGTCGTCTTGATTTGCTTTAAACTTTTATGCATATTTCTTCTTCTAGTAGCACTGTTAGCAGCTTTATTGTAAAGCAAAACACGGTGTAATTAATTACAAACGAACTATATATTTGTGTTTATACTAGGGATTTAAACTAAGTAATTAATAAAATTAGGTACAGTACATATAGCATCGCTTGGTTTAGGGAATAAGTCATCTTTAGGTACTAATGCTGTCACTGCTTTTATATTAATGAAATATTTAGTATTTCTTTTGATTATGAAATGGTTCAGGTTGTGAAGCATCTAACGGTGTGTCCAGAAATCTATTCCCCCCGAAGTGTCATAAGAATATTGAAGGTAAACAGTGGTGGCTCACCAGTTATCGAATTACAAAATTGGTCAAAATTATATTTCACATTTTCAATAATTTCTTTTGCATGTTTCGTATTTCTTTGTATTGTATAGAGTATAGTATAATAAAAGAATTGAAATAGCATTCAGGCAAATTACCTTTAATAAAATAAACTTCTGGCTATGATTACATTATAGCAAATTTCCAGGCCTGTATCATATGCCATCTTAATTTTCTTCCAATCACTTTTCTCTTTGTTGAATTCAGCCTCGCTTTTCTGCGGTTTCAATGTTTACCTTTTCAGCTCTTTTAATTCTTTAGATGTCAAGTTTTTTGAGAGCATCACAACGCAGCTTCTCTGGCGGTAGTTCTAGTTGATGAAGAACTATAAATCAGGCTATGACTCCTTAAATTCTATAGTTGATCGTAGAAACAACGTGATAAATCCCAAAGCTGGTCTTGGAAATACGAGCCCAAATCGCGCTGTTGAAGCTCTAGTTTGGATGTTTGGTTCGGCCATGAACATACTTTTCTAGCAAGTCGCGGATTTAATCTCATCCACAACTTCTTCACTAGCTTAGATGAAAATGTTTAGGATGGTTAAATGTTTCTTCTCCAGATTTCAAAATATCCTGTGAGGACGGCTTTTCTTTTCAAAGAAAATATCTTTACACCAAAGGCTTTCATAATAGACTGTATTTCCTGCAATTTTAAACCAGCAAGAAGAAATAGCAGAAAGTTAATTATCGATTTGAGTTGCAAAAATCTATATGAGATGTTAATATGAACATCACACATTTTGTCTCTTCTGAAAATTATATTCTCTTTCCGATTAATGTTTTCTTTTCTTAAAATTGAATTAATCAATGAATACAGATTTTTTGTGGATATAAATTAGTACTATTGGATCTTATATAGTAGATCGTTTCTTAATAAATTAAAAATTTACTTAAAAAGTGATATTTTTCTTATATCCTTTTATGTTGCTGCATAATAAAAGCCGTTAGATTGAGGATGATTCCTGAACCGTAAATGTGAGTTGGCGTTGGTAGTCAAAATTTTAATAAAATCGCACCAATACTTTTTGAGAAAAGGAGGAAATGTGTAGCGCGTCTTTCCATAAATATAAAATTGCTATCTACTCCTCTTAAGGAAAATTGAATTTCCTAATTATTTAAGCCAATATGTTTGTAGATACACTGGTACGTTTAAGCATGAATGTATAGTACATATTTTGTACATTTCAATTTAGTTTTCTTCCAATTTACAGGCAGAAAACGCCGTACAGTGAAATATTAATAAAAATGCAATCTCTACCAACAACCCGCTTCAAACGTAACGTGGTGCGAACAACACTGGATCTAGTTGGTTAGTAAGCTGATGTTTGCCCATGTGAAATGCAGACGAACGAATGGAATTTACATTTGCTTATTCTAGTGTCCATCGGAGGCAACGCGGGATTATTTATAGGCGCATCTTTGTTAAGCATCATGGAAATAATGTACTTGCTTTGCTTGCGCAAATAAACCAGGTGTCGTTTCTATAAACAGCAAACATTCGATATTTGTACGTGTGTGGAACAGTATTTGCTTCTCTTCCATAAGGTATTTGCCACAGGTAATAAATAAATTACACGTTTTGCATGTAAGCGAAAATCATAATTCGAA
This sequence comes from Cetonia aurata, assembly GCA_949128085.1. Classification (NCBI taxonomy): domain Eukaryota; kingdom Metazoa; phylum Arthropoda; class Insecta; order Coleoptera; family Scarabaeidae; genus Cetonia; species Cetonia aurata. The sequence goes on along the minus strand of OX421883.1, from coordinate 47,282,324 downwards.
TATTAGTTGTGAGTTATATTATGGCATATTACATGTTCCTTAATGTGTGCATAAGTTGCAGATACGCAAGTAATTACCACACGATTTATTGATGATAACTTTTGTTCATAAAAATAATATAAATATATGCATATTGGTGGCATTTTTATTTAATTTTTTTTATGTGTTTAATGTTCTATAATTAAGTAGAGGGAGGCAGAGAGAGAGAGACAGAATTATTAAAATCTACTTAAGAACACAGCGATGGATTGGCAACCCAGTGGCAGCCGAAAGTAAATAATTCATTTAATGTTCAGAATCTAAGCTTTCGCAAGTCATTTTATTATTTCATCATTACAGTCGACTGCAATAAAGAGATTCTTATAATAACGTGCGAATAAAGTAGAAAAAATATCACTTATAGAAAGTGTGTTATTAACGCATATAAAATATCACATAATTGATAGATAATAATAGAGGGGTATGTACTAAAGTCCAAGTCACAAGATGCAAGAGTGGACCAAGCAACATACAACACAGGGTCAACCAATGGGAACGACAAGGTAACCACAGCTTAAAAGCAAGTAAAACGACCCTAGCAAACCACTTGGACTTTGATGGCCTCTTGCTTTAGAAGCAATTCTGTATGATCTGGTTAAAATTGACACGTATTCAAATAGTAATAATAAATATCAAAGTAAAAAATACCTAAATACAATTAGAACCAAGAAATGTCACAATGGCATCGCTCATGGTATATTGTTGGAATCACTATAGATAGATAGATATTGTTTATTTCGTTAAGGCTTACAAAAAGCATAGAAAAGATCAAAAAAATGACAAAAAAAAAATGGGCAAGAAAGACTTGTTTAGCGCTGGGCGAGCATCTCCAAACCAGTATTCCATATTGAACTCTCGAATGTATTTCCGCGTAATAAAGTGAAATAAGGCACTCGATAGATACCTGCCAACGAAGGCATCTAAAACCAAAGGTTTTCGTGGGAATTCTTTTGGCTAGCTCAAAACAGTGTTGCTTCCAACTTAAGCTAGTAGCGAAATGTAAACCGAGAAATTTTGTAATACTACTCGATGTAATGAAAACGTCGTCTAAAGTTAAATTGAGGCTATCGGGCCTCCGCTAACGTGCTTGAAAAAGCATATATTTAGTTTTTTCGAGGCTAAGCGATAGTTTATTGTAGGAAAACCATTCAAAGAGCGTTTTAAACAACGAGTTAGTTACTTGTTCGGTAGTAACCTTTCTTGATTCCATAGGAGTAAGAATTGAAATGTCGTCTGCATAAATTGTAATATAAAAGTTCGATAAAAATAAAACAATATCATTAATATACAAATTGAATAACGCTGGGCCCAAAACGGAGCCTAAACCACACCACACCGAAGAGGGACCCACTGCGATCTGTACAAAGTCGATTCGCCATCTGGAGTCTTGAAAAGCAATTTAACAAATTGAGTTCTGCCATGAAAGATGTACGCCCTCTGCGGGACACAAGCAAACTGTCAATCCAGGAGAAGACCACAGCGTAAGCAGGTTATGCAGTCACAGATCTAGCTTGGACCATTCATGGATTGTCAGTCTCGCTAGATGGCTCGTGTGAAACGAGAAGTTCCTTGAGTTTCTGCGTTGTCAGTGTCGAAGGTTGGAACTTCTAATCTAGGGTGGGGAACCTGGGGTTCTATACCCTTTCGTCCCTGATAGAGCGGCACGATCAAGCCGCGGGGTGTGATGGAAAAAATGACAGTGACGGAATGGGTTCCTTGCCTCCAACCACAATGGTTAGATTAGATTAGATTAGATTAGATTAGTTTTATTGTTCGTCCAAGGAATACAAAAAATGCATAATGGATATGTCATTCGATACAATAAACAATTGGAATTGAACTTTGCTAATAGGTTCTGCAAGATCTATATTTATGTACCAGTCACTGCTGTCATATTCTGCTTAGGCTATGTGAAGAATAAATATTTAAGTGAATATTTCAATATAACTTTTTCTTTAAATATAAATAATGAATAGCTATTATTATGAACTCAAACGTTCCAGACAAAAGTTTTAATATTTATTATTGTCCGCAAGATTGCGCCGTTGTAGTTGCAGCCATTAAGTGTTTTTACATCATACCTTAGTATAATTTTTTTTCTATACTTTGCAAAAAACCAAAAATAGAAATAACTTTTATTCTAAGCCACATCAAAATGGCTAACACCCTCTTTTAAGCTTCTCTATTATTTAATTGCTTTTTCACAAATTATTCACGAAAATAGACGAAATACAAGTCAACTCCTTTTAAATGGATTGTCAGTTGTCACGTTGTCTTTGTGTTTATTTATACGCTTGAAATGTTTGAGAGATATTAGAGGGGCAATTGATTTAATGGTAGAGCATTTGGTCGGTTAGAAAGGCAAAGTATCCATCAGTTATTTCGCAGTGTATTTTGACAAAAGTTATATTCGCGAGTATACGTAATTAAAACGGGGACTAATGGCCCGTTCAGGGCGATAAATTTTGTGTTTACGACTACTCGATTAGGGCGTATAAGTAAAGTAATTGAATCGACAGCCCGTGGTATCTGCGTTCAGATATCGTAAATAGGCATTCCGCTTAGGTAGGTGTCCTATTAAAGCGTTCGCTCACGTTTTTAATATCATTTTGTCTACCTCAATCGAACATGAAATACTGGCGCCCCCATAAAAAGTATAAAAGGAAATTAATATTAAATTAGCGAACTTTGAAAGCAGCGATTCTATTTTATTTCATTAATCGTAGATATCCACTCCAATTCGTCTATAGCTTTAGGGTCGTTCTTTGCCAATATTTTTTAAAATATATCTTGAAAGCAGATGGTACTAAATGGTTTGTTGTCTATAGGCATGTGTCTAAGAGCGCAGTTTTTGCCAATGGAATAAATGGCCTTATTTTTTCGGAAATGTAATGCCGCTCCATGTATTTATAAGAAACCGTTATAAAATAAATAGAATAAAGTGTCATTTAAAGGTAATAAGTAGTTTTCACTATAATAATTGCATCGCAATTTTCTTAAATTATTCAATTCAGCAAGTGTTCACACTAAGCTGGTCGGGGACTGCGTAATCGCTCTAAATAAGGTGGGAACCCAAAGGCAACTAACATTGCCCTGGGTTCCCAGCCATATGGCCGTAAAAGACTTGGCTAAACGAATTTCGTCAAGGTAATTTGTTGGAGCTCACCCATCCTTCGGCATTCCCAAAGTCAATCGATAAATGGATACAGATCAAATTCAAGGAATGGTGGTAAGAAGCGCACATAGACAGCAAAAGAGTTCTTTAGGGAATAGAAGCCGAGTTTACTAAAGACTGAGTAAAGACAGAAAGACTGTCAAAATCATAGGAGGTCTGTTGACTGGTCTATGTAGAATAAATAAGCTTGGCAAATGACGCTCTCCACAGATTCTCTCAAGACACCTCAGTTCATGTGTTGTGCCATTGTGGGAGCTTGGCGAGGATAAGGTTTCTAGTACTGGGAGTAGAGAACCCCGTTCTCAAAAATGATAGGTCTAATGAAGAGGACAAAGTTAGAGGACGCCTTCTAGGACAAAAGGAATCACAAGAGATTTGAAAAGGTTGCGGTAAAATAGGTCAGAAAGCTGTCCCGATCATAATCTAATCTACCAAAAGAATAAATTCAAATAAAGGATAAAATTAATAACCAGAGAGCAGAAAGAGTATGTATTAAGGTCAAATAAATAAAAGACAGCTGTCATAGAGAGGTAATTATCTAGCTGGTTGCTTGCTTTGCTACTTAATCCGAATCAAGGTTGACACCTAAAAAAATTACTGACGATGATGGACCAATATCGTTTGAAGAATGTTTTGTGTTTTATTTGAGCTCTTTTCTAATTTGTTTGCTGTGAATCAGATTCTTGTTATTTCCATCGCTTTCTTTCCTTTAATATAGTAAAATCAAATGCTTACACAAACAAGTAGGTATCGTCAGCACACCGGCATTCACATATGTTATGAACAACAGAGGACCGAAAATTGAGCCCTATGGAATTCCTATTCTATTGGCTATTGGTTGAGGGTAGTTATTTTGCCAGTCGATAAGTTGCATTCTGCCTATTAGATATGATTTGCTAATTTTATTTCTCCTAATTCTAATTTGACAAGCAAAATGGAATAGACCACTACCATTTTTGCTTTCTCGTCAGTTACTACTTCTGTTTGTGGAACCACCTGCTAAGTCCTGTTGGATGTCCTCTTAATTCATTTCACATTGTCTACATTTATCATTTTCTATTCCACCTATAAGACGATATCTTCTGTAATTCTTTATATTGATTGCCTAGTCTTGGATAGTTATCTTAAAGCCTTCTGTTTCCGGAATCAATTTTCCTTCAATCATCCAGATTTATGTAGTTACTATAACATTTTACTTATTTACTTATTTATTAAGCTTTTTATTATTTTTCTTTACATCACTTTTTTGATCTAGTTTTTACGTTGCATTCGAAAATTAAATATACTGGGTTAAATTTAAAAAAGATGTTAATAATTTTTCATTTCCTTAATCATTTTTAAATTTACTTTAGAATTACTTTCTCCTTTAGACCCTTCTCAGTTAGAACAGTCTATCAGTCTCTGTTAAAATGATATAATGTCATTATTTGCCTATGAAATTATAATGAAATTGCTTTCATTCCAAATGGAAAATTTAAAATAATTGAAATTCCACAAATGAAATGAATTATAAAAACGTAGAGGATATATAATTAACTAAATTTAAATTAATTTAATTCAATGTTATCTTAAAAAGTTAATATTTACCAAATCCACTCGGGGGTACTAGGGCGGTGACAACATTTATGTGGGCTAGAAGAGCTCATGGAAAGACATGGGAATTAAGACCATATATAATGTACTGGACATACATCTCGGTGGTCAGACCTGGTCATAGGTCTGACTTATGCATCTTTGTTATGGTGGAAAAAGCTGGAGCAGCAAACTGTTATAACTGGACTCAGCAATATACAGAGGCTTGCGTGTTACAGAAGTAATGATGAATAGTTCCACAGCGACAATGGAATGCTTCCTAGACCTCTCTCCTCTCCATTTGGTGATAATGAGGGAGGCAAAAATGGAGTATCTCAGATTATAAGAAGTACCAAGTGGTAGATATCCAGGATTGGGACACAACAATATTGTCTATCATGTAGAAGGCAACTGTTTGGGAATGAGATCAGAGCACATGATTTTGGCATATTTATTTACTACCTTAATTAAAGTCTAATTTATGCAAATGATAGGGTTTTGAGCTAAACGGTAGGATTGTGAATTCGTAGAAAAGCCCCACAAACGAGCAAACACTAATGAAAGTCAACATGCTTACTTGCTTACTGCTTCAAAATAGTATCAAAAATTAAGGTTTGTAATTGCGTGGATTAGTTGATGTATTTTTTATTTTAGTAAGTGAAAAGCGTGGATGCAATGTGGTAATAATAAAAATAATTCATTTGTTTCAATTCCTTTCATTTTACATTGCCAACGTTACTTGGCAAAGAATTGAGAACCAGAACAAAACAAAAAATATTTTGTATTCAGCGCATAACATTTGCAAGTAAGTTTCAGTTCCATCTAAGGATGTGCCGCATATAATACTACAGTAAGCCCGCGTCCTTTTAATGACGCTAATAAAACAAAGTAAAGACCGAAAACGACCGAAAATCCCACCCAACTTGGACTAGGTGTGCTATTATCGTTTTAAACTGCATCCAAAGTTCCATGTTTACAGCGATTTTTGCCAAACGAAACTAAATATTAAATAGCCCGGCGAATTTCTCTAAATAAAACGAGGAAAAGCAGGGGCGACAAAAGCGGCAGTTTCTAGACTTATCTACATCATAATAACATTACTGTCTAATCTCTGTTGTTCAACTTTGAGAAATGCACGATTTTCCGAAATACTCCCGCCGCTTATGTGAATACAAGACAACAGAACAATAAGCTCGATTTAAAAGCCAAGCGGCTTGTTTTCTTGTGAGAAATGTGCGGGTGTCAACTAAGCTGAGTGCAATGAATGTATTCCAAGGAGAACTTTACGAGGATACAAAACACTGTCATAAATCTAACACTTCGAATGCATGTTATAAATCTGTCCTGATGCTCTTGATATTTTTATTTTTGTCCTTCCGGGCACCGGTCTTAATTTAAAATATATTAACTAGGTTTCAAGGCTCCACCATCTATAAATATCATCCGGTCGATGAATTTCTTTAGTCGCATCTTTGAATTTGTAAAATTATGACAAAGCTTTCTACGGAACAATAATTAGGTAATAGGTCAGACATATATACAGGCTGTTTAGCAATGAATGTGACAGCGCTATGTTTTTGAAACGAAAGAAGGCCATGTAATAAATGTTCGTTAAACGCCTATATTTTGTGACGTTCATTTTAAAATTAGATACACCACCACCAAGGAGGACTATCCAGCTTAATTTTCTGAAATGAGGTACTCCATTTTAACGCTAATTTTAGAATCTTAGATCGATTTGTGACAACCTTCCATATGACTAGCCAGTCTTTTGTACTTTTCGAGGTAATGATAATTTTTAGAAATCTAAGACTAACGTAGGTATCCCACTAGGTTTGCAATCTACAGACTTATGCAAAGGCCCACCGATAAGAGCAGACTCAAACTGCTATACGGACAGCTTTAAAACAGATAATGGAGCAGAAGCCGGAATATATAAAAAAAACAAAGGGTATTTCGGTTAGCTGCAGAAAAGATACGACAATGTTCCAGATTAAAAGTTAATCAAGGTATGGATACACAATAAGTCCAAAAGGTGGTGGCAAAAATCACCTGCAGAAAGACAGATGAAACAGGTTTTAGAGGAACAAACTGTTGGATTTACTATAGGTCTATTAAGTAACGACAGAAATACTGTAAAAATGATGGTAGGATTACTGACGGGTTACTGCAAATTACATAGACATATGCTTAACATCGGGCTGGTGGAGGACTGGTGCCAACAGAAAGAGGAAACTCCAGTTCACGTTCTGTGCCAATGCGATGGCCTGTCAGATACAAGCTTTCTACTAATGTATTTGAAAAACCCCAGAGATCTGCTCCAGGGAGGTTCTAGGTAATGGAGCTGCTTTGAAGGATGATAGGTCTGATTCAGAAGATAAAGTTTGAGAGCGACTTCTAGGATAAAGAGAATCACACTAGATCTGAAAAGATTCTGCTGAAGTTTAATCTGGTCTAATCTAACGTATGTACCCCAGACCTAAATGCTTAGTAAATTCGATTGGGTGTTGGGCATTAATAAATTTTATATCAAACCAAAGATAGAAAAAGATAGGTATATTTACATTTTAAACTTTTATATATTCCTAAGTAGTTTAGCTTTAGAGGACTTAAAGTGGAAAAGCTTATACAATGGTAGGAAAATGTTAAAAATACGATTAACTCGTTGATGAATTTTATTTTTAATTCGTAGGCTATTCTTAGTTTTAACCCTCGGTGAAATATAAACTTCGCTCGCAAATGAATCAAACAGTACTGGAAACTAAAAATATTTATCACTTCTCTTAATCGTATTCTTAGCTACATCATTTAAATCCTGTGGGATGATGGAGACGTGCAGTGGACGACATTAAGTCTTAGGACATCGCATGGTGCTAAACCTTCCTCAAAACTACTGCGCTCTCGTGCTATCACAAGCCGATATGAGAAAGATAGCAATATGTTCAGGTAGCTTCACATCGGGTGTCTTAAGACTTATATCGGTGGGTATACCTGCTGACACTAGTGGAAATAATTATGCTAATATTACTTGCCATTTCTTGAAGGATATTAAAAGTTGAGGGGAGAAAACGAAATGTAATTTTAACCAGTTTGAACGTTTGTTTATTGGTTTCAGTATTGACATTAAGTAAATTGTGCGAGATGGCGAAGATGTCCGAGGATATAATTATTAGTGTCGTGTCGTCAGACAAATACACATCTTAACATTAGCCAAAAATTTTATACTAATATTGCTAGCCGTATTTTGAAGAATAATGGGACTTAAGCTTACCTATTGCAGATCTTTAAATGAAACATACCGTTATTAATCATTGATTAGAAGATCAAAAGAATTCAAATTGAATATAATACCTACTTTAATATAAAACAACAGTTCTAAAAGAACGATGCTGTGTGGAGTAGTGAACTCTATTGTCCTATATGGAGCCCCAGTCTGGTGTAGCGTGCTTGAGAAAAGGGTCTACCGTGGCATGCTAGAAACACAGTAAAGAGTTTGCTAAGGGTGGCCTCGTCCTTCCGCACCGCGTCGACGGCGGCCCTACAAGTAATAAAGGGTATAATACCGATAGATATGCATAGCATATGAAAGAAAATTCATACACGAGAATGGGGGCGTAGTCGTGCGGGGTAAGGCACGAGAAATTACTATCGAAACCTGGCAGAAAAGGTGGGATAATACCGACCAAGTGGCCCAGTGGACAAAGAGGTTAATCCCTAATATCACGGGATGGTTACAGTGTCGCTTCAGGAGTTTGGACTATTACCTCACCCAAGCGCTAACAGGGCACGGTGTCTACAGGGCATATGCCAAGAGGTTTGGCCAGGACCAATGCGTATATTGTGAGGCCAAAGACAATGTTCAACATAACATTTTCGAATGTCAACGGTGGACCACAACGCGGACGCAGGCCTTTAATGCCCTGGGACATGATCTAAGACCGGACACCATAGTGGCAGAAATGACTGGCTCGGAAGGTAGATGGGGAATAATCCACCGGATGATCACCGGTATCATGAGGAACAAGGAACTCTAGGAAAGGGAGAGACAGGCCAGGACCGATGTCCGAGCAAGGTGGCAGCGTGAGACCTAACATCGATGGATGAGCTAAGACTGCCGCTGGCATTTCGACGTTATCTCTGAACAGACGGTCCCGGAATGCCAGAGAGGGCCATTGAGGGGTTTTAGTCGGAATGGCACCCGACACTATCTGACCGCATTGAACCAGTGGTTAGATGCCAAGCGGTTTCCCCTCACAAAAAGAAATATATAAAACAACAATATTCATTCAGGCATGACACAGTGCATTTTGTTATTTATATAATTAAAATAGCCACAGTAAGTTGTTCCTGCAAAGAATGAAAAAAAAGTTGCTCCAACTTTGGGCCATTTTCTGATTTGTCTATACATTGATTTGCTGTTTAGCTACCGTAGGTGCTATGTCAATGGCAGGGTCTGGTGCATGGAAATATTCCGCAGCACTTTTTCCGCAAGGCTGTCTGCTTCCTCATTGCTATGAATGAGTGAGTGCTCAAGTACCCAGGTTAGAGAAAGGGTATTGATCGCCAGATACAGCGCCAGATTAGCTTGAAGTTGCATTTATGCGCCCCTAGTGCTTTCAGCACCGTCAGACTGTCACTGAAATTTTTTATCGATTTGTGTCTGATAATTTTATCTAAAATCTCTCTAGCGCACATCTCATTGACATAGATTAGATTGAAAAATCGTTGTGTGTTATCCAAGGTTGCGGTATTTTCTGACTCTTGAGTTATGCATTAGCTACAAATGGTGTTAATCATCTCTTGTAACACTGAAAAGTATTACAATATCATCCGCTTAGGCTTGCAGCTCGGCTCCAAGCGCCTCAATGATGGCCAGCAGGTCATCTACAAGTAACGACCACAGCAGTGGGGATAGCATTCCAACCTGCGGGCACCCGCTGCCTTGCCTAAAGCTGATTGTCTCCTCGGCTAGTGTCGTCATAGTGGTGTACTAAAACCGCCTTGCGTGGGAATGAAGGAACTGCATTATTAGATGCCCCCTCTATGCCTACAAATGCTGCAGCCATTGGCTTGGATTCAATCGAGTCTGAAATCCTGGAGATAAGGTTGTTTAGTGCAAGATCTGCGGATTTGCCTGCATGATAGGCATAGTGGCGTTTGTGAAGGGACTTATCTGGAAGAACTACTCCCCTGTTTTTATCCTCTAACGCTTTTCCTGGTGTTTCCCTATTTATTCTGCATTTCATTAAAGAAAAAAATTGTTGGCCTGGCGGGATGTATCTGATTTTAGACGAAACTATAATAAATTATACTATGTGAGACATACCATAAAGTTTTCGGAACGATGAAATTATTATTCATTTCCGAGAAATCGTATTTTACCATAACACTGTGTCCAGTCTATGTATATATATGCAACGCGTTCATCAACTAAACAAAAATAATATTGCTTACTACAACAACAAATAATTCTTAATTCCCAATGTTTAATGCGGGTACTTACTAATTAATATGGAGTTCGAACTGTCTTCTATTTTGCATCAGCTTCAATTTATAAAACGAGCTCCGCCATTGGTCATTAAACTATCGTATACATTTCGAAACGAAATAATTCCGTAATAACAAAATAATCTTTTGGGGAGGAATCTCTGCAATCTACTTTGATAATAATTCTAACAGATACAATATTTTTTTATTTAGGTTAAAGAGGCTAAGATTGGAAGACTTCACCAAACTCTTCCGACAAAATAAGAAAATTTAGCACACTCGCCACTGCCCAAAAGGGACGCATATCAGGCGATTCTATTATTCCTAACTTTCCTCCATCTCATAGAAGCCCTTCATTCATTGCAGGCAATTTATATTATGCACCTGGAAATCAGTTAATTAGTCCATGGTGCATCTTACGCGACATTAGATACTGCAACGGATATGCAGCAAGGTAAATTAACTAGAATTGTCTATAATGGGGATAGAGATAATGTGCTGAATTGTAAAGACCAAGTTTGGAGGTTCTTTTAGATTGGTTATGAACTAGAGTCCATTAAAGTTCATGCGAAATAGGTGCCTATAGAATTACGTTACTGGATGCAAGGAATATCTTTGAAACTACTTGGTTAATAGTTGCATATTAGAACCTTATTAGCTATAATTAATCACGTATAATAGCTATGTCTGCTAAGACCTTAAAAGGTGTTTCTTGGTGAAAGCTGATCTATTATCGGTTAATAGGATTTGTGTTGTATAGATAATTGTTAATAAACTCATATACGAAAATGTTTTCTACAAAAGCTTATTTCTTGGAATTTTCAGGTGTGTGGTATATGCTACCAAATGTAAGGCGGCATGTCAGCTGCAGTATCAACTGTTCGTGTTCGTTATGTCGGAATATAAAAGGTGTTAAAATAGTTATGCAAATGGAAACACAGGAAGAGTTAATTTGCAACGTGTGTAAAGCAATTCGTTCTTACAAAAAAAAACAATGTAAATAATGTGTTATGGCAAAGATTCTGTTATTGAAGTATGAAACATTCAATTAGTGATCAATATTCGGTAGGTTTTTTCGGTACACTTATCTACTGTTGTGGTACTTCTTATAAAAGTCGACTGGCTTATATTATTTTTGAACCAAAGCAAATTAGAATTTCTAATATGAATGAACGCTGAAAACGTTCGCTAAATATCCTTCACATTTTAAACCCAATTTAGAATCCAATTGTGGCGATCATCAGTGAGGCTTGTAAAGATGATGACTCCGCTACAAGCAACTAGAAAACGATTATGCAGAACGAGTTAGGTAGGTAAAGAGAAACGTCGCTGCACAATGGGTACAAACAAAATGCTGAAAATAAAACAGAGGCAATTTGGATTATTATCAATAAGCATTCCTCAAAGAGTGTTGTACCAGATGACATATTGAACTATCTTGATAGTGAGATGAAGAAATATTTTTCTTCAATCGGAGATGGAGCAACTGCGATGCTAGACGGCCCAAACCAACAGCCAATCAATTTAATGCAAAATGAATGTTAAGTACCAGATCAGTTAGTAGTTAACGTAGTAATCGATCGTAAAAACGATCGTAGTTAAGTACGGTACTATATAATAGGATATGAGGAGACGTTTACCGTATGTCTATTCAGCTACTGAAATGTATAGGTGATGTCGTGATATCTCCACTTGCAATATTATTTAATCGATAGTTGCTAGATTTGGAAGTTGGATATTTTCCATTTAAAAGGTGAGGCGAATTGCGCCTGAGTTTAACGGTGGAGACGAGACGAGCTTGAATAACTATCGGCCCATTTCTATATTACATGTGATGTCAAAAATTCTAGAAACAGTAAGCAGATTATTGAATTTCTTTGATACGTATATAATTCTAGAGCTTACACAAGATGGTTTCTTGGGAGGAAAATCCACATCAACGGCGATTGCTGACCTGTTAGAGAGTGTGGCTGATGCACTTGATGAGGGTGAGGAAGTCCTGTTTTCATGTTGCGATATAGTAAAAGTCTTTGACTTCGTAGATTATAAAATCCTGCTCAACAAGTTGGTAATATATGGCATCAGAGAAGCGGCACATAAGATAATAAAGTCATACCTGACACCATCGTTACAAAAATAATAAAACAAAATGATGCACTGAATTAAATGCGAATTTCTTGCTGTGTTTATCTTGGTGGTTGGGTGGGCACGTGCCCTAGTGCCCTTTAGTACCAGCCGCCACAGCTTGAGATGCATACTGTATTGGCATTCCAAAGAAATCTGGAGAGAAACAGCGATGTGCATAAATATTCGACACGTCAACTTTACAATATACGAACGGCCTACCACTGCGTCAAGGCAAGTTAAACGCGCGCTGCAAACTACTATGCCATCAGGTTTTATGATAAACAGCTTCCCCAAAGGCAAGAAAGAAATTAAGAACATGCTACTGGAACGGTGTTTTTATGGTATTGAAGGGTATAAGGGACCATGGCTTTGGAAATGGGAAAAATGTGACATTTATGTTGTTTCACTTTGGTTTATGTGTCTATGGACATACCATACATCTATTTCTGTCGTTTAGTCAAAACTTTATAGCAAATAGAATTGAAAATTAATAATAAACATTAATAATTTTATAATGTAAGATACATATTTGGACAATTTACGCAATTTCATACCTGCAACAGATGCTTGCAGGTACATTAACAATATAATTTTTACGGCAGATAGCGTTATGGTATCCTGTTTTGCAAGGATGTTTGCTGCCTCATAAGTGAGTGCCTAGATATCCAGAATAGAGATATATTGTTACCGTGCCCTATATATTAAGTGCTTTTAACATTGCCTGAAACAATATGCATTAGTGTCTGCATTATTAAATTTAAAAATGTGTTAGTTAAAAAATACTTTATTAAAAAATATGTACATAAAGCGGAATTTTCAAAGGTTACTGACATGAGTACTTTCTTCGCTTAAGTTATCGTATTTACTTGTAATTGACTCTAACAACAAGAATTATACATGTATACTATATAATATACCCTTATGTTGCCATTGTACGTATGCAAATTCTTTTATATTTATATCTGTCAACTGCATTAAGAAATTTTATACAAATGAACAACAAAACTGATATAATTCTATGTAAAAATAACTTCATATTATCATTATATTCATTAATAAGTGTATCTCCTTCTGTTAGTGCCAAACATGAGCACAATACTGCTGTAGAATATTTACTATATTTTTCAAATTAAAATATATGTACATCTGTAAATTCTAGTAGAATGTGCGAAAACAATTATTTTTATAAGAATGTTAGTTACTAACTACGGTCAAGGACAAGAAACGATGGTGCGTTGTTGTAACGCATACTCTATTAAATTAAGTGTGTTGTAATTTTCTAATTTACCGGCACTTCTTTCCTTTGTGGCGACCTCTTATCTAATCTAAGGACCTTTGGAAGAGTACGATGGCTGTGGACGACCTGGTGAAAGTGTGTCTGTTATTGACCTGTGTTTTAGCAGTTGAGGATATCAATAATAATGCAACAGTATCAGGTGCGTTAATTGTGTTAATTTAGCCCATAGTGATCGTTATTATATTTGCGAATCGTGCATGTAATTTCAAGATGAGAAATATTTGTTCATTCATTCATTCGTTAGGGTATAGTTAATTTTTATACAAGTTGGAAGCTCGCGTGAAAATTTCGATTAGCCAAAATTCCCGGACTTATCAAAATCACTTAGGTTCGTATGGGATGCGTTTTTATTGCCCCGAAAATACGAGCGAACCGTTCGTTCGCTGTTTATGTGCGCGGAAGAGGAACGCGATTTTTTTTTATTATCGTCATTTACGGTTGGTTAAACTCCGCCCAATCCTAATTTCACTCCCTCGCTTATATTCGCGTGTTAGTTTGTTACTTTTATTGACGTATAAAAAAGGTGGTTTAACTCCCCTTTCATCGCATTTTAATCTTTTACAATAAGAATTTCCTCCTCTCGAATTCGTAACTGGGGGTAGCGGTCGTTAAAAAATCCAATTAGATCCTAGTTACGTTTAATTATCCTAATAGCAATCGTTAACTGACTGTCTGAACGTCATGATTAAGAAGAAGGGTTGAATAACGGGTGTCCGTTCGGTATCCTTGCGGAAGGGTGGCCGGATTGCGAAAGGGAATGTAAACCTGTCAGTCGAATTGTATAATCGAAAAGAAAGAACGAATCTTTCTGGCAGTTTATTGTCGTCGACGCTATTTAAAAATGTGAAGAATTAAGGTATCTTACAGAACATCTGTACTAGTAATTTTTAGATTTAGATAACTATGATTCTTTTAAGAAAAATATTTTCTGTTTCACGGTACTTCCGGGGTATGTAGCATTGGTATCAATCTCCTTATTTTAAAAGGCATGATATAACTTTATATATATATACAGTGTGTCTACCTAAAACTAAATGATGAAAACGATCCCTAATAGAACCAACGTTCAAACTATATCCTAACAATATACCAGTGTTCTATGTTTAGAATATTTACGGAGAATGTCTACGGAATATTTACTGATCAATTCACAATGATATTGTTATAAAATCTTAAATGTTCTATATTTAGAACACTTTTATGTGATATTTATGAAATATTTGTGGTTAATCTTGCAGTTGACAATAATGTTCTCATAAAATTCAAGCGTTCTAATTTCTAATCTTTTATAATTGTCTTTTATTTTAGTGCTTTATTACTACATTACGGATAAGCGCGAGTCGGTATACTATATCCGGTATTCACGTGAAAAAGTACGGTACACGGGCACACACGAGGTAGGGTCGGTTGTCAACTGTCACAGTGTCTAATAAGGTGCTATTGTTTGACATTTTGATAACTAAGCTGGCATCATCAGCACTAGAGTACGCCGGGTAGTGATTTACTTTTGAAATTATAAGTACAATTCAGAACATTGTCATTGTGATAATTAAACGTCAACATACATTAGTGTTGGGCAAGGTAGGAGATATAACTAATAATTAACAAGGACTAAACATGCTCGGGTTTACTCGTCTCGGGAGAAGGGGTTCGTGTTGCTTACCGGCTTTCCCGAGAGTCGACAAAACATGAGTCCGTCTAGCTGTTGTTTATCACTAGTTAATATCCCTACCTTGCTCAACACTAATACGCAGTAATTTTAGTATGAATGTGCTGAGAATATTCCAGTGCAGATTACTAAAAATTTCAGGAAATGTGTCCAGAATATGGTAATGAAAATGCTGAGAATACACTAATCAAAATACCTAGAATATTCTAGTTATAATGCTGAGAATGCTGTATCAGCACTTTTATATTCAAAGAAAATGTTGCATTGATATCACTTAAAGTTAAACCAAACTTAACGTGTCGGTGCAAAAGGCCATTGGTATATTAAATATAGACACAATAAAACGATATGTATTATTTATTATTGTGTATGAAATATTAAGGGTATCAAACAAATAAAGAATAAAAATGTATTCATATTAGGAACGTTTTACTATATGCTTTATTGTTTCAATGCACAGCATATGCTCGGTTTAAAATTGATACATAAACTATATTTAGTTCAGGTTTTATTAGCACTGATTGATCGTGCATTGCCTTATTTTGTCGTACATTGTCTTATTCTCTCGTGCATAGTGTTATTCCGTCGTGCCTTGTCTTATTCTATCGTGTAATGTGAACTTTTGTCGTGTGATAAGCTCTTTTGATGGGCATTGTTCTTTTTTGTCATGTAAAAGAGTTGTAGATCGTTCTGTACACTTTATTGTTGTTTAAAATACTTGCTTGTCGCTAGTTTACCTTTTTCTGTTGGGACAATAAATCCAACCCAAAATTTATTGTGTCAAAATGTACATTTTTATTTGAAATACTGGTTTTCTTTATTGTAAACAAAAAGTATTTAGCAACTAAGTAAACACCGACCATCGGTGTAATACGGCCACATCGACAAATGGGATTAAATAAGTACCGGTAGAATTAGGCCATAAGATTAGAGATGAACACTGACTATTGGTGCAATCCGGCCACATCGAATTTTAAATATATATATAATCAGATCCCTCTTCTACCCTTAAGGGGTGTAGAGGTATTTTAAACGACTAATTTTAAATTTTAATAATTTTTTTTTTTTTTTTTTGACGGGGGAAAATGCTTAGATGCACCATCAAGCGGGCAAAAGGCGCACTCGCTCGGTGTGTGGGACTTCCACCCACTAAAAACCCCCCTTTCGGACATAGCTCCACTCCGGTACCGTTTTGCACATATCTTAGGAGTGGTGTCCCGTATTTAACGATTCGTCTCGCTTTTCTTGGCTTTAAGCACTCCCTCGATGAATGTAGAGATCCTCCGCCAGGTTTCGGGGCTCTCCATCATCTTTTGGATGATATTCTCGGGCGACAACTCTCCCAGCTCATTCTCCAAAACGTCTCTCTCCGGCCCCCACCTCGTACACTCAAAAAAGGTGTGGTGGGCATCGTCTTTATCGGAATCACGATACGGACACTGGGCACTATCCACTTTCCTCATTTTGAACAAGTAATCGTGGAAGTACTCATGTCCGGACAGGAACTGGGTGAGATAGTATCCTGTCTCACCGTGCTTTCTGTCTATCCAGATTGACAGGTCTTTTATCAATCTGGCGGTCCATCTTCCTGTCGTGGCGGTCTCCCATCTCTCCTGCCACAGCCGAATGGTGAGTCTTCTTTCGTCTGGGGCCGGATTTGTTCCCGTTTGCCTCAACTCCCATTTCCTCTTCCGTTCTTTGGCCAGCAGGTCAATAGGCACAACTCCTGCTATCACCAGGATGGCTGCCTCGGAAACGGTTCTATAGGAGCTGGCGATTCGCAGAGCTCCTCTCCGCTGGACTGACGCCATTTTTTTCCTGTATTTCTCTTTGTCGAGGGCATCTGCCCAGATCTCACAGCCGTAAAGAAGGATGGATTCCGAGACCGACATTAGTAGCCTTCGTTTGCTTGCGGATGGTCCGCCGACGTTAGCCATAAGACGGCTAAGGGACGCCACCCTCTGGGCCGCTTTGTTGGCAGCAAAACAGATGTGGTCCCAGAATGTCATCCTGTTATTGAAATAAATCCCAAGGTATTTGATGGCCTTACACGTAATTACCTCCTCCGTGTTGATCCTCATTGGGATTTCTAGGGGAATCCTACGTTCCGTGGGGAAGGCAATTTCCGTCTTCTGCGTCGCTAGCTGCAGGCCTTGCTCGTCCATCCAAGCTAAATAAATTTTAATAATAATAATAATAATAATAATAATAATAATAATAATAATAATATATATTTCATAATAGTGTACATAAAAAAATTAATAATATACAGTATATGAATCGTCCAAAATATCGAAAATATGTAAATATATAAAAAAAGAAAAAACACGTAAATGTATATGCAAAAAACGTGAACTACAGAATATTGCAAAAGCAAAAAACTGGCATGAAATTACCATAGTCATTAGGCAAATACAAGGATATACCTTATCAGATAAGCTCAGTAAAAGGTGCAGGTCTATTCAAAGTCGTGTAAAATCCGCATTCAAGCACTCATCTATGGTGTAAATCGGTTTGGAGTGGAGAAAACCAGTCATCTTCCTTTTAAAACGTTTCGAGTCCATGCTCCTGACGTAGCTTTACCCTTTAAATATTCGTCTTAAAAGCCGTAGCCGGGAAAACAGATTAATTTTTATCTAATGATTGGGTGGTCCGATCGAAACATTAAAACAAGAACATATGCAGTGTTTTTGAGACTATCAAATAAAAAAAAATAAAAAACATAAATTTTTACTTTTTTAACGAAGTACCCATTCTGGTGCAATCGACAAAATTTTTGTAAATCTTCTTTTACCATTCCTCCACTACTTCAATTCTTTTCTAGACAATCTAATAGGTAATGCAAGACGTCATTTTTCTGAGAAATTATTGAAAATACATTAATCGTTTAAATACATAATAGATTTTTACATTTTGGAATAATATATGGACCGTTTATACAAAAACTTTCTTATGTAGGATACAAAATCTTGTAAGTGTTCATTTAGAGATTTATAGAGCTTTTCCAACACGAAAAAGGTCGTTAGAACTTTTTCAATGTCATTTTGAATACGGCAAGGTAGCTGGTTCGAAAATTAAATTTTACCATTTTATTGTTATTCAGATTTTTTTGCGCGGGTTTGAATGCATTTGCATTTTCCATGGAAGAAATAAAATTAAAACCGGGGGGATTATTTTCAATGAGGAATTTTAATTCTTGTGTAAAAATTTAAAAAAGTAATAAAAGATTTACATTTATTATTTCTTATTTTTTATATTTTTGTACCTGAAAGTATGAAGGATGAAAAAGAATTAAAAGATCTCATACTACAGCTTTGATGCATTTTTTGCTATAACTCAATGTTTGTAGCTACAGTAGAATTAATCTGACAATGAGTTGGAAACTCCGCCTGTATGCGCTGTATACGACACGAGCTCAAAGAGACAGACGGAGCCTAGTCAATGGATGGCGTACAATACATACTGAATTACGATTTTTGTACGCTATCCATTGACTAGGCTCCGTCTGTTTCTTTGAGCTCTTGTCGTATGATTGCCAACCGGCAATCATCCCGCGTGCGAAATATATCGATTCTTAATCCTTCGGGTGTGACTCACTCCATTGAGCACGCCCTCTTGCTGTCGCGCATCCGCCAACTAAGGTTAATTCTAGTATTGCTACTACATTGAGAAAAGAAGTGTTGGCGTTGTTTTGTAACTTAGAAATGGTTTCTCATGAATGTGAATGAGGTGCAAGATTACATCGCTTATTTCATTTTAAATATGAACATTTTGTGGTATAAAGCAGAAATCACATCACAATCATTTAACAATAGAATAGTGTTTCATATATGAGGATGCATGCAACTCTTCTTTTAATTACGTGTTAAAACCTTTTTTTAATAATTTCTGACTTAGATACAATATGGATGTTTATGATAAAAAGTAAGCGCATAGAACTCATTGAGATTTCCTTGACGTTACATTTTCAATATCATCCACTTAAACATCATGGCTTTCTTATTCCCTATTTTTCACCTCGAATAATAGCTCATGCACTTGACGTCTTTGCATATTCGCTTACGTGGCCAACAATGCGTCAAATCTCCCGAGACGTTATTGGAGAAAACCTCGTAGCATTTCCTTGCAATGGTATTGCGAAATAAAAATGACTCGATATTACTATTCTTTCAGCTCGTAAAGGTGTCGGAGATGTTAGACAAGACTGGGGATATATCGACGTTCGCCCTAGCGCTCATATGTTTTGGTGGTTGTACTATACCACGGCCAATGTGACGCATTATAGTGAAAAGCCGTTAATTATTTGGCTGCAAGGTGAGGTGATGAAAAATCGATTGATGCGACTTGATATCGTGCAAAAGTTGAAACATACATTGAAAACAAAAATTGTGTTGTAATTTTTATGCAAAACATGAAATACACTCCGCCAAAAAAGTATCGCATAATTTAGTTTTGAATCATAAAAGTATCGCATAATCTTTGTTTGTAGCATAAAGTTGTAAATATACTTTAATGCGCTCTAAGATATAATTTCTATGATTGTTTAAATAAAATACAGGCCAAATAAAAACAAGAACTCATACTTGAGATTTTTATTAAAACAAGAAATTATAATTTTGGAAAGAAAAATGTCATAACAGTAGCTTTTCATACTGAGTATTGCCACCTCTGGCTCTTATGACCGCTCGCATACGGTTTGGCAGAGATTCGATTAACCTCCGTATATAAGCCTGATCCAAATTCTCCCACTCGTCACGGAGAGCATTTGCTAGTCCATGCAGGTCCGCTGGGGCAACATTTTGGGTTCGTATCCGTCTGTGAAGGAGGTCCCACACGTGCTCGATAGGGTTCATGTCCGGACTTACCGCAGGCCAATCTAAAACTGGAATACCAACATCGTTAAGGTATTCCTGGACGATTATTGCAACATGCGGTCGTGCATTATCGTGCATTAATATGAATTCGTTTCCTATAACACTGGGCAACAAATTTTCGAAAAGTTCATGCTTCCAAGCTGAAAATAGTCATTTCTTAATGAATTCAATGTGCTGAACACGAAAATGACTAAGAAAAAGCTGAATTGGCTACGGGTTTTCTGTAATATGTACGCATATTTCAGAAAAAGTGTACTTATGTCAATATTATAATACATGGTAAGAAAACATTTACGCATATTTCAGAAAACGTGTACTTATGTCAATATTATATTACATGGTAAGAAAACATTTACGCATATTTCAGAAAAAGTGTACTTATGTCAATATTATAATACATGGTAAGAAAACATTAGTCTGCTTCTGGCTTTCGACTTCTTTTGGCCTGCCGTTTGTAGTGGACTTGTGGAGCATCTCTACTGATTGTCCAACAATAGTCAGCTAGCATTGACGTAGACCATTTGCCTTGGTACCGTTGCTCCATGGTGGCAATGTCCTGATGAAAGCGTTCGCCGTGCTCATCGCTGACCTGCCCGCAGTTATCAGGAAAGAAATCTAAGTGGGAATCAAGAAAGTGGATCTTTAAGGACATATTGCAGCCGAATTCATGAAACAAAGCCAACATATCCTCAACCAGACGCAAAATTTCGTAATTTCTCACTAAATTGCATTACATTACGCAATAGCATCTATACAATGGACAAAACGTCAATATCTCTGGAACGTGAGCCAATCAACTTTTTTCAATGTGATATTCGTGTTCAGCACGTTGAATTCATTCAGGATTGGGTACTTTCACCTAAGAAGCAATTTCACTGTTGACCAGTGTAATTGGCGCATATGGTACTACATGTTCTTCTAAAATGTCCGTTATATACCTGTGGGCAGTCAGTGTACCTGTGTCTACTGGTACTAACTCTGTACGACCTGTTAAACAGATGACTCCCCAAACCATAATAGAGCCACCAGCGAAATTAGGTCTAGGTCTGATATTACACTGCGAATAGCGCTCACCGTCTCGTCTGTACACTGAGATACGCCTATCTGAGGTGTAAAGACCAAATCTTGACTCATCTGTGAAGAGTATATTGGCCCAGTCATTAATGTTCCAATTTACATGTTCTCTGGCAAACCTTAAGCGAGCCACTCGGTGGTTCCTAGTGAGACGAGGGGCTGTTACAGCTACTCTAGCTCTTAATCCACTCTGTCGTAACCTATTCCGAATAGTTTGAGTACTCACACGAGTATTTCTGACTCTAGCCAAGTCGTTCTGCAATTGTCTCGCAGTTACATGTCTTCGACGTAATGCTTGTAGTAGTAAATAGCGGTCATCTTGGCGAGTAGAACATCTTGGACGACCTGGTACAGGTCTTCTACTATAAATGCCTGTTTCCCTATATCTGGCTACGGCTCTAGAAACACTTGACTAATTGATGTTCATCAAATTAGCAACGTATGCTTGAGATCGTCCATCTTCGATTAAAGCAACTATAGCAGCCACTTGTTCTGAAGTTAAATTGCTCATTTTAGTTTTAAAAGCGTTGGTACAGAACTCTGATTTCGCACTTTAAAATTTGTCCGTATAGGAAGACTTTCAATAAACAACTGAGCAAACCTTACACATATGCATTTTTCTAAATGTGTTCTTTTAGGAAAAAAATAAAGTAAAAACGCTAAGTTCCATTATTTTGTTAGTGTTTTTATAGTTCACATACACGAGGCAAACTTTTTGTGAACGTATAAAAATATCTTGGTTCATAAATGCCCTTTTTTAGTTTATGCGATACTTTTTTGGCGGAGTGTATATAACACAAAAACAGATATGATGTTCGTAATAACAGATATTCATTTACATAAACTTGAACACGAAAAATAATATAAATGTAATTACGAATTCATGCGCATCAGAAATCTTTAATTTAAATTTGCAAATTACATGTCGCAAACTGTATTTATACCTTGATTTTACGATATTTATAAACTTTCCTGTTATTTAGGAGGTCCTGGAATGGCAGCTAGTGGATACGGTAACTTCGTAGAGATTGGGCCGTACAATTTGCATATGAAACCCAGAAAGCATACTTGGATTAAGGATTTCAATGTTCTCTTTGTCGACAGCCCTGTCGGCACCGGTTTTAGTTATTTCTCCGACAAGGACATGAGTTTGGTTAATTCTACCGTCGATATAGGTCGCGATCTAGTCAGTTTTTTAAAAGCTTTTCTCGATAAGTTCGATTACTTTCAGCAAGTACCGCTATACGTATTCGGCGAATCGTACGGTGGCAAGATGGCAGTGGAATTTGTATATCAATTGGATAAGGTATTTATATTTACGATATTCTTGATGTCTTCTCTTGTCCGTTCTAAATAAATTGCAATTTAAATTGTTAGGGGTGTGGACGAATTAAAATGCATATTTTCTGTGTAAAATTCTTTAATATTGACGTATCGGTATTAATTTTAATGGCTTTTTCAAAATATATGTTAATAAACTATAAAAAATATTACAATAAGAAAATAATTATATAAGAATGGAATTATAAATACCTTATTGTTAACTGCCCATTGATATATAAAATTAATACATACATATTTAAAATATGGTTTTTAAAAAATTGTTTATTTGTGTTATAGTTGATTTGGAAATATAAATTTTGTAGTTGTTAATTTACGGGAAAGTGTAAGTTTGAAAGATATTATTAACAGAATTTATCCTTGCATCTTGATTTATAATTTTGGGTTACTGAAATTATGATGTGCAACTTTAAGAATCTATAGAACTAAAGTTTTGTTTAATAAATATTCTAATAATATACTGCGTGTAAATTAAAAAATGGGACAAATTTCGAACATAGAAAGATCATTAACAAATGATACAATTATCTTCCAACGAGAAAGTTCCAACACTTTAGTCTTCTTTAGTATTCCAATCAAAGAATTTCAAATATTTAAAACGTATTAGTTACAAATATTTGATTGATTTTCAGTTGATATTTTCAGTATATCGTTGTTTTCATTTGGAAAATTTTTAAAATTTACTTTAATTAATGCGCAATAACGGGCGTTGAGTTGTCTGGGAAATTGGTGGGTTTCTGGATTATTAACTTGTTTTTTTTTTTCCTTTTTTTTTAAGTGTATTTTCATAATTAAATGTAATTGCATATTAAGCCAGTGGAATGTATATTTTTAAGTTGTTAAACATTTCTGTGGATAGCGGTTCTGTGTTTGTCCCGTTGCTATCCCTAAGAAAGTAAATAAATAAATAAATATTAATTGATTAGCATTCATTTGTATTATTATTCTATACAAAGCAAATATTGCAATGTTATCCAGAATCCCAAACAAGATAATCTTGTTTATGAAATTTCTGAATAGCTCTCTATTATCTATTACTTTCCTTAATTTCTTTTTGTTGCGGAGGTCGAATCTGCGGTAAGGCAAACCGTTTGCAAAGTGCACGTGTATAAATGCGGTGTTTTCTTCTGGGTATGCGTATCAGTGACTACTAAATTGTGGGGTTTCAAAAATAAAAGTGCATTTTATTAGCCAGGGAAAAAAAATACGGCGGTTGAATTTAGTTTAGTGATCTATGTGACCCTTAAAAATTTGTCACGTCATTTAGAAAACACTCTCTATATAATATAAAAAACATGTAATTGAAAATAATGATGCATTCAATATCAATAAAACTAAAATTTTAATGAAAGAATAAAATTAGAAAGCAAGATGCGTTTTAGATTCAACATAGATTAAAAAAAAACAATAATTTTGTTAATAATAGAAAAGAAATTGACAGCCTATATAGAGAATATCTACAAGAAGAAAGGACAAATAGCATTTTCCGTTCCCATGCGCATGTGTGAAGCCGGCATATTGCAGGAGTGATTTACTACAACCTCATTCCTTCTTTGACTTGGTTTGTTATATGTATTGATGCAAAGTCACAGCGCATACTAGGTTATGTTCAACTGCAATAACCGCGAAGGCAATCACTTCCAGAATATGGCGACGATCCTCAAGGTCAACTAAAAACATTTATCCTTTCTTCAAAAAACCAAAATCATTTTTTTATATATGCTTAAATTTTATATATTAATGGGAAGTTTACAATTAGGTATTTATAATTCCATTCCTATATAATTATTTTCTTATTGTAATGTTTTTTTTTTATAGTTACTAACATATATTTTTAAAGTCATTAAAATTAATGATGAAATGTCAAAATTAAAAGAATTTTACACAAAAATAAGCATTTAATTTGTCGGCACACCAAGAATTTAAATGACAATTTATATTTTCGCACGTGTCTCCTCAAATACAAATTTTGGAACGTTGTTGAATTTAATTTTATGATTTCATTGGATACCATTGGGTCAATTCAACATTTTCTTAGAGTACATTGTTTTGCAAATCTTTCGTTATTTAAATTGTTAAGAAAAAAGTCCCTCATATGTCCCTAGAGAACCAATACAATAAATAATTAAGAATAGAAACTTTTAATGATTAATGTTATTAAGAAAGAACATGTGTTGCCTATAATTTCTGAGAATGCTTCAGGTAGGCAGTCTTAAATCTTTTTTTGACCAAAGTTAATACAATTTTTGTATACATACCCTTAGATTTAAGATGATTATGCGCTAAAACATTTTGTTTAAACTTATGTATTTTCCAAAATATTTGAAAATGTAGAGTGTGTCTGGGTGACAAACATTTTGTAGGTGATACAGAGTGTCTAATTGCAAACAAGGGAACCATAAGCTCGATTGTTAAACATACATTGAAATTAAAATAGACCGAATATTTAAATAAATAAAATTAGTAGAGAAAGATGGTTAACTTACTTTACCTATTTAACCCGCTTTACCTACTTAATGAATATTTCACATCCTTTAGGTAGATAAAATTGAAATATTGAATGCATGTATGTATAAGATAAGGGTTATAAGGTAGTTTAGCATAGCTATTCCTTTTAGGTTATCGAATTATAAAACGTGATTTTCAAATGTGAAACAATTTCTACCAAAGTAAACTAATTTTTTTTTATAAGGGAGTTGATAAAGCCTAAGCATTTCGTATGCTTATCAGGCACCCCCGCAGAGCCAAATTTCCCTCCTAATCATCACTACAACTTCCGAAAGAAAACCGCTTATCGTAATTGACCAGAGTGAGATTTGAACCCTGAACCTCACTAGACTATTCTTCTCACACTTTGAGAAAAACAAAGTGATTTATTTTGCCCATAGCTAGGTTTAATACTAAATTCTTTTGATTCACAGATGTAAAGTACATATATTTATGCGCAATATCGTCTACATTGCGGGTTCGTATGGGTGTGCCCCAGGGGTCGATTCTTGGTCCTTTGCCTTTTTTAATGTTCATCAATGACCTGCCGAATATATATGATAGTGGTAGTTTGGTGCTGTTTGCTGATGATGTTTCTTACTTGTGCGCAAAGAACAACATAGCGGAAGTGTTGAAGTTGGCCAGCACTATGTTGGCGAAATTCAGCGTTTGGTTCTCAGCAAACGGACTGTGTCTGAATCGTGACAAAACCGTCTTCATTAACTTTACACCTAAAAGTAAATGCACCGATACTAGGTTGTCTGTTAAGAGTTAACTCACAGGCAATTAAACAAGAATCATCGGTCAAATTTCTGGGACTCCATATCGATTGTGATCTGGGCTGGGATACACATATACGGTCTTTGTGTTCCTCGTTATCGTCTGTTTGTTACGCTCTATATCGCTTGTCGTTTTTGGTAGATAGAGACGTCTTAATGTCTTACTATTATGCTTGCTTCCAATCTAGAGTGGTGTATGCAATTTCTTACTGGGGAGCTGATTCGAAGCAGCAACTAATTTTTCGTCTACAGAAGCGTACTCTAAGCAATATCGCGGGTGTTTCCTCTGTAACCTCTTGTCGCCCCTTGTTTATGGAATCCAAAATGCTTACAGTGCCATGCTTATATATCTTACACACACTATGTATTGTCAAAGAAAATATTAATAAACTTCCTCGCAATAACTTTAATCATTCCTATCCCACCAGGCATGACGCCGACTTGCGAATATCCAGTCATCACTTGGCGTTATACGAGAAAAATCCCACTTGCGTCGGTATACACTTTTATAATAAGCTGCCCACATATATATAAAGGAGATAAGTAGTATTAGAACCTTCAAATATAAACTAAAAGAGTACTTCGTGGCAAATAGCTTTTACAGTATCAATGAATATATGACCTCGTGATACATTCTCTTGTCATATAGTGCGGCTGATGGTCCAGTGACTTGCGCGCTTGGCTATCAGTCACAGGGTCCGGGGTTCGTATCCCAGGGCCTGCTCTCAGGGTGAGGTTTTCGTGGTTTTCCTCACTCCTTGGCAAATGCTGAGAGACAAACACCTTAAGTCGCTCCACGGGCGCAGGCGTAATAATAACTCATAGCCGGTGGATGCCCCCTGTAATTGGCGAAAGCTGTTGGGGGATGTAAAGGCATGAATTATTATATTTTATTCCACTCTGGAATCTTTACTTATTGTTATATTTTATAGTCGTACTTTTATTTTATATTCTTTTCTTATATGTTTGTAATTGTTATATGACCTTGTCTTATATCATATTCATGATCAAATGGGACGAAATATATTATTATTATTATTTATTTATCTAACACGACTTTGTAAATTTGATTGAACAAGTGTCTTCAATAAAACTTTGTAACATTGAATATTATTATTTGGTAATTCACTAATTCTATCATCTTTTACAAGAGCCGTAATGGAAAATAATTTTGAAAAACTCTGGAAAACTTTAACACGAAATATTTTAAATATCCATTAAAATGAATTTTACAATCAATCAGTTTGATGCAGGCACATAAATCTTATTTCCCATTTATAATGTATTATTTTTTTTTGTTATTGAAATAGTTTGTATTTGACGAGACCGGCACGATTGGTTTCTCAATGCTGATAAAAAAATATCCTTGTCAAAGTGATGCTGAGTGTGTTTTTCGCAGTTTATTTATCATAAATATTTGATTTCCATCCGTTTCAAATATAGATGTCCCTCGATTCGGGGTAACTATTTTCTTATCATCAATAGTAAATAAGAGAGGGCGAACAAACACAATCAGCACTCCAACAACGCTCGCGAAAAATATCATTGAATGTTGTAAATTTTTCAGGAGATCAAGAACGGTATAATGCATGCAAATCTGAAAGGAGTCGGTCTGGGAGACTCGTACACGTCTCCTATCGATTACGTACTAAATTACGCTCCGTTCGCTCTGACAATTGTAAGTATAATTCTTTTATGTTGTACTTTTGTTATCGTTACGACCGATTCCGGTAAGTTGCAACTCACTGCTTTCGGAATCACCGAATGAATTGTAAAATTCAATAAAGTTTGTCTATGGGCGTGGTTCCTGCATAACATTACTGCAAACCACAGAAATTTGGACTGCGTCCCCTTCGCCTCTCTACAAATTTTCATCGATATCGACTGTATTAATAACAAACGCGAAATTGTTTGTTCAATTCGTACGTCGTGTAATGTGATATTCGCATGGGAAGATGAAACATTAAATTAAAAAAAGGTTGGTACATGCATATGTTTTATTGCGGTTGGAGTCGTTTCAATTACAATGTCGTTAAATTTGAAAACGAATTGAATATTTTTATTTGTTTTGTAATTTTCCGATTCCATCAATTAATAAAATATGTTACCATATGAAATGTTGATATATCGAAGCTACAAAAACATTTACCTCAAATGTTTTTGGATCGTTGCATCAGTTCAGATTAAATTTTGCTTGTTCATCTACCTATAATCTGTTTAACCTATTCGTGAGATGCCTACACCGTTATCAAATCTATTTGTAAATAAAGTAAATTTATTGGATTTAACTCTTTTGATTGCTCTGAAGTTTACATCACGAATCTGTGTAGTTTGAAGATTGCTGAGATGAACATACTTTAAGTCAACATATGCATAAACTAATTCTATTAATTTCAGTGTTTACAAAATGTTCGTGTAAAATTGGATTAGATTAGTTTAAGCGATTAGAAAGTATTCTTAATTCAGTGGTGAATATTTTTGTATTATAATATAATGTACAAGTTATCATAATAAGGAGAGATAAATAATTTTCACAGTGAGCAATGGCGCAATGTCATTTGTACACAAATAAATGCATGTTACAGGATTCAGTAAAGCTCTTGCTTGTGTTAAGGCTACAACTTGTATAATACGTAAAGTAAATTTTCGGAAAATGTTTGAAGCGCAATAAACACATTAGCTCCAAAAATTTGAAAATGTTTAATGACTAATTTTGAAGGTAAGTAGGAAAATCATAGAAATCTTGGAAGAAATTTAGACTTTGGTAAAGCTGTTAGTTTAATGTAATTTGATAGTATATTAAACCCGTAGATCTTTCTAAGCTAATGGACTGCTCACTGTTAATAACACTGGGCAACAAATTTTCGAAAAGTTCATGCTTCCAAGCTGAAAATAGTCATTTCTTAATGAATTCAATGTGCTGAACACGAAAATGACTAAGAAAAAGCTGAATTGGCTACGGGTTTTCTGTAATATGTACGCATATTTCAGAAAAAGTGTACTTATGTCAATATTATAATACATGGTAAGAAAACATTAGTCTGCTTCTGGCTTTCGACTTCTTTTGGCCTGCCGTTTGTAGTGGACTTGTGGAGCATCTCTACTGATTGTCCAATAATAGTCAGCTAGCATTGACGTAGACCATTTGCCTTGGTACCGTTGCTTCATGGTGGCAATGTCCTGATGAAAGCGTTCGCCGTGCTCATCGCTGACCTGCCCGCAGTTATCAGGAAAGAAATCTAAGTGGGAATCAAGAAAGTGCAGCAAATGCTGCATTAACTTCTTTGCATGAAGGGGTGATGCAATATGACGCAAAATTTCGTAATTTCTCACTAAATTGCATTACATTATGCAATAGCATCTATACAATGGACAAAACGTCAATATCTCTGGAACGTGAGCCAATCAACTTTTTTCAATGTGATATTCGTGTTCAGCACGTTGAATTCATTCAGGATTGGGTACTTTCACCTAAGAAGCAATTTCACTGTTGACCAGTGAATTAAGTGAAGCTAAACCTGTGAAACCTTGGTGGTAGTCGCCAAGGATTAACTAAGGATCTAACCTATAGGGCAAATGAGTCATTATGGACCATCACAAGGTAAATGAAAGAGAACAAATTGGAGGTAGCGGTACACACGACGAAAGGGTTAATAACCAAGTGTGTCTGGAAAGCCATCCCCCAAGCGACTTTTAGAATTGGTGATACCACCATCGGGCATAAAGAGAGTGTTCGATACTTAGGGATCGTGCTAGAATAAAAGTTGCACTTTCGGAATATATGCGTCAACAGAAGCGGAAGAGGAAGTGGCGGCGGATTAATTCTCATGCGGGCACTTTAAGATGCCCTCTGCGCAGGTCTAGATGGTTATTACTTCAGCCTGGAAAATGGAGGTGGAGTACCCTAAACTAATGGCTTCTCTCCGATCAGCACATCAACAAATAATGTTCATTGCATTGGTGCCTTTGTTCATTCTATCCTGCAAGTTCGTACATCAAACTGATAACTCGCGCCGGGGTTGGGGGTGGTTACTTCTCCGAGGGTGGGAGTGATTACTTCTCCGACGGCGCCGGGGGTTGGGGTGGTTATTCTTGAAGTGCTTGCAAAAGAAGGTACAGTTTCCTATAATGTCTTACAGTTTCCAACCCGAGCTTCCATTACTGCTTCATAGATGGCGCTGTGGTTTCACTCTTTTCGGTAGGACACAAAAACGAATTTTCAGTAAAAAAACTGGAACTTTCATTCAGGAAAACTGGAATTTTCAATAAAAAAAACTAAAGAAACTGGAATTTTAGTAAAAAAAACCGCTATTTTCGTTAAAAAAAATGGAAAAACCGGAATTTTCTCATTCTG
The DNA here is from genome assembly GCA_949128085.1 of Cetonia aurata. Taxonomy (NCBI): domain Eukaryota; kingdom Metazoa; phylum Arthropoda; class Insecta; order Coleoptera; family Scarabaeidae; genus Cetonia; species Cetonia aurata. The sequence continues at coordinate 47,252,049 of OX421883.1, read as the reverse complement.
AGAAACCGAAAAAACTGAAAAGAACTTGATTCAGTTAAAAAAACAGAAAAAACTGGATTTTTCCGTAAAATAACTTGAAAAACTGGAATTGTCAATTAGAAAAACTAAATCAACTGGAATTTTCCGTAAAAAAACCTATGAAAACTGGAATTTTTAGTAAAAAATACTAAAATCTAGTTGTTCCCTTGATTTTTCAGCGAGAAAAACTGGAAAACTACAATTTTGCAAAATCTGGAATTTTCAGTAAAAAGACTGGTATTTTTAGTATAATATACTAAAAAGACCGGAGTTTTCAGTAAAGAAAACTGGAAATTTATGTAAAAACAGCTGGAAATTGGAATATCTGTGAAAAACGGGAGTGAAAAAAGACTGGAATTTGCAAGAAAAAATTCTGAAAACTGGAATTTTCAGTAAAAGAACTGGAATTTTTGATCTAAAACTGGAAATTTTAACAAAATTTTTGTGAAAACCGGAATTCTCGAAAAAAAAAAGAAAAAACGGAAAAACTGAAATTTCCAGTAACAACACTGAAAAAACTGCAACTTTCAATGAAAAAACTGGAATTTTCAGTAAATGAAACTGAAAGTACTGAAACTCTCTGTAAAAATACTAAAAAAACTGGAATTATTAATTGGCAGGATATCCGCTTAAAGATATTTCTTCTTATCATTATCTCCTTTTTCACGATAAGTAGATAAAATCTTTCCCGGTATTTTAGCTTTTCCACATAGGGTCTACTTTCTCGGAAAATTTTTGGCACTTGAAAAGTGTTATAAGTGACTTATATGAGTATTACTAAAGTCTTTGTTATTAAAAAATAGCGTATGCAATTTCAATTTGATTACAATGAATAACTATCCATTCATTCCTAGAATTTTCATTTTCTCTATAATTTATTACTATAATTTCATTGATTTGTATTCGGCTCAATAATTTTAAACTAAAAATAAAACATTTTACTAGAGAATTTTCATGTAACTCACCAATCGTACAACGTTATCCGAGCGTGTCCTGGGAAGACACACTCAAAAAAAAAAAAAGGAAAGACGTTCGTGTATAGAAGTAACAGCACACGGGACACAGAAAACGATATATTAAAAAGATAACCACGTTGTCACTCTCTTCTTAAGCTCCCAAGCGGCGTCCTGTCCGACGGTTATTTCGGCCAAAACGGAATTATTTACGGATGAGCTAATGCCGTAACGAGTAGGACGCCAACTTTAAAGTTTATCCGTATTTGTATATGTATGTAATTTCAATTGCATCTGCATTCGCCTGAGGTAAATTATTGGTGGTACTGGGAAACTTTGACATTGGTTTGGTTTATTTTTTCTTTTTTCCATAGGACGCGATTTTGATGCATGGCTGTTGCGGATTTATATTTTTGGCAGGCACAACGTAGAAACGTTGTTTAATGAGTAATTCTAGCGTGTTTTCGTTCTGAAAAGTTTTTTTTTTTTAGTAATAATTTTAATATTCAATGCATTTTGATAGAGAGGATATTTTAAAATAAAGAAACTCATTGCTAAGGCATATTTCGTTTATTGGAAGCAGTAATACGTACTGCCGTGATTTGCCCTCTAATTAATACAGAGAGTCCAACGCAATAAAAGTTAAAGAAAAATCTAAATCACTTTTAAATAATGAAATAAAAAAAACAAAAATTTAGTTAGCTGAGTGAAAATGATTTAAATTGAACATAATACTCTCTATCCCCAGAGTTACCCTCGTGAATTAAAACTTTAATTTTAACCACAAGAATTATTTCATTCAAATTGTATTTTATTTCAGGGTAGTCAAGTCCTTTTAATACATTTTTAGTAGAGCATGTGAATTCAAAATATTGCTGAAACCTTTGAAAAATTTTAAGCTATATTTTTAAAGCCTAGCTTTCCGTAATTGAAATGCCGTTTTGATGTTAAAATTTAATCTACATTTTCTCATAGTCATTTCCTCTTCGTTCTCCACAGGGTCTAATTGACAAACAGGGCTACCAGACAATAAACGACCTCGCACAGGAGACTGCGAAGGCGGTAGACAATGGCCTGTACAACGATGCATTCGATTTAGAAGTGAAAATAACGAATAACCTCGTCGAGCTGACAAAAGGAATCGACGTTTACAACATAGTAATAAAATCCAACGCGAGGTCCCTACCGAGTAAGTGGGAGTTCAAAGTTAACGAATTTCAAATTAATCAGGGCGGTCCGGGCCTCCCCCTCCCTTAATCATTTCAGAGCTTATGAGCTACGAAAAGAAGTGTAATAAATTCATGAACTCGGTCGTCAAAGAGAGATTGGACATACCCAAGGAAGCCACGTGGTCTTTTACTAACAGGGATATCTATAGCGCCCTAGATGGGGATATTATGCGCTCGGTAACGGACAGAAGTATGAAGGAATGCGATCTGAAATTTATGATGTGATGATGCTTTTATGTTTCAGTCGAGTATTTATTGAATTATACTGATATAAAAGTGATTGTCTATAATGGAATCTTCGATTTTATAGTAAATACTTTAGGTAAGTTAAAATGGCATAAAAATTTTTCTTTTTGCGATCCATTCATATCGTTCTCTATCTAATTTTTTTCCGAATTTCGTCATAAAAATTTGAGCCTTCTGGGTGAATGAAATAAATATATTTTGATCGAGAAAGCTTTATGGCCGTTTATTAACTATCCCTTAATGATTATTGGAGCTTTGGAGCAATTAGCTGATAATCTAATAAATTCCCACAAATATTAGTTTGCAAGCAAATATACTTAGCACAAAGCTCATCCATAAGAATGAACTATCAATCCATTTATATATAGATAGGTATATACTATCTTCTAGGTTTCTTAGGTGTTTATAATAAAACAGGTACATTCCCCGGTTTATTTCAAAACCTTATTCATTTACAAAAATATTCAGTGTCGGTGATATGTATGGAAACGGTCTATTATTTCCTAAAATAGGATAATAAATGATATCCGTTAAAATATAATAATAATAATAATATAATATTTATTGGCATTCAAAGTACTTACAATACAACTTTACAATATGCAACTTTACAATATGCAACTAATACTAAGGAATGCCAAAAAGACTAAATCGCCTAGCTATCACAAATGATAGTCGTACGGCGTTCTACCTTTAGCCTTGCAAAAACTTAAAAAAAATATATATAAAAATATATAAAAAATAAAGAATAATTGAGAGGTTGTGAGGCACATAAATTATCAAAAGGGGAAAGCAAAAAAAGAAAAACCCAATGTAGTGCAACAAGTAAAGTAGTCAAGCAAAACTTTTTAAGTACATAAAGTACGCATACAAAATGGGTGACATCTACAGACAAGAACTATAACTATTACTGCAGATCTAAGAGTAATCGCTTCAACCCTAATCTTAGTGCGCCTATGCTCAAGGAAGTACCCATAGAGGGCAACACATAAGTATTTAAAATTTTGGCAATATTGTAGCTAAAACTTTGTTTAAAGATTTCCCTTTTGTGTTTAGGAATAGATAAAAGATGTTTGGCTCTGATGTTTCTGGAGTGCGTTTGATGTCTAAATTTTACCTTATCATACAGGTAAGGTGGTCGCTTAAATTTAATTATGTTGGAAAAGAATATAGCACTTCGTAACATTCTATTGTGATACATATTAAGCGTGTTCGTGTCCTTTAACCTTCGCGTAACTCCCCTCCGCCCACGCATGCCGTAGATAAATCTGATGCAGCTATTCTGTACCCGCTGTATTCTTTGATTGTCCTCCTTCGTTATACAAAAAGAGTAGACGGAGGCGCAGTAATTGAAGTGAGACAACACAAGTGTTTCACACAGTATATATCTAGTGCGGGTGTCAAACAGATTTCTATGGACAAAAATAGATTTCAGGGCTACAACTGCTTTCTTGACCAGGTGTGAGGTATTTTGTCGAAAGCGTAGGTGGGAGTCCAGGAACAATCCAAGGTTTTTCACACATTGCACAGGATAAATTCTGTTTGCCTTGACATAAATTTCAAGTAGGTGCTGGATTGACATGCGAGCATTTTTAGGTCCAAATACAATCATCTGTGTTTTTAGAGCGTTAATCTGCAACTGTCGAAGATCACAATAAGATGATATCCTGCTCAAATCCTCATTAATAAAGCGCTGAGCTTCCAGGAATTCAGATGGCTTAAAGGAAAGATATAATTGGGTATCGTCAGCGTAGAGATGGTAATTACAGTGTATATCGGTTTTTAATCAACACTTTACAATTTATAATTTTTGTTTTCTGTTTTCTCTAAAAGCACTAAACATGTAATTTTCCGCCTTGAATAATTTCATGAGAAACCATCATCTCGAGCTTCTTTGCTTTGAAAATAGCATAAACAGCAATCTTTGAAACTCGATATCTCCAAAACTGTTTAGTTTCTATATGTGGTATGCCGTATGATTTTTGCTTAGAATTATGAAGGGAATCATAAATCGAATAATATACAGGCTGTTCCATTAAGAAATAACCGACTTCGTTCTGCAATAAAGTTTTGCCTAACCCTAAGTATGTAATTTTTATTTATTGCAATAGATCTTAAAAAACCTTAAAATGTTTGCACTTTACATTTTTCGCTAGCTATCTGACTATCTGAAGGAGTAATTGACCGTTTCCATATAAATCAGCGATCCTGTATAATTGATAAAAATTAAAATGGAAATTTTGAATAATAATAATAATAATAAGAAACGTTATTACCCAACAGATTTAAAATCTATTCACAGGATAATATACAAACATAATTGAGATAGTGCATATTTAAATACAAGTAGTGCAAACAAAACAAGAGAACAAAAAAAATACTTTACACGTCTAGTAGTAAGTATTGAAAAAGGGAATAACGAAATTACACATATGAACATTCCTTAATTAAAAGAATTAGATAGCTATCTACTATGAAACTGATATCAACAGTTAGCGGTGAAAAACTATAAATGGATCCTCAAAAAACCTATTGGCATTTCTTGCCATATGTGTTAATGTTAATGATGCTTTTGCGAGAACGTTTGTTTTTGCTTTCGGAATTAGGAAAGTGTTTGTGTATCTTGCACCAGCCCTAGGAACAAGAAAATCTCCCTGACTGAGCAAAGACTATTTATAAGGTTAATTAAAAAGTTGGCGCTAGTAACATCTCTGCGATGAGCAAATGAATCCATGTTATGGATACGCAGTAAACCATTATAATCCGCTCCACGAGAAGGATAAGTGGCGGTAATTTTGAATGACAGATATTTTAAAAATCTTTTTTGCACTCTATCTAATTCAAGCTGATGGCATGTATATATAGGATACCATACTACACTAACATACTCAAGCCCACTTCGTACTATGCTATAAAAAAGGGTTTTTAGAGCGGTGATGTCTGTACTGCAGGTAGGAAGACATTGTGGTAGAAAATCCAAAAGCTGATAATTTGGAAAGCAAAATATTATGATCAATGGTGTCAAAGGCTTTTGCAAAATCGGTGTAAATTATGTCAACTTGCTGTCGGTTGTCTAAATACCTGCTCACAAATTGGGTAACTTCAACCAAGTTTGCTAAGTTGACCTTTCTGTCATAAAACCATGTTGGGATGGCGAAATGTGAGGCTTTGCGCATACATAAAGTTTATGATAAAGGAATTGTTCAAACACTTTGGCACAGGTGGATAGTATGCTAATAGATCGGTAGTTAGAGATATCATTTCCTTCACCGTGTTAAACCGTGTTAAGAAATGTTTGACAAATTTGTTGTTTTATTGATAAAATTCGTGTCTTTTTTGTTTTAATTTGAACTTTTTTTAAGATACTTTGTATAAAGATTGTTTTGGAAATTGTGTCAATTTTATTTGTTATGGTTAAATATGAAAAACGTTGTTAATGTTTACTAAAATAAATGAACTTTTTGACATCATGCGATTAATAAAGCAAAAACTATTCTAAAACAAAATAATTAACCAAATTATCTTATCAATAAAATATTCAAACAAAAGATATCGTTTATATAACAAATCAACAGAAACTATAAAAGATAATCGAACAATTACAAAATACATAAAAATTCCTTATGTAAAAAAATTATCTGAAGAAATAAATGAAATTATCAAACTTTAGAATTTTAAACTAGCAAATCGATTTAATAATAAATTACAAAATCAAATTTACACAAAATTAAAATCTAAAATTGAAAAAAATAAAACATGACATATAGTATAAAATAAATTGCCAAAACGTAATAGTGTATATATCGACGAAACTATGCAATATTTAGAAAATAGAATAAAAGGACACAAGTATCACAAAAGTCTTACAGCTTTAAAAAGGCACGAAATAACACAAAATCGTACATTCGATTTTAACAATGTATTAATTTTAAACAAAGAACAAAACTATAAAGCGCGAAGTATGCTTGAAAAAAATCAGAATTATAAACACAAAAATTTTGTAAATGATAAAACAGACATAAATGAAATTTTAGTAAACATTAGTAACGTTTTTTCATATTTAACAATAACAAATAATATTGACACAATTTACAAAATAATCTTTACATAAAACATTTAAAAAAAAAATTCAAATTAAAACAAAAAAGACACTGCTTTTATCAATAAAACAAAAATTTTGTCAAACATTTTTTAAAGTTTCACATATCAACTTTCTAATTTTTATATTATCAATTATACATCTTTGCAAATGAATAAGGTTTTGAAATAAACCGAAACGTTTTACTGGGGAATATACCTGTCTTATATAAAGACCTAAAAAACCAAGAAGATAGTACATATATATTTATACATATACAGTATAATGAATGGTATTAACTCAAGGACAACAATACGTTATCTAGTACCCAGTATTCATCCATGTATTACTGTTTATTAGGAAGATGGTACCCTCTAATATAATTATAATACAACCAACTATAAAGTTAGTTGTCCCTATTGTTACTATCTATTTTTCTCAGTGGCATTTATGGGTATATTTAATCATCCCAAATCTTTTCTTTCATATATTGCAATTTTAGTTTTACATTTGGTGCTCTTTTTTCAAGATCCTTTTCTGTTATTCCTACCTATGCTACCACCTTTTATTTCTGTACCGCTTTGAAACTGTGGATAAAATTTCTACCTTTCTTCCTCTGCGAGTACCTTGTTTTGAAATAAGTTAATCTTTGAAAAGCAAGCGAATAACAGCAGACACCCATATTAAATTGGAATAGATTAGACGGCTACTAGAGGCAAGCAAAGAAAAAGCATCTCATTTAAGAGAATACGAGAAAACGACAATTAGATACAATTCCATTCGGACTCGCTAAATAAAACATTTAAACGTCAGACTGCTTGGCGCCCTTGGTGTTAAATTTTAACGCGGTTGTGTTTTCTAGGAACGCTAAGCTGGCTTGACAAGCTGAACTGGATTGGAGCGCCTTTATGGCATAACACTTCACAAGAAGCTCTCGAAATTAATATGATCAACGAGGGATACGTAAGAAGAGCGGGGAATTTAATATTCTATATCATCTTACGGGCCGGACACAGCGTACGTATATGCGACCTCCGCGTGCGCGATCAAATATTCAAAGGTAGCCTACTGCAATTTCAATTTACAGGTCCCGGTGGATAATGTAATAGCGATGGAGGAAATTTTAAGGCTCGAACTTCTAGGCGATTGAGTTTCTTTTTCTTTATCTGGATGGTGATAAACGTACTATTTATACCTAATATAGATGTAAATGCAAATGGAATAATCTAAATATGATTACTTCATAAATTGTAAGAAATGTATTAGATAAAATGACTAAAACGAAAAAAGAAATTGTAATTCGTTAACAGGGTATTACAGTAGTAAAAATGTAAATTATAGGTATACTAGTATGTCATAGAATTAGTAGGCGTAAGAAAAACAAAAAAATGTAAGAAAGGTGTATATTTAATACATAACTACAGATTACAATAATTTCCTATTTGCTAGTACCTTAAGAAATAATTGATTCTATACTAATTGTAAAAGTCATAAGATATCAACCAAAAGGTAAGTATTTAAGTATGTAAGGTAAGTGCTTATATTTTTAAAAATAGCAATGAAATTGAGAATATAAATAATAAATATTCTGGATAAAATTAACTGTAGATACAAAGTTATTAGATGGCCTGGACTGTTTTAGGGCTAAGCTGATAATTTTGAAATTTCATACATTAAAATTAGAAATTTTTCTGAATATTTTGACGTAAATAAATTTATATTATAACAAATGTCATTCGTGCTGGATCACCATCTTGCATTTTCTTAAATAGCAGTATTGTACATATATTCGTGAAACTTATTTCGTTTTCTCTACGATAATGTGCAGCTTTATAATAACTTTTGTTCTAATAATCCTACAACCAACACAACATCACTTTGGTTGAAAATTGACATTTGAACCAGCCTTAAATTGCAATATTACTGTCAAAGATAGTGGTATACCGGGTGTTTCTGGGAGGAGGCTCGCCCCTCTAATTTCTAAAGTATTTGAGATAGAGAAACGAAATTTGGGAATTAAGTACGGGGCGTGAGTTTACATTTTTTGACATAGTCAATAAATTTTTGTCACTTTCGGTTTTACCGGAAATGGCTTTGATTTTCGATTTTTTTACCTGTATATTTTTCTATATTTTGATTCGGGATAACATTTTGAATACAATTGTACCAAATTTGATCGAGAATGCTTTGGAGTTCTTAAAATACTCAGGTGTTACTGCATAAACATGATAAGAACAAAGTTTGTCGTTTTTACTGTATACACAGTTTCTTACGGGCATATGTACGTCCAAAATTTAGTTTTTAAGTCTTAATGTAATTTTTTGGAATGGGAACAGTATGGTTCACTACATCATCACGAAAGACCATTGGAGTACCTTCATTTTGATACCCTACATTAATATGCAGATCGAATGTTTATTAAGTATTTTTTGTGGAAACGCAAAATAATGTCTTAATGTACTTAAGTCAATATAGCCACGAAAATCAATTTTTTTTGACACTATATAAATAGTGACAGGTGACAGATAGCAAACATTTTATTAGTACTGATTAGTAGGTATAAGCTGTCTTACGCATAAAAAAATGGCAATACTAGTAATAATAAATAATAACATTAATATATCTTTATTACAAAACGTTGAATTAAAATCGAAAAGAAATTAGTATACCGAGAAATAAACACATATTAGCATGTTTACCAACATGATCGCATAAGAAGACTTTAATGCTAAGGCTATTGAAGTTGTTCAAAATGGCCGCCACCTTGATTTTGGCGTTGTACTTTCTCAACTGTGGCTCTCATAACTTTTCTAAGCTGGTCTGGAGTCATTCTGTTAATGGCTATTCTCACATTGTTTTCTAAATCTTGTCAATTAGCTGACGGGGTTGCATATACTTCGTCTTTGATGGTGCCCCAGGCAAAAAAGTCTAAGGGAGTTAGATCCGGTGACCTGTGATATGTTTTAATTGGGCTTAAAGAAAATAGGTGGTATTCTGATTTGCTTAGCTAGCAGGCCATCTAACAGGTCCATTTGTCCCAATCCATCTTTCAAAAAACCTATTGTCTAAATATTGCCTCGCTATTAGAGAGTTGAGAGCTGGCGCACCATCCTGTTGGAAATATAGGCCAGCACGTTCAACTGATGGCATTTCATCCAAAAAGTTGTCAATTTCGTAATTTTAGAAATGTATGTGTCTCTCTCCGGTAAGAGGACCGTCAAAAATTATTGGACCCATAATTCTTTCGCCAATTATACCTAACCTGTAATTAAATCCAAAACGTTCTTGAAAATTACCTACTTCCATTGAATGTAAATTTTCTTGGGCCCAGTACCTTCTGTTTTTCTTATTAAACATGCCTGCATTCGTAAATCGACTTTCGTCTGTATAAAGAATTGAAATTTGTTATTCTCAAAATACTTTTGCAAAAACCAATTGCAGTATTCAAGTCTTCTTGCATGACGTAACTGATATTTCTATGAATGATATCTATGTTTATGCAAAATTCTCCATACCGATAAATTACCAATTTGGCATTCTAAAGCAATTTCTCTAACTGATGCTGTTACATTCGCTTCTACATATGCTAAAACATCAACTCCCTTATCTTCATTCACTATAAAATGTTCATTTTCATTATCATCGTTATCGTTCCCCATTTTTGTTACTAATTTCGGAAAATAATGACGGGAAGAATGACATCAGAACATCAGAAAACATCTCGGCATAAAGCTGAGCTGCATCTGTAGAATTTTGTCTACATTCGCCAAAAATAAGTAGCATGTCTATTTTCTTAGATACAAGGCGTTTTTTCGCGACGCAGCGATACGAAAGCGCTGCGTACTATTTCAAAACATGTCATTCGAGCGACGAAAGCGCTTCAAAGAATGACGTCAAAATTGAAATTGGTTCAAGCGTTTTTGAACCGGTCTGCAAGACCGCTTCAAAATACGTTTCAAGCGGGAGAGGCGCTGTACCTAATCTCGATAAATAATATGACAATTGACAAATTGACATTTTTTGTTTTTCGGCAAGATTATCTCGTTTTAGTAACAAGTAGTAGCTGTAGCTGGTAGGCATTTCAATGAAATATAAATTAACACACTTGTAGTGTATATTTATGAGTGATTTCTGATCACTGTCTAGGTGAATATGGATCCTGTTGTAATAATAACCCAATATGCCAATCAAAATTATTTAGAATGGCAGATTTTGCTGGACATGCTTGAGTGTGATGAACCACTAGAACTTCTCTTGATAAACTTGTTAAGGAAGAAACATATTAGACCTCCCAATTTTTCAAAAATAATCACGCGTGCAAGCGGGACACTACCGCCAAAAGTCAAACATAAACATTCGTTGTGCGCAGGTGTTATTATGTGCTAACAACTTCAAAACCGTTTCAAAAGTTAAGCATTTTAGCGAACGTAAAATTGATGACGTATAAGACGCTTCAAAAATATGTTTCAAAATCTTAAGTCATGAAAAGCGCCTACAGTAAAATTTGCCATCTTTTAAACTGGTAAGATAGCTTATACTAATCAGGACTTGTCACCTGTCACTATTTGTATAGTGTCAGCAAAATTTGTTTTTCGTGGCTATATCTATTTAAGTACATACCTACATATGATATCATTACGTAGGTTATTATAACTTAATATTTTGCGTTTTCACAAAAAATATTTAATAAACATTTGATCGGCATATTAATGTAGGGTATCAAAATGAAGGTACTCTAATGGTCTTTCGTGACGATGTAGTGAGTACCTAATTACAAAATTCTCGGTTTAGAAAAGCCGAAATAAAATTTGCAAATTTTGTCAAATTTTTTAAATAAACCCAAGCAAAGTTGCATGTGATGTTAGAGTGCACAAATTTCACCACACTTAATGTTCAACAGAAATATATCAGTAGTAAAACTGAACTGAATAATTACCCTAAAACTATCCTAATTTATGCCTAAAAGAGAGATGGTGCAGTGATCACAGTCTTGATTGACTGTCGTCCTTCTTAACTAATCAGTAAAGCCCGGATTATATGCAAAGAAAAATTGAAATGTGTGAAAAAGATTGCAAAACTATGCAAAAATTTTACCTAAACTAAATAAAAGCAGAAATTTAAACAAGAACCTTATTGCAAAAAAATTTTTTAGAACATGATTCTAAAATAATCTATAATTAAATGTTTTTCAAAATTGTGTAAAAGAAAGTTTTATTATTTAATCGGAATTGATAGATCAATTCTGATTCATATGTATTCACATGTATTTATATATTGCGAAGCTTTTTTCAGCAGACTATCTATAGACGTACTGCGTGCATTTTTAAATTTTGGAATGCATTCTAAACAAAAATTGATTTTTTTTACAATTTTAAGTACCCCCCTTCCTGGCTGGACAATGCAAGTACAAACAAATGGAGGACGACAGAAGGTCAACTCCAAGCTAAAGCGCTAATAGGGGATGGGGATGCCAAGTTCTCTGATAACTTACTTAGACGCAGCAAGAAAGAAGTTAAAACCATTACTGGGTTGGTAACTGGACACTGTCCCCTGAGGAAGCATCTTTGCAACACAGGCCGAGTAAGCGAACCGTGGTGCAGAAGATGTGAGCTACAGGAGGAAACGAGTCTACATGTAATCTGCACATGTGAGGAGTTGAAAACACTCCGGCAGGAACATTTCGGGAAGGCTCTATTGGAGCCCTCGAAGGTTCTCAAGTTCCCACTGGGCAAGATACTGGCCTTTATAGAGAACACCAAGCTGCTCGAGTGGAAGTAAGAGATTTAATAGGGATGGTACAATGAGCACCCAGCTCAAGTGCCTGGACTAAAGGTGTCCCCCTAACATTATGAATGAATGAAATGAATGAATACCCCTCATTTTATATTTATTACTTTTTTAAATTTTCGTATATAGAAGTATCTGTTGTACTATTAACCTTCTTACATAGCATATCAAATTCTTCTACTATTTCGACTGATTCGGAGAGCGACATCCCTTGCGTTAGTAGTTTACCAGTGAAACTTGAAACAAAGCTGTAACTTGATTTAATATACAGAAGATTTTGTGGCAATTCTTTTGATGTTATTATCTTTTTACAATTTTCTAGAGAAAAGCAGCAACCAGTGACTTCAAGAATTACATTTGTTATTCCTTCAAAATGATTGGTGCAGAAAATTGCCCCCTCTAACCATGTACCCCATCTCGCAATGATCGGTTCAGGAGGCCGCTGAACACCAGGAAGTCGTTCCTTATAAAATTGGATTCGCAACGGTGCCTTTAAAAATACTTTTCTGACATTGCTAATTAAATCATTCATCAAAGGGAATTGATTCCTAATGTCTTCGGCTACACGATTGAACCCATGAGCTAAGCAAGTGGTATGAATAATCTTACTATAATTTTTTTTAAAATTTTGCGCTGGTTTTATCATGTAGTAAAATTTTTCACAAGGTACACTTCCACTTGATAACCGTAGGTCTGGTAGGCGGTATATGAATAAAACTGCTTAGCAGGAGTTGCACAATGCGCCCATTAGAGGGGCTTAAGAGCATGTGGCCAGCCTTCCTCCTTGACCAACAGTCCAGAATCCAGAATATGTATTTATGTGCATTTTAGACTCTACCAAATTCACTTTGATAAAACGTTTTTCTTCTATTTTTTTTTGTCATGTGTGTAAATGTTTGTAGGCAGCCAATATTCTGAAATCTATCAAACGCGGCATTATATCCACCCATCAGTTGCAACGTAACGACGGGAATTCACGGTGCCTTTAGCACGATATGTAAATAGTTCGAATAGCATCGCGATTATCGGAAGCGCCCGGCTCTTCAAACATGATATATTTCGAACGTGCGCCTCGAAAGTCGTAAAAATACATTTCAATTTAGATTTGTGAGAACGTTTATACAGTGAATTCGTACTGTGTATCAGTGAGCGAATTCAAAATAGAGACGATCAATTAATCACGGCTGGGGTTCTTATTCATTCAATATCGTTTGGTACACGGTTCTCCTTTTTTATCTTTCTGTCTCGTCACGGAGTCACAGAACAATGGCCTGCGTTAACGTACACGGAAGGAAAGTTCTGTATATTTTCTCTACGTAATAAAGTTTTGAAGCGGTTTTTCAATGAATCCCGTGCGTGTGTCAGAATGTTCACTGTTCTCTGTTGCTGACATGCTCGCTTGATTTCGCTATACATATTACGCTTTGCAGTTGCCGTATACCTTATGTGATGAAAACGTACGGATTGTGCTTTTTGCGATGTATCATACACAACAAGCCAACCGATACAGAATATTATACGGAAAATAATGGTACACGTTTTTAAATTTTGTATTGAAAATCTATCAGAAATGATAAGAAAAGGAAAGGCCGATATTAATTTTGATTAAAAATAAAGTTGTCTGAAAACAATACGAGAAATATAATAATATTCGTGTATTTCCCAGAAAGAAGTGTATAAAATTTATGGGATAGTGTTAAAAGTGGGGATATAAAGGGATAATAAAATTACGGCTTAAAAGCTAACATAAGTATCACTAATGAACTAATGCACATAAAAAATTAAATCCAATAGAATCAATCAAATAAATGTAGACACCAACATTTTGACAAATTCTACTGATATCAGCAATGCATTCAATGCTTATTTTGTATCTGTAGCTCAAACGAATGCGAGAAAACTCAATAAAAGATTGTCTCACGCAACTAATCACACCGTCTTTTTAAAACCCACCTGCGAAAGCGAACCATTCAACATTGTTTACGACATGAAGAACTCAAACTACGTGGACTATGATGGAATTCCAATTAAAATAATAAAGTATCAATCTTATCACTGCACCATTATGCCGTATTATAATTGTATCGTTTCAAGTAGGCAGTATCCCAAATTATCTTAAAGCTAATAAAGTAATACCTGTCCATAAAAAAATAATCCTGAGGAAGTAACTATAGACCTAGTAGTATAGTAATATCTAAGGTGGTAGAAAAAGCTATGGCAAAGAGGAAACTGTTACATATAAGATTAACATCGAAAGTTTCAACCAAAAATTAAGCATTGCCATATTACCTACCCGGTTTGCAATTATGGCCAATATACAGAACTTTATTTATCAACTAAAAGTTTTAAGGATAAGTGTATGTAATTATTAAAAAAAAAACATTAACTTATACATTGCCATAGTAGCCATAATTATCAGTGTCACTCGCAGTTAATCCTATACATTTATCATAATCTATTTCTTCATTCCTTTGGCACACTGGACAGTACCATGATTCCACACATTCTTTTGGTTTTGATTTAGACTTGGAACATGGCTCTTCTTTGTTAAACAAGGTTTTAGACACTTTTTGGCCTTCATAGTTTATTGGCTTCTGTAGTGGACGCTTTGTTGAAACGTGTTGGCAGTAATTCTTGAAATGAGTGATGTATAGGGTATTGTTTTGATCTGCTTTATTTCCTTGTAGAATGAGCGAGTTTTTCAAGGTTGCTTAAGACAAGTCGTCATCATCATCAAAATTTGAAGAACTTCTGCTCAATGTCTCTTCAATGTTGATTTGATGGGATTCGGGTATGAGCTGGGGTTCGGTTTATGGCTCGAATTGTGGCAAGTGTGATGGCACAGATGACACGAAAGCAGCTTCAGGTAGTGCCTGTGCATTAAACGGATAAATTCCCATTGCTTCAAAAGCGATTGTAATGTTGCTAGGTGTTATACACAGAGGCCAAACTTTTGAGGAAATAATGTTCAAACGTACTTTGTTAAGATGTCATTCAGGGAGTGCATCCCAGTATCTTAGCAAATGTGTATCCCATTAGATTCAAACGAGCATTACATAGCTTTAGGGGAAAGCCTGTGCTCGTCCGCTGCTTCAATAATGGTATAGTATATGTGACTCGTCGTTCTATTAAAAATTAATAAAGTATGTCCTGTGTTCAGGTTTATAGCGAGCAAGGTGGCCAATAAAGTCTGCGAACAGTTCTGTTATCATTGAACCCATCGGAGCTATTCATTGAATTGTGGTTTTAAACGTTTTCCTTGGAATATGGTCATATATTACATTGATGCAACCAACTACTGTTACATTTTCTGCGTGTTCGGGGCCATCATATGAATCCCTTTGGCTGTCTTTTGTCCCATCACACTTTCTTGGTGAAGAATAGTTAATCTACAACCTTCCTCAACCATTTTATATATTCGATGAGGGTGGCGCATAATATATTAATCTTCTAAAGTAGTACCCTGTTTATTAAAATAGTCCTCGGCGATTGCCTTGTTGAGTTTTTGAGCTCGAGCCGAGTTCATGAATTCAGTATTTCTTTTTGCTAAGTTGGGACGACCACAAGAAAAGTGAGTCAGCCACTCCTTAGTTTTTTTAAACTTATGCTTTATTATTTTATATTATTTATTTATTTTGTAGCACCTAAACGCTTGGTATCGTATCGAAATGGGCGTTAGCGGTAATCCAATGTCAGAGAATCCAATAATTCCATTTATAAACTATTTTTTCTACTCTGAGGTACGCACGCTAGGACCACCTAAACGCTTGCAAGAAATCGCATTCTTCGGAATTTCAAATTTTGCATTTGCATTTTCTTTCACTTTCACCAACTTTAGCAGCTGCTGTGATAGCCTCTAAATTTTTTTGATTCCACTGTTTACGCAGATTCCTACTTATTTTGCCTATTTCGAGAATTTCGTAAAACAAAAATCGCACGGGTTATAAAACAAACTCAGCATCTAGGTCATATTACCAATTGTGCATTACACACGAGTAATATGTAAGAAACAATTCTAGGTAGTTATTCAAGTAAAGTGAATACGTGATTGTGGAGTGCATATATTTGAATATCGCCTATTCAAATTTCAAGCGTATACTGCAAAGTTAGTCCTCGTTTCGAAAGAAAACATTTGATCTAAACTTACTATATCACAACGCTACAATCAAACTCGAACGGGCATGCACATATATATTAGCCAGATGTATCGGAAGGTATTGACAGATGGAGCGTTAACTCACGTGAGGCAACTGTAAACTTAGAAAATATGAGAATTTAGCGGTAAATTTGAAATTTTACGACATTGGTGCATATGACATGGCGGGCCATATATACCACCACTACCATAGATACTTTCTCTCTTTTGAACCTTAATAAGCATGGCTTTCGCAAAGGGTTTTCAACCACAACAGCGTTCGTTTCCTATCTGCACGAAGTACACAATGGAATTGCAAAAATTGGTTAATCTTATACCTTTCCAAACGAAAACAGGTGGTAAGCATTGAACAAGCTTACTCTGAAAAGATTGTTGTACAGCGTGGTGCAGCCGAAGGCTCAATTCTGGGTCCACTTTTTATTTCGCTTCACACAAGTGATTTAAACTGTGTATTAGGAGATGCAAGGTCAGTTGTATATTCTGACGATATCAGTATTGGTAGTAGTGGAAAGAACGTCAGCCTACTATCCCAAAGTTGCACACATCAAATGCATTCTTTAGTATATCGGTTTTCGAAGAACGTTCTTACTATTAATCTAATCAAGGCGAAGAGTATACGATTTTCCATTGCTGTAGGTCACACAGAGGAAAGAACACTAATCTGAAGAACATATTATTTGACTAGTTAAAAAGAGCCAATTGGAGTAGAACCCAAGTGGTACTAGAATTAAATGCCACATGTTTCGTTTTAGTCGCGTTTAGACACAAGCATGTTAGAACTGAACTAGGTGTCTGACATAAACTTACACGTAAACTTCTGCGGTCATTGTCCATGCTATACACTGCTCGGTTTTTAGGTTGAAACCGCGCTCTGGAACTTCTTCTGGGTCTATGAGACATCTTCAGGGTTGCTTCTTCCGCTGCTGTTGACCTGCAGCCAGTTTCAGGTCAACGGTGACAGAAGATGCAGCCTTGATGATGTCCTACACGAGTGTAGATGAAACGTTACCCAGAAGAAGTTCTAGGACGCGATTTCAGTCCGGAAAGCTGTGGAGCACAGGTGCCTAACATGTTTAACATAGAGCTGGCTTTGTGTGCGTACACACTTATGTATGTACTTATCACTATAGATTTATCCTCTTTAAAACCATGTTGGCAGTCAGAGAGGACATTTATGCTTTGTTCAAAAATAAATTAAGACGTGGTAACATGACTACTTCAAAAAAAAGAACATGACTACTTCAATATTTTACCGACAGAAGAAGTCAGAGAAACAGACCCGTAACTCAACATCTGACTTACATTGCCGTCGTGGATAGGAATAACAACTGACGTTTCAAAATAAGAAGTAACGAAGGAAAAATACCTGTTTCGAAAGAGGTACTAATTAAATGTGTGACAGGGACTGTTACTAAGTATTTCCCAAGCGTAATTGCAGATATCTAATCAACACCAGTGGAGCTTTTACCATTGAGTTTATTAAATAGAGAAATAGTTTCAGTTTCTGTGAAAGGAAACTAAAATATCCTGCCCGGGTACGTTCAATATGATTCTGTATCAACATGATATTTCTAATATTTCTAGTGGATGGAAGAGACAAGTCGACGAAAAAGTAATTGAAAGTGTTTGCTATTATGACTCTTGAAGTAATTTAATTCCATCCGAGTCGGTTTTAATCTTTGAAATATTTTCGGTTTTACTTTTTTTTATCAGTTAATATTTCAAATTCGCGATGGAGTACCAAACGAACTTCGGTAAGGGATAAAATCTATTAGTATTCGGTCTAATAAATCTAATAAAACTGAACTTTCTTTATTTTATCAGGATGCAAGCTATTATATCAGTATAACAGATTATGAAACAATATACACAATAAAATATATATACAGGGCTTTTCAATTGATGAAATGAAATTGATTAAATTTGTTAGAAAAACCAGCTTTATGGAAGGTTTAACAAACAATATAATCAACATTTTAACCACGATGCGTTAGCCGAGTGGTTTAGTTACACAAGTTTTATTAATTCAGTTCATATCGAACGTGTATCATTCAAAATTTATACTACCAGAAATGTTTTTATAAATTAAAAATTATTAATATGGCTGATTCTGATTCCGAGAATGTATCTTCGGATATCGAAGGCATTGCGCACAACGGTGTCGATTCCCTACTTCCCGAAAAATCAAGGCAAATGTATGAGCAAACATATGCAAAATTTAAAGATTGATGTATAGTGGAAGGAATAAAGAATAGCAGCAACGAAAAGTGACAGAATTCCATACTGAAGATTCAAAAGAAAATAAAGAGCAAGTGTCCTCTAATATTTAGGGTAACATTTTAGACCCTTCAGCAAGTTCAAGCATAAATTTACTTTCTAAAATATCAACCAAATTGTCATCTTTTCGACACATCTGAAAATATGACCTTACTGCACTCATTCGAGGACAGAAAGCGCCACTTTACGGAAATAAACTATGAATTGTTCTTTCAATGTGTCACTTCCGTTACTTTACCGTCCGTGGACGATTAGTGCATACCGAATTGAACTACCACGACGTCACCTTTCCGCACTCTTCTATGAAGAAGTTTTTCTGGATTCAGTTGTCAAAACAGCTGTCAAATAATCTGTCATTCAAATATGAGTGATCTGTATTCTGAACACTACAAATGCAAGTAAATTGGTGTTAATACGTGGTAATCATACGGTAGTCGAAAAAATATTGCACGCATCACTGCTGGAAAGTGTCTTTATCGAACTCATTTGGTTGCACGCCTCGGCTCGCAATTTTCAAACTCGTTTGATGAAACATCACTTTCCAGCCTTGATAGGTAAAAAACTATGTTTTCTAAAGTAGGCTTTAGGTTTTTCCTCTTGAGTAGAGGAAAGAGAATCAAACACTGGGACATCAGGTTTACCGAAAACCAACCAACACGGATCGCTATCTTAATGCAAATTCTCACCATCACCCAGCACAAAAAACGAGGAATCTTAAACACATTGGTGCATAGAGCTAAGACGATATCATTTAAAGAACACCTTGAAGCCGAAATCCAACATCTTAAGAACACACTACGACAAAACGACTACAAACTCAAAGACATTACAGTTACCATCAACGTCATGCAATTCAAACTTTCTACACGGCAGAGAACCCGAGAACCGAAGAGCAGCCAACTATAACATACATTTTATTTTATACTCTGCTATAAGATTATAGTTTGTCATAAATTAAATGACGAAATATTCGGAAAAAATTAACTTTTATTAGACAGACCGCATACCAAATAAATTTTATCCTTTATGCATAACTGCAAATATTAGTTAATAAAATATTCCTGATATTACCTAATTGAAATGCATGAATTATTGATTAATTTACATGATATATTATTTATGTCTACGCAGTCAAATCTATCACAATGAATGTCAAGTCATTAATAAATTACAGTAACCGAATCTAGGTTTGAATATAACCATTGATTGCTTGAACGCCTTGAATGTATGAATTCTATGTACCTAATATATATATATATATAGCTTCCGGAAATTTAATATACATTTATGTACCACTATAAAGTAGGGCTTACGTCTCTATATAAATAGATCATATACACCGTGTGCTAACCTATCGGTGAACTATTGCTTTCTCCGTTACTTGTGGGGCTACGACTTTGGTAAATTGCGTAGGCAAGGTCAAAAGACCCTGAAACATAACGTTATCAAAATTTTCAATTATTCTTTTTTGGTGATAAATGTACCTACTACACCTCCAAACAATTTTCCTCCTAAGTGTAGATTTACTTTGAAGATTTAAAATTGTATGCCTTTTCTAGGATGAAATTTATTCTAATGCAGAAAGGGCAAAATAAATGAATTTGTCACGTTATTTTAAGCAGAATATTTTGTGCGTAATTCACTATATTATGTTGATCGAATAACCAGTGCAGTGGTGGTACACATGTATAACGAATTTATCTCGTTATGTACATTTTCATTTATATTATTAATTAATTAAAATATCCGTTTATGGTGTACACTACTGTAAAGAGTGTAATTAAGCTAATTAGGCTTTTATTACTATTATATTTTTTCCTTCGGAAAATGTTAACGAAAGGTTGTTCGAAAGCAATTACTGGGGAATTTAATGAATATAAACAGAAATTTGGATGAACGGCGCGCGGAAATGACCAGAACGAAACAGGCGAGGGAGAATCCGGCACCCGCTGGGAACGTCTCATATGCAGCAAGCAGTGGTAAGCATCCAGTACCTACCATTAAAACTAAAGATACGCATGCCGAATGGGAGGCCCCGCGTATACACAGAGCAGCAGAGTAGGACTAGTTCGCCGGTTTTCCGTTAGCTAGCGCTAATATCGGAAAATCCGTGCTTGGTGAAATTTTGCGACTCCAGTTGCCCGACGCTGCGAGTACGGGGAAAGGCTCCGCGTGTGCTTATTCCGGCCATTCCGGGAACGATCGAGGGTATAAAATCTCACGCGTTTATTGTTAACGGCACCGCGCGCTTTGCGAATGTAGCAACCACGCGTTGGGACTTAGCGGTCTAGATTATTAAACAATAGCGGTCGCAATTAGGTGTTCGACCGGGAATTCTCTTGTACGAAGAAAAAGCAAAAAAAAAGGAGAAAGGCTCTTTGTCGCACGTGTGCTTACCGAAATTAAAAGTTTCTCCGTGATCGCCGTTCTTATGAGACGTGGTGCGCTATTCTAGATATTGAACAGAGGTGACAGGAATTTTAGGAAAACTCAGAGAAGGAAAGGAGATCACTCGATAAAAAAGAAAGAAGTTCGGTTTTGTGTAAAGGAAGCCGTAAAAGTAAAAGTGTTTGGGATTATTTTACGGGTCTATTCTCGGGTAAGTTTGGTGGCGTGTTGATGAATTGACGCCTTCTAAAGGCGATCCGTTCGGAATTGTTGTCCGGAATTGTTTTTGTTGTTGCTGCTCTTGTTGTTGTTGACGGTTGAATGTGATAGATCCTGAAGGAATTTCATTAACGTCCGGAACACTTACCGGGAAAAGGCGGCGGTTTGTATAACAAAGAACTTAAAATAACCTATATTACGCTTCAGAAAATACGAGGCAAATGTTAACATTTCTTTTGCATTTCTTAGGAGAAATACCTCAATAATTTTAAATTTCTAATACGCTTAGGCATAAAATAATATTTGTTTGATAGATTTAAGCTTTTTTAAAGATTTCGCACTGTTATTTACTTTGTTATTAATTAAAGCTACAAGTTAGGAAAGTTTAATTCATTGTTTCTATTACTAATTAAGAAGAAAACAATTGAATGAATTATTTGTTAAATAATCAATGAGCGACATCGAAAAATATTTCAGTTGTTCAATTTAAGAAAATATAATTGGTGATTTAATAATTTTTTTTAAATCATTTAACAACTGTATTAGTGATGTTTGCCCAGGCCAAAATAAAAATAATACAATGCTTAGGTTTCTTTATGCCCTAGTTCATATCCTCAAAATCTTCAAAACAATAACTTACTATTTTCCTATACGCGAACATACTCGATTGCCAAATGATCAAGACTTAGCTTTATTGAGGCCAAGAAAAGAGAAAATTTAGTAGAAGTACAATTTGATTGGGACCGCTAAATATTAGAAGCAAAAGAAAGACCATCAGATTTAATTTGGTAAAGGTACCGCAGAGTAACTTTCTAAACCTATCTGAAGCATTAAAACCATACTTCCTGTCAAATCCAAAGCCTCCCATAAAACTCCCATTAAAGGAGCGAGCGTCATTAAAATGTCTGTTTATCGAGACTCCATCCAATGTAAACCCGCTTACAAAGGATATTGGGATACCTTCGAAATAGCAAGGCTAGCGAACTGACATTTATATAAAGGAGAAATTTTAGTAAAACCCCACAAACCAGCTTTTTCTTTAGAAATTTGGCAGAGCAAAAGCTGCAATCTGTTATGCAATCGTTCTGGTGAGGTTGATATAGATTATAGACAGTGACGATAACAGCAGCAGTACTCAAAGCTAGGCTAGTTATTTTTGGACTAATAAAGTTTTTTTTGACGTTTTTACCTGTTGTTGTTTATTTCTTTAACTAATTTCTGGAAAAAACAGTCAAAGTACATAACATCAGACCTTTCAGATTCTTTTTCGAGCAATTTGAAGAAGTTGGGAAGTTAATTCTTAAAAAATAGAATAAATTATAAAATAGAAGGCTCCTTCTAAAATCATTATACTTACTAATCGAACAACAACAATGTTATTAAGTTTTTTTTTTTGATTTCCCACAAAATTTGTTTTTCTTTAAAAAAACGCCTTAATTGAAAATCCTGTAGATTTTTTAATATTTTGGAGAACACTGTATTTTGTGATATAAAAGTATTTTTCCACTACATACTTAATTTAGATGGATTTTCTATTTCAAGATCGCAGTAAGGCTCTGCTCTGCTGTAAACCAGAACAAACAAAACAACTCAAATGTTTCACATTATAAAACTTTCTTAAATTCAGGCGTTAATGCAGATTAATGTTTTGTTTGATTAATGTGTGCCTAATATTAATTTAATTTTTAATACGTGGGTGATTAAAATATGTTAAGTGCACATGCAGCATTGAATACACAATTGTTTGTTATGATTCAATTTTAAAGAAAAGAGAAATTAAGCAAGATTGTAATAAAACGCTAAGTTCATTAAGTATGGGCATTATGTAATCTGAAAAGTTGGCGCCGTCGTTCCATAAAAGATTTTAAATTTATTATTCGTAAAGTTTTCAACGACGAACCTGCAAACTATGAATGTGTATAAAGCGTTATAATAAAAAAAAAAACAATTACATACAGCAACAAAATAAGAAAACCTGTAACAAGCAAATTAGCACTAAAAATTCAAAAGTCACAATTAATTGTATTAACAATCGTATCGTAGAGTAAAACTTACAAATTGCGAAACTAACATATTGTCATAAATGAATAAAGTAAAAGTTTGAGATCCATCGCAGGTCCTAGGAATAGAAGAGAGAGAAATCTATTGCATGCACTTCAACATGCGATATGCCAAATCATAGAACTTTTAATTTTGTAGAGTTATGTTTTGTGTAAATCATTAGGATGACAAAACGAAAAGTGTTTAAATAGGAAGAAGATCTCGTTTAACATATAATAATAATAATAATGATAATAATAATAATTTTTTTTTTTTTTTTTTTTTGACGGGGGAAAATGCTTAGATGCACCATCAAGCGGGCAAAAGGCGCACTCGCTCGGTGTGTGGGACTTCCACCCACTAAAAACCCCCCTTTCGGACATAGCTCCACTCCGGTACCGTTTTGCACATATCTTCGGAGTGGTGTCCCGTATTTAACGATTCGTCTCGCTTTTCTTGGCTTTAAGCACTCCCTCGATGAATGTAGAGATCCTCCGCCAGGTTTCGGGGCTCTCCATCATCTTTTGGATGATATTCTCGGGCGACAACTCTCCCAGCTCATTCTCCAAAACGTCTCTCTCCGGCCCCCACCTCGTACACTCAAAAAAGGTGTGGTGGGCATCGTCTTTATCGGAATCACGATACGGACACTGGGCACTATCCACTTTCCTCATTTTGAACAAGTAATCGTGGAAGTACCCATGTCCGGACAGGAACTGGGTGAGCTAGTATCCTGTCTCACCGTGCTTTCTGTCTATCCAGATTGACAGGTCTTTTATCAATCTGGCGGTCCATCTTCCTGTCGTGGCGGTCTCCCATCTCTCCTGCCACAGCCGAATGGTGAGTCTTCTTTCGTCTGGGGCCGGATTTGTTCCCGTTTGCCTCAACTCCCATTTTCTCTTCCGTTCTTTGGCCAGCAGGTCAATAGGCACAACTCCTGCTATCACCAGGATGGCTGCCTCGGAAACGGTTCTATAGGAGCTGGCGATTCGCAGAGCTCCTCTCCGCTGGACTGCCGCCATTTTTTTCCTGTATTTCTCTTTGTCGAGTGCATCTGCCCAAATCTCACAGCCGTAAAGAAGAATGGATTCCGAGACCGACATTAGCAGCCTTCGTTTGCTTGCGGATGGTCCGCCGACGTTAGCCATAAGACGGCTAAGGGACGCTACCCTCTGGGCCGCTTTGTTGGCAGCAAAACAGATGTGGTCCCAGAATGTCATCCTGTTATTTAAATAAATCCCAAGGTATTTGATGGCCTTACACGTAATTACCTCCTCCGTGTTGATCCTCATTGGGATTTCTAGGGGAATCCTACGTTCCGTGAGGAAGGCAATTTCCGTCTTCTGCGTCGCTAGCTGCAGGCCTTGCTCGTCCATCCAAGCGATGACTCTCCGCATCGTTTGGTTCAACCGCCTCTGTGCGCCTTCTGAGTCCCTTGCGACTATCACCGCCACGATGTCATCGGCGTAGCCCACAAGAAACGTATCGTCGGGCATCTCCATGCGTAATATACCATCGTACGATATATTCCAGAGGTCCGGGCCCAGTATTGACCCCTGCGCCGCTCCCGCTGTCACCCGCATCGTACGCCAACCGTCCTCAGTCTCATACCTTAGCTCCCGGTCTTTAAGGTAGTTTCGGAACATCCGCATAAGGTATTGTGGGGTGCTGAAGCGTTCTTCCAAGGCCTCAAGGATTTTATTCCACCTTACGCTGTTATAATAATAATAATAATAATAATAATAATAATAATAATAATAATAATAATATAATAATAATAATAATAATAATATTTATTCCTCTCGACTCACAAGTATGGGAAACGTCAATAAAAATGTTAATACAATTCAATAAAAATTCTGTTATTGAGTAGTAGCTCCTTTGAGTTAATAATTCCTTAGTTGTTTTTTTAAATCTTTTATAAGACATTATTTTATAATTGTCTGGTAGCTTATTTATTAATTTTATCGCTACGTATTGAGGACTTTTCTCGCTAAAACTTAATCTATGCCGAGGAACCTCTAACGTATATATACTGCGAGTGTGGTAATTGTTTTTATTTAATTTTGGCCAATTGTCAAAGTTCTCTTTAGCATACATAACAGCAGTAGCCAAACATAGACACACGGCAGGCTCATAATCCCCAATTCACGAAATAAATTCCTGCAACTAGTCCTGGCTGAATTTCGCGTCATTATCCGTATTGCTCTTTTCTGAAGTATAAGTACACGAACCATCTCCACAGACGATCCCCACGCCACGATGCCGCACAGTGGTTTAGAAACGCGCTTTTGCGGAAAAAAGTCTGTAACTTTTTATAGAATTGGAATTTTCAAATGATTTTTTCAGTATAATGAGATTAAATATAAGGGATTTGGATTATATAAAAGAGAAAAAGATTAAATATAAAATACGTCGCGCACTGGTTCGGAACTCGGCGAATGCGAAAGAAACTACTTGCAATTAAAAACTACAACAAATTTCGATATTTTGTGGTTTCCTACGTTTATAGGATCTATATAGACATTCATATTACCAAATTTCTAAAAATATTTGAATATATTTTACAAAATTTCTCAATACGAGTGATATACAGCGAACCCGTTTTGATTAAGAAACAGTCAAGATAATTTTTGGTCATTAATTAAATGTAAAAGGACACTTCATTAAGAAAAATAATACATATAATTTTGAAATATAGATAACATGAATGTATAAATTATCAATATTTTATATTTCGTTCAGTATTACAAATTTTTTTATCATACATCATTTTACACGTTTTGACGTTTTATCATTTTTGTGAATTCAAATCATTGACGTTTTTTGCCTGAAGATGCTCGATTAACGAGTAAAACATTTCGCAAAAGAATATTAAGTAAATAAATGTAGATTTGACAGAACTAAACTCGTTTTATTATATAAGTATTCATATTAAAATTAATAAATTTACTACTTAAATCGAAAAATAACTTAAAGCAATAGTTTTTTAACATCTTCGTGTAAATCGAGCGCTTTTGGTTTTTGTTTTACACGAAATTTGTCTGTAATTCTAAATAAGTATTTCTTAAGTATATTAAAAAAAAAAACGTGGCATATATATGCCTGTATTTGTTAAATTTTTTGTTCATGGAAATCCGAGCTCACAAAAAACTTTATGTCCCTACGTGAAGAGATGCTATTCATAACAAATTGAATTTGTGCGTCACTGAGATTTATCTTACCAAAAAATGTAAACTAAGAAAGCATTCCGCAGGTTTCCGCACCTGAAAATGACTTTAATCTTTAGTTAGAAGTCTATAGGATATTTCAAAACCATTCCCGACACGGCGCGCGGCGCTCGATGGCGCACAAAAGTTGTGCCCTGTTTAAGTTTTAAAAGCTAATTTTGTATCTTCTTCCAAGATTTTCATTTGTTAATTATAATGAGGGGGTGAGCCACTCCATTCAACGGGAATACTATTGAATATAAACATAAATAAATAAATTTATATTAAATTTTGTGCAGTAAATAGCGACGTAAGGTCATTATAAGTGTTACGGCAGAAATACTAGACCGATCAATTATCGACATTATTTCTCTGATTGTAAATCATGTATAGCAAAATTTGATATGCTTTTGTTGTAAATATAGTAGCAGACTATTCAGAAAGACATACTAAAATAAAAACATGTTTAGAGAAAATAAAAATTATAGGTTTCTTCCTCTCATTGACAACTGTGTGCCGTACATCATCACATAATGAAAGTAGGCAAAATAATAAATTTTTAGCACCAAAAAGTCAACCTCATGTCTCAGCCTACTTAAAGCAAAACATATTGGAGTTAGCTTTTTACATAAAGTATCTATATGTTTTTTCCAGTTACACATAAAATCAACTGTCACACCTAAAAATTTTGTATAATATACCTGAACTATACTGGAATGAGGTCCCTTGACCAGACGGGATCGATCTCTATTACAAAAATTTGTCTTAAATTCAATAAATACGGTTTGATTGTTATTTAAACTGAGACTGTTATCCATAAAATACAGGGAAACATCATCAGAATACATGACAGTGCTGTCCGATGGAATACCATTTACGAAAATAATGTCCAATGGAGGTCCCAGTACACTACCCGGAGGCACTCCTCTCTGTATTGTGCATGTACTATATACAATATGCATATACAATATTGAATGAATTTTTTTTTAAGAATATGTGTCAAGCAAAGACTAACTCACTGCTTATATGATTTTATAGTAATTGCAAACATAAAGATGGCCTGAAAAATTCTACTTAATGAGATATGTATTTTGTTATTATTATTGATTTTGTCCAATTCTTATTTCATTTTGTTAATATTGATACCACTGCATTATTTGAGATTTTCTTTGATCTTTTGGTTTTCGTCTTAATCCGAATTAAATTTTGCCTAACACTAATTTTAAGAAGTGTGTAGATCTAAGGACTGTAACCAGTATACCTATTCGCACTGGTACACCTCTAACTTCGTCTAAAACTAAAATCATCCGTAATTCTTTTACTAATAATTTTACCATTATAATGTATTAAAGCTTTATATATCAAATTACAGGTTGTCTCCAAATATTGATTAATATATACAGGTTGTTCAATTTAAATGAAAATATTAAATTTCTAATTATATCAAAAACATTACTAAAAACGCAACTGAATCCTTGCTATTTTAGCCGATTTTACCTTTACTAATAACAAAGTTAGTAATAGTGTGCCGAAAGCTGTTACTATTTTGTTAAATATACCTATAGTAAATACTTTGAAGGAATTAGGCATGTATACCTCTTATTTAATGTTTGAATGATTTGAGTTTCAATACAAATGTGCTATGTGTGGTTACATGAAAAATTGATAAGCTAAAGTATAACTTGCAGAATATATGTTGGTGCATCGTCCAGTTTACAATAAGCAGTAATTTACTGTAATATCGCGTGTGGAGATTATTGCTGTAGATTGTGAGATGTTGTGCATGTCACGCGATCTCAAATTGAGGAATTTTTGTGTATAATGTTATTCATAACTTGACTCTGTAGGATTTAATAAAGCTGTTGAAAGTGAACAATGTAATTTTCTGGACAACATAATATGTTTGTTTCCTTCATACTCCCACCATGATATTCAATTAGATCCTTCTTTATGTTCACTATATTTTAAAATGGATATACACAATTGTCTTTTTATCAATTAATTTTAATATGAGCATGTGAGGTGATGAGAAGCAGACTGGATAACAAAAAATATATAATATTTGTATTATATTTATTTTTAGATTAAACATTTCCTCATAGCTTTATATTTGTTTAGTTGTATTAACAAATAGGTATGTAATACATACACGTTCTAAAAAGTGGTAACTTGATGGTTGTACAGTGATAAGAAAATTTAGTTATCATTTTCAAACTAGGTGCAACACTCTTCTTTTCTAATGTCTTCCGACTATATATCTACATTTTCTGTCACACGCTCCAAGAGGTGCGCTTCGGCTATTTTCATATTCGCAGGTAGCAGATATAATTTATAATATACACTCCGCCAAAAAAGTATCGCATAAACTAAAAAAGGGCATTTATGAACCAAGATATTTTTATACGTTCACAAAAAGTTTGCCTCGTGTATGTGAACTATAAAAACACTAACAAAATAATGGAACTTAGCGTTTTTACTTTTTTTTTTCTCTAAAAGAACACATTTAGAAAAATGCATATGTGTAAGGTTTGTTCAGTTGTTTATTGAAAGTCTTCCTATACGGACAAATTTTAAAGTGCGAAGTCAGAGTTCTGTACCAACGCTTTTAAAACTAAAATGAGCAATTTAACTTCAGAACAAGTGGCTGCTATAATTGCTTTAATCGAAGATGGACGATCTCAAGCATACGTTGCTAATTTGATGAACATCAATCAGTCAAGTGTTTCTAGAGCCGTAGCCAGATATAGGGAAACAGGCATTTACAGTAGAAGACCTGTACCAGGTCGTCCAAGATGTTCTACTCGCCAAGATGACCGCTATTTACTACTACAAGCATTACGTCGAAGACATGTAACTGCGAGACAATTGCAGAACGACTTGGCTAGAGTCAGAAATACTCGTGTGAGTACTCAAACTATTCGGAATAGGTTACGACAGAGTGGATTAAGAGCTAGAGTAGCTGTAACAGCCCCTCGTCTCACTAGGAACCACCGAGTGGCTCGCTTAAGGTTTGCCAGAGAACATGTAAATTGGAACATTAATGACTGGGCCAATATACTCTTCACAGATGAGTCAAGATTTGGTCTTTACACCTCAGATAGGCGTATCTCAGTGTACAGACGAGACGGTGAGCGCTATTCGCAGTGTAATATCAGACCTAGACCTAATTTCGCTGGTGGCTCTATTATGGTTTGGGGAGGCATCTGTTTAACAGGTCGTACAGAGTTAGTACCAGTAGACAGAGGTACACTGACTGCCCACAGGTATATAACGGACATTTTAGAAGAACATGTAGTACCATATGCGCCAATTATAGGAAACGAATTCATGTTAATGCACGATAATGCACGACCGCATGTTGCAATAATCGTCCAGGAATACCTTAACGATGCTGGTATTCCAGTTTTAGATTGGCCTGCGGTAAGTCCGGACATGAACCCTATCGAGCACGTGTGGGACCTCCTTCACAGACGGATACGAACCCAAAATGTTGCCCCAGCGGACCTGCATGGACTAGCAAATGCTCTCCGTGACGAGTGGGAGAATTTGGATCAGGCTTATATACGGAGGTTAATCGAATCTCTGCCAAACCGTATGCGAGCGGTCATAAGAGCCAGAGGTGGCAATACTCAGTATTAAAAGCTACTGTTATGACATTTTTCTTTCCAAAATTATAATTTCTTGTTTTAATAAAAATCTCAAGTATGAGTTCTTGTTTTTATTTGGCCTGTATTTTATTTAAACAATCATAGAAATGATATCTTAGAGCGCATTAAAGTATATTTACAACTTTATGCTACAAACAAAGATTATGCGATACTTTTATGATTCAAAACTAAATTATGCGATACTTTTTTGGCGGAGTGTATATTTACCCTCGGTTTAGTTTACGATTCATGGATAAGTATGCCTGATAAAATGGGTGCTAATGTGCTTTTATTGCATGTTGTAAACGCAACCCCAGGACGCAACATAGGACGTGCATGAATGGGTGCACCTGAATTGCACTCATTGTCAGAAATTGTTTGTCTTATAATGAGGGACCCGAACTGCGGTCAAAAGTTTTCGTTCATATAAATAGGCAGATATTAGAACAGTGTCATTAACGATTGTTTGCCAAATTTTTACCACAGTTACATATTTCCGATATTATATCTACGTAATTGCCCAAATGTACTAATAAAAGAATTAAAAACAATTTTAATTATTATGGTTTGGTTTAATCTTTCAGTTCTTTTTCCTTACATATTGACAGATATATGAGAGAAGAGAGAAAGATGAAACAGAATGCCGCAGTTTAATGATAATTGTAATGCTTTTACGTGTGACCGGCAATATCACAAATAAATTTTAGTTCACAGATTTATATATTTAAGAAATGCCTTAAGTTGCTTTAATAGCGGATATTTATTGATATAGGCTCGGCAATGCTATATTTAGGATTTTTATATTTAATAGTAATTTGTCTCTGGAGTATAAACAGTTTTTTCTCTATTTCGTATTTTCTGTATTTTATATTTATTTAAACCAGACATTATACTAAACAACATACCCAGATAATTATAATTACCATATACTTATAACTAGCAATAAGTTATTGTATGAAACTAAACAAAATTATATTTTATTTTGTAAGAATTTGTTCAGAGTAATATTAAACACCTTATTCAGAAATATCTAATTACATATTAAAATAACCCATCTGAAAATCGTAAAGTAAAACTGCAGTGCATATAATTTCATATAAATCCTCACAAATAATATTACTGGTAATCGATTTTACTAGCCTGGTAGTACTTTTGTTTCCAAGAAAAGGATCCGCATTCCCTATTGATATAATAGTATTAGACAAACGGATTTCAAATGTAAATGAGAAATAAATGTATACAATAAAAATTAATGTCAACGAACAATAACAAAATTAGGCACAGATACAAGTTTAAAAGGAATAGAAACACCTACTAGACTAAATTTGCGATAATAGCCAATGTTTTATTGGTGAAATTCCTTTGTCCTTTAAATATGTTAAAAAAATATAATTC
Organism: Cetonia aurata; assembly: GCA_949128085.1. Classification (NCBI taxonomy): domain Eukaryota; kingdom Metazoa; phylum Arthropoda; class Insecta; order Coleoptera; family Scarabaeidae; genus Cetonia; species Cetonia aurata. Next base: position 47,220,407 of record OX421883.1, on the reverse strand, counting down.
AACAATGATAATGTTCTTCTCTAATCTTTTTCTACCTGTAAATCCGAGCTGAGCGTGCTATACGGAAAATAGTATCGATATTTGGTCGTCGCAAGGGGGAGACATTAGAAAAGAAGAACACTGCACGTTCTTGTCAGTTTTTGAGAGCGGGTTTATTTCGTCTCAAATTGAAGGGAACTATATCCACATATGGGCTCATTATGTTCTGGAATATTTTATTTTAGTTTGTTCCCATAATTATTGATTGGTGTGCTAATGAGGTAATAACAAAATATAAATTTAGGCGTATTAGCGACATTAGCATTGTTACAATATTAAAATATAAAGTCATTTTCACTTCATTTTGACTGTGGATATCCGTCTTTTTTAAACAACAACCATTCCAGATAATAAAGGTGTGGCTAGCTGCTTGTGAAAGAATGGAAGCAATCTATTTTCTGTTGAGAATCATCGCAAATAACATTTTGTGTCTTAGAATAAACGGAGAATATCCATGCTATAAGCGTTGAAATACAGTTTATCACAAAAAAATATATACTGTATTTATTAGGCTAGATGTACACTTACATCATATGTTTATCCAAATATTTTAAGTACTACTGGGTGGTTATTTAGCGTTTATGGTGTTATTCGAGATGGTGGAAAAAACGTTCAAAACATCGATTCCCTAGTTAAGACTTCAAAGTTAATTGAGTTTACAGCTTTGTAAAACTCATTATTTTCTCTAAATGATGTATTTAGTATACAGGCTATTATGACTCTCAGTGGACCAATGTGATAGTATGCAACTATGGTTTCTAAGGTCGGTTGAATTTTCATTGGCTCATTCTACCGACAATAATTCCTCAAACAAGAAGATACATATGAATAGAACATTAATAAAGGAAGCGTCGTTATTTTCTGATATGTGCGTGATACGAGCGGTTATTTGCTTTAATACCTACTTTCTTCAATCTTTGAGCCCTCCAAAATAAGTTCAAGAACAAAAAAAGTGTCTGTAAGATTTAAATTTTCCCATTATTTCGCAAGAAAATATATGAAATACATATAAGGAATAAAGGTTACCCATCCAAACTGCTTGGTCTGATTTGGCATGAAACTTAATTATTCATTCTCAATGTTTCACTGTAAATTGATAACTTTATTAGGAGATGCTACAAAAAAGCAATGAATAACTAAAGTAATAATTTAAAATTGTAAGTTCCTGACAGCGCAGGTTTTTTTAGGTAGTAAAGTGAATTGCATTTAGGATTGTTGGTTCCTATTTGACTTGGCATGGTTTAATTTGGGATTAACGCATTACTGGTTAGTGAAATTTATGAAGCTGGTTTGTTAATGTATCGTTTTAAAAATACTTAAAATGCTCTACGAATCTGTATGCTCACAGTAATAAACTTTTTTGGAATAAGTACGCGCTCAGAGCAACCAACAATGCCCCAGGCACTTTGCAGGATAACACTAGGATGTATCCGAAAAATAATGCTTTGGATGTATACAGCAATAGTGAATTCAATCATTACTTATGGGTTAGTGGCTTGGTGCGGAAGAACTAAACTAGCTACAGCAAGAATTTACCTCTTTTAAGTGCATGCATAATTAGCACAATGAGAACCTGCTCAATGGGAGCAATTCAAGTCGTACTAAATCCAACACCTCTCCACATTTCTGTGAAGAATATAATCAAAAGGACCATACCCAGAATGACCAGGGAGGGAGCTATTGCGTATGGACAAAATCTGGGATATGAGATGCCAAAAAATTTATCTGTGTGAAATCGTTTACCGCAATATATTGAAATTGAACAGAAATGTTATCGAATCGTACACCGGGGAATTCAAACCGGCAGAATGAGACTACATGTCCATAGGATCAAATATTTCAAAATCTTGTGCAAATACCCGATATCTTCCAGGTGGAAACACACTATTGAAAGATGCGCTTAGTGCAATATTGGCACAAGCTACACCGAATGCAAGAGATTCTTGTAAGGTGTGATATTCAGGCGCTTAGGTCACATGTAATCAGCTCTAAGATGGTTTAAGAGTTCATAAGAGGACAGAATGAGCAAGAGGAACAAGATTATCTTTCTATTGGTTGAAAAAAAAAAATTAAATAACAAGTAATCTCACTAGAAAATGGATTGCAATATCATTTCCATTGCCCGATTCCATTTGCGGGATAAGTAACAGTAAAATACCTAAGAAACCAAAAATGAAGCAGAGCGAATAGAATACAATTGTTGACCAAAACATGTTCTGTTTTAAATTAACACACTATTAAGTTTACCAATACAGACTAGGGTACATACTTTGCATACCCAACGTAGAGGTATGTGCAGGATGTCCCACCGAAGACTGGGTTTTTGATTACAGCTCTATTTATCACTTTAGAAAGAAAGCTTTTCTACAAGAATGTTCTAGAATTTAATGCTGCATCACTTAAAAATATTTTTGACTATACAGAGTGTCCCAGAAGTAGGCAAACGGATACTTACTTCGATATTTTAAATGGAACACCCTATATATTATTTCATTTTTCAATTCTATAACAATCTATAACATTCTTGTAGAAAAAGTTTTTTGTAAAATGATAAATAGAGCTGTAATTCAAGACCCAGTCTTCGGTGGGACAGCCTGTACATAGTTCACTTGGTCAAAGTTAGTATTATCCTCACGCCACATATCTTACTTTTACTATAGAAAAATTATGTGTTATAGAGAGCATTGTTTCTTTTTTTTTACAGAATGAAGATGAAGTAATATTAGTATTTAAAGGCAAGATGTTTTGATTAAAAAAGGCTTTAATTCAAATGAACGTGGCATCAGGAAGTAGTGAAAACAGAGGTTGCTATATGAATTACCAAAGGAATTTAAGTGATGGTGCTTTTTACGACTCTATCCTATGATTTCCTGAAGGTAACTGGGCTTACAAGATTATATTAAATCGAAGCGATACCAGCTGAAGTTCTTCCTCTTCCACTAACGCAAACATTCACTAAGAGTAATTGAAACAAATTGTTACTTCAACTTGCGTCCACGAACCTGAACTTCGACATTAGACGAGTGTTGGAAAGCGCTAGTTTCCTTCTCCGAATCGACAGAAGCATCGAATCATAAATTCAGCCGAATAGTTCTTCGTAATTGTGCAACATAAAAAAACCGGCGTCAATCTGTTAGCGTAGCGTTGTAGTAGCGTATTTATCATATGTAGGGTTCCAATGGTAATTCCTGAAGTGTACGTAAAAAAATTCAAATAAATCTCTGGATCTGACTAGACCACCGATAGCCGACCCTGTGTGTGTGTTTTATGCCGACGACTTCCACGTAATTTATGTAATGGAACTGGAAAGTGGGAGATGAATAATTTTGCGAGGCGCAGAACTATTTTTCTGGAGAAAAGGTTTTAAGAATATTAGGAGTTTTTATACAAGCAATCTTATAGAAAACAATATAATTCCAAGAGTTTGTAGGATCGCCTTACTTACTGAAACAAACATCGCAATGACAGTGCAAGTAAAATAATTTTATCACGAGATTTGTCAATTTTATATTTACGCTGAACGAGTGAGAAATAGAGGTAGCGTCATGGTTATTTTACATATTAGATCTATGATTTGTAGATAGACGGTTGATTTTAAAGTACACTGATGAAACTTTGGTATAAATTTGCCTTGCTGATCGTTGGTTACTTGAAGTCATGAAGAATGGAAGAATCATATAAATACGCATACAAAATGTAACTTGATACTGTATTGTATAATCACGTTTTGTATATAAAATTAGTTACTTACTAAATGTACCTACGTTTACAATTTAACAAAATTTTACATTTGAAAGTATCAGGAAATTGTACTTTCCAAATGTAATTTTGAAAAGGGATTTTACGTTCCAAGTGAAAAGCTAAAGATATTCCCATTTTATTACATCAATATTGTGACTGTTTTTAAGATATATAAGCTTTGTTCATAGAACAATTGAAAACTACCAGAGACTATTAGAGGCATGCGCAATACAGTTTTGGTGTTCATAGAACATAAATTGTCAGCCTGTAAGAAATAAGTTGTTGTTCATAGAAACAAAGTGATTAGTGTGAAACTAGTTGAAACGGATCAGAGTAATTTCTGATTTTTCGTGAAATTCTCGGTTGTGGTCATGCACACTTTCACTAAATTTGAAATTAGCAGGGCACCTGGCACAGTTCCAATATTATTAGTCGGCTATAGCGTTAAGTCAAAGTGTTTGATCATACTTTGATTTATTAATATAATCTATACGGGCGGCGTACACTTAGACTGTATTACGAAAATTGTTAAATATTTTATTTTGTTCTAGTTATATTTGTAATATTATTTACAACATAGAGTAAGTATTTCTCCTATATTATATCATGCAGAAGAAATAATACTATCGCAGTGTATTTTCGACATACCTCTATTACTTGTTATTAATTTCTGGAAAATCATTTTTTTGAAATTCTTTATATTTAATGTCCTAATATGCGTTTTATGGCTGCTCTTCGGTTCTCGGGTTCTCTGCCGTGTAGAAAGTTTAAATTACTTGACGTTTCGATCATCTTGTCGTGATCTTCTTCAGAAGTGAAGTGACTAGTTTGTCCTGATCCGGGGTTAATATATGGTCCTGTGTCCGTTGGTGCGTAGTCGTTCCGGTCTGTTGAGGCGTGTCCGTTGCTCTCCGTTGGGCTGTGAAGAATGATTTCTAGATACTTGGTAATTGTAGTCCATCTTCTCTGTTGATATTGTTCGGATTTTTCTGTATTTCAATAGCTTCTCTGTACAATCTTCTCCAGTAATGTGGTTCCGTTGCTAGTTTCCTGCATTTGTCAAAGTTGATTCCGTGTTTCGTGTTTGTTGAGTGTTCTGCTACTGCTGATTTGTCTGTGTATTCATACTTTGTATCTCGCATATGTTCTTTTAGCCTGATATTGATGTTTCTGCCTGTTTGTCCAATGTATACCTTTCCACAAGTGCAGGGTATCTCGTAGACTCCTGCGTTTTATATTTTTTATATAAATCTAATAACAATAATTTCTTGCCTCTTCATTCACAACAACAAATATTTATGCAAATATTCAATAGTATCTTAGGGATTTACTATCTGCCATTTTTGCACTGTTATAGAATGTTGCTGCTATATATTGCTACTGGTATAACAAACAATCTAGAAATATAATAGGGAATATTAAAACATACACATGAAATATGAATTAAACTATGAATACGGTAGCAGGACTGCCAAAAACAATGGCAGGTTTGAAACAGTAAAACAAAAATCTCTAACGTTGCATCAACAACCACAACACCCAATTAGTTTCTTAAACTAACCCTTTATAGGAGTATATTTGCAAATCAGGCGTCCGCAAAAATTGCAAAATCTGAACCATCACCAATAGATTCTATAAACAAAGCTATAACATGTATTTTGAAACTTCTATTGACGTTATCACATTATAAAATAAGAATATTTCTAATGTTTAGATATAAAGAAAATGATAAACAACAAAAAATATGATAAAAGATACAGTATCACTCTGCTATAAACACTATAGCTATAACATACGTTCGAACAGGTTTGTATAAAACCAATGTCACCGCCGGAAAAGTACCAATGCGTTTAGACGTGTCCAACTTTGGCACTGTTGGAATATGCGCGTGCTTATTACCTTATGCAGCACATGCTCTATTATTGGCACTTCTTGTCTTGTTACATTACAACGTATAAAGCGGTGACGACGGAAACAGTTCTTTATTGTCAAAATGATGATAGGACTGTGAACAAGTCTTTTGAGATCAGGATATAAATTTATCTATACCGAGTTAATTCGTATTGCATATAATCCAAAAACGAATTTAAATAAGTTTAGTCGATGAAGATTACTAATACAATCGATATAAATTGCTTTATGTTTTGTTGCTTTTATATTTAAATTACAAACAATTGGTATAGGCACTCTGTATTTAAGAAAATTATTTTATTATTTCCTTAAATTTAATGATTAAGGGGTTAAAACAAAAATCGTAACCGATACATAAATAGAAAACTGGTTCTTTCTATTACTTCATACGCATATATGTATAATATACATACGTGACAAACATTAAAATGAATCTCTTTGTTTATAGTTCGAATTGAATAAATCATTTATTACTATTGCGCTCTTGTGTCGGTAAATATAATGTTGCGATGTTATACTAGAATAAATACGATTTGGCAAATCTCTTTCGTATGTGTTATTTGTGTGTTTATTCGTACAGGCGCTGGAACGCTCCCCGAACTATAGACGCAATCTGGGAAAAGTGTTTGTTTTACCTATTGCAGGTGCCATGTGATTTTTTTTTACGTTTTTATTTTTTCGCGATGTGACGAATGGTTTATTTGCAATATTGCATGAATTGGAAGTACCAATGTACATATTTATTTTGCGACTTTATTTACCAAATTAATTGGGGCAAATTTTTCATTTAATGATTTTTGTTTCCATTAAAAATCTGTGGTTATGTTACCAAAACATTTTACGTAAAACGAAATGTATTTATTTTCTCTTTTTATTGTTGCAGAGTAAATTGACGTGGACCTTAATGGTGAACAGTGCTTGCTAGGTTAATTTTCACGCAACATGATCCCGTTAGTTTCTTGTTTGCTGGTGCTACAACTGGCATTTGAAGGTAAGTTTTGTTTTTTTATATTTGAATAACAGAAAGATCGGCAGTATTGTTAATACCTACAATTTTCACTGCAAACGTATTACCTATAAGTTAGAGGTAATCCGCCTAATGACATCAGTAAAACTATACGGATTCGTTCAGTTCGTCTCTAATAGATAGGAAGCGGATTTAAACTCGGTAGCCATCGTGAAATTGCTTCATGAATTTATTTCTAATAGACGCGAATATCACTGCCCTGTCGATGTAGTAGCTTCGGCTCTTTCGTTTTAATATTCATGAATCTGCGGGAATTTAAAAGTTCAACTTGAAAGTTTTAACGTCGGGTCAGGATATTTTCAAATAATTTACAGGGACTAATCATGGAGCGACCTCAAACAGGTACCTATATCTCGCTTGGAAATGTTGAGCGTAAATCTAGTAATCGCTAATTAAAAATGTTTTGCTTTAAACTCCGCAGGTAATATTTAAATTTGTTCAAAAAGGGAATTAAAAATCCGATAATGTAAATCAGTAAAGTAGATATACCACTTACTGCATGACTTCATACAGTTTAATTACATTAATTCATCTCTTTAGAAACAATCTAAGAGGCAGAGGAACCATGTAATAATAATAATAATAATAATAATAATAATAGTGTATTTATTATAAGACACTTAAATAGTGTATATAACAGAGTCAAAAAAAAGAAAAAAATAATGAAACTAAAGTAAGTCCATCACCGCTTAGCACTAATAAGTAAATAGAAAAAAAAAAAAGAAAAATACAAATTCAAGCAAACGAGATAAAATAAAATATGAGTGGCAATAATTAACAAAACAGGTTACATTCTAATATATTAAAGTTGATTCTAAGCTAAAACAAATTGGAACAAATATTCTATTGCTATTGAACAAATAAGAAAGAAATTGCAGAAGAAATATAATTAAATTGAAGACTAAACTAATACATTCTATTAACTTAAAATTCAATTAAATGTAGGGATTGGCGATTAGATATTTGAGATTGCTCGTATTTCAATCATAAAACAACCTGTTGAATTCTTACTAATTTTATTTGTTGTTCCCTTTGACTCGGTGTCTCCAAAATAAAATTTAAGATAGTTCCTGTTGTCCAAAAAATAACATATTTGAACTATTCAGCTAACTCTACTCTATAATAAGTAGAAAGGTGCACTTTTAAAAGCACGAAGTGTCCGAATCTTCCTAGCAATAAAACACAATGTGAACGTAGATTATACATAAATATAATATGTTTATAACAGGCATAATATGTACAGTCACCAACTCTCTAAATGTCCAATCTAAGTCGCACTGTGAACGCAATGTTCCAAGCACCCGATTGGTTATTTTCATTATTATTTTCAATGTCGGTGAGTATACACTGGTGTTGGTAGAAAATATATGATTCTTATAGTTGAATTAATCATTTCGTCCATTGCGAAGGCTAGAGTCTATTACAGAGTGGATGTTATCTTAAAATATAACTAACGAGTTGCTTCAGGCCCATAAAATAGTTGACAATCTTATTAGATTAGAGCTCTTCCAAGTCTTCCAAGGAAAAGACAATTTTGCGAAACTGATTCTCGTTGCGGCTAGACAATGTCAGAAGATGTGCTCTACTGTGTCCTTGTTTTCCAAGCATAGCCGGCATTTAGTGGTTGGGTAAAATACAATCTTTAAATAACACTAAATCAAGATACCTATTCCAAAATTGGAGCACGTTCTGGTTTGCCCAAGAATTAATTTACTGTTTAGCTACTAGAGATGATTTGCCAATGGCAGGTTCTGGTTTTTGAAATATAGACATAGCACCCTTTCTTGCAATGGTATTTGCTGCTTCATTTTCTAAATTTTAGACTGAAGCAGAATGTTTCTGCGTGAATACTTTGCTCTGTTTTCAATATGTTCGTGTTCACTAGATGTTTGATTGTGTCAACGTTTTCCTATTGCATTTCTCTCTTTTTGGAAAAGAGATAATGAAAAAATGCACCAACCATGAGTTGAGTGCACATTTCCGATGGCATTCCCAGTATGCTGCCGGAAGTGACCGTTTTAAGCAGCTTGTTCGCAATGCAGACATGAGCATGTTGCGATTGATTAGCAGGTCGTAGTTACTCTTCCTTTTTTCCCATAACAATGCTCCAAGATGGGAGGCCCAGAGGAGTTTCAAATGCTAACGACAGGGAAGATGACACTAATCCTATAATTGTCATACTTAATTCGCGGACAGCAAGACTCACGCTGTGGCTTTAGCTTGTTGCACCCTCTGCTACCGTGCTCTAGGTTCATAGGTAATGATTGGGCGTACTAGCATCGCATAAAGCCATTGGATAGTGTTAGTGAAGCAAGATAAAATATCCAAATACTTCTACTTGTAATAAAATTGTACTAACTAATAAAGCTATCGAGTTTAGAAGTAAAAATAGATAAGGTGGTTGCGTGACATACTTATATGAAAAAATCCATTTATGTTTGTATGTATTTAATAGTATCTGATCAATCTAAAGGCTTTAGAATGAAGTTGGCAATTAAAGAAGGAATAAGTAAGGATATTTACTTTTCCTTATCCCTGCTGAGATGGCTGATATTATCGATAATGTTTTCTTTGCGTTGGTGAACTGTTTTTTAAAATTAATCTACATACATTTCTTTTGTTAGTTACACTCAAAGTGTATTATTTAAACTCAACTGAACGTTCATATTATTATATGGCACCTCCAAACGAAAATCTTTGACAAAATATTTATTTTTAGTTTCCTCGCATTTTTTTTTTGGTTCTAAATCGCACAGACACCGCTGAGATAAATAAAATAGAGGTGGTGCTGTAATTGTTGACGCATCTACCCATATTAAAATCTAGAACAAAGTAAATTCACGCTGTTTAACCCTTTAGCGCCGCACAGTGGATCGAAGTTGGTTAAAAATCTGACATAGAGCAGAAGAGCCAATCTTCGAGAATCATAATAAAATGTGTATAATTGTACAGTAAAATAAGCATTAGATATGGAAATCACATTACAAACAAGTAGATTGAGGGAATATCGAACAGAAAAGTACAGGTTCGGAGATGTTACGCTAAGAGTGTATTTCGACCGTCCTCTTCAACTACTAAAATATTCGGAATTAAAAACGAAACGAAACTACAATTTGCTCAGAATATACACTAACTATGTGTAATTCAACCTGCAAAATATTAGCAAATCATATTTGTAACGAACTATACAATTACCATTTCTTGAAGATGGTGTTCTATGACTTCAAATTTTAACTTCTATTAGCTTTTTAAAAAAATGCCCAAATTTGCCCAAAAAAAGGAAAACTGTTTTGTTATCTAGGATTCTTCTACAATGATTTACGATCTATTATATATCTACGATTTCAGGTGCTACTTCGCGCAACTTTTTGAAAAAAGACGTTTTGTTTTATCGCAATAACGTTTCTAAGGTAGCATTCTCTCTGTTAATTAATATTTCTATCAAAAATTTGTTGAGTTATGCCATTTCAGTGACGAAACATTCGATGAATGTTTCATAATCTCTTAGTTCTCGGATTAAAAAGGGTATAAACTAATTAGCATAATTATAAATATCGGTCAGATACCTACATTATGAGATGGAATATGCCACTTCTTTAATATTCGCTGCACTTATTGTATCGTTGTCATTGTGTTATAATATTAAGTTAGAATTATGAAATGTGCTGTGTTAGCTTATAATAATCGATTAATAGAAGATAAACAAAATGGGATATCTTTCTTTATATACTTGGTATGTTTGACTTCTTCGGTTCCCCTACACATTCTAAGGGTTATTCTCCATCTAGTTGGTTTGTGGCTAATATGAATACAATTTATGTTTTACCGTAGGTGCACATAAACAGGGAGATTATTTATATCATTATCATAAATGTATCAATGTACCTACTGGTTAAAGGTAATAAAAATATCACAGAAAATTAACACATCTACTCGCATAGTAACAATATGTGGAGGAACGATACAAAATATTCTAAGTGAATTGACATTTTTCTCAAAATGCTGATTCGACGGTAGTTCTGGGCTAAATAAATATAAATAAACATTTAAAAATACGTACTGTGGCCAACGATACAAGCATGTTTATATCCAGCTATACCAGCTTCAATCACCGTCCTAGATGCAAATGTAATCAGAAGATTCGCGATAATCTTACAAGTGATTACTACAGGGAAAGAAATTGATTGCGAGAAGAAACAGCTGAAAAATTTATAAATATATATGGTTTGTACTGTATGCTAGCCCCCATACATAAAATTCTATTGCATGGCGCAGATATCATTCAGCATGTTACTTCCTCTAGGCAAACTTTCAGAAGAAGCTGCTGAAGCTCGAAATAAAAACCTTAAAAACTTCAGGGAAAAAATAGCAGAAAATGCTACTAACGAAGGTATTTTGAAAAGACTAGTTATCACATTCGATCCATATATGTCCCATTCAAAATGAAAATTAAACGAACATACAAGAAGTGAGTTATTACCAGAAGCTGTAGAATTATTAATTCTTCACCAGCAAAAATGAAAATTGTGTTAAGTGCCACTGTTTATCAACGACCTGTTACCAAGAGAGGTAAGCGAATTATTTTACCATACACAAAAACGTTTACAACACTGTTTAGAAGAAATTTCTATTAAAAACAGATACATAATTTTACATTATATATGCTCTTTATCTCTGCTTTATTAGTGTCCACACATTTAATTTATTAAGATACCAAAGCGCACGTTTCTATCTTAAATGTATTTAGTGATCACAATATTTTTCTGTTGCATATATCAACAAATACGCTATTTCTTCGATTTATGCAGTCATAAACAAGTAGTGACGGTGCAACAATACTTTTTTTACTCGATGTAATATACAACCTTATCTATTCGACAAAATTTTCTTTCCTTGATCAACATTAATTTTTAAGCAAGTTATTACCATTTCAGTCAATGTCCGCTTTTTACCACCTTTCGATCCACTGTGCGCCGTGCGTGTTCTTATGATCACGGCAACCGGCAAAAAAAGTTTATGACATTTACTGCACAGATAAGGCAAACCTTTCGGTCAAGAGGTTAGGGGGGAGGTGTTTGTACCTGCTAGATATGCATTTAGAATATTATTTTGGCGATTCGTTAGTTGTGTGTGTGCAGTGGAATTGAGTGCTAGTGCACATATTGACGCGGACGCGGCTGCTGATATCCGTTTTCGGTAAGTGCGTATTAGTTTACATATGTATTGTGTTTAAAAGTGAAACAATTGCTTGTATACAGTAAATTACTCTAGCTATCGCGGCATGACATCAGTAGAAACTTTTCAGCTAATATTTAATTAAGAAATCATACAACTTATAGCCAGCGAATCCTCAAAATATGCTCTTTTTAAAAATTACAGAGATCCATGCATCTCACAAGAAGAAATAAAAGCTTTTGTAGCAATTTTGTATCTATCAGGATACACAGGCCCGTTTCTGAATATGTCGCCGCCTTGGTGCGAACAATTATTTGCCGCCCCGTAACTTATATGCAATTAATGTAAGAAATATTTTTTGTGAAAGAGAAAAAAGAATTATAAAATATTGCTAAACTTGTTAATTCTTTCTTAATGAGATAGATACAGTCTAAGCATTGGTTTTGTCAGGCGGCTAGTCATAATGTCAAACACATTTATCTATATTTCTATTAAAATTCTACCTATCTTCTAAGTATAAGTATATCCTACATTTGTCAACAATATAAAGAACAATATAGATAATAGTTATTTATGTATTAAGAACGTAAGTTGCTTTAATGACCCAAATTTTAGAAATACGTTGAGGGCCATAACAGCAAGTTAAGGCTGTGGTACACACATCACTTTATGCACAAATGCCAATTTTTTCATTTAAAATGAAAATACTTATAAAATACATTGAATTTTCCAAGGTTGCTTTTGACTAAATTTGAAAATTCCAACTTGATGTGTGGTTACATTGGGGGGTATCTGCGAATATTAATATGGATAAGATATTCGAATTATGTTGTTAACATATGTATGTATGTTACCTACAAAAAATGTTCAATAGAAAGTACAATTTTTGGTTTCTAATGAAACCTCTCAATTTTGTAATGGTTTAAAGTATTTCTATCAGGTGTAATGCCGTTGTTTGACGTTTCATCATAGCCCTAAGGAATAAAGACGTTCCTCGTGCGCTAGTGTTACAAAAAGACGTTTATGGCATAGAAATTCGTGTATAATTGCCAATTTTTTACATATCTGTGCATAAGTAAAATATTATACATGTATTATATATTTTTATTTTTCATAATCAATTAAATTTTCTAAATTAAAAAAATTACCTTTTTCTTTTTAAGTGTATCAAGAAATCTTTTTGGTTTTACTATCAAAATATATGTAATATAATATATAAGGTGTTCCATTTAAATTTTCATAACCTTGGTGTGTATTTTTTTAGGTCGCTCTCTATATTTCGAAACAATTTTAAAACGTGCTCCTTATGAATCTATATAACTCTGCATAAAAATATTTTTAAAATAGATTATAAAAGATATAAACGAACATAACACATCAAAATGATTGCTGGCAATATCAATTATATAATAAATAAACTAAAACTTATAGCTTATTAAAAAAAGCTTCTCTCTCTCGATTTGTATCATGATTTGATGTGTACCCAGTAAGAACGATATCTTTTCGATCTTGTACGTGGTCGTTGTTTATAACAATAAGTACAATAACTATAAATAAAGCACTCGCTCGTTTGTGATCCAGTGCCGGCGTTTATATTAAATTATTTTGCTAATAGTCGTCTTATATCATGATTAAGAGTGCACATTTTACATTTCATTGCACGTTATTTAAAATATGTAATTACTTGTTGCTTTTTGCCGCCCTTTTCTATGTGCCGCCCTGGTGCCGTGCACCACTTGCACCACCGGGTTGGCACGGGCCTGAGGATACATCATTGTTCCTAGTAAACGGTATTTGTGGGAAGCATCTCAAGATACTAGAAACGAACTTGTATTTAACAGCATGAGTAGAGATCGATTATTAGAAATATGCCGATTTATCCATTTTGCGGATAACAATAGATGTGACGGTTTTGATAAGATGTGGAAGTTGAGACCACTAATGAATAAGTCACAAACGCGATTTCTGAGATTGTACCAGCCAAAAGAACACATGAATTTTAATGAATGTATGGTAGCATATTATGGAAGGCACAATTGTAAACAGTTTATACGAGGAAAACCAATTCGCTTTGGATATAAAATTTGCAGTTACACCCTCTGATTACTTGGTAAATTTTGATGTGTATCAAGGCAAGAATCCGAAAGGAAATAACAACTACGAAAATGAATTTGGTAGGTGCTGCACCATTAGCTCAAATGTTAAATGAACTAGCGGAGTGTATTAAAAATCTACCAATTAAATTATACTTCCATAATCTGTTTACAGGTATGTCGTTACTGAAACATCTCAGGAAGCGTGGTTATGCTCACAGGTACTATTAGAGAAAATAGACTTTCAAAGGAATGTCCTCTAACTCCTTCAAAAGTTTTTAAAAAAGAAAATAGGGGAAGATATGAACAGAAAAGCTGTATTGACGAAAACATCACTGTTGTAAAATGCGTTGATAATTCTAGGGTAACAATTTAATGTAATCACGGGCCATGTAATGATTCGTGTCAACAAAGTAAACCTGAAATATGGTTCATTGTCTATTATTCTATCATAAAAACACCCTGTTTGTAATTCAGAAGTTTAACAAAAAAAAAAAAAATATAATAATAATTCCGGCGTTAAATGGTTAAAGAAGAGTAGGTATCAGGCGATATTTTATTCATGGGCCCGGTATCTATACTAGAATAGGATAGGGATGCTATCGTTGAATTTATACTTTTAATTTATGGTCCACGAGGCGATAGAAAAACCAAACTTCCCACTTAATGATCTAGATATCGAAAGCTACGGGACAATTTTGCAAAAAGAGCAATTATTCGACGCTAAAACTTTTGCCCGCAATGAAGTACGATTCTTTACCTCTATTTTTTTATATATGTATTGTTCTTTTTTTTTGCGATATTCAGAGCGCCAAAAATCGCAATAGAACGCTCGAGGTATTTTTTTTTTATTAACGAATTTCTAGGTTATTCATTTTGTTTTTCTTTGAAATTCAATTCTATCGCGTAGGCATAAAAAATAAATGTAAAAGCTCATGCATAAAATGCGGATTGTAGGAGGATCTGCGCTTGATATGTTTGTATATATCTGTTGGCATTTTATTCAATAGACGTGAACAAAAATGAGTTTTAAAATAAAGCAGGCTCGAGATAAGTTTTCAATTGAGATTGTTGCGTGTAGACAGAGGAATTTCCAATATATGTTTTTTGCCTATATTAGATGGATCATTTGTTTTCCATAACGCAAAATATTGCATAGGCGCTGCAGTCTCCGGGAATATGTTTCAAATAAAAGTATTTACATATATTCAGAGCTGATACTTGATACTTGAAATAAAAGAAATATGTGCTTTTTACCTACATAAAGGATGTTCTTCTATTTAAAAATAAATACAGTACGCATATTCTAGCATTTAATATTCTTTTGTATTTCTTCCACATGGAAAGGTTTCGTATGTAAGTACAGTAGTACCCCCATATCCGCGGGGGTAGCGAACGCTTTATTTCCGAATACAATATGAAATATGAAGCAAAGTTAAAACAATGAAACAAGAAAAAATAAGTTATATAATATTTATTTAAAATAAATGAACATTAAATAAATAAATATTCTTGTGCTGTGGCACAAATAGAATTTAAGTTTAATAAATATATAAGTTCATACATATGTATATATGGTACATATTTACATACACAACAAGAAAAACTTTATCATCGTGAGCTACATATTCATTCATCTTCCTCCAAGTTCAAGTTAGCAGTCGATTGTTTACTTAGATCCGAAACAAACGATGTTGATGGCTGTGCATTATCGATAGTTTTGTCGACTTTTTCAAAGAACATTGTTATTGGTAGTTGTCGTTTTTGTCTTTTCATTTCAATAAACCAATCCTCCAAAGGTTTCAAGGCGTCTGTTATAGTGCGAGTAATTTTTATACTGCGTTCCATTATTGGATCATATTCTACTATCTGTTCTTTTAATTTTTGAGCAGTTCGAAATATCGCTGAAAATTTTTCAACCGTCCATGCTGGCGGTTCTTGTTGACCCTCATTTTCATCGTCACTCGCTTCTGGAGATGATTTCACAAGGTCTACCAATTCCTCGTTGGTGAATACTTGATCCGCTTCGTTTATGTAATCACTCAGTTCCTCTTTGGATATATCCTTAAATCCTTCTCCATCTATTTCCTGCGCTATGTTAAATATCGTTGTTAGATGTGTATTAATATCATGTGTGTCTTCAGAACTAAGAACGATGTCATTCCACAGATTTTTCAACATGCTATTTTCGTTTCTGACTCTGATGTTGATAAATGGAATTGCGTCAGCAATTGTAAATGACTTCCAACATTCCATGAGCCCGATATCACAGCATTCGTTAGCCATTGTATACAGCATTTCGAAAACCTGTCGAATATATATGGCTTTAAAGCATCTAATGACACCTTGATCAAGGGGCTGAAGCAATGAGGTCGTGTTAGGTGGTAAAAAAACCACTTCAACATTTTTATTTTCTGTGCCTAATGACACAGGATGCCCAGGAGCATTGTCTAGTATCAGCAGCACTTTAAATGGTAATTCTTCCTTTTCCAAATATCTTTCCACTTCCGCAATAAAGCATTGATGAAACCATTGTGTAAATAGAACAGCCGTAACCCACGCCTTTCGATTTGGTTGCCAAAACACAGGCAGGCAAGCTTTATCTTTGCATTTAAGAGCACGTGGATTCTGTGATCGGTAAACAAGTCCAGGTTTAATCATATGACCAGCTGCATTTGTACAAAATATCAAAGTAAGTCTATCCTTAATTGCTTTAAAGCCTGGTGCACTCTTTGCAGTCTTCTGAATATAAGTCGGTTGAGGCATTTTTTTCCACATAAGACCAGTCTCATCGCAGTTAAAAACTTGCTTAGGATGATAATTCTTTTCTACAATAATTTGTTTAAATTTTTCTGGAAACAGGGCAGGAGCTACATGATTAGCCGACGCAGATTCCCCTGTCATTTTTATATTTTTTAGATTAAACCGAGTTTTAAATCTATGCAGCCACCCCCTACTTGCTGTGAATGATTTTCCTTCCTCTTCAGTATAATCTTGGGTCTGCATATCTTCATATAAAACCAACGCCTTTTGTTGTAGCACTTTGCCATCGATAGGATATGAAGTTGGATCCTACCCGTCTCGGTGGCTGAATGGCTTGCATGCTCGCCTTTTACCCCGCAGGTGCTGGTTCGATCCCAGGCTGACGCGGTGATTTTTAATTCTGGATAAAAATCAGAATATGCCTTCTTCTCGGATAGGAAGTAAAGCCCTAGGTCGCGTGTCAATACGATGTTTGGCACGTAAAAAATCCCTACCGAAGGTTGAAATTCCCTCCGGTTCGGCAAAATTTCAGTGGGGTTTGTACAATACGTCAAAGAGATGTCAGTGCTTAGAAGTGTCAAGGTGTATTCCACAACCTAAAGCTTCGCCCAACAACAAAATACAAAACACAAGTTGGATCCTTGTCGTTCTCCAAAAATGAAAAACGAAAGATACGGTTGCGTCCAGTAAATAACACATACCGCAGCCTAGAAGAACTGCTTTAGATACTTTTCCAAAATTGTTAAGTTTCGATATTGGCCTATAATGTTTTACATTCTTGGGTGATCCACTGTCGACACTGGATATATGCTTATAAGTTTGTATAAGTCAAGGAAGTTCGCTGTTGATAATGCCAGACCAAAGATTATTGTTAAATGATAAGCCCACATGTATTTATAGCCACATGCGAAGGAACTAAGAAGTTATCTGGTCAAGCTCTCATTTTATCCTTTTAAATTAGTTATAGAATTGTAGAATAATATACTAAAGCTGGTGTGATAATATAAATAATTTAGTGAGTGAAGCTTTTGAGTTTGTTTGTGCTTTTTAGAATAGTGTGATTTTCACTTTGTATTATGCGTAATTTTAGAAGGGTATTGGTTAATCTATAGCATTGGTACCAATTTCTTTGTCACTGTTTAATCGTTGGAGCGTCTGTGTTGGGTTTTATGCATTTAACTTATTTCGAAACTCAAACTAAAGCAATTACCCAATGTAGAAAGGTAAGATATGGCGCAAAGTTTTTGCGATCCCTCGAATCGAAACAGAAATTAGACCAGTTAAAGGCATGGGTTAATAGGGGTGCGCTGGATCGTTGTAGGGGTAGTCCGGCCAGCCGTATTTCGTTACGATCATGTGGCGGAGTCTGCCGCCGTACTCCGCTGTCCCATTCCTCCTTAGGCTTTTATATAAATGAGAGCATTCTCTTTCCCATTGTTTGTTTAGCGTTTTGTCAATGACTTTCTTCGACGTTAACTCGACTTGTTATTGACATTGGATTCCTAGAATAAACTACTCAGCGTTCGTACAAATTTACTTTCAATCCAGATAAGGGGTATCTCTCGCTGCTCCGCGTCGAGTAAGAATTACCCGGAGTGTTCGTCGAAAGTTCAAAGATGGATATTGCATAAGTTGGATCAATTAATGTTCCCGCTCTTCGTCTAATGGAATGTAAGCAGATGGGATATAGAAGGTATCCGATAGATTGACATCTAGCGATAGATACATCAGTCGTATTCTCCGAGGATATAACGGAAAGATTGTTTGCGCTTTGACAGTCTAGTTTCTGCACAGCTGAGATTATACTACCAATAAGTGCATACAGAGATAGATTGCAAATTCCTAGACGGCTTCTGGGGTTTGTTTGTGAGAATTTAGATTTGGCGATGTTAGCGTAGCTATTGCTTATACCTAGTGTATCTTAGGAAATTAGCAACCACCCAAGCGTTATACAATTATTAAATGTATATAGAAATTAATATGTCATATACTATAAACGACATTCCTTTTAAATACTTCATATTTATGCTTTCATAATGAAATTTTCTAATATAGGTACATATTGCTATGATATATCATGCTATACATAACCTAGGATCAAACATCAACTATAAAATTATTTATGTAAATGTATTTTGAACTACTTATTTATTTTGTAAACATATGTTAGATTAGATCTAATTAGGGTGACATTGCACCGCGACCTATCGATCTATTGGGCCCCCCTACATCAGCTGTAAGCTACTAGGGTTTACCCGCACTTACAACTCCCCATCCAGTCTAAGAACTTTAATAAATTGCAATAGCTGCGATGGTTTCAAGGAGGGTATTTCTCCCTCGTCTAACATATGTTAAAATTTAAACTAAAAACTTACTTATTTCGTACTAAATTCAAAAAGGGCGGGTTACCATGGATTTTAAGGAAATAGGTTTCTTCGCTGATTGTTCGAACGTGGCTTTATTATCCTGTATTGTATCGTTGGAAACGATATCTATCATTGTTGTTGGGGTCCTTTTTGCTTAGGAGATATTAAGTTGTTGAAAACAAATGTGAGGGACTTCTTTTTCGGCTTTTCCTGAGTGTAGTTGCATTTCGAATAATTATCTAGAAATTTTGAATTTGTATCACAATAAAAGTCATTAACTTTTAAAATTTACTTATAAGAATGAGAGTATTGCGTATATAGTGCCAAGATAATGGAAATCCAGTGATTTCGAGATTTGGGGTGGCGTATTTCTAATCCTGGGGCCGATTGAAGAGTCTTGTTCGAACCTATTTTGCTGTGAGATCATTGGAACACCAATTGCGAGCGGAAATGATTGTTTTGGAGTGGAATTAGTATTTGGAGTTTAAAAGAGCAGTTGTTCGTACTTGAAGTAAGCGATTTTATCATTTTTTCATCTATAAGTGGCGTGAAAAGCGTAAAGGGAATGTTGGGTTATATTATCGTATGATAACAGTGAATCTAGTGGATTTTAGTGTGTAAGCTGTTTGTTTGATTCTGTGGGTTAAAATTACGAGCAGTTTAAGTTGGCATTATTTGATATACTTGATTTTTATGACGGGAATTTAGCGGGAGATTTGAATTCTATTGTTGATATTAAAACGAGATATATGAGTTATTAGTTTGGATTAAGATTCTAGAAATCTTATTTTTGTACAACTAAAATAGTAAAGAACTTACTTACCCTGAGGGAATCATTAGAAGATTCATTTCTTTGTTCATCACATTTATTTAACTCGAAATAAATAAATTTTGCTATAATGACATCTCTTTTATTCACTGTAGTATAAGAACATCACGAACGAATAACTAGTACAGTTACAGTAAAGATATTTAAGGGTATATCATGTATATAAAGATAATAATCGATGATTCAGTGGTGTGACATGACCTCTCCACGCCTCGAGGTTGACTGAAGATAATAAGTATATAATATAATAAAAATCATCCGATTGGTTTGCGGTGTACCCAAAACATTGTGGAGGGGTAAATTTAATGTACCTGTGTATTGTACATGCCATCTAACATGTGGGGTGTAGCAAATCTGTGGAGTTACTGAAAATATAAAAGAAGGCGCTGACTGTAAGAAAGGTGAATAAAACAGTGTTGAATTAATTTTAAAATTTAATAAAAATTATAAAGAATTATCTACAAGTTTCGTAGCAATATATATCTTACATATTTATCAGTATTTTATATATTAACAACGAAATCCCTATTTTTTAGTTTTACAGCACGAACTAAAGGGTACCCTATTGTAATAATAATAATAATAATAATAATAATAATTTTATTTTCATTAATTGTATTTTCATTAATTGTGTTTCCTGACCTATTATACACACAACTGTGTCTTTAATCAATAAATATTATTATTATTATTATTACCCTATTGTAAGTATCTTCCATTATATATTGAACTTTATACATATATAACCAATATATACAGAGTTATTCACGCTATACGGCACAGAATATTGTGGCCAAGATATGTGATGCTCAAAAAGTTTCACCTTTGGGATATATGGGGGCTTATTATGGCTATTTTTTAAAATTATTTTTATATTCTACAGCATGTTTCAAAGGCCATAAAAGTAACAAAGTTGTGTTTTTTTTTAATGGAACACCCTATATATTATTGTATTATTGGATTCTTTGATCAAAATAAGTGTCTGTCTTAATAAGGTTTATAATATCTAAACGTTAAGGTTTTTATATAATTTGAATTTTGTGAAAATCTAGCCAAATTTTCATGTTTCAAATACTTAAGAAGTATTTAAGTTACATAAACGAAATTTATAGTGAAGTATAACAATAGACCATATTTTATAACCCAATTAGAATAAACTTATCATCTTATACAAGATGTACAAAATTAATACTAATCAAGTAAATATATTAAATGGCTATAACTTGATTAATTTAAATAGATCCCAATGTTTTTTAATTTACCAGCACATACACTTTTTAATTACCTATCGATTAGTATTTATAGCTAAAGCTTAAAGTCTTCGTTTTTTTTTTTTTACAGAACATGCCAAATAATCGTTTCATGCACCATTTGATGTTTTTTAAATAAAAGTTCTAATGTATCTAGTTGCCTATGGTATTTAGAAATGTCAGATAATTCATTTATTTTTGTTCTAAATACATATTTTGCTTCTGTTGTATGTTATCGTTGATATGTTATTATCATTATTGCTGGTATAGCCTATAAGATTCTAAATTATCTGACACTTTTAAATACAATGGCAAATAGGTATATTAGAACTTTTATTTAAAAAACCACCAAATGATGCAAAAAAACAGTTTAGCATTTCCTGTAAAAACGCGAAGACTTAAAGCTTAAGCTATAAATACCATTCGTTAGGTAATTAAAAAGTACATTTGCTGGTAAGTTAAAAAATACGGCGGTCTATTAAAATTAATCAAGTTAACGTAGTTTATAATCCAATAGGTTCCAATAGGTACCAACCAATAATATAAAACAAAAGCAACGTCTTCATTTAGAACAACATTAAATGAATAATCTGACATTTCTCAATACCATAGGCAACTAGATACATTAGACTTTTATTTAAAAAACGTCAAATGTTGCCAGAAACGATTATTTGGCGTATTCTGTAAAAAGCCCGAAGACCTAAAGCTTAAGCTATAAATACCAATCGATAGGTAGTTAAAAAGTACATTGGCTGGTAAATTGAAAAATATGGCGTTCTATTTAAATTAATGAAGTTACAGCCACTTAAAGTTCTTATTTGATTAGTATTATTTTTTACACCCTGAATTAGATGGCAAGTCCCTGTATTAGATGGCAAGTTTATTCTGATTGTGTTATAAAATATGGCCTATTGTTACGCTTCACTGTAAATTTCGCTTACATAACTTAAATACTTTTTAAGTATTTGAAACATGAAAATTAGGTTAAATTTTCACAAAATTTAAATTATTTAAAAAACCTTAAGGTTTAGGTATTATAAATAATAAGGGTTTGCAAAAAATATGGAAATATATAAAAACAAGATAAAAAATATTTCTTTGCAATTATACACACTAAAAAATATATGCAATTCATACGGAAAATTCCGGTAACGTATAAGGTAAAATTGCCAAAAATCGGGAAATTTACTAGAAAACTTTAGGTATATTTTCTCATTTTTGGTAAATTACCCTATACATTACTGGAATTTTCCGTAGGAATTGCAAATATTTTTTTAGTGTGTATATCAACAAAAGGATTTCATTCAAAAAATTTGTAGATGTGAAAATATTTCGTCATGTTTTAAAGGGAAAAAGTACACACTATTGTTGGCACTGCCTTCATATATAAATACTGTCAGGTTTCGATTAGTCTTTACAACGAAAACATTTGGAAAGTCGCAACTGGAATATATTTGCTGTAATGCTGCGCAACACAGATGCCGTAGTTTAAAGCCTTAAAATTAACATGTTATTCTCTTTAAAATAGACCGCAGTACCGCAGAATACGTTACTTCTAATGTTGCCCATATTTTTTGTTATCCTATCCTCTCAGGCTATTGCGAGACGGTTTCCTGTTTTTGGCATCGCCTCTGAACCTCCTTGGGGTCGATAGCAGCCTGTTTTTAAGCACTCTGTTGTTTCAAGAGCAATAGATTTCATAATCAGACATCGTGAGTGTGAACTATAGCCGTTAGAATAGCCAATTGTATCACATGTTTAATTATAATTTTCTAGAAATTATTTTGGATGGAATTGTTTGCCGATCCTACAAGAGCATTTTATACGTTTACTGTTATTTTTAGTCGGAGTTGAATCCTTACGTATACATGCGATTGAGTATTAACATTTTCTAGATTGTTTTATATATCATCATAATCTAAACAATTATAAGTGTATGGTGATGGAAGAATTACCATTTATAAATTTACTATATATAATTACTATTTATAATGGTAAATACTTATTGTTAGAGTACGGTTTCTAGTGTTCTTACTTTTATTATAGCTCTTACACATTTTTCTTTCTGTACTTCTCACTATAATCATATGCTACCCCATAATAAAAAAAATTATTACTTATCAGCGTATAAAAGTTTGAATAATACAGGGTGTCTCCTCGTTGAGTTGCATAACTTCATAGGGTTATTCCTTGTATCAAAATTAGCAAAACACCTCCAGTCAGCATAGGTCCAATTCTCAACAGTTTTCGAGATATGGGTGGTCAAAAGCGTTGAAAATCACTAGTTATGGTAACTAATTTAGATGAATCATGGACGCATTTGGCTCGACTGGTAACTTAGATCCAATGCACTTGAAATAGGCCTTTTGACAGTTGTCATGTACGCAGTTTTGTTGTATTTTTGACAGTTTGGGATTTCGCTCGCAGAACATTTAAAAGTGCTTCTTTTTACGAAGGAAGAGTACGCCGACATGATAGTTTTGTATGGCTATTGTGGAGGAAATGCATCAGCAGCGGCAGGAGAGTACGCAGAACGCTACCCGAACCGAAGACATCCTTGTCGGACAACCATCACGAACTGTGTCATATCGCTTCGGCAAACAGGATCCTTCCCGAAAAAGACTAATGAGCGAGAGCCTGCGCGAAGAAACCACACTGAAGCTGTTCTTCATGAAGTTTCTGAGAATCGGAGAACCAGCATAAGAAGAATTGCTGCCACCACAGGATAGAAAAGACCGTCGATTCACAGGACTTTACGTGAAAATGGGCTACATCCATATCAGGTACAACAAGTACAAAATCTCTTACCTGCCGACTATGCAAAACGGGAAGAATTTTGCTCGTGGATCCTAGAGAACCAGGATCTCCTCCCAACTGCTTTGTTCACTCATGAGTCCACCTTCACTCGTGATGGGATTAACAACTCACATAACGAGCACATCTGGAGCGGCGAAAATCACCATGCTTTGTCAGAAAGAAGATATCCCCTTGAACGTTCGTAATAGGATGTGGTTTGTCCGTGACGGGTGTCCGGCACACAATGGAAGAGTGGTAACCGACTTTTTCAACACTATGTTTCCAAACCGCTGGATAGGGCGGAATGGAGCTCCGCGCTCGCCGGACCTGACGCTTCTCGACTTTTTTCTTTGGGGCAATGTTAAGACCATCATTTATGGACAAGAGAAGCCGGCTACCAAAGAAGAACTGGTAGGTAAAATCCAACGAGCATTTCAGGAAGATCGTGGAAATATGGAAAATGTCAACTGGATAGGAGGACTGAGTCAAAGAGCAGAGTTGTGTTTGGCAGTCCAGGGTCGTCATTTTGAGCAGCTTTAAATGTTTACAACATTGCTTGTTTATTAAAATCATTAAAACAATTTCTGCTCATTATTGTGAAAGTAAGACTGTAATTTAAGTTAATCGTTCCTTAGTAACCATTTCATGCCGAAATACGTCTATGATTCGTCTAAATTAGTTATAATAATTTGTGTAATTTGTAGCAGTTTAATTTTCGGAGGTATATTCTAAATAGAAAGTCGTACATTGGTATTCTCAAATCTTTTAAAGATCTATAAGTTGAACTTTAAGTTAATATTGAGTATTGATGTGTTAAGAAGAAGATAGCATCAGCATAGTTCGATTATCCGTCCCGTCAACTGCGGCCGCTAGAGTCTATTGTAGAGCGGATGTTATCTTTAAAGTTCATCCAACAAGTTCAGGCCCTTAATGTAGCTCAGAATCTGTTGGAATGAGGTCTTTTTCATATCTTCTAGGAAAAGGTCAACTTTCCTAAAGATGTCACACCTGATTCTTGTTACGGCGGGGCAGTGGCAGAAAATATGCTCAATTGTCTCTTCGTTCTCCAAACACAGCTGGCATGCAGTCTTCTCAGAGAGTCCGATTCAGTAGGTGCTTTCTGAGTTTGCAGTGATCTGTAAAAATACTATTGCGTTGATAATTAGTATAGTATCTAAAATTATTGTAGGTATAGAATTGAAGAAGCTCTATATTTTCAATAATGCTGTGTAATACACATAAAATACTTTAAAGCATTCTGTTTGTATGTATGTATTTATTTAACTGTCATATTCTCAGATTTATTTTAATATTTGAAGTTGCTTTCAATTTACACTATATTTTTGTTCACAATTTTTTAGATTCACGAATTCTTATGGAATTAAAAACTGTTTTTAAAGCACTAGCAGTTACTTTTATTTTCCTTAAATTACCTACTGCTTGAAATACCTTTCTGGAAAGTAGCACATAAGAAGTTTTCTTAATTGTGAAGAAAAGATTGGAAGCATGTGAATAATTTCATTTTGTTGAAAGACAATATTTCAGTTAGTGTTGAGGGTAAAGCTTTCACCATCATTTATGGCACATCGTTCATATCAAGTACGACCTCAAGCTGTAGGTACATTTCTTTCTTTATCCAAATAATGAATATTCTTCGCAACTGATCATATATCGAAGTGAATAAAACGCCGTAGGTACTTGAAGTAAATCTTTCACATTATCTTTACGAGGGTAAACTGAACTGGTAGCATTTTCTTATTTCGAAATTCATGTTGCAATTTCGAAATAAGAACACACATCATTTTTAGACTCTTATTGAAAGGAAATAATTTTATTACTGTAAATTATCAAATTGTAAATTGTGTGACATTTTGGTTCTAAATTATATAGCCTTTTTTCGAATATGAAACTAAATCTCTCGTAGAAGCAACATTTTTAATATATAATTTAATCTACAACAAAATACATTTGAGTGATCATAGCATAGAATTCCAAGAAGATAAATAGATTTTATCAAAGTTCGTATGTAAGAAAAGGATTTTGTGGATTTTTTTACTTAATCAAAAACCTTTTTACCGTTAGGTGTAAGGTATGTTGAGTTGTGTTACTCTGTTCTCTTAGAAATTTCTCTGTAGTTCTTCCTATTTTTGGCTCATTATCTTCCTTTCCTCCTTTCTTATATTTCTTTTTTCCTCCATTATTACTTCATTCCAAGCTTTCCTTGGTCTACCCTTTACATTTTTTGCCATTGTCTTCGCTTCGTATATCTTTTTCACAATTCGTTCCTCTGGTATGCGGGAAACATGTCCATACCATCTTAGTTGTCCCTCCACTATCTCGTCTTGGATCGGTTTAATTCCCAGTTCTTCTCTAAAAGTTGGGTTCCTTATCCTATCCATTCTTGTTTTCCCTTTTATTCTTTTTAGAAATCGCATTTCCATTGTGTCCAAGATTCGATTCCGTAAAGCATTGTGGGTCTAACTCTTTACTATTTCTGCCTTAATATTTCACGTTTCCCAAAAATTGTATTTTTCATTGTATTATAAGTTCTTTCTGCGTTGCTTAACCTTTCATTCATGTCTGAGTCTAACTTTCCATGTTTCTTTATTACTGTGCCTAAGTATTTAAAGCTATTCTATTTTTCTTCCATTTAGTTTAATATCATGCGTTTTATCGTCCATTGCAATTACCATTGTTTTTGTTTTCGTTATGTTTATCTTCATATTTATTTTGTTTATAGTTTCATTAAACACGTTGAGGTTATGTTGCAAGGTTCCCTCTGTATCCGCTAATATAACCATATCATCTGCGTACATTAACTCGTCTATTTTAATTTCTTCCATTTTGCAAAGCCAATTTTCATTTTTTTTGCTTCCTTTATAGCATCGTCTATTATTGCTGAAAATAGCAGAGGACTCCCAGCACACATCCTTGTCTAACTCCTATTTTCGTTTTAAACACTTTGGACTCTTGATTATTTGTTCTTACTGTGGTTCTGTTGCTCCTGTATAATGCCTTTATTACCTCTATTGTTTCTATGTCTGCTCCTCTTTTTTCTAAAGTCTTTCATATATCTTTTCTTCTGATTCTGTCAAAGGCCTTTTCCAAATCTACAAAGCATATATATATGTTTCTATTTTTGTTTATTAATTTCTCATTGATCTGTCTAATTGAGAAAATCCAGTCTTGCGTTCTCCTTCCCCCTCCAAACTCGCATTGTGTCTCTTCAATAATCTTGTCTAGTATCTTAATCTTAATCTCTTTTCTATTACTCCTGCTAGCACCTTGCCTGGTATACTTGTCAATGTAATTCCTCCGTAATTTTTACAGTCTCTTTTATCTTCACTCTTGTATATTGGTAAAATTATTCCCTTGCTCTAATCTGTGGGTATTTTCTTTTATCGCTTCATTCATCATTTCCTGCAGTTCTTTAAGTCCCTCTTGCCCTACGTATCTTATCATCTCTGGTGTGACATCGTCTTTTCCTAGTGCTCTTCCTAATTTTGTTCTCTCAATTGCTCCTGCTATCTCCTGACTTGAGATTGTCTCAATGTCTCCTGTATGTTGGTGTTGTATTTCTTCTTCTTCATCCGTTTCCTGTTCTTCACTGGTCCATATTCTTGTCTTATTGTTAGTATAGTTACAGCAACTGATATTGAAATATAATTATTAATACAAGTAGCACTATATTGGGTTATGGTCGTAGGAATATTATTTTGTATTATGCATAACTGAAATACCTTAATACTTCTGTTAAATAGAAAAATTACCTTAAACTCTTCCAAAGGATTATATTTGTATTAACTTTACTTATACCAGGGAATAAAAGTTGCTTCCTAAACACTGAATATTACTTAAAACGATTTAAAGTAAGAATATTACTAAATTATAAAGTCTATTTTGTTCTACCGAAATATAAAACATCCTTGAAATAATAAAATTCAAACAAACCCTTTTTTTTCCATTTGTTCTTCAGGTTATTTTATTGCAGCTATAGTCGCGGCTTCACACAAAGATATGTATTCTGTTGGGATTCTCTCTGATTTACGAGTTTGAAGTTTATGTCAGAGCCAAAATAGGAGCGGTATAAACCTGTAAATATACTAATAGAAATAAAAATTGGAAGAATTTAGGTTCAGATGTTTTAGGAAAGTTTCGTGTAATATCGACAAAATTTAACTTGTATGTATACCTATTCACATACCCGAGTGACATGTATTCTATTCTTGGAAATTGCAGTGGCAAGTGCAGTGTTTTCTGAATGTTAGGACCATTTTGAACCGCTACTAGCTTCTTGCTTTGTAAGGTCGCTTCCGTGTAATTGTCAATGCGGTTGGGTGTGAATATCTCCATTGTACATACATACATATTTGGGTTGCTACTGTGTAGTGTGATCCTACTTATTTGCTTGCGTTCTATCGTGGAGTTTTAGATTGTTTCCTCTCCATGTTCATTTAGCGTTTCAACTATTTGAACCGCTTAGAATTTACTATATGATTTAAAAAAATATTTATAGCTATTAATTTTCACTTTAAGTTTAGCTATGTGAATATAATAATTCTAGTCTAGTAGCAGTTTCATCACAACCATATCGCAGTTAAAAAAGCGAATATTAAAACATTACGAAGTTGAGAATTTATAAGAAAAACAAAATTTCTTAATTAATATTGGGGCCAGTATTAACTAAAATAATTAATTACAACCCCGCTTCTTTATTTAGCATGTTATAAAACAGCGTTATAATTTAGACATTAATTTTCACAAAGAAAGGTTAAATGGAAATTTCATTTTCAGGAACAGTCTGTTTGATGTAAGTACACTTGAACCAGGGTTGGTTGATGTGCTGTTTAAAAGAAATAAAATATCATATTTTCAAAAGAAGAAAAAACAAGCTTGTTCTAAATAATTGCAAGGGAAGTAATTGTTTTTTACGCAGCAAAATATACTGCAGTTTTTGTAATGGTGGATCAAGAAAAACAAAGCAGGTACATTACTCAAAAGAAATTTAATCTAGAAGTATCAAATTGGTGTGTCTCACATGCTTTGTGTTAAAAATATTATAGTACAAAATAAAAATTGAAATCGTGGAAATTAGGCTTCTGTATTGTAACTAATTTATGTAATTAATCTCAAGACAATTTTATGTTTTCTTTAGTTGAACCTAATTATAATACATTAAAATGGTAGAAACAAACAAATAGTTTTATGACGGTGCAGTCTTACTAATATGTGTTTTAGAACTATAAGATTCCACCAATAATAGGGGTGTCCTATTTAAAATAAACAATTTTTTTAGCAATTAAAGTTTCCCTAATGCAACCACAGTTTCCGACCACACAGTATAAGAATTACAAATGCTTATGTAAGATGCAGAGATTCTTATACTGCAACAGTACAGTAGCTGATTGCTGAAACTTAAACCGTTTGGAGAAAAATCAGACAAATTCGTAAATACGGTTCCGCCATTTTTTAAGGAAAATTGAGAATACGCGGAAAACTAAAACGTTTGTGGAAAAATATTTCTAACAAAAGATATTCGGAATTTAATAAGCTACTTATATACAGGCTGTTCCGTTTAAAAGAAATCTTATTATTCCTGACATCACTCGGTGTACGTAAAAATATTTTAAAATTTTGAAGCTTTTACAACTATATATATTTTATTTATCAAAATTTTTACTCAGCCAACAGTTATCAAGTAAATGAACTTTGCCGTTTAAAAAGCTCAACCTGTATATATGGGTTGTAGTTAGAAATATTTTCGAAAGTGTAAAACATTTTTTGTTAATGCTATTTTGACAAATTTTTAAAGATTGTTAAATTGTTTTTAGAAAAGCTACAATTACCTTTAATTTAACTCTGTAAAATTTTTATGTGTGTACGGGCAGTTTGTGACGCAAAAATATGATTACACTAGATTTTTTCATGGATACATCAAAACCATGTATTTAAAGAAAAGTTTCTGGAAGGAACACCAGTGCTGAGATTGAACATTGCAACGTTTATGAGGGCTTGGATAAGAGAAATGTTGTCACCGGGGTATTTTTTGACGTATCTAAAGCGTTCGATATGGTAGACCATTCGCGTTTGTTACGAAAATTAGAGTCGATTGGTATATACCGGGTGGCCTATGATCTGTTTTATTCATACCTGATTGGTAGGAAGGCAGTGGTTAGTGTTAAGGGCGTTCAGAATGATATGATAATGACATATAGTTCCGATTACATTGACTTAACATGCGGTGTTCCGCAAGGTTCAATATTAGGTCCCACCCTATTTTTAATTTATGTCAACGATTTACAGTCGACACTTGATTATTGTAGACTAGCACAGTATGCTGATGATACAAGTTGTATTATAACTACTGATACTGTTGAATCGGTTTCTAATTTAACATCCAAGTTGGTCCGGGACATGATGAGATGGTGTGATGTTAACAATTTAGTACTTAACCACGATAAGATGGGTCTGATGCGATTTTCGCTGACGACGGTGGAGGGTGGTAGCAGCCTGTATGTGTCGTGTAATAATAAGTCCGTACCGCAAAGTGATAATGTTAACTTTTTGGGTTTGACAGTGGATTTTAGATTAAAATTTGACCTCCACTGTACCACACTGTCGCGTAAGTTGGCGACTGCTCTCTATGGACTGTCTTAGGGGTGCTGTAATTTTGCGTCTGTGGAGTCACGATTGCGGTATGGCATTATGTTCTGGGTCGCCACACTTAGTTTTAAAAAAAAA
Source organism: Cetonia aurata (assembly GCA_949128085.1). Lineage (NCBI taxonomy): Eukaryota > Metazoa > Arthropoda > Insecta > Coleoptera > Scarabaeidae > Cetonia > Cetonia aurata. The sequence goes on along the minus strand of OX421883.1, from coordinate 47,189,676 downwards.
ATTACCTTGCAAAAAAAAATTCTACGTTGCATGTTGTGTAAGTCCTTTGACGTTTCTTGTCGTCCTTTTTTTAGGCAACTGCATATTCTCCCCGTGGCGTGTTTGTATATCTATGAAATTTTGATGAACTTGAAAAATAATGGAAAAACCTTTTTAAGAAATTCTGATATATATAGTACTATGACGACACGCAATGGAATAAAGAAAAGTATACCTATAAATAGTACGAAAGCATTTGAATTTAGCCCGGCATACAAAGGAATAATATTCTTCAATAAACTACCAGAAGATATAAAAACTTGTAGTAACAAATTCCATCTCAAAACTAAATTAAAAACATTTTTATAGGAACATAGCTTCTATTCTATTGAAGAATATTTAACATGTACCTATTAATAATGACGTGCCCTGTAGATTTTTGTATTAATGTGATGGACAATGTCTATGTTCTTTTAACAGAACAATGACAATAAAATATATTCTATTCTATTCTATTCTATTCTGTTCTATTCTATTCTAAATGCAGCACTCCTTTTGACTTCGTCATTGACTTTGAAATCTTACGCTGTAACCTTCGGAGAAATTTGTTCGATTTAATCATACAGATATCATCCGCGTATAGTATTGTTTTAAGCTCTACATTTTGTAAGTTATTTTAATTTGCCGTATATATGTTATATATAAATCAAACTTAATAGAAAGGTATGTTGACAGTCTAAGTCAATTTATGAACAGATACCAGATATCAAATCCTTTCTTCTTTACATCTCTACGATATGAGCCTAACATAATTATCTCTGTGGAAAAATTAATTTCTTTTTGGGTTTTAGTTTGAGTACATGCGTATTAACTTATTGTCAAACTCAAAGCCGATAACACGACTTTTCTTTCTAGAGAGAATTATGTGAGGTAACTATATAACACATGTATTAATGATGTAACTTATTTTACACTGTAGCCTGTTAATGCTTAAAGTTACCTATATTTTTCCGGAATGTCGTGGTAACTAAAACACTTTTTTTCTGTAAGTTGTCGAAAGGAAACGTATAATGTCGCGTATAATATAAATTCGTATACCATTGTGGATTCTTAATTGCAGTTTATAGTTATTTCATCGAGTTTTCTGCGATAGGAAATTTTAATGTGAAATTGTAAAATCCGTTTAGTATTGGAGTTTTAAATATCTAAAGCTGCAGCGTCGTCCAAGTTAACTTTATATATCAAACTCGTGTTATTTATTCGATGTTGGAAAACATTTCTTCAGAGAAGCGGCGCAGGAAAAACCTTGAATAACCTTTTTAAAAGTTGCGAGGGCTTGTCAATTCATTCTTGTAAACTTTCGCATACTAAGAAAAAATCTAATTATATTGTATGGAAATACAATTCTGGTTTGTTTAAGCATGTTTTAATAAAATATTTTCATGGATATGAAATGGTTCTTTTTTTCAACATAATCATATTTTTCTATTTATGAGCGTCTACAACTCATTCCATTTCTATTGCCGGCAACGGTGATATAGATGTAATTTAACGTATTATACATAGATTCCTAGACGACGTTAATGTACCTTTATTTACTGATTGTTTGAAATTATAGGTATCCTTTACCAAGAGAAATCGTACAAATACCTTTTGACCCCGTGTCAATCACTGAAGCCATATCTGCAGACGTCAATCAATGGCGCTGAAAGTTGGGTAAAACTTTTTCATAACGAGTTTTAGGATACCTGTTTCTGACAGGATATTCCATGTAGTATGAAGGTTCAACTGAATTTTGTGCTTTTATCAAAAAACTATAGCATCAAACTTTTGTACAATTCGATTTCGTCAATATGTTTCAGAATTAAAGTAAAGAAACAAGAAAATACAATTCATTTGGGTGAACAATGTTGGTCCTTAAAAGAATTTATATTAACAATGTGTTGGGGCATGCACACATACTAGCAGATAACAAAGTATGATAATCTAAGAATATTCCAAGTAATTATGAAGTAAAATGAAACAAGTAGTTCCAACGCATTCTAAGGCATATATTGTTGCAGATATACTGCGGCTATGTACTCTGGTGAAGTAGATAATATAAACTAATGGAACACTGCTTGAACAAAAACAAAAAAAAAACTATTATTGTTCTCCGGTTGCACCACCGAATTAAAAGGCCTTTTCATTATGAAGCGAAAATTATGAACCTTTTTGGAACGGAGTTTTTGAATGCACTTCGCACTTTATTTTCCTAGCTGTTGTTCAGTTCACCCAGTCTACACTCCGTACATGTGTACCATGCACTTCATGTATGCAGCCATCGCATAGAATTGCACCGAATCCCGTTGTACCCTGCGCTTGTAAAGACTTAATATATAGCGTGCATTTTCATTTGGCGAGGACGAAAAACAAAAAGTAACAAATTTATGATAACTTTAGGGGTACAAATGGCCACCACGTATTCAGGATTGTTAAATTTAGGTGTGGTTATATTAAAAAATACATCGCGCAACCTCATGCGCGTCGCGAAAGTTACTGCAAAGCACCTAACGAAAAAGAATAGTTCTGGAGTTCTCTTGGGCGGTTTAAAAAAAAAAACTCAGAATGTTAAATTAGAAAAGTGTGAAAATTCAAAGAGTTCTTTTTCATTTTTAGTTGTCAGACTATTGTATAATCTTCACTGTTGTGTGCTGAGTGTCTTTTAGAAATGTTTATTTTGCTCTTATTATGGCGCTATTATTTTATTCCCCATTGAAGAAACATTACAAATCAATATTAGTTATGAACGTTTAATTTATCTTGGAGTTAATCATATTTCAATGTTGGGATACTTGGATAATTTAACTAAGAAGACTTAATTTAAATTTTGTATATTTTTGTTCCAAAAGTTATTTTACAAACTGGTAACATTTTTATCATTCTTTTCACGATATTGTTTTTTAGTTTTGGACCAGTCTTATGGACATGTTGGTTCACCAGTGGCGGAGCGAATATGGTAGGGCCCGAAATGCTAAATTGCTTTGCACATAACGTTGGGCCCCGCGGAGCCCGTGGTTTACCTCTCGTTCTTTTACAAGAATCAATGCGCCAAACAGTTTTGTACATAATGTATGTTTATATTTCACTAAATTGGTGCATTTTTTCTCCAACGTTGAGTAATCAGAAAATAAATCCCAAAGTTACTTTATACGCTTATATTTCGACCCCATAGGTCTTTTTCGGTGGCCACTAATCCTATCAATAAACTATTATACAAATTATAAACCATACACAGTTTACACAATAAAAATTTCGTGTACAATCTAAAAACAATTTTATTTATGTACACGTCTTGCATCAGAGATATCACTTTTATCCAACTGACAAAGACAGCGATACAATAAAATTAAAGATATTAGTGGCTACAAGATGGTCCTCTAGGCACGATACCTTACATGCACTACGATTTAATTTTTTAAACATATTGAAAACACTTTCAAAAATTATTTTAACAAGTAAAATAAAAAATGAAATTGTTGAAGCAAAATCACTTAAAAACTTTTTAGAAACATTTGAAACTGTTTTTTTTTAGTGGTGTTTGAAACAAAGATTTTGCAATCCACGGATCTTCTGTCGAAACTCCTTCAAAAAAAATCGCAAAGTATTAGTGAAGCTGCAAAATTATTCGAGAATGCCTTACGAAATATGAAGAAACTGCGGGAGCAGTTTCATTGCGTTAAAAGTGAAGCGGGGCAGTTAGCGATCAAAATGGGGAATAAGTCCAGTGTTTTCAGAAAAACGGAGGTCTCGCCCAAAATTATTTTTCGACGAAACCAAAAATCATTATTGCGTTGAAACTAATGAAGAAAATTTCGGAATAACTGTTTTTTTGAAAACACTGGATATTTTAATTTTGCAATTAGAAAATCGATCTAAAGGTCTCTGTCACATAAATCAAACATTCAAAATATTAAATAAAGATATATTAATTAACAGTACAGACGATGATTTATTAAAAATGGCACAAAAATTACACACATTATACAACATTACAACACATTACAGAAGCAATTTCTGCTCAAATTTTATCTTTTCGACAATGCTTCCGCGAGGAACTAACTCAAATTAATTCGGTAAAGGATCTATTAAAATTTATATTAATTGATAATTGTTCATCAAGTAGTAGCTTTTCTGAAATTGTAACAGCCTGTACGATATTTCTTACTGTTCCTGTAACGGTTGCGACAGCAGAGCGAACGTTTTCAAAATTAAAATTAATAAAAAATTACTTATAAAATACAATGAGTCAAGACCGGCTATCTAATCTGGCAATCATTTCTATTGAAAATGTGGTAGCAAAAAATTTGAATGTATCCAGTCTGATAACATCTTTTGACACATCAAAAGCAAGAACAAAATTTAATGCAAAAATAAATAAAAAAAAAAAACAAAAAATAGAGTAAATCAATGTATTCATATTATAATCTTTTTCTTTGTTTTTCAGCTGTATAATCCCTCTATATTGTTTGTTTTTTGTTTTTAATGTTTTTTTGTATTCAATAATTATTAAAAAAAAATTATATAAGAATTTTTTTTTTATTTGTGGGGAAGGGAGTTGGGTTAGGGCCCGCACCACAACTGGAATCAGGGCCAGTTCATATGTCGGTAGCCACTGTCGTAGCCACTACTAGGTATTTCATAGCACTTAAAATGGAAATATCTTTAACGTTCCGGGATTGTTTTTTTATTCCTTTATTATCTAATTATAAGTTCCAAAATACATTGATTTTAAGGCTTTAGAAAGTTTTGCAGGCAGAAAACGAAGTTGTAATTAACAGAGTTAAAGAAATACAATGTTAAAAAAACTTAAATCCAACATACGTAGTTCACTGATATTTGGTATTGCAACTATTTATTAATAGATAATAATTTTCTAGAAAGGCTAGTATGTTTGTAGTATAGATTTCTCTTAAATAAAATTTACAAATGTTGGCCTTCTCTGAATAGCATTGTACATTATCGAAATTCCGTGAATGCAGTTTTGGTTTTAGGTAATGCAGAACTTTTCATCAAGAATAAAATTTTTGGAAAAATTAATAATGAATGATTTATCCATTTCTAGACTTCATGGAGCACACCGTACAAAATTGCTGAAAATTATTGCAGATTAGGAATAGGGAATAATAAAAACAAATATAATACAAACTACATTTGAAATAATACATCATAGAAACATTAAACAAAGCGATGTTTGTAAAACGTTTGGTCTAGATTTACCCCACGCTTAAAATTTGATGTTTCGTTTATGTAATACACCGTCATATATCGTATGCGGATTAGCTGAGATTTATGGCTGGGGTCTAATAGAAAAAATCTACAAGACAAATTGAGGGATATATAAAAAAACCAAATAATTTAGAAACGTGGAAAAACTCTTAACAAGCATAGCCTACCTGAGGCTACATTATTCGCGGTTGCTCACCAACTGGTTGTAAACAAAATTTAGTTTGAAACATTAGTGTATCCTTTTACTAATTGTTCAGTACAGTTGTGCTTAGTGTGCTTATTGGTTCATTTGCTGTATTTTTTAATATTTAGGTTTTTAGTTTGTGTTGTATAATCATCAAAACGATATTATTGTTACTTAACGAAAGAAACTAAGTTAGTTGGCAAACGACCAGATCATAAGTTCTATTAAAGTATTTCAGACCATCTATTTCTTGTTTTTTTTCTCTCAATTTTTAGTGCAAAGTTACTGCAACAAAATCATACGTAAAGAATGTATACTATTATGTCATATTTGTACTCTTCCGTAAGTTCTTCGTTAGATTGAGGTTCCTTAAAAACTTGATTTTGTGATAGGATTCAACTAGTTTTAGGGCATACATATTTGTATATATGTATGCCCTATAAACTGCATCTCTTATGATTTTACTATGTCATAAAGGTTATAAGTCCAACTTGTTAAAGTTCCCAAAAGAACAGTTCATTTTTAAGTATTTACATAGGATGTACAGAAACAGATTGTCGAGTTAGAAACCTCTCATATTTCTTTTCAAATAATATTCCTGATTATGATATTTTGTGGAGATGTAAATTCTCCAGCGGATTAGAATTGGTATATCTATCTTCAGGGATTTTCCAGATATAATTATTGTTTGTTGAACTATGCAGGTTTGAAGACATTATTTTGCATGGGACCATGAAAATGCCAATTAGTTTTGACAATTATCAATGCAATAATGTAGTTGGGGCTAATAGACTAGTAGCTTGCACACTTGTATAGCTAAAATCCGTGGTTCGAATTCCAGGATCTGCTCTTAGAATGAGGTTTTCATGGGCGCAATAACTCACTGCCGGCTCCGATGTGTCCAGTGATTGGTGAAAGCTGCTGGGGATTTTAATTCATTCGGACAATGATAAAAAGTCAAGCACCTAAACAGCGACATGGGGTGGATGCAATTATTCTATTTATCATTTCTTATACTTGTGCTATCCTTTTTATGGATGATGAAAGCCATCCTGTCAATTTTCTTCACGAATGGTTTGTAAATTCAGTCCCATGAAGTATTTTACAGTTAGTAGTCCGATGGTATTGCAGACCACATATATTTTAAATTCTAATTGGAGCTTTCTTTTAAGATAATTTTTCATAATATTTCGTTTTGGAGGACGCCTTTCTTCTTGTTTTAACATTTTCTTGTTGAACTTAAAATTCCTTCTACTGTTTGAGTTTGAAAACTTACTACCCCTAAGTTTTCTAATTAGCATGATACTGAATTTTAAGAGACAATAAAATAAATCTCGAGAAGTAGAAAGGAGAGGAACTGTCTGAAATCTATTTATGTACATGTTTCTGAAAAACATTGTATACAATTAAATTTTAGGGAAAAACTTAGCATAATACAAATATAAATAGTGACTTCAAACTAAAAAAATCAAACATAAAAAAGCATAAACATGTCTTGAGCTTCCAAAAAAAAGACTTGCTGTTTTCTTTCTTTAATACTATTTAGCATAAAGATACATAATACTAAACACTTTCAAACACCTTAAGATACATAGTGTACGAAAAGTAACGAATGCATTATGATACTAATATGTGTAAAGTTATATTTAATCATAGTTTTACGTCGTAATATTCTTGTAAAAGGTCACCATGTAGTAAGACTTGGGTATGTTTGAAATAACTACACTAGAAGATTTGAAATTGCCGTGTATTTCTATATTAAAGTCCATGAACCTTTGGATGATATTTACCAGTATATACAAAATAGATTATCTTAATTCTTTTCGATTTAAGATTTGGAAGGATATTTAAACACAAAATCTTGGATTAATTGTGATATCAGTCGGTATTTGTAGCAAGAATCCGGCGATATATAATACGCACGGTTTATTTTGAAACTTCCAAAAGCAAAATTACGTTTCCTATTTCAAAAAGTGGATTTATAAGAATGTACTTGTGTAATTATACCATTTAGATTCAAATTGTGGTTCTAAATCAAATATAAACGCAGTTGTATGTATCTGTTCTTGATTAAGTATATTTAAATATTTGTGTTGAATTGAGCTTTTACATGAAAATGCAAGTATTGTCAATTAAATTGCTAGCATGAGATACAAATCTTCAAGCACTACAGGCTAAAATATCTTAGAATATAATAAACTCCATCATATTAATCGACGTTAATTAAAAGCCCAGCATAACCTTAGAGATCTTGGACGTAGTACGTATCTACAGTCTTTTATACGAGATATTAATATTTATTTATTTTAGTTCTGGTAGCGATCCCAGTTTTTAGAGTGAACGTGACAAATGTTTCACCAGTAGACGCTCCCATTATTTGCTGCTATACAGCACATCCCTATAATAAATCTTGGATATTAAATCTGACGTATTGGTCGTCCTTCTTCTTGAGGAACTGCGGCATAAAATCAAATATGTTCTTAGTGTTTCCTCGCAAAAAAACGTCCGATACTAGAAATACATGAAATACAGCCTTAATGTCTTATATCTTGTTAATGTTTTTTTCGGGTTCTCTTTCGATCCCTTTTCATTATCCCGTGCTGCATTAGTCTATGGTGTTTCAGTCCCCTCGTGTTCGTAGGAAATAAAGTATGTTCTTGAATTTAAAGCTTTTTCTTCCGGATGGAATCAATAAATGGTAGTATATCCATTTGATCAATATGACCCATATGCACATATGTATATGTATATGCATACTGGAACAAGTAAAATGAAAAATTACATCAAGACTTGTAATTTCAAGGAAGAATATATGTCTACAGTTTAATATGTAACTTGTTAGATGCTATATATTATGTACTTTACAACAGGACATCTTATTTTAATTCAGTTAGATTTCAATGTTAATGATTTTTGGAAAAAAAATTGTATAGAACCTGTGTTTACCCTATTTGATTTTGAGTCTGTGCAATTTTGCAAGGGTGCTATATATCAGCTACAAACAAATCATGCAAAAAATTTGTAATCTCCTGTGATACTATGAAAAATTTTAGTTAGCGTAATTTTTATAATTGTACTAGTAATTCATGCTCTCTTTCTACATGCACTTTTATTACACTAAATTCTATTCTTTTCGTTCAGAATATTTCAGTAATGTCTTTCTGTTCTCTCGGTATTCGAAGAAATTAAATTTTATTTATTCAAATTTTAATTGTGCCGCTTGAAATTTAACATTACCTTCTCGGGAAAAATTCTATCATTTAGACGGTGAAGAATTAAACGGAAATCGTACGTTCTTCGGTAGTTTTCAGTTATGTGCTAGCAGTTCTCGAATCGTGTTCTTTTCTCGCGTTTCCCAATTCCCGACTTTACATCGTGCTTCGCCTAGTTGTCGCTAACAGCTGCTTGCAATCGCTTACCTACCTTGCTGGCGACCGTGTCGCAACATCTCGTATTTTAGGCTAGCAGCATATGTTTCTTTTTTTCTTTTTTCTTTTATTGTCGCTATTAAACACGCCTACATATGTGGAAACTTCAGAGATTATGTTATACAGCGGAGGTACGAAATTTTCTGCTTCTATATGCTTGCTACTAGGAAACCCAAACGGTTGGCGGAGCGCATTTTCAGCTTTGGTTTCAAAAGTTGGTTTGTAAACAGTAAATTGTTGCGTTTTAATTAATGCAAAGGTATATATATAGGTATATACAGGATTATTCACGCTATACGGCACAGAATATTGTGGCCAAAATATGTGATGTTCAAAAAGTTTCACTTTCGGGATATATGGGGTGTTATTACGGCTACTTTCTAAAATTATTTTAATATTATTGTAGTTTGTTCCAAAACTCATAAAAGCATCAAAGCTCTGTTTTTTATGGAACACCTGTTTATTATTGCATTTTCAAAGTCTCTGATCAAAATAAGTTTCAAACTCAACTCATAACTTTTTTAAACTGATTATTATTTTGTTACACATGAAGCGTATGTAAACCGCGCGCTTAATACGGGCATTCAGTTCTGGAGAGAGTCCCTCTCAGCCCGCTCTGACTGTCGTGTCGGCATAGCTTCTGATACACGTCGAGCTTCTGAATCCCGGTCTGATTGTGGCGTTGGCAAAGCTCACTGGCGTAACACAGACATTTTTCCCGTCCGCTCTGACTGTCGTGTCGGCATAGCTTCTGATACACGTCGATCCTAATCCTGGTCTGATTGTGGTGCTAGCAAAGCTAACTGGCGTAACACAGATAATGTATAGACGTCAACACAAGATGCTTACTTTAGTGAGGAGCAGTTTTTCGTCTAGAATTTATATTAACGGCAACGAAGGCACAGATGGCAACGCGATGTGCTCTACATTGCGCTTGGCTTTCATCATCACAGTAGATTTAAATTTGGTATTTTCACTAGAAGCCAGTGTTCTTTCTCTTTTTATTGAAGAAAAAAACATTTTTTTCGACTACCACATTTCGACCAAAACTTTGCTACACTCATTTGACGATAAAGAACTCCACCTTACCGAATTGCACTATGAATTGAACTGCCAATGCGTCCCCTCCGTTACTTTACCGTTCTCTTCTGTTGAAAATTCTGAAGTTTTTCTAGGTTGGGTTATCAAAATAGCCGTCAAACAATCTGTCATTCAAATTTGAGTGATCTGAACACTACAAATGCAGGTAAATTGATGTTAGTAAGTGGTAATCATGTGGTTGTTGAAAAAATATTGTACGCACCACGGCTGGAATGTAGTGATGTGTAAAACTAATATTTTGTGTTAGCAACTACAACCTGTTTCTGCTACTTTTAGTTTAAAAAAGCTGCTACTTTATGTATACAAATGATCAAAGATGGGTTCCGTGGCTCCAGATGGCAGCTCTAGTATTCCCCTACGGAAGTGTGTTTGCATTAGTAATAGATTTCCATAAAAGAATGCTAGAGATCCCATCTATATTTCGCCAATGGAGCCCTTCTTTGATCATATGTATACTACAGTATGATATTTGCGAATAGATGCGAAAGTACAACCTTACTACACTCATTCGAGGATAGAAAGTGCCACTTTACCGAATGAACTATGCATAAGCTAGCTGTTTTTCTTTTGAAACGTGTACTTGTAAGTTACACATGAATGTAGAACATAAATAGATAGTTTTTGCTACTACAAAAATTATAGTACTTACCTTATCGATAATGTATGAAATATAAATTGAATTATTCTGTTTGATGTAAAGGAAATGACTTCTGAGATTGACTTATTTGGAGTTTTTTTTCTCTCTGCTACAGGACAATGAAAGCAGTAAAAGTCCCTAAGTTCTTATTTTCTGATAATTGCTTGTTCATTTTGTTGGGTCTAACGATCATAAGCCCGAAGCTAATTTGTTCTCGTAATAAGGGAATGGCTTCAGTGATTGTTGTTTGTGCCCTTCGTTGTAAAGTAGGCAAAATAACGATTTCTGTTTGCAAACGTTTGTTAATTATTTACTGCAGCTTAGAAGTAAAGTAAGTCTGTTGGGTGCGTTACCTTACGTAATTTTCAAATTTCATTTTGTTCGGTAAACACTTTAGATTCTGATGTATTTGCAGGAACTTATTTATATATCTTCCACAGTTTAAAAAATGTACCTATAAGTGAGCCACCTTCCAGAAACACGGTAAATATTTTTATAATTGTATTTTCTTCTGTAGGTTATTGCTGGATGCAGATACAACAGTTAGGAAAAATTCGATCCTAGCGCATGAAAATGTATTTATTTAATTTAGTTTTGGACCTGCGTTTCAATGGTAGATAACTTAATATTTTAAAGAAGAAAAATTAGGAATTGGAATATTTTTATGGTCTGTGGGATTTTAACAAACCTGAACACTTGCTACTTTGTTTCTAGAATAGTTGAGAATTTTTCATTTTAACATAAGTTTCAATACTCTTCCGCTGTCTGCATTGACAATACAATTGTTACAGATTATTGTCATTGTTCATTTAAACTGCATTTTACTTCCTTTTTCCTATTTTTGTATTGGTAACTATTGATGTTTTTCTATTCTATTATAATACTTTCAGCTTCTGTGGTGTCTAAAATAGTAGTTCTTTGCTTCTTTAAATAACCATAATACGTTCTTGTACTTTTGTATCTAGTTTACAACGAAGACAAAAAAAAACAAGAAATGACGCACCTTAATATATCGTATCATTTTGTGCTTAACTCTCCAGTAATTGCATCTGTTTCGTATATGAGCTCACGCCACAATTGCAGGAATAAAGCAAAATAGAGTTCGTTGATCTTCTATCTCATAATTGCTATAATTCATCGACAATTTTCTAAATGAGAGCGTATCTTATTTCCCTCGGCAACATCACAGCGAGATATCGCACTCAACACAAAGAATCGTATGCTATTTTCCCTTTGATTAAGTATCGATGAATACAAACGAAATACGGTGACCAGAATAATGCGATCGCCTTATTTTCCGATTATCCTTGCGCCGTGCATAAAATTCCTGCCGGGATTTGTAACGTTGAGTGGGGGCGGCACCCGTGAATGACCTCAAAATAAATAAATCAGAGAATAAGTCGCGCTGATATCGTCGCTGGGTCGTCGCACCGTGGATTTCAATATCAACGCATTTATAATCAGAATCACGAAATGAAGTATAAAAAGCAAATGGGGCAGAAAGATCCTGGAGATCGATCCGAAAAGAAATCGCGTAATTTGTCTCCTGCTAATAATAGTAGTGGAAAGTTGCGACCGGTTTTGATTTAGCGGAGGTGATCGTGGAATTTTGTCTGCTTCACAGACGAGAAAGGACGAAATTTGTACGGTTGGACTTTTAAATGAACCAGAAAAGTTTCTGTTGCAGCCACAAGTAGGGTATACGGAAACATAAGCGTACATTATGCACTATTTTTAATAAATTATAATACGATTTATACAGACTTATCAAAGGCCTTCGACTTAATTGATCATGAAATCGTTCTTGCCAAATTATCCTCTTTTGGCTTCGCTCGCTTCTCTGCTCTTACTCGAGTCAAAGACAGTGTTATGTAATTTACAACGGTTATGTTTCCGACGACTTTGTTTTATCTTCCGGTGTTCCTCAGGGATAAAGCCTTGGGCCTCTACTATTCGTGTTGTTTATAAACAACTTACTACTGAAGATCGATTGCCTGGTTCTTGGGTACGCCGATGACATTAAGATCTTTTCCGAGATTACCTATGCCACTGATGAAGAGGAACTACAAAGAAACCTAAACGTGCTCATCAACTTCAGAGTTTAAAGACCTTGAAGTAATATTCGATTCTGGCTTTAGTTTCAAATCACATATATCAAATATATCTTTACATGCCTATAAATCTCTCGGATTTATAATGCGAATATCGACATATTTCACGAACACTCTCGTACACAAGACACTTTACTTTGCTCATGTATTGAGCAAGCTAGAATATGCATGTCTTATCTGGTATCCTTTATATGCATCGGATTTCCTACTTCTTGATCGCGTTCACCGAAGATTTAGAAATTTCTTAGTTACAAATTGGATGGAGCGTACCCAGGGGGTAAGACCCCAATAGGTCGAACTTCTGTCGAGCCATAGATTAATGCCGTTGAACACCAGGAGAGAAGAAATATGTAGGACATTTTTAATGAAGTTTCTCAGAAATCGTATCGATTGTCCAGCACTGCTTGAGCGTATGTCGTTTTTAATGCGAAGGTTGGCGCTAGGTGCGACTCCACATTTTTGGTTCCGTTCGCAAGAACGAACGTTATTCGACGTCTCTCTATATACACTCTTTCCAGACTGTGTAATCAAGAGCCGGGAGATATATTTCAAATTTAATTAATTGTCCTGGACACAATCTTCTGATTTATTATCTTTCATAGCGTTCTTTCATATTAATATTTGTCATTAATTATTTATTTATATTTGTTATTTTGAAATTGTATATATGATTTAGTTAATATTCCTTGTTAACACCTTTTTTTTTCTCTTTCATTATACTATGTTAATTTAGGTTAAATATTTTTTTTCTTTCTTCAACATGTACATGTTTGTTCAAAAATTTTTTGTTGCTGTTGTCCTGTTATTGGGCTTTGGGATATTGGGGAATAAAGATTATTATTATTATTATTAAAAGATAGATGACATTGTCAAACTGGCTGCTCTTCGGTTCTCGGGTTCTCTGCCGTGTAGAAAGTTTAAATTACTTGACGTATCGATCATCTTGTCGTGATCTTCTTCAGAAGTGAAGAAGATCACGACACTTTACCTCTGAAGAAGATCACGATAAGATGATCGAAACGTCAAGTAATTTAAACTTTTTACACGGCAGAGAACCAGAGAACCGAAGAGCAGCCAGCAACGACGGCCGTGAAAGCCTAAAGACTACATTGTAAAAATTATAGTATTATAGTTTATAGTACAGCAAAAAAAAGACAAGTCCAAGAGTTGTCTTCAATACAGAGATACATAAACGGATCGATTGAACTCAAAAAATCATCGTGTGAGTAAAAAGTAGATGATAACAAGACATTTTTTAGGCGATTCATGAAAATACTGAAAGAATTTGAATTGTTGATCTTTACCATAACCATGACTACAATTCTTCCGATGCAAGATTAAGGTTGTAGTTATGGCTTTAACCCTCAATTGGTATGGTTGGGTCAATTTTGACCCATTGGCATTGCGATTTAGTTAGCGTAGTTTTTTAGTCTCTCTAACAGCTTTCTCATCACTAAATTGTAATTTTATTATTCTTGAAGTTTTATGATATTATTTTTTTTTTAGAAAGCATATGCATTTTTTTTATTAGCCTATTATCTATTTTAACATAACTGTTATACTTTTTAATATAAAAACACTGAATTTGTTCCGGTACTTGTTGATGGTCATCGTTTGAAGATGAATCCTACACACATCACTCAAATTTAAGTTTCACTAAATATTTATTGCTGCAGCTTTTATTAAAAATTTCAAAGGCAGTATTATGAATCCTTTGACGGCTAAAAGTTATCGTAAAATTAATATCACTTTTGAAGCCCGGCTGATAGTCTTGTGGTTTGCACACTTGGCTATCAGTCGTGGGGTCCAGAATTTAAATCTCAGTCTGGTCAATTACGAAAACCGATATTTTCCGGGGTCGTAATGGTTATTAAGAGGGAGATTTAGCTCTGCCTGAAAAGCACATTAAGTGCTTATAGGCTTTATATACTCCCTTAAAGAAAGTATTATATTTTAAATGCGTATATTAAGGATGTTCTTAGGGTTAAAAGGTGTAGTAAATATGATTCAGATAATTCTCTAATTCTACGTATACACTAATATCATGTTAAAATAATTTAAGTTATAGAGCACTTGTTCTTAAGCAGCTTTTACGTAAAATATCTTCCGATTAGCTGAATGAGCAGCGCATAAATTATCTAAAATGATATCCACGAAAGAGTTAAATATTGGGCGATTGCACCAAATCGAATGCGTGATTCCGATCATTTGAAAATATTGCAGATATATGAAGGTTCGCGGTACTTCATTCAATCTTCTACCTTCATAATCTCCTCACTAGAGAGGAAACATTGCAACGAAAAAGAAAAATTCTTGAAAGAGTTTGATTTCAATTTGCCCGCACGGAAACCCACATTTTAATCTCCACGTGAGTACCTACGAGAATAATCTGTTTGGGCTTTATAAATTGGGATTAATAGTACCAGGCGCTTCAATACGGGATAAAAATTTAGAAGCAATTTCTGCGGATTACCTTTTCCAAACTTCTTTGAAACCGGAGCGAGCTTTGATTATAAATCACCGGGTTTGGTGAATTACGCGGCGCGAGAGAACTTACCGTTAGAAACACGTAAAGTTGGCACACTTCAAATTTTAATTAATCCCCAGCACCTAACCGGATCCCCTCCGGTAAACCCAAATAAATAAATCTTCAGCGGGAAAACGCTATTTTGAGTAATCTTTTTCTGCTTCGCGTAACAATGTGAACGGCCGACGATTCCGCTGATAAATTACTGATGAGTGAAATGAGATGAAACGTCTTTAACTTACAATTTCTAACGTCAAGTATATAATTTTGTATTTATAATTATATCGAGGCCAAGTTTGGGAATCGATCTGGTATTCAGAGAATTTTAAAGTTTCACGAAATTAATCACCCGATTAAAACGGGATAAATTCTTGGGGAATGTTATTTACGTTAGAACACCGAGGGCCTTTTAAATTAAATACTTGCGAAGGCGACTAAATTCGAAGTTAAATAAGGTTCCTTAAATCCAAGTCCAAGTTAGAGTAAGATCTTTTCAAACATACATATATTTGAAGTGCAGATTAAAAGTAAAGCAAGTCGTTATTCTAAATAAGTTAAATCGATTACCATTAATGAAGAAGGTGGTTTTATTTATATTTTTATGTGGTGGAAATGGCTTAAAGTGTAGATTATATAATATTAAAATGTATTAAATAGTAAAATGTTACACTCTAAACGGTTGATCCGTGACTTTGGGATGAGTTGGATTTAAATTTTTTTGTAGTGAAGACAAGGGGAGTGCTGTTGAGTGTCAACCGAGTTTTCTCCATTAATTCCATTGTTTAGGTGCTATCTTGAAAAACAGGTGCGAACGGGCTTCTTGTATCTCGAAAAATATAGGGTTTGGAGGAAATTTTCAACGTGTTTCTTTTTTTTTTGTAGAGAACCGAATTTCTGCAAGTTTACTAGAACAACTTTTTGTCGTAAATGCAAAATGATAAAGGAAGTAAAAGATCTTAAGCAAAAAATCTTTCTGGCGCCATATTTTTTTATTTATAATTATTTTATTACGTATTTAGATCCAAAATTAGACGTTTGGAAGGAGCAGAAGATAGAATATCTAAAAAAATATAATAAAAGGAACCTATATAGGGGGAAATAACATACTCGTAATTAATAAATCAAGTGATGACGCTAATGACTCCAAATTTAATTAAGGATTAGCAAGGTGGTAAAAAGCTGCTCATATCTTTACTTTCTATTCTGCATTGCCAAATTTTCGACAACCAAACATCGTTGTCTGCCTAATACTAGACTAAAACGTAAGAACTATTGTATAAACAGGAGTAGTAATACAATTAATATAAAACACAAAATCCTGTCGTTAAGTTGAGTCGAGAATATTAGACGCAAGTTTGCCAGCGAGTGCGTCAAAACGCGCATAGAACATTCTGGGAAGTTAAGCAAGTTAACAAGCTGGAGAATGTAAATGAAAACAATTGCATACAATGCCATTTAAAGTAAAAGAAACAAAAGGTTCAACAATATTTTAAAATATAAATAAAATAGGGAATTTTATACATAATTATTACCTATAGAGGTTTCATAGGTATCGATCCACAACTGTTCCATGTAGCAATATTTCTTAAAATTCTTTAAATTTAATTATTCAATCTATATTATAATTTTTCATCACTTCCTGTTTTACAGGAAATAAGAACATATTTAACACTTTTAATAAAACAAACTGTGCATTTTTGCATATTCGGATTCGAAGTAATTTTCCGAGTGTGATTTGTTAGTTTTCATTTCTTTGGTTATCAAGATTTGGAAGTTTTATGTTAATCTAAAGTGTCAGGAATATGCTAAAAATTTCTAATCTTAATATAATTTGAACGAATACTCCTTCAGTTCCTAGGATAAATCCAACATATATCTACAATCCATTAATCTATGGAAAAATAATTGTTAATTTGAGCATCAAGTATTTAGTATAAATGAAATCAACAAGATTTCTCCTTTAAATAAAGCTAAGGACTTCTGAACGTTTAAAAAATCACACTTTATGAGAGAATTATCAGAGCATACTATAAAACTATAAATCAAAAGAGTGCAGCATTTGTAGTTTCTAGGCGTTATATTGAAGTTGAGCATGATTTTTAGAGTATTCGCGCCATTCAATATTGAAACAGAAATTCCAAACTTACATAGCCAAGGAAACAAAAACTAAGAAATCATATACCTATTCAAGGTGCAATTTTTCTTACAGTGTGAAATCATTAAATAAATGCTTTTCTGCTTTAACTGTAATTTTTAATATGAGGAAATTTTCTATATTAAAAATGTTACCTCGTGTCGGACTTTAACCAGGCACCTCCCGTTTGCCGGACGGGGCTCTACCAATTGAGCTAACGAGGCACTGGTTCCAATTCGATTTGAACTGTCTCAAATACAGATCTTATGGGAAGCCGGCAGTACAGCATATATACAAAGTGCAATTTTTCTTACAGTGTGAAATCATTAAGTAAATTTCCTCATATTAAAAATTACAGTTAAAGCAGAAAAGCATTTATTTAATGATTTCACACTGTAAGAAAAATTGCACTTTGCATATATGCCGTACTGCCGGCTTCCCATAAGATCTGTATTTGAGACATTTCAAATCGAATTGGAACCAGTGCCTCGTTAGCTCAATTGGTAGAGCCCCGTCCGGCAAACGGGAGGTGCCTGGTTCAAGTCCGACACGAGGTAAAAAAATTTTAATATAGAAAATTTCCTCATTAAAAATTACAGTTAAAGCAGAAAAGCATTTATTTAATGAAATCATATATTTGCAGACAAAATTACGTAAAATCCGATTATGCAAACATAATATAAAATTGGATATTTGTTCTCATTTCCAGTAAAACCGTCCGAAGAAATAAAAAATTATAGCATAGGTTAAATAAATGGAAATTTACAGTAAGTAAATGGTAGATTCCGGATTTTATAAAAAATACTTATAAATAGAAAAAATATGGGCCGGGATTTCTCAATTGAAACGAACGTATGCGGGGAGGCATGTTAGATACGCAAATAGACCGCATAATAAAACGATACTGCGCGAAAGAGGGTGCAGCTGATTTGGATGCAAGGACACTAAGGGATCGAGGGCAATAATACAGCTAATGAACTCGCTTGCTGAGGAACAGAAATGTCATTCTGAGGACCAGAACCGGCTTTGGGAATAAGCAATAGCATGGTCCCAAGCCATGTAGGATACTGGCTAGGAGAAGAGCATATAGGAGAAGCTGGACAAACATGAGCATGGCAAGCAATTTATAGGCATGTCAGAGAAGAGTTAAAGAACTACTACTTTTAAGTAGGAATCAGCTACGGATAATTGTGGGGTTTATGTTGGGTCATGCGCCGACAAAGGAGCACGAATAGAATATAGGGGTGTTCAATGGAGACCTTGAATGCAGACTATGAAAAAGGGAACCAGAGGTAACCCAACACATACTATGCAATTGTGGGGCGCTGCATCATAAGCGGCATCGCCTGTTTGGCAAGATAAAGTTGAATCAAAGAGATGCAGACTACTCTAGACTAGGTACCTGTACAGTCCATTACGGGGCACTGGTATACTGGAGTGGTTTCTGTAACAAGAACAGTTGTTGTTGTTGTTATTGGCCTTGGGGTTAGCCATTAGCCAGTAACAAGAACAGATATAGCACAATTAGCCTTTAGGCTGCGGTGTTATACGGAAGCCATGGTCAATGTAAAAAGACCTCGACGAACAGGTTGAATCACCTGAAACACCTGATATACATATGTATCTATTCTCATATCTCCATTCTTTTGTATATTGTCGTAATGTCTCTAATACCTTCTTATTTCCTCCACATTTTGTAACTTCTCCGTGTATATCAACATTTTCTTGTGCGTTTTTTGTTTGTACGTGTTACTGTTAACACTTACTTTTCTTTGTTTTGTTTGTGTTGTATTCTTTTTCTTTGCTTCTTCTCCGCTGTATTTTTAATTAGAGATAACAGGCAGAACATTTTATTTTAAAACGACCTAAAATCAAGTACTTTCGTTCTCCTTAAGTAAGTAAATACACCATTGTTGTTACTATTCAAACGAGAATTCCCACCAACTAGAGGACCGCTTTTCTTCACTCACTACAGTCGAAAATGAGTCCCGCATTAGAAGCAATTTAAATATAAAACACCATTAACATATTTGAATATAAATCTTGAGGGGGTGCGAAAAAAACTTTCTGGAAGTCGAAAGAGTACGGCCGCTCTCCCTTTTGCGCTTAATGATGCGTAAAATTTATTTATGAATTCAGATTAATATTTTGATTTCGGCCGGTCAAAGGCTCGGCGGACAGCGGCCTATATTGGGTTGCACCCCGTTTTAGCTAGTGGGCGCCCGACGCATGCGGCGAAGTTGGGAACTAATTAACTCGGGTCAGCCTCAGGTATAAAAGTAAACAAATGATATACGTTGCCCAGCGTTAACTCGATCGGAGTAGTTTAGTTTAATATGTATACAGAATTAAATGTGCGAATGTTGGAAAATAGAAATTTATAGCGTTGTTAGAATGAATTTTGAACACTTAAATGATATTTGTTTAGCTTGTAAGCAAATTCAGTGATTAAACACTGAATTTGTGTTGACGTTATTCATATTTTTAATTACAATTTGTTTCGTTATCTTTTCAAAAGTGATTTCTTACTATAAAATGCAATATTATTTATTTAATATTTAGTTCTTTTTATTATTCCTTGTTATAGCGTTTTTAGTGTTAGATTCTTTATCTGTTACTTTTAAGTTCAACATTCTACCAATTTCTCTTTTGGTTTTCATTTCAGTTTTCTTGTAGTCCTTTTTCTGTAGCATCTTAGTTATAGGTTATCGTATTTTCCTCTAGATGCATATGTGTATAACACGGGTCTTCCATTAGTTTTATTTTCCTATCTTTCATTATCTTCTAAATTTCCATATTTTTTCAGGCTGATTCATTTTCTACCATCACCATAAAAATCTCATAGGTAGATACGTTTAAATTTAGAAAAGTAATTGCACTTCTTGTTTGTTATGATCTATAATAAAAACGGACTTGACAAGGGAATGTTGTAGTGTTATTAATCGATCGGATTGCAACTTGTAGCTGCTTTCCGTTTTGGTATGTCGAGGATTTTCGGGATTTTACAATTTACACCGTTATTGCTAATAATAAAGTCTATTAAACTAGGGCGAATCAGATTTTTACCGTCACTACTACTACACCCCAACCCCTTTAAAGAGTGAGGGTTGAACGGAAAACAGCAATATATTGTATAAAAAGTCGCGTGGGTGTAGGACTAATTCATTTAAATTTTTTTTTTTAACAACACAAAGAAAAATAATACGAGAAAAATAATGCGATTGTTTATTAAATGTAAGAATAAATAAATGAAATTAAATATAACAGACGTATTAATTAATAATTAAATATGAATGGTAATCAGTTATGTTTTTAATATTGAAATTTAATTGAATTTGAAATGAAAATTTCACACGTTAGATTTCTTTTAGAGCAATTAAATTTATTTATACGGTGATTTCTAGAATATCTAATGTAATCCACTACCCGGTAGATGGCGCTGTATCGAAATTGAATTTTATTCTTCAGACACTAGTTAAATTTTTAATTAAAAGGTTTAAATGATTTTTGAAACATCGTGTCGGTTGTTGAGGTAGATTTCAGGAATTCTTCCGGATTTTTTTTTCTTTGGGAGTTCGTTCTCTTTTTTTTAAGGTAAGGATTCTTTCTGTAATCCGCGTTAGTGAATATCAGCCTGAACTGTTTCCTTAGTTTCAGGATAAATTTTAGGAAAGATTCAAACAAAATTAAGTGAGGTTAGAAGTGACTCAAACTGGCGGTAAACATACGTCTTATCTGCTTCACGACCAAAAGCTAATTGAATTCCTCATTGCTATGGGAATTGGCTTCGATTTCGTAAAATGCTACGCTGTGATTGGTTGAAATTTCCGCGTCTTTTCAAAATAAAAGAGCAGCGTTTTGAATTTGGGAATTAGGAGAAATATCTAGGAAATTTATTTTTGAATAAGGTTTTCATTATGAAATTCATTTTCTACAAGTAAAATTATGTATGTGTGCCAAATTTTGTCAATTAATAATCTCTTTTTAGATACCTGTCAGTGATGTTTTTAAAATGAAAAATTCTAACTTAAAAGGAATTATATGGATAAAATAGTATTTCAAACCTTCTTTTGATCACCTGAGGATCTGTTAATTACATCTCGATCATTCTGAAAATTGTTTTCTGTAAAGTTAACTATCACACTGACAAAAGTCAATGCTAGGTTTTTCCACTATCACCCAACCTGTTGTTTGGTGATAGTGGAAAAACCTAGCATTGACTTTTGTCAGTGTGATAGTTATTGTTACACCAAAGGTTCCAAAACCCAATTACTGGATTCTGTAAAGTTATCACGTATGTGCACTTTCGAAGATGCTTGACAAGAAATGTGAAATATTCACTTTTTACAGAGGTTTTATACAATAATGAATTTACAATACTAGATTGGTGATTTGTGAGCCTTGAGATTCTGGTATTGCTAAACGTTAAACATGTCCAAGAAAAAGAATTCCCTTTACATGCTTCCGAAAGAAATGACATAAAACTTAGCCAAAATGGCTGTTAAAAAGTATTTTATTAATTATCAAAGTGAGTAATTTGTGATTTTCTAGAATATTAGTGCCTGTTTTGACTGAAGGTCTTAAAAAAAATGAATAATCGATTATTGGATGCTCGGTATGTTAAAATTTTGAATAATGTCGCAAGAATGTGTGTGTTTAAGGATGTCTTAGATTGGCTGGTGAAATCCGACCGTCCTTGTCGAATACAAGAGTACGTATGACAGGCCGTCCACACGATACAATCGATCGGTGTGTGTGTGATTGATTTCTAAATCAGAGCTGTGTTTGACCCAATACAATATACACAGAAGTGATTGCTGCTAAATTCTATTTAGGCATATAATACATATTTGTAGTACACTTCCAAGACGAAGCCTACTTTTATAGCCTTATTTACGACATGATTGCCAAACATATTTTTTTTTTGTAGAAAATTACGCTCAAAGTTGGCTTCGCTTGAAATACATATCTTAACACGATGATACATGAAATTTACTTTTGGGTGCAGTCTACACATTCTTTTTGTATAATATGCTAGAAAGATTTAATGATGTCATTTCAGAATATTTGATTTCAAAGAAACGCGTGTGGTATGCGTTTCTATGAAATCAATAATATACAGCATTGTTAAAATTATTTGGTACCTCCTGTCTATATTTTCTCCATTCAACCCGACTCCTCAAGCGGGTGGGAAGGTTGTAGTAGGGACAGGAAAAAAATCTGTATCGCGCTAGTTTGGTAGACCCATAGAACGTACATTTAGAGATATATTTATAATCTTACTTCTTTTTTTAATCACCATAACGGTGTAAATTGCAAAAAATTCGAAGATTGCCCAAATTTCAGGGCAAAGCTTTCATAGCTTAACGTGAGATTTTGCCAAAATAAAAAGCGGCGGTTTACAGCAACTCTATGGGTGTTACAAACATTCCTTTGTGAGACATTTGAGATTTTTTGGAGCAAGGAGAAAAGCTAAGATTACATTATCAAGACCAATTTTCATATTGTTTTTAATAGCAAACTGGAAGCTTTTATTTAAATATGAAAGTTTTCGTTCTTTCTGGCAATCCTCAAATTTTTTATTCCCCTTTCCTTCTTTCATATTGGCCTCATGCGAGCCTTTGACGTCGTCCAAACAGGGGTTGTTGGCAAAAGTTCTTAATATTATGTTTTGGTTACCAAGAACTTATTTTGAGATTAAATCAAATAGATATAAAACATCGAATCTTCAAACATTACAACTGACATTCAGAGAAATGGTTTGGTACTACTCACGTAGGATTCAATTTAATAAAGTATAAACAATGTAATCTGTATCACTAAGACCGCCTGTGTGACGTTACTAGGAAATTAAAGATGAACGCAGAATATTATATCTATCAATCAGTCAAGGATTTGTACATACAGATTACTACGAAGTATCAAAGTTTTGAGAAAAACGAGTATAATTTAGTGTATAAAGAAATATTATGTAAATTATTTAAATGAAACATATCTAATAACAAGACTCTCATAAAGTTTATGCGTTATTGACCTCGATGTAAACCCAAAATATTTATATTTTGCGATACAGTCACCACTACGTATCTTTGTATATGTGAATCCATCTGAAAAGTTGTCGATACGTGTAGTAATGATAATACATGTATTCCGGTATCCGTTGCAGTAATAAAGTTTGATTTTATAACCTGGTTTTATTGCCAAAACGAGATTTATGGAGTGAAAAAGTCCGGATAATATTTCTTCTCAAGTAATAAATGTACCAGTTCTACATCTAGACTTTCTTTCGTTTAACCTTTAGAGAAAAAAATCTTTCTGGTACGTTGATAACCTTTGCGGCTTATTAATTAGGTCCGCGAATTGAGCTTCAAAGATCCCCTACCGCTCATTGGAAAGGCAACATCACGGGTTATTATAGCGATGAATTGGAATATCAAAGCTGGGGAAAAGTCGTGCAGAAATAATTTTTATGCCTGTGAAGTCTATTCACTTGCAAATGAGAGGGGATCTTTGCAATTTCGTTCTTTATAATAAGAAAGAATGTTCAATGAAATGTCAAAAGATGATTTATTGGCATTGAATGTTTAAATGTTGCATAATTGGTTGTATGTTCAAAGGAAAGTTTTGTGGTCTCCGATTGATGTACCTATGTATACATATTATTTATTTGATTATTTATTTTCAGTACACCCTCTTAATTTATATTTAGGTTGAAGTTTCAGAGTGAAGAAATAGATCTGTCCGAGAAAGTGGAATACCTTGGTGCTATTCTTAATCTCAAGCTTACTTGGTATCGGTAGCTTCAGAGAATCAGAACCAGAGCGAAAACAACATTCATATTAACCAGAAGCGTCCATGGAAAAACATGGAAGTTAAAACCAATTATCATGTATTGGACGTACATCACAGTGCTTAGGCGTATGATCACTTACGTATTTCTGGTGTCATGGACAAGGACGCAGCTGCAAATTCTATTAGACCAGGATACACTGACTTGCTTGTTTAGGAATAATAGTAGCAATGATGATTACTCCTACAGTATCAATATTATGCTCCCCTAGGCCTACCTCCTCTCCATTGAATGATAATGGAAGATGTGAAAATGGGACTTCCATTGTAAGAGTCCTCAAGTGGTAGGATTGAAGCAAAACAATATCATACATGATGTGGAAGGCAATCCTTTGGGAATGAGATCAGCCCACATGATTTTGGCATATCTATTTAACAGAAATTTAACGGACAAGCTGGAAGCAATTCAATTACAGAGGCAGACTCAGGAAATTATACTGATTTACGGACGAATGAAACACTGAGAACGGGACACAAAATGGAATTTATAGCGAAGTGGAAAATAAAATGAGATATATGCAGTTTTACATTGTGGGAGAGAAGTCAACAAGAAACCTTTAAAAAGAAGCGGATCTAGCTAGGCAATATTGAGGGCATTAATGAACTCCAAGGTGCAATCAAAACTATCATCATTAAGAATTAAATATACACACTTGATAGACCGTAATGGAGTTACTTTTTCTTGGTTACGAAGGCATCCGGAAATTGAAAGGAACGAAAATGCCGGTGAGCTAGCAAGAAAGAGGTCATCGGTTTTATATATAGAATCTGTGATAGGAGTGTACAAAAATACAGCACGGAATCAGTTCGGGAGTAATGGGGTCCACAAGACACATGAACAAAATTGGAACACAACAATCAGGAAAATTCCTAGAAAAACCTTTATTAAGAGATATTAAAGAAGAAGAGCGAAGAACAACTAAAGTTTAACACGAATCGTCTTCGCGCAGTAGTAGTTCCTCTAACATGACACCTACATAAAATTTGGATCAACACTGGAGATAGTCACAGCGGCCTGTGTAATACAGCGAGACATCGCACACCTTACACCCATTCTGTGAATGACGTTCTGGGCGTAGAAATGCCGAAAATAAATGTGAAACATTGTTTTGATCAATCAGCTAGAGATCCGTTACACATTAGTACATCAGTTTAAAATGGTTTGTTATATGTATTTAATGGGCAAAACAAATGGGAGATTAAATACAAAAAGCTAGAATGCACTAGTGTTTCCGAAGACTGTGTGTCAGGCGGCTACCTCAAAAAACAAGAATGTGTGTGGACCATACCCATTATAAATGAACCGATATTAATATTGTTTTTGTTGCAATTCTGTGTTTTAAACTCAGTATGGAGTTTTACATTTAAAAGCGTTAAAGTATTTGAATATTGCAGATCGCATGGCTATTAGAAAACTAAAGTACATTTCCGGTATCTCTATATATTCCATGTAGGAATAGAAGAAAGGATTCACCTTTCTTCCACAGAGCGATTTAATATGTTATTTTCCCCGTACATCCTACTGTAATCTGACCCAATTTCATTTTAAATAAAAGTCCTCCTCGACGTGGCGTCAGTGTCTATCTCTTAGATTGAAGAGATAGGAGCTTGGTGCGTTGTGTGCCGAGAATCTCATTTTATTCCTCATGTGAATCGTTAAATAAGGAAAAATAAGATAATGGCGCGGCATAGATCAAAACCTGCAAACAAAGTTTCAGATGTATTACTGCGTATAGTTACTTGAAGTGGGCGAATTTCAAGATTGGAAAATATGCCTGGAAGATAATGATATGAGGGCGATATGATTTTAAATTAAACTGGAGTGTAATTCTTGCTTGTGTGCGGCTTTATGGGAATGTCAACATAAACAAAGCGTAAATGGCAGCAATATATCGTGATAAATATGTTTATAAGTGAATTTATTGGATAAACAAATTATTTGTATTTTCTGTTTTCTTGTTAGTTGTTCTTTTTTTTGTGGGAGCGCCCTTTGATATACAAATCTTCGAAAAGACTACTGCCCTCTGTTTTCTGTATTCAAACTCTTATTTCCTTGCTTATTAGATCATACCAGTGATTCTAAACTTCCATAGAGTGTCTTATACTAATTTGTCCAGATCAGTGGTTCTCAACGTGGGCGGTAGCGCCCACCAGTGGGCGTAGGGATCTATACAAAATCCAGTAAGTGGGCGCTAGGCGAAAAAAGGTTGAGAACCACCGGTCCAGATCTTACCAGTTAAAATGAAAAAGTGCTTAGAAAGGTCGAGGACACATTAGAGCATATATTTTGGGAGGTTTGACTTTTCTCTATAAAATTGGAGAAGACACACAATTTTACACAATTCAACACAATTTTAAGTTATTTTAAGAGTCTGAATTTGTTGAATGAATTTCAGGATAACAGTCACTCTATAATAGATTCTGACGGCCGCAAAGGATGATCCACGCGGATGCCATCTCTCTTATCAATTCATCGGTCTGGCCAATTGATCGGAACATTCTTTTGCGAGCTTTTCTTGGCTTTCCAAAAATTGCCTGCATTTTCTTATTTAGAACCTCAAAATCATATAGTACGTGTTATGCGATTGGCTAGCCCCAATGTGTGCTTTGTTAGGATATCTATCTATCATTATGCCAAGATAATTCCCATTAAATTATACTGTATCTTAACCTTCTTTCTTGATGGCGACTCACTAATGATCTTCGTGATTTTGCCCAGTTGTATAATTACAAAAAGAGACACATTCTAACAAATAGGACGTATTGTCACGAGCCGTTTTAAGAGACAATTAATTTGCGTTATTTTTAAGTTAAATTTATGAATTATAAATTATTAATTTGGCATTTTCAATTAATCGTCTCAGTAATTGTACATAGTGTAATTGTAATTTCCGTTTTTGTGAAATGATTAGTTTGAGATTCCCCTCATCGCGCGCCGTCCGCGAAGCATCATCCTCACACGCTACAAGGTTGGTTTACGCAGAATCCGACTCTCACTCGCGACCGCGTAGCAGGGATAGTCCGAGGGCTATAAAAGCCGCCGCGAAATACGAACTCGAGAGAGAAGAGTCCGTTCCCTCCACTAGGCTGAGTGTCGGCTGACAGCTGATCTCGCATAGTATCCGTCCGTTTCCCGGTATTACGTTCGAGCGCCGTTCTTCGGAGTGCGCCTCACGTAATCACCGTCCGTTTCCGTAAATTACGTTCGAGCGCCGTTCTTCGGAGTGTGCCTCACGTAATCACCGTCCGTTTCCGTAAATTACGTTCGAGCGCCGTTCTTCGGAGTGCGCCTCACGTAATCACCGTCCGTTTCCGTAAATTACGTTCGAGCGCCGTTCTTCGGAGTGTGCCTCACGTAATATTCGTCCGTTTCCGTATGTTACATTAGAGTGTCGGCTAATTGCTGATCTCATGTAATTTCCGTTCTTGTGGATACAATTCCGGTGTTAATTTGTAACGCGAATTGTCACTTTTAATTACCGCTTTTTCCGAATTAAAAGTCACTACACAAGTCACACAAGTTATTCTCCGATAGTTGTAGACCGCGAGTTTACCGTTTTGATTGTTTTTGAAAGCGCGAACTTATTAGATCGGTTACTGCTATTTGTTTATTCCGTAAGCTTTTAAACTCATCAGCGACGAATAGCTAATTTCATACTGTTATTTTGTTGATGGCACGTATGTTGCACCATTATTATTACTGTTCAATTTAATATTTACACGAGTGTACATGCAGTTTATTTGTATATTTATATGTAAATATAGAACTCACCTGTTTACATCTGTATATCTTTTTTTGTTCAACCACTTGTTTTGCGAAATAAACATTCTTGTATTTAAAGCACTTATTATTCCACTGTATCACCGAAAGTTGCGTATAAAGTAAGTAAGAACCCTGATTTCACTCCGACATTGTTGCTACCTCGTTAGGGTTAATTTTAAATAATTATTTGTCACGGCAAAACATATACGCAACGAGGAATATTGAAAGCGCGACGCGCAGGACTGATCAGCTGATTAAGGACGCTACTATCAGCGCTATTACTTCAGATTTTCGCCGCTCAACGTCATCAACCGTGGTGTAGGCAACCACTTTAGCGCGCATTCGAAGATTTGAGATAGAGAGGAGAAAGTAGCCTTAGCAAATCTCTAACAGAGAAAGACCGTGACAGTATATATCACCAAATCATAATATTTTAAAGAATAACGGAGTTGGAGCAAAAGTCCAATGCGGCTTTAACAGGACACTCTAGTAACAAAATTAAAGCGACTTGGATTGTAATCAACAATGAAGTTGAATTCAACTAATGTAAAGATGACTGCGATCGTATGTTATCGGCCGATACTTAAAACAGATATTTTCTGAGATTGGTGAATGCATGGTATAAGAAATGCGTGGTCGCTCATCACTATCAAATCTCTCACCAAAATATAACTTGGATAATATTAAATTATGTTTTTTGTCCCAGTAGCATGAATACATCATAGGCTACTTGAAAACGAAAAACAAAAAAGATGTACGTAAAATTTCAGCACGTTTTCTGAAGTCCGTAGAGGAACTGTGGATTCCAGCAGCAATGTTCAACGAGGAACATTCCTAGCGCATTAAAAGCAGTGACAATTATTCCAATATAAAAATGGCGGAAATAAAAATGTGTACCAAAACTGTAGATCATACCTGGGTTGTTGACAGGTTGACACAGGTGACACTTCTAGATTTTTTTTCGGCAAATCAAATGCTGCTAGAGCATAAATAGACTTTCTTGGTGGTGGTTTCTCAGGGTTCTATTTTGGACCTAACGCAAAACGTTAGTTTGACGCGATTAAAATGAAGATATACGTTGGCAAAACCAAAAAGAGATTACATTTTCCATTTGCACGAGCACAACGTTTGATGTGGATTTCCGGAACTTCCGCCTGCAATACTTGCTGAGTGAGTGAGGACTCTGTTGTTAGCTAAACAGCTCCTTACTTGTGTTTCTACTGTTTGACACTTTTAGGATAAGGAGCCCATGTATGCACTTCTTGACTATTTACTTGATAACTCAGTGACTCATTTTCTTCGTTTCCAAAATAATTTTGAATGTATGTGTGAATTGCAAAATGCTGTCAGTGTTGTCTGGCTGTTTATTACAATAATCGCAGTTGCTTACACAGTAAAAAGTTTTTGAGAAGTCACTGCATTATTCCGGTAACTTTAAGAGGGAAGCAGAACAACATATTACGAGTTCGACAAAAAGTGAGGACAGTACCTAATACTGAAGAAGAAACAACAGAGAGTGGAAGGGGTATTAGATGGAGAATTACGTTTAGATACCTGAAAGCTCTAAAATAAAACGGTTTTGACATGTAGAAAGAAGCCACGAGGTGAAGATAATTAAAAAAGTTACGAACTGCCAACGTTACAATGATAAAAAGGTAGACCTACAAAGCATTTGCCGTCAAGATATAGACTTTTACCAACTGGTATCCGAGAAAATAATGTAAAAAACAAGTAAAACTGCAAAAGCTGAAAGGTGAAGAGGGGTGACTTATGTAACAGTATACCAATCTATTAAATTCCAATGTATTATTGTGTAATATATAATAGATATATAGTATTATATAATAGAATACTATAATATATTACATTAATATGAATGTATTATTTTAAAGTTCTCTTAATCTAGAGAATATTAATATTGTCGCTATCAATCTGTTACATTCCGTGGAAATCTATTGTTTTAAATTCGATTATCCTTTGTACGTAAAATATCACAAAATACAGAATCTCGCCTCTTCACCTCAGACAAACAAGTTCTTTTTTCAGTATCGTAAAGCAATCAAAGTGCCACAACTTTCTTAATGTATCTACTTGCTGCAAATACATGTATGTATATGCCATTTACCCAATTCCAACTTTCTTAAAGTATATACCAAAGTGATATTGTAGGTACATATGTATATATCTATACAAGTGATTCTGAAATGTCACAAGAGAGCGACACTAAATTGAATTGAACAGCGAACTTATCTTGGGCCACTAGACAAGAGATTTTTGCGTTACTACCACTGATGGCATGGAAATGAATGAATACAATCCCGTTTCAGGTTCAGGTCGATCAATAAGCATTGAGTGTTCTGGGTGCTTTGTGATGTTCGATTGGTGAGTCTTTTTTCTTGGCGTAGAAGATAGGAAGAATGTATTGATGTATCTTGATAATAATAATTTATAAAAATGTGCAGTATCACATTATACATAATTTTATATCAATGGAAATGTGTTATACAATGAAAACTTTACACCTACACCCTACACAATACAAATTCTGCAAAATACTTGAACATGTAAGGTATCTAGCATCAGTAGGCCCAACAAGCAGTGGAATCCAACCCACACTTTCAGAATATAATGAAACCACTTAGGTTTGTAGTCCTTATAGGACTACGTAAAGTATCAGTTTGCGTTTCAGCTAACAAACGGTTTTGAAAAGCGATAAAATTGACCCTATATTTGCATTTCTACAACAAATAAGAGATTAACAATGATAGTTTTTTTTACGATCTGGTAGAATTCTAAGTTAAATCCGCTTTCGTTGGTGTTAAACAAATTTTGCAGCCGTATGATTCAATTTTTTTTTAGTTTTTCATACACCGCAATACGCAATGGCTATGATCTATACCGGGACATTTAATATGAGCATCAAATTCTGTAATAAATTACATACAAGTATCAAAGAGCAGAATATACATAAAGTTTAGACATTACCTGCAAATCTATATCCTTTGAAAACTTCTTTGAAGTATTTTTTTATGCTATTTTACAATCTAATTTTCCTTTTCTTTGTTCGTTTTATTTGTTAACAATATTAATATTGAATTATAGTGTCAGTTATAGAAGTTCTGTTGGGTTTCAAGATGTTGTTTTGATCCCACTCGCTTTGCTGCTAAGCTTTGTGGTAAATACTTTCACAAAACTGAATTTTTTTGACACATCATTCATGTGGGACATGTGCTAGAATTGGTTACCTTCAGGAGGATGAGGCCTATGCCTAATTATTCCTTCCCCAATTATTCTGCTTGTGGTCCTTTTGGCTATGCGATACATCAAAATATTGAGAAGAGTAAGATTTAGTACCACCTCAATAGCTGCCGTTCGACAGGTTCTCATTGCCCCAGTTGAGCATACACATGCTAATCTTTGCACTTTAGAGAGATTAGTTCCCGTGGTAGCCAGATTAGTTCTTTTGCTTCAAACCACTGTCCCCCCATAAGAGGTTTCATTTGGTTTCATTATTCCTGGATACAACCAATATTTTTGGGTTAGATTCCCAGTTTCTTTTTCCTGCAAAGTTTCTACAAACCACTAGGGTATTTTTTGCCTTGTTGGTTACTTCAAAGTTTATTGTTCAGGATGAAGCTGGGGTATTTCATCTATTTTTATGGTCTTGCGATTGGATTTTCTTTTTCTTTTTTTGTGAATGATACTAAGGTAGTCTTAGTCGGGTTGACGATATTTAGTCCTCTTTAAACGATGTCACAGAGGCTATTCTCTAATTTTCCCCTTGCATATATGACTATATCATCAGCATACTCTTGGCAGGATGTACCTAGATCAATTAAACCGCGTAGGTATCTGCTGTCAAACTCCACATAAGTGTGGAAGTAATACCCTTTGTGGATATCCTTTGGTCGTACTGGTAGAAAGCAGTTGCGACATCCATCTGGAGGTCGTGCCGTCTACCCTTCTTTTTCTTGACAGCCTCATCTGGAGTGTCTCCAAAAACCCACTCTATATATGGAAAGGCGCACACTACAGTTTCTTTGTTCGTCAGTGCATACTGGATTTGATCTCGTCAGTTCCACTAACGCAGTCTGAGTGGATTTGAAATTTACACCGGGGATGTAGTTAGATATAACAATAATATGTTGTTATATTTGGCACACAAGTTAGTGAAACTGCTAAAATTATTTCATCACAGTCAATTTGTTAATTTAATAACTTAAATTGCTACATTAACCATATTATGAGTAAAATATAGTTTTAGGGTTATAACTAGAAGCAGTTATTTTAATTTTACTAAAAAGTATGTTAATATTAACTGTAAGTAAGTTACTGTAAGCATTTTGTTGATTTGTAGTAAGAGAAGCAAAACATTTATGACTGCGAAGTATACTCTAACGAAATACTCACAAATCCCAGATTTTTGAAGACTAGTTTCACCCTTTAAAATTGCTTGACATTCTAAACAAAATGTTTCATTAGATATTGCAAGCGGGCTTCTCTGTAGGTAAATAAACTTAAATTTTGATTTTGTGATGAGGGATATTGTGAAATTTATTTATTACAAGTTCCTGATATTAGATTGCACGAGTTGGACTGTTG
This sequence comes from Cetonia aurata, assembly GCA_949128085.1. Taxonomy (NCBI): domain Eukaryota; kingdom Metazoa; phylum Arthropoda; class Insecta; order Coleoptera; family Scarabaeidae; genus Cetonia; species Cetonia aurata. The sequence continues at coordinate 47,157,093 of OX421883.1, read as the reverse complement.
AAACGTTTTTTACTTTTCTTACTTTAAACGTCTCGTAAACGAAGAACATTTTCCAAACGAAACTTGCAACACGTTAATGAAATAATTTCTTACTTTGCTTCCTCTTCTATTTTAAGTTTCGATAAAAGTGAGAGGGAAAAAACTCCTATAGCAAAGGTCTATGCGTTAAATGTAACAGTCAAAACTTCCCGACAACTTCTTAGGTTCATGCTTCGCGGTCAACCTTGAAACAAACAAGTAATTAAGTTGTACTGGAAATTGAATTTGCTGTTCTTTGCTCCGACAAGTTATTTCCACTTGTTTTCTTTATTTCCTTGTCGGAAGTTTGTCCCATTACAAAAAAAAAAAATCGAATTAATCGGCGATGTGGCGGACTAATAAATGAAGAAAACCAACTCGGTCCGAAACGTATGCGATAGAAATGGCTAAGTTTCATTAGGTATACAATTTTCGTCAAGTCATTCTATACGCATTGTCAGTTGGGTCTTCTCGAAAACTTATATGAAAAATGATATTCAGAGGATATACCTATGTTTGTTATAAAGTTGTAGGTGAAGAGTTATGAATTGGCATCGAAGATAATCTTTTCTTGTATATTGTGATGTAGTTATCTCACATCTCTCTCTTACAAAAGAAAAGCAATTTAACTTACAAAATTAAATACAAACATTTATCTAAGAAACCATAAAAATGTTAGTAGTTTTCAAAAATCAGAATCAGAACAATATATGAACAAATTGTACAGTTTAATTGTATTACATTACACCTGAAGATTCTCCGAAGGATCTGCATGAAGTCGGTTGAATTGATTCAATTGCAGCGCAATCAAACGGCATAAGATTGTTTGGGATGTAAGTCCTAGTAACCCATGGGAAAAAAAAGAAAAGGGGTTTGTTGAAATATTTTAGAAGAAGTACTACAAGGATACCAGAGTTTATTAACCACAAAATTATCCAATCATATCAACTACGCTTTATGACGTGAAAAACAAACTGTGAGTTGTGATACAATATCAAATAAAAGGTATTTTACCTCTTGAAACGTAAGGAATCCATCGTTCCTTCTGTAGCCATACTTGTAGTCATAAGATAAGTTGAATTTCATGTTATGTCACTTTTATTCATCGAGTCTTGTAGATTTCACCAGTTAAAACTTTCAGAGTTTATTTAAATTCATTTAGTTGAAAACCTAGAAGTTTAAAGCAGTCAATTGACTTAAATTTTACTTGGATTTATATTTGGATCAGAGCTCAAATAATAATTATAGGTTAAATCGACCATTGTCTTGTTAAAAGAGTTAATTTTATTGTTTTTCTGTTTTGAATTAACCTCAAATGTGTTTAATATATCAATGTTGAATATTTACTTAATTTACTTTTTTAATTTGTGTAAATTCCTGAACACCATTTTATAAATTCAATTTCTAAGTATCCTAGCAATCACTTCTTAAAAAGTCCTTTATAAATACAAACGAGCGTATGTACAATAATGAATTCTTAGGTTAAATCTGACAGGACAAATATTATACAAAATATAAGAAAAGAATGAGGACGAAATTTTTCACAAAAGCTCTCCTCGAGCATTCCAAGTTATCACCGACGTGATCTAATCATGCACAGCAGCATTCCAAGCAGCGTTGAAACAGACCAATTCTCCAAAGATAATTTTCTTTCGCTTTCAGAAAGAGGGAGACGGAGAGTCTTCCTTTGTATCGGAAACGTAAAATCACATCTAAAAATTCATCTTGATGTAAAATTAGAGACAAAGGTTTTCCGGGGAGGGATGTTTTCGTGAAAACCAATTTGTGTATGTGTCCGACAAAGGAATGATTTGATCAAAGAACCAATTATACAAACAATTACTTACTCGAGCGTTCTTCCCGTGAATACGGGGAACTGTTTTGACGATCTAGACTGTCTGTTCGCCTGGATGGCTTGCACGTTGTCATCGTTTTACCTTCCTGTGCATTTGTATATTATAATTTATGGCAACTATTTTGTAATGTAGGTTTTTGGTTTAATTATAACTTATATTTATTCAACGAGCCATAATAATTGAATCGATGAGTGAAAGAACAGTATAAGTCCAAAATTGGGTTTTGAGCAAAACAAGAAAAAACATCTAATAATTTTGTTTTCAACTTTTCAATAATCTGATCCAGAGTACAATTTTAGTACATACCCGTTACAATACAAATACGTTTTTAGACACTATTGTTATTAGACACAATGACCAAAGTATTTCTTTAGATGGTATACTAAACTTACCTTCCCTGGTAGATACTTAAATTTTTATTCCAACCAACCTTTTCCTTGTAAAATTAATACCCCAGTGGCTCTACGTCTCTCACATCTTGAGTTTCACCAAAAGAATTTGAAGATTCTATGCGAACTATTCACTAATAACGGATAGTCTGTTCAGGTTGCGTACCTACCGTGTTTTGTACAGCGAAGTCCTGAGGACAGAACCATCTTACGACCAACGCTTAGATAATGGTATGGCTAGCAGTGAATTACACTATGTAAAATTTCCATTGATACCTGGAGTTCAAATACAAATGTCCTGTTTGTTCAAGGATTTCAACATCCGCATGGGAGTAGTTATGTAAAGTCATGTATTCCATCCCTTGCTTAGATTGTGAGTCTGCTTACATTACCCAGTATCGTTCATTGGCGCTTATTTCTATTTAAAAGATGTCGAAATCTTAAATTGCAATTTTTCTTTTAATATCCTGACCTTTCTGATGTTTTGTGATGCCGACGAAAACTCTTACGTAAGTTGTTGTAAGTTGCGAAGTTGACAGTGTTGTAGCTTTTTAGTTTGAACCTTGATGAACCGGAAATAAAATCTGCGAACGCTTGACCAAATAGTGATTTGAGTTTTTATTTTTGGCCGTTTTACAATTTGATAATGATAATATTTTATGGATATGTCATACATTAAAATAGTGATTTACACGATCCGAAAGATAGCACATCTATATGCTCTTCTTATATACTATCCTTATCTATGGATATAGCTTTAATACGGGCCGCTTTGAGTTTTGTGCAATGCCCTTGATCTTCGTCTATTCTTTCCTCCACAGTTCTAACAAGGACGTGACTTCATTTACCTTTTGGTCGAAACGGTGTAAGACTTTGTGTGTTAAGCGCGTTTTGTATCTCAGATTTCATCTTTTTCTTTTCAATCATAGATATTGGCAATTATTAAATTTGCATAATTTATTCCCAAGCTGCCCTGTTCAATGGTTCTAGATTTTGATAAATCAAACAGCATAGAAACATGTACTTCATTCAGCATATCTTGACATTCAATGAGTTGAAGGATTCTGTTGGCTAAACATCCTCCTAGATATGGCAGTGTGACGCATTTTGATAGTACCATGTGCAAAACGTTTTCGGTCCTTCTGCAGCACATCTTATAATTCCACATTATTGGATGGGTAATTTTATTGGTAAAATTTGAAACCAGCTTCTTTCCACTCTCTGCCCACGGAATTTCTTACGATTCGCAGCTCGTGAAAGGTTTTTGTTTATTGATATCTCATTATTGAATTGATAACTCGTTTTTATAGTTTCCGTTTTTTATAATCTCATTTTAGAGCGTAAAACTGCACCAGTTTCATACAAATGTGCTGAACAAGAATGTGCTAAAACATAATCAATCATAAAATGTGATAACAATATAATTGTACGTAATTGTTTGCACTCTTAACTCATTTTACATTTTCTACTTTAGAATTCTATTCAAGTATTTGTAGGCATACACTGAATTTGTCGAACCTTTTAAAGTTGTCGTCAATATAGTCATTGCCTTGTGTGTAATATTGCGAGTGATTGTAAAATCAAGGGCATAGGCAACATTTTCTGGATTAATCTTGTTCACTAGTAAGATAGGTTTTAGTCATGATGGTGGTTTCAATCAACATAACTCAGTCGATTAACAAGCAAACGCTATCGATTTCTTTTTGTAAAATAAACGAAACACCAGACCTATACCATGACCGGCTAAATAGTGCAGAGCAATTAAACAACATGATTATGAAGTCTACTAATAGATTCTGTAATGTAAAGATGTCATCAATAATTAACATAAATATCGGACGAGTGTATCCAAGCACACGACAAGTAATTTTTAGCACCTTTTTTTGCAGAGTATTATTACCATCTTTTTTTTTTTTTAAATTTAATCATCGCTTTGTTGTTATTTTTAAAACTCATGTTTACGTAGTAGCATATTTTTTTTGTTGGGAGATATGAAACAGATATAAATTTTCTAAAAAAAATCAAGTTTGTAACATTTTCTACATGAAAACAATAGATTTTCGGAGATTAGTGTTAGTAAGATTTTCTTTTATTGTTTCATGGTGCTCTGTCGCAGGAAACTATATATTGTAGTTTCTTTAATATCACCCTGTATAAGTAATAGTTGTATTCATATTTTTTGGGAAACCAAGAGTGTTAAGGTATTTATCTTTCCCTTTCATTGTATGTCATTCTATTACATTTAAGAAGAGCGATTTATCTCATAAATAATTTATTTCATAAATGGTGCAATACCTTCCAAAACTAGCAGTATACAAGTAAATCACATTGTATATACCAACCATTAATTATTTCCTCGTATATTTATGTCTCCGAAAGTAAGAGTATCGCCAAGCATTACCCGTAAGATAGATGATATATTGCCTTCATTTCCACTGTTTCGTAAATGTTACGTTTTGTTTTGTTTTGTCGAGAATTTATATCTTGTTTCCGATGTTTAATTGCTTTTATAAAACCGTTTATAAACGGCAGCGCTATATAGACTTACTCGGAGAAGTTTTCCAAAACGGCGATGTTGTACGGACTTTGTTTAGATTACTGTGGAATAATTATATCTGAAAGTTGTAAAATGATATTGGGGTTACTTGAAAAGTTGATATTTCATTTGTGCAAGTAGTGATAACGATAAGATCTGTTTCATAATATTAAATTCAGTTTGAAAGCATTTTCTATTGGAATAGTAAGTGCATTGAAGTTGAATAAGTATGTGATTTTATTCCTATCGCAGGGATCAACTAACCCAATATTGTTTAAGGTTTACGACCTTTTCAGTAGTTCCTGTGTTTATTGGCAGGGATTCCGGATATATGACCCTTATTAATGATTTATTAAGGTAAGAAATTTACCTCTGGAAACCCTATTTTGATTTGTTTAAACCTTTAAAAGTAAAATCAGGCAAGTGCTTGAATTGTTTTATTTGAGCAAAGACACTGAAAAATCGCACATTAAATAATTCTTTTTAGAAAGGTTGAACAGTTTCAATAGTGTACATTTATCATTCGATCAACAAAAACGAAATATATGAAATTTTGTTTTAAATTCCAAGCAGCGTTAGTAGGTCAGTTAGAAGGGGAAAACGGGACAAGAAAGCACCTATGATCTAATGTAATGTAGCATATTTACTATTTAAGTTATTTTTAGTATATTTACTATTTAAGAGTAGGAAGTGATCATAATGATCACTCATGCATTAAAATGTGGCACTTATATAGTGTACTATAAACAGCCTTCCACCTTCAACAGCCATGTTCGGTTATAAAATTTGTTCGGAGTAAGTTGACGCACTTTAGTTGATGCAGATTGGCTAGATATTGTGTATAGAAATGATGGGGTTTTTGTAAGTGGCCAACGATTCATAAAAGGTGCTACCGACAAAAATCGATTGCGTTGTAAAAAAATAAATATCAGAAACATACATAGTCTCTGTAAAAGCCTAAAAGAACGTAAGATTGTGCTTTTCTCGTAAAGGATTCAAATTTTCATTCATTTATTTCTTTAATAGGCAACTGTAAGTAATTGTCATCTACTTGTCTAATGCTTCTAATTACATTTTTTTGGGGTATCAATTTTATTTTGCTAGCAATAATTTACTTTGTGTCATATTCAATTGTCTTCCTTTTATTATGTTCCTTAAAGTTTGTGCATACTTTACACAGTCACTTTTAAGACCTCTACTATGTGTAAGAATAGTACCTATTAGATTCTACTTTCTTATAAAGGGTGTGACGACTATCCGAAATCACAGGTAGACCGCCCATGGCGTCGTACCAGAAGCTTTGCCGACTCCAAAATCACAGCTGGGGGAGGTCTGCGTCGTGTAAGTAGCTTTGTGGGCTCTGAAATCGCAGAGCAGAAGTAACAGAGTACTGCCACAGTATATACCTATATATATATATAAGGTATATACTGTGGTACTGCTAAGCGCGCAGTTTATATACCCTGAAGCGGCCCCCACGCGGTGTTGATAGTACAAATCAGGCGTGCGCGAACGAACGTCCCACACGACGAGATTATGCTTCGCGCGGTAAAACAAGAACAAATGAAAAACTTAATTAAATAAGATGCAATGCGGCAGTAACGCTAACGAACCATGGGAAAATCGATCAAACAAAAAGAAAATTAATGATATATTAAGGACCAACTTAAAATTAATACATAAATAGATTTTTCCAGAGAACGGCACGTAAAGGCAAATATGCCTGAAGTTTGAAAAAGTATTGCTTTCTATTATCCCATATGGATGTGTCCAAATTATTACCAAAACAAGTGCCCTGGAAGAGTACATATTTTAGATAACAATTTTCAAATCATGATCATGTTGCGATCTGTGGAAATAACGACAAAAGCGGTATTAGAAAATGTTTTCCAAAGTATTCCCTGTGCTACAACTGTCCAACTACCGTTAATATCATGCATAAAATGAACAATTCTACGGGCACGCAAGAGAAATAAAACAGTTCCTCCTATGCCCAAGACTTTAGTGAAACTAGTTGTACCAGAAGAGTATAAAAAGCATATATTTTGAGAAGAATTTTTGCTTTTTGACAGTAGCTCTGAAGACCAGCGTATTTTACTTTTCTCCACGCGGAAGAATTTAGAATACATGCAACGAAGTGAGCATTGGTATGCCGATGGTACTTCTAAAACAAGTCCTATGTTCTCATATCATAGATGTAGTACAGTACGGCAATGTCATTCCAACTGCACATGATCTATTGCTCAATGAAACAGAATAACATATTTAACATTATTTTCAGCATTAAAAACTATAGTCTGGGCTGCAACCAACGTCAATTTTAATAGACTTTAGAAAACTACAATGAATGCTTTGTAACAACAATTTGCAAATGTGACAGATTCAAAATCATGACTTACAAAGCAGATATTCGACAGATTTAAATTTTACCTTACAATTGAGAAAGCTCTCTGCTTTTGTTCTGCAAGATGATGTTACAAGTAGCTTGAAGAATTACAATTAGTGAAAAGTCAATTTTTTAGGGACAGTAGAATTTTTGCCACCTATTATCAACTATTTTGAAGATGCTTGGATAGGTAGAGTAGGTAGAAGAATGCGAGAAAGAATATAGTGAATTTATATTTGCCATGTACCAACAACGCAATCGAAGGATGGCACAATAGCTTCTCTTCTATATTACATACCGTGTATGCCAATATTTAGAAAGTTACAGAAGCTTCAAAAAAAAAAAAGGAGAATGACTTAAATACAGTGGAGAGAGAACCGTATATTGCAGGATATCTACCACTGCAGAAGAAAATTTATAAAGACACTTCCTAAAAGATACAAACAATAATATCTAGGTTTTTCAGATTAATGCATGAAATTGCTTATTTCTCTCCATTTGGTGCAGATAGCTGCACATTTTTAAAAAATTGATTTGACCGGTTTTGCATCGAATCCTGTAGTTATAGGATAATTGTATCTACTTATTGATATTCTTATAATTATTTTTTCAGTGTGTTTTATGTGATTCAATATTTTCTTTATCTTTCTTTTCTCCAATCGCACAACTACAGCATCACTTTTTATTACCTTTTGTTATCGTTTCGCTATGAGACAATTGCAAGAATTTCCTCTGGTGTACGCTCATAAGTAATCTCGATAGTTAATTAATTAAATTTTTAATTAATAAACTTTCTCAAATTGGCATCAATAGCCTGCTATAAATATACCGCAAACTTTGTATTTTAAAAACTCATTACGTTAGAAACGTGAAGTTACGTAACACGAGGAAATTCATCATGCACAAGACAAGCGTGGATGTGTTAGTTTTGTTATATTTAGATGACAAGACTATGTGCAATACGAGAAACGAGATCCTCTCCTTGTTCAGAGGGTGTTTATTCAACAAATTTGTTTGGGCAGCACTTGGACTGACGTTGTCCGGTTCCGGTACAACCGTGAGATTATATTGTTGTAGTGTGGACTAGTTCAGCGCATCTACTCCGGTTAAACGTTTCCTTCATTCAAGTAGCAACTACGCTAACTGTCGGAATTTTGCTTGCTTTCTTTGACGGAATCCCTCAAGGGAGTACAATAACTACGTTGACATAACCTCTTTCGCTTTATTAGGTTAAACAGGTAAACCAAATAATTGAAGTTAAATATAGTCTCATAGAAGCAAAAGAATTTTTTTTCAAAAGTAATTTATCGAATTAAGTGCAAGAGCATAACCTTACTGATTTTATTTCGTTGTTTTAGTATGTAATTTTGGGAACAATTCTTTGAATAAACTAAATTATTTTTCGTACTCACTTTGTTGGATATTTTTAGAAGTTTCATACCTATTAAAATCGCCAGGAAACCCTCGCCGGTCGTCTCCGTTTCGCTAATTTCTTTCAGTCGCTTCAGTTCAATTTGTTTTCTAGATTTATTCAACTGTGAATTCGTCTTTAAGGTTTCCCCATCATATCTCACTTTGTAATAAGTTTTCACAACATCCTACTTTCTATCTCTTATATTCTGCGATTTTCGATGCAGAGAGAAAACCGTTTTTTATTGCTGTTTGATGTTCGAATACTTGTCGTGACAGTTCAACTACCTTATTAAAATGTAAAATCACGGCGAGGAGTTATGCGGAGTTTCTAGAAGTCGGTAATTTGGGAGTTGTACACTATGGTCTTTATAAGATCCTATAAATAAAAGCCAAGCGACCACTTCCACCTTATGCATTTCTTTTCAAGGACTTCAAAATGTTTAAAAGTTGGCGAGCTATAGATAGGTAACTGAAGTGGGCTGGTGCACCACCTTGCAGAAATCACGTTTATTGACGGGAATCTATGAAAACGTTTGCTAAATTTTAGGCAGTATTCGAGGCAAGTTTTGGCTGTGGGTTTCCTGCTGGTGATCGGGGCGCTTCACGACAACTGAAATGACTTCTGTAGTTAGGAACTTATATTGGAGGAGTTATTTGTACTTGTAGTAAGCGAAATTATCATTTTTCCGAAATACTTAATTCCAAATACGTACAGATATTTCAAGGTTAAATACTTGTTGATTAATTGTCATATTATTTAGTGAATTTTTAGTAATTTTTACTATGTTTGAAGTTGGTAACAATTCTGTGGGCGATTTCTGTATGATTTTCCTGTCAGTATATTTTATTTTTATGCGTTGGCGCATTGACTTATGAAAGGTCGTTTGGTGGGAAATTTGAATTTACTTATGTTTGTAAAACGACATAATTAAGTTCTTAGTCTGAATTGAAATAAGATAAATCCTTATTATTGTGTTTTTTATATAGTAAATTATCCTACGCACCTGAGAGTATATGTAGAAAGCCTCATTCTTTGTGACATTTTGTTTGGAGTCACACTAATTTAAGTAAATTAGAAATCGTCAGTTAATCAGTGTTTTATTTAATATAACGTATAGGAAAATATCACTTAATGTTAACTAAACAATCACATTATAAATTCATTGATATTAAATGGTACATTAGGAGTTGTAAAGATCTTTAGTCACGGCGATATAACCCTCCCATGTCCAATGAGTTACTAAATAAATTTCCTAATCGTTTAGAGCGGAGCGAAATCATTTGAGAGGGGAGGGGAAATTTGCAGCCACCTGCAAATTGAGGTCTGGTTTATTTGTGAATTTGTAAAGAGTGTCACAGATGACTCTGAGTGGTATTCAATAGAATGAAACAGTTATTTAATTTGTAACAAATGTAATTTAAATTTAAAAAAAAATTGTCTACAAGTTTCACAGCAATATATATATCCTGATGATCCTGTTATCATCACCAGAGGCAAATTTAATACTACAGTCGGAGATTGCATTCCAGAGGTTCTGAATCTGGTATCAAAATGGGTGGAGCGGAAGGGCTTAGCTGTTAGCCCAAGCATAGCAAAGATTACGGTGCTTACACGTCTCTAGAATTTGGAGGGGCTTAGACCTCTAAATAGAAAGAATATCAGAAAATATTACCAAAGTAGTGTGATTTTAAGCCTCATTGCAGCAAGATGTACACATGGGAAGGAATGGGGTCTCAAACCAGACATGCTGTATTCGATTTATAGTATGATGGTGAAAATGATCTTTAAATACGCGGCCTTGGTGCGACTTTTGAGCAAAGTGCAAAGACCTGCATGCATAGGTATAACAGAGGCCATGCGGACTACACCTACTGCAGCCAAAATGGGTGCGTACGCGTACAGGCTAAAAAGTGTACTGATCAGAACTATCTATAGGTCATATGGCGATTACAGAACGTGTGTGGGGAAGCATATTTGACATGCAAATGGCTCGCATAACAAAACGATACTGTCGTAAGAATCAATTCCAAATAATCATTCCAGACAGAAGTGAATGGAGTAACGGAGTGCACAATGACAAACAGCATATGATGTATGCTTGTTACGCAGATGGGTCAAAGACTGCTGAAGGCACTGACGCGGGAATCTATACCACTCTACCAAGCGCTAGCTTTAACTATCCACTTGGGAAACATTCCTCTGTTTTCCAGGCAGTGGTATTCGCCTTCTTGTAATGTGTAAGGGAAAGCAGTAGATGGGCTACTATAAATAAGCGGATTTGTATTCACTCTGATAGCCAGGCAGTACCAAGGGCCCTATGAAGTCGGGATATAACGTCGGCGTTAGTGTGTGAGTACCTCGAGGAACTATGCGAACTAGTAAAATGAAACAGAGTGGAGCTGATTTGGGTTCCAGGACACCTAAGGATCGAAGGCGATGAGACAGTGACTGAACTGAAGCACAGGGCTAACACACCTAGGCATAAGCATGGCAAGCAACTCATAGGCCAGCCATGCCTTGACTGCAGACTATTCTGGATTCTGAATTTCTTGGAGGGTGGCTACTGCCACTGCATTTAGGCCACATTCGGGCCATTATGCCTTCTACGTTAACGTTGCTCCACCTAGGTTGTCAGCAAGCCTATTGTCTTCACAAAGGCTAGGAGATTCCCCAGGAGAGCTTTCTTGACGCTGGCAATGTCAAGCCGAACGCACAGATTGTACTGGTCTCTAATCGCAGCTTTAAAAGGTGCGTTTTTAACTGACGGTGAGGTTCTCCCTGGACATCATCAGATATGCAGACTATGCAAAAAGAAACTCAACACATACTATACAATTGTGAGTCGCTGCATCATAAGAGGCATCAACTGTTTGGGCAAGACAAAATTGAGACAAAGCCATGCAGACTTCTCCATGCTAGGAACCTGTACAGTTTATTATAAGGTATACTGGAATGATTGCCGTAACAAGAACAGCAATTCAAAAATATAGAAATATACAGGGTGTTCCATTAAAATAAGAAAGTTGATGTCAATACGATGATAAAATTTAATACATTTTTGGGAAATATTTCTGTTCAAGATATCATTTATGTTTTCCAGTTAATGTCAAAATATCTTCATCTCAATTTAATTTTATGACTGGCTTGCGGGAATTTGCCCCAATTTGTGATCAACAAACAAGTGAATCTGTGTATTTTTAATTGTGTTTTTATAGTCGAAAATATTCCGCTGCCACGTTTTATAATTCTGTTTGTTCGCTATAATGGCGAAATTATGCACCTAATTTTTGCACCCATAAATTTCCATTAGTCCTTAGTACGCGCTTACGTTCACTAGTGCGAAATATTTCTACAGAACCTTAACCATTCATATTCGCCGTGCAATTTATTCCTACGTATAAATCCAACCGTTCGGCGTCGTATATAGTGACGTGGCAAAATTATCAAACTAATTTCCGAATTCTTCACACTTTGGTTCCGGAGGTCGCGAGGAATTCAAATCACGTGCCGATAAATCAACTACGCGGCACAAAACACGCACTCACTCAGCATCTCGGACGTCGCGAACAAGAAAATGTGTCGGGAAATTTATTTTATGGCTTGGCAAACAAAACCCCCCCGGTTTAATAAGATGACGTCATATACGTCCTAAGCTCCTAACAAATTGCTTCCTTGCAAACAACGCGATCCAATCTCTGGAATAACTGTGTCCAGAGTTATTGAAATAGCATAAAGTGCCAGACGGTCGGTCGTGCAGTAGACCGGTTGGTCGGATGGTCGCAATCCGAAGGTCCAAAGCGGCAGTAGTAAACGGTAGCTGTCTTCCGTACGCCGCGATCTCATTTTTCATACCGTACTTTTCATTGGTACTGCTGGAGCTGGTACACAAGTACGTATATATACGTGCGCGGACTTATAATCTATAAATATGAAAGTTTTTACTGGGTCATAAACGAAATAACGTTAGCACAATAGATATAGGTATATGTGGAGCAATTTCGGTTGGATATTTATCCGTAGAAACAACGCGAGTTACGTTAATAGGGTCGTGGCGTAATGGAGACAATAGTCGCGTTTGAGGAGGCAACTCGGTCTTCACTCCCTTCCCGTTCTTTTGTTGTTATTGCTGCGAATCTTGAGAGTCGAGTATAGCGTAGCAGAGATAAGACGATGAATATTTAAATAGCGTTTCCTCCGAATTCAGGCAGCTGGTGGAACTAAAATTTAAAGATACCGTAAAGAATAATGGTTGCGACTCATTAAGTTAGTATAAAGAAAGAAGAAGGCAGCTAGAGATAAAAAACTGCACAGATACCGACGTTCCTTTAAAATATATAGTGGTAGTAAGACTAAATTTTAATGGCGCTAATGTTGGTTTGGTAAATACAAAAGATGCCCCAAACCTTATTTTCCGCGTAATTTACGAAAAACTTGATAAAAGATCTTATCTTATTACTGCAACTTTCCTTGACTTGGCGAAAGCTTTTGATACTGTAGATTATGAAATATTATTGCATAAATTATATAGGTATGGAATACTTTTAAACTCATATCAAGTTACTTAAAAGGAAGATATCAATGAGTAAAAAGTAATAGTACTATTAGTAGTTTTAGTAAAATTGAAACTTGAGTTCCACAAGGAACAATAATGGGGCCCTTACTGTTTATATTATATATTAATAATATTTTAATTGAGATTGCAAATGGAATAATATTATCTTTTGCAGATGATACAACTGTGTTGTTTGCAGGGAAAACTTGCAAGGTAATTGAAGGTGTTTATTTTGATTATAGAATGACATGGGAATTACACATTTTTTATTTAATAAATAAAACTAAATTCTTAGTTTTTATTTTCCGAAAAGATGTCGAAAGTAATGCTGAGGGACTCACTCATGATGTTATACTATGCTTTTTTTTTCATAGTATCGTTGGGTATGGCAACGTAGCATGGCGAGGAGCTTACTCTGATAATGTACATTTATTAGCAGAGAAAACTCCTAAAAATTATTTATAACAATCATTTTACTGTTGATAATAAACCACTACATCTTAGTCAAATCTTTACTTTCGAATCCCTTAAGTATTACGTATTACTATGATTTGTTCAAAGATAAATTGATTAAATCTAATAGTCTTACTAGAAATAAAAGTATTACTATACCGAAAATATCCGCGTGCTTAACACAGGTATTTAGTTCCTGCCATCCCGGTGTCTCCGTTGGCGTCAGCACAGCTTCTGACGTAGCACAGGCACTTCCAGTTATTCTCGGTCTGTCAGTTGGCGTCAGCATAGCTTCCGACGTAACACAGGCACTTCCAGTTATTCCCGGTCTGGTCGTTGACGTCGGGATAGCTTCTGACGTAACACGAACATCCTCGCTCTGAGGGATGCGTCGGCACAGCTCCCTGATGCACTCAGAGATTTATTCATAGTCATTCTCGTTTTGCAAAATTACCGCCGGCACAGCTTTCTAATCTCACATGGCACGTGAAACTCGTCCGCATACTTTTGATCCGATCCCGATGTATAGATTTTCATCACCAGATTTTAAACGGTGTTTCATATCAGAAGAGGGTGTCTTTGACAACGTTTGTAGTTACGAAATCGCGAAATTAAATTACATATGCAAGTGCTTATATAATATTAATGGAACCTTAAAGACTGAAATAGCCAGAAAAAGATATGAGGGTTTTACGAGCACGATATATAATGTAACACATAGTTACACATTAAAATAAACTTGACTGCAATAAAATTTGTGGAGACAATTAGGTGATTTGAATTCACCGGCACAGTCCAACCTAGAATGCCTTCTGCGTTGCAAAGGGAAATAAAAATTCAACAGAGGTTCCTTATTGTTACCTTTCTAAAGTCGAATTAAATTAGCGAGACGTAAATTCTGTGCTTTGTGCCAGTGCCCGAACTAATTTTCAAAGGACGTTATATCATATATACGGTTAATAGTGAGTTCCCTCGCAGAATTACAAGTAGTATCTACTTGATCTTGCCAGTCACACTAGCGTTGAGAGTATTGAAGTTTAGGGGGAGAAAGGGTGATATCGTTCGTTCTTATTGAGTTCTCTCCGAGTATCTTATCTCTATAAGGGAAAAGTTTTTAAAGTGTTGCTCCAGTTTTATACACATTTCCTTTGACTCACGTTCTTTTTCCGAACTAGAGGCTATTAATTTTTGGCTTTTATGATATAAGTATTATGGCAACAATGAAAATAAAAATATGGCAATAGTGGCACCAACAAATGATAATTCTAAATTATAATCTTAACATGAGTATTTCTATACTCGATATAATAATTAAATAAAAGTGCTACTGAATTGCTAAAAAAGGCACAATTTAGGCATTTATACAAGATGTGATGTGTCGTTTTATTTCAACTTTGGCATCATAAAATGTGGAAATAATGGTATTGTAATGTAAAAATTAAATTATTATTGTTCTAGCTTGGTTGTAGCAGGTCGTAAAGAAACTTTAATTCCTTTTCAATGTAATATAAAATTGTTATTTTTATGTTTATTGGTTGATTATTAGTAATGGATTACATATACGGCCATACATTCTTTGTGGAATTGTGACCACTACTTTTCTCCATTTTTCGCTCTCGTAGCTTTTGCTTTACTTCAGTAATCCCCATACTTCTTAAATCTTTAACAACATGATCTTCGCGTTCTGACTTTGATCTGCCCTTTCTTCATCTTGCATAGGTTTCTACTCAATTATTTTTTCTTAAATTATCTTTTTCTTCTTCTTTTTTTTTTTTGAGGGGATGACAAGGCCTAAGCGTCGAGGCATCTCCGCAGAGCCAAATCTCCCTCCTAATCATCATTATGACCCCGGAAAATACCGGTTATCGTAATTGACCAGAGCGAGACCTGGACTCTGGACCTCACGACTGATAACCAAGTGCTCAAGCCACTGGGCTTTCAACCGGTCTTATATCTCTATATTTGTTTTGTATTTAACTGTCTACTTAGTATATATTCCTTGTACCTGTAGTAAGCTCTGTGACCTGTCCTAATTCTCTGCGATGCTTCTTGCGGACCTATCATTGTTCTTCTGTTGGATAACAGCTAGGTACTTCATTCATTCATTCATTCATAATGTTAGGGGGACACCTTTAGTCCAGGCACTTGAGCTGGGTGCTCATTGTACCATCCCTATTAAATCTCTTACTTCCACTCGAGCAGCTTGGTGTTCTCTATAAAGCCCAGTATCTTGCCCAGTGGGAACTTGAGAACCTTCGAGGGCTCCAATAGAGCCTTCCCGAAATGTTCCTGCCGGAGTGTTTTCAACTCCTCACATGTGCAGATTACATGTAAACTCGTTTCCTCCTGTAGCTCACATCTTCTGCACCACGGTTCGCTTACTCGGCCTGTGTTGCAAAGATGCTTCCTCAGGGGACAGTGTCCAGTTACCAACCCAGTAATGGTTTTAACTTCTTTCTTGCTGCGTCTAAGTAGGTTATCAGAGAACTTGGCATCCCCATCCCCTATTAGCGCTTTAGCTTGGAGTTGACCTTCTGTCGTCCTCCATTTGTTTGTACTTGCATTGTCCAGCCAGGTCCAGATCTCCCTTTTAGCAAGCTAGGTACTTAAACGTGTCCTCAAAAAAATGAGTTGGTGGTGCTTGGACTGTTTCCATCGTCTATTGGATTTTGGAGATTTTGACATCGCTGTGTGTATTATTCTGCATGCGCAATATTTTGTGTCCCGCCATTTCCATGTTTGTGGCATTCGAGTACAGGTGAGAGCTTGCTGCATCATCTTATCATTACTTTCAATATCTGATCTCGGGGGCTACGCTGAGGAAGATTAAATTAATATTTGATATTGCATGCTAAAAAATAAACTGCCGTGTAACTTTTTGTAAAGCCAGAATTCAATTATGGTAGTAATATTCTGTTCTATTCATGTACATAGTTCCAAAATAATACTCCTAAAAGCAGGTTTACATTGTGATCTTCCATGTTTATTTTAAACAGGTATTATTTGGTGTAAAATATTCCTTTCATTCTGGTGGAGTGATACTGGAAGATGACTGAATGTTGTGAAAATATATATGATTCAGGTGCTTTATAAACCAATGTCGTATTGTGGGCCTAAGTAGTGATTCTATGCAAACCATTTCTGCAGACATTAGTACACTTATAGATAAACGTTAGGTCAAGGTTTCATTTATTCGTAATTTATATACCTTTTTCAATGTATAAATATTATTTTATATGAATTATGATTTATGAAACACAAATTAAACCTAAAGAATTGTGACTATTCAAATTGTGTTTACTTGGTATATACACCAAGTAAACAGTGTATTGCATTTTATATCTACTTAATAATGCAAAATTCTGACTAATAACTTACTTGATCGTATATATTTAATTAACACCGTTACTATAGTTTTGGCTGTATGTTTGTATCTTTTAAATGAGTGTTTCACGTTGGAAATTTTTAATTCAGTCGTATCTGTAGTAACGCATTTCTATTTGGGGTTGCCGAGTGAGTTTTGCCTTGGAAATAGGTAGCTTGTTAAAAAGAAATGGGAGAAGGGTCTTCTTTTTCGATTTCCTAAGATGATAGGAGAGGTGTTTGTACCAGCAGTAAGCGATTTTATCATTCTTTTGAACTTTTAATTTCTCAAATACGTACTTACAAGATATTTCAAGGTTAGATATTTGTGGACATATTATATTGTGAAATTTAGTAATTTGTATATATGAGGTTGGTCATGATTCTATGGGTTTCATATACGTATTTCTTGTCAGTCTATTCAGTCAGTTTATTTAGTCGACTTCAGCATTGATTTGTGAAACTTCATATAGTGGGAAATTTGAATTTTACTTATGTTTATAAATCGACAGATTTAAGTCCTTAGTCTGAATTGAGATAATAGAAATCTTTATAATAGTGGTTTTTATATAGTAAATGAACGTACTTACTTGAGAGTATTTGTAAACAGTTTATTTCTTTGTCACATTTTTGATAGCGCGAATAAATTAAGTATCATTTGTTAAATATTCTTTTATTTTATATAACGTACAGAAAAACATCACTAAATGGTAACAAAACAATCACATTAAAGATGCATTGATATTAGATGGTATATTGGGAGTTATAAGGAGTGGTGGTCCCAGCGATACATCTTCTCCCCACGTCCTAAGGGTTACTGAATAATTTTTTAAATAATAAATAATAGTAAATAAAATTTTTTATTTTTCCTATTCGTTAAGAGAGGGGACGAAACCGTTTGAGTTTATTTCTGATTTTGTAGAGAGTATTATAGAAGACTCTGGGTGGTATTCAGTAAAATTAAACAGTTATTTAATTTATAAAATATAATTTAAAATAAAAAATATTGCTACAAGTTTCGTAGCAATACATATAAATTCAATAAGTAAAGTATTTGAAAAATTTTGTCAACTTGACATCTTTATCTTATTTATTCTATTAACTGTAATAATTTATTTATAAGTGCCCATTTTACGTTGTCAATTAGTTGGATTACTGAATCTGTTAGACAATGAATAAATAAATAAATAAATAAGGAATATAATAAAGGGATAATTCATGCAAGTTAAGTGACGCTGGAGAAAGTACGTAAGGATAACCTTTTAAGGGTTAGAAAAGATTAGAAATTCACTACTTTATTAGTGTAACTGTTTCACCTATGGGTGTTTACATGTTAAAGCCTGCTTAATAACCTTTTCACTGAATAAATAGTAATATTTAACAGAAAATGATAAAGTAAAATCGTAACACAGGCATGTGTTTACCCAAATAAACATATGGAGGTGTTAAAAATTTTGCATAGTGTAGCACAATGCAGATTGAAATAGCATGACAACTATACTGACTCAGTTCTTCCAAATTTTCTTGACTTTTTATATAAATATATTTGTAAATCTTCTTGGTATTTAACAGTCGGAGTTAAACACTATTTCAATAAGTAAAACGTTTCGGTTTATTGTAAACCTTAATCATTTACAGTTGTTTAAAAAAATTAAAGATGTATAAAATAAAATTTTTTGTATAAAAAATATATAAATAAATTGTATAAAAATATACAAAAAATTTTATTTTATACATCTTTAATTTTTTTAAACAACTGTAAATGATTAAGGTTTACAATAAACCGAAACGTTTTACTTATTGAAATAGTGTTTAACTCCGACTGTTAAATACCAAGAAGATTTACAAATATATACTGACTCAGGTTTTCTGTTAAGGGTGAAAGGCTGCTTTGTTTAAAGGAGGTGACAGTAGAGTACATTCTCTGCCACTGTTCAGATGTTACCAGAATCATGTTTGTGATCCTGGAAAAAAATAAGTTCTCTCTGAAGAACTTGAAGAAAAAAAAATATCTCATACGATAAGGTTTTGAATTATGTGTCTTTAGAATATAATCGGTTGCACAATAGGCCCTAGTGGCCGTAGTAGAATACAGGTATTTACATAAAAATAACTTATCCTTCAAAATATTATTACTGAAGCAAAACTAATGAGCTGACAACAACATTCTAATTACTGAGACTACAGGGTCATAGGGCTGAAATATTCAAGAATCAAAAGTAAGGGTGTAAGACAACATTATTCGATAACTTCTAATAATAAAACACTGAATAAATATTTAGGAAAACGTTAATTGGAAGTAATTATTCTCTGGTTGCTACTATGTTACATATAAGATTTTACTCATTTGCTTATTTCAAAAAGGTAATGAGAATCTCTCCCTTTCTGTTTAATCATTCATCCAAATTGGTAGAATGAAATAATTGAAAGTACTTTATTTACTTTCTGCTAAAATCACCCTCAAATTGATTTTCCATTTCTAAATTAAAAAAATGCACATGATTGGATCATGTCTAGATTTAAAAAAAAAAATATATAATCCGCTTTAGGTCAGTGAACGGAAAAGTATCATAAGCCAGAATTGCCGCCCATTCCGCGCGTGACAGCTTTCAATTATCGGAAAAATATTGACGTACAATAAGTGGGAGCTTATGTGCCGCCGCTAGGCTGATTGATAGAGGTCGCTGATTATCAGGTTTACACGAACTTTCACAAAGCTCGTCTAAGTTGCTTATATGCTTAATTGAGTGACTGATAGCGTCGGTAAGTGGTAATGTAAAACCCATTCATCAGTGCGAACGTTGGTCTGGGGGGACGCATTCTCATTGTCTACGGGTTTCCTTCGAGAAGTTAAATTAAATAAATGTTGCGTTTAGGAATCGGCGAAGCTTCCCTGCTAGGCATGCGGTTCATTGATTAATTTGTTGAATTACGGGGCCGTTTTCGATTTTGGTGGAACTGTATCCTAATCGGAGAACTATTTTTGTCATTACGTTACTGAAATAGTGTTCGTGTCGATAATTGGGGACTATTTTCTCAAAAAATAAAAATAAAAATTGAAAGTTTAATGAAAGGTATTCTATAGAATTTATCTTACATCAAAGAAATTTAGATAATTTTGTTTAATTTATTTTGTATGCTAATAATATAACAAAATAATGTATAGTAATTTTTCCATATTTTTCGAAGTTGTAGAAAGCTGGATGTTTTTAATAATAAATTGAACAAACCTGTTAGCGGCTTGGCTAGGTAAGTTGCGCATTTACATAATGTATTGAGAAACAGGGAATAAAATCATGCAACTAAAAGAATTAATTTGAAATGCATTTATATTGCATTGTTTAGGTTCTTGTGTCACATTCAACGATGACGAAAGACTTCTGAGAACTGCGTACGAAATGTTTGTAGAATATCCTGTGGACTATCCAATTCCATATATAAATACACTAAGTTTAGTATCGATTACTGTTTCAAAACCCACAGTGAGGAAACTTTGCTGGTATATACTGCAGCTACAGTAGCTATATACAATATCACAATCGTATGCGTTTGATTCGTAGTTTGCTCGGGAGGGCAAAGTTATTGAGTGAGATTGATGTAGAAGCCAAGAGAAAATGCATTCTGGTTTTCTTAATCTTTGGTTAGGTTCTAACTAACTTTATTAAAGTAACTTGCTTGCTATAGGAAAAGAAATAGAAGCAATGATAAATTGAATCGAAAAATAATTAAATATTAAAAACACAGTTACATTCACAGCTCTTTCAGGCGCACGTGACAAATGAAACTTTTTCTTATTAATTAAATACTGCCTAAGTTACACCGTTTTGTATAAGTATATGAAAAAACAAACGTAGATTACAAATTATTTGTTTAATGTCACATTACTAGCTTTTGCTTTACATCCGCGTCGCTTCAGTTGTGACTTGTAACATCAACAGAAAAACATTTTGAAAAAACGCAACTAACTGATAGAAGTAAAACACTATACGAACGCTTGACAAATGTGGTATTTAAGAAGAATAACATTGAAGAAAACAACAAGAAGAACTAGAGTTTAGCTGGTAGAGACATATACAAAACATGAGTAATGTCATCCCAGTAAACAAAGTTTGGGAAGTGTGAACCCATAAATGAATTTAAGCATTTTAATATGATATTGTATTGCTGTACTTCTGTTTAAGCTAACATGTAATTTACGGAGCGATGAGAGTTGAACTGGATGATAGTGTTAATTTGATGTTGGTTTTTTAAATATGCTATAAAGTACAATATTAGTACTCTTTTATATATAGCGTGTTGTTAACTCTAAAAGAATTGTGCTTTTATTATTTTCTATTTTTAAAGTGAATCTTAATTTCGAACTAATATTGTTTAAGAAATTGTGAAGGACATTTAATTCATTTAATAATTATCCCATAATTCCTATATTGATATTTTAACTTAATTTTCTGTTCTATATACTTAAGTTACCTATGCCACATGACACTATCACACATTGAAATAGCCGATCTTGTTCATCCTCAACCTGCATACAAGCATGATGTCTTCGGAATTTCCTCTGTTTCTATCTTATGATGTTTTAACTAATTTTAGATTTTCTTAATAATCAAAAGAGAACGCGAGGCACAACTAACAACATTCTACCATGCAGCTATATGGATTGTTGACATACAGATGTAAATGAAAAAAGTGCAACGCCATCTACCTGTGAAGGTAAAATGTCTGGTAGCCTCCACATCAGAAATAGGTGGCCGATGACTGTGTCTATACTCCACTACTGCACCACAGTGCTACTATTTTTGACGTGAAGGCTACATCTTACCTTCACGGGTAAATGCACTTTTCCATTTACATCTTTAAAATTCATATTTACGAAGTAGCGATATTTTTTTGTTGTGAGCTATTAAACATGTAAATTTTCTGAAAAGAAATTCAAGCGAGTAACATTTTCTATCATGAAAACAAAAGATTTTCGGACATTAATGTACAAGATTTTCTTTTATTGTTTCATGGGGCTCTATCACGGGGATCTATGCATTGTAGTTCCTTTAATATCACCCTGTATAAGTAATAGTCGTATTCATATTTTTTTTTTTGAAACCAGGAGAGTTAAGGTATTTATCTTTTCGGTTCATTGTATGGCATTCGTAAACACGACAGCTTATGTGGCATGTTTGGTTTTTACTAGCAGTTATTATCTACACATGATCTTCCGCGTCATAGCTACATGCTTGTTATCAAGAGCAAATTAGCTGAATGGTTACGACGTAAATTGTCGTTAACCATGCAGGATATAAGACAGTGTAAGTTCCAGGATTAATGGTTTATAAAATTTAGTGACACAATATATCGGAAAATAGGCGGTGCAACACATGTAATTATGCATAATTTTTGTTCAGTATATCTATAGCAAAGCTATGAAGCAGTAGTGAAGTATAGGCACAGTCATCGACCACCTATTTCTGACGTGGAGGCTACCAGATCTTACCTTCTCAGGTAGATGGCCATGCATTGTTTTCATTTACATCTTTGTGTCAGCAGTGCATATAGATGCATGGTGGAGTGTTGTTGGTTGTGTATCGCCTGTGGCATGCTGATGACAGCCCATAAGTTCGAAATTCTCTTTGGTTATTCATTTTCACATTTATTAATGTGTGTGGTTCACTCTGGTGGGCGGTGGCATACCCTGTACTCCGCTACTGCTAAATAGCTTTGCATACTTCTGGTGCAAAGGCCACCAGACATCTATTTTCGGGTAGGTGGAGTGCACATTTTTCATCTTCTTTATTAATAATGTTCATAAATTAAATTCTTTTGAATTTCTATTAAAATTTTGTTTTTTTCTAACCTTTAATTTTTGTATTTTTCTAACCTTTAATTTTTGTATTTGGCTGCAAACGTTTTAAGAATTTACTTATAACCTCCATACCTTCAATAAAAATGTATTGCAATTCGATCTTGATGTATTTGAAATAATAGAATGTAAGTATCGCTTTATACTTTTATAATTAATTATTAATACTAAATATATAATACTTGTAGATTCTGGCTGAAGGTGATCACATGGACAAAAGTACTTAGTTATAAAGTATTAAGTAATGTAAAATTACAAAGAAAAAGGTGCGGTTAATAAAGTATAACTTATATAATCTTGATTTAGATCATGGATTTTTACCGGCTAATTCCTTTATGTTCGTTTGTTACATATTCATATTTTACACGTAATTACTTATTTTATCTTTATTTGTATTCTCGTACTTTTATTGCTTACTACATGGTTCTTATTACGTTCATAAGTAGCTTTGAATATGTATATAAACAAGAAACAACAAGGAAATATCAAGGATATCTTTCCTCGGTATCTTCACCTCAACAATTAACCACTACATTCTTTGTTCGATGATTGCAGTTTTATTAGAGCATTCGGGCGATAGGCCGCCGTGGTAATATAGTGGCTGTTAGGCGTCCTTATCCGCAAATCCTTGTCTCGGTTCCTTTCTTGCAAGTGTCTCGCTCAGGCGCAGAGGTGCCTTATTAGTTTTAATGAAAAAGATAAGCCAGTCAAAATTAACTCTTATACCTCTTGTACCTACGTAAGTATGTCATTTAGATTACGCAGTTTGTTTGGTCGCCTCCTGATAATAGCCGGATCCAACACGAAGTTAGGATTTTACTGCTAAATATATACATAATTTTTAGTATTTGGTCCACGTTAATGCTGATTACCATCTTAACGTCTATAAAAGAACATGTACAAATTGTCTTAAATTCTTTTTGTATTACGTAAATTACACGGCTACCTTAGATATTCTAATTTGGGTATGAAGATAGTAGGTCCAATGTCAGAAGTACACTAATTCTTGAATGATGATAAACATTAGAAAGAATCTACCCTTGGGTTGGCCTGTCAGTAACTAACAACTACCTACACTTTCAATTAGTCTTATTAATTATTGACAATAATAACCATAATTTAATCAATCGCATAAGTGGTCTTGCAATGTAGTCCAGTATGCGTGAGTCTTAAGGTTAAGACTAGAGAAGCAACACTGGTTCTATTTAAGAAAAAAAAAAGAAAGAAAAGAACTGGATAACCTGCTCTCACCGGATATTTATATAAGAGGAAAGGTAAGAATGGGACCATACCTGCTAAAATTTGGTGGCAAATGGAGAACACCAAAGATATCTGGGAATGCCAGAATAATATTGAGTTGGAGATCTTAACTGAAGCTAGGGCTTCAAACCCAAAACTTATATACAGATGGGTCGAAGGAAGCACAGGTGCTGATATACATGTGTGGTGAAACTCTAAATCATATAGAATATATGACACTAGGGCAATTTACTAAATCAAATAAACGTAACGCAACCCCATGGTCGGTTGCGAAATATCTTATGCGACAGCTGCTTGTGCCGAGGGCACACTATTGCAAATCAAATAGCAAGAAAAAGCAATGTAGATTTTAGTACCCAAATAAAAAAAGGGTTGAGTCCTGTTGACTCAGGTTGTGTTAATATGATCCCTTAACTCCTGAACGTTTTATATAGAGGTATATTATTATACAATTTTAGATTTGAGATAAGTCCAAAGAAAGAAATCATTTGGCGACAAATCGGGCGAGCGTGGTTGCTAAATAGACTTACCCAGCAATCTTTTTAATTTAGGCATCTTATGTGAAACCACGCACTTTCAATGTTTAAATTTTGTATTTATGGAATGGGAAATTATAGAATGATAAAACAAAGGTAAATTTAACGGGACCAGATGGCAGAGTTTATCCTACACCAAATGAAAAACTGTTTCCAATAGTGATAACAAAAACGATAAAGCATGGCAGTTGTCTAAAACTTTCCTGTTGTAATGATATTTTTTCCAGTAATGCCTAATAAATAATTTTATTTGTTGAAAAATGAAAATCCAATAAAAATGTTGGTTTGAAAACTTGGAAAGATCAGTAAATAGAAGACATAAAGAACAATCCAGGCACATATTTATTTTTCTCATTTAGTTTTTGCTCCTCAAAAGGTTATATATGTATGTTATATATCTATTCATCCATTGTCTTCAACCTAAAGTCACAGCCTTGTTTGTACTCATGCTTACTTGTTCTATATTTACCAAATGGGCCAAATGCAGTAAGGCAACTTTCCTTAAAAAAAAATAAATTGTACATTTCGCTCAAAATACACTTGCATCACTTTACATAAATTTTAGTTTTGCCAGTTTTGGAATTTTTGTTCGCTCTGGTTTGTATTTTGTGAGTTTTATTTATATGAAGAATTAATAGCAAATTGAAATGTTCGCTAATTTGCTATTTGCTTTGGGTTGTTTAAGCATATTCAAAATAAATGCTGAATGTTATGTTGCCGCCATTTTATTCGACCTTTCTAAGGCTTTTGACTCTGACAGTGTTTCTTTTATTGTTATTAAGATTAATTATATGGACGATGTGGAATGATGCATGCTTGAAAATAGAAAAATTATTATTAAATTAACCAGGTAGGGCGACTTCAGCATTGAAATTTACACACTCTAAATGAGCGTCTTGCGTTTCCCTTTCCTTTTATCTTTGATTAATGATTTACCATTGCACATGTATGCAAGGAAAACCTGTGTTTTTAACATTATGGCTGAGTTTAATATCAATAATATGTAATGTATATTATTTTTACATATACATTTTTACTATATTCATTTACTAACGAAGTTTATATCATCTATATGATTTTAAGAGTGATAAAATGAATACTTTGTTGGTCTGGGAATGGCAAACGTTACAAACCTTGATCGCTCAATATTCAGTAATTCATTTTTATTTACCGGTGTTGAGTTTAAACTAGGCCACTACTTCTAGTAATATCCGCCGGAAACAGCAGTTAGATTCTCGCAACAATAGCAAATCAATAGTTACATATACTGTATGTGACATTTCGTTTTAGTCTAATGTCCGCTTAAAGTAAACTAACGTTCAACGTCGCCGTCGAAAACAACAATTACACTAGTAGCAACAACAACGAGTTTTTAAACAAACTGGCATTGAAGGCGAAGCCAATTTAATCCGGTTCCATTTTTAGAACGCGGCCAGATCTTCGGGAGGCAGAAATATCGCCGGATTGAAACTAGGCGCCAGTCGGGATCTTCTCGGGCTCCCCATTGTTGTAATTCAAATTTTCCCTCATAACGGCGAGGGGCATTAAATTAATTTACTAATATCTATTTCTGTACGGCTTCAGTTGCCCTGTGAGTGGCTGATAATGTTGCAGACTCGGGATAATGCCGAAACAAAAGAGCTACTTAACCCTCACTGTGCGAATCTCCCCAACAAAAGACCTTCCCAGTGTATAACAGTAAATTTAAATAAGTTAGGATAGACCGGCTCTTTCCTTATTTGCTTTTATTTGCCTCAACTTGGACACTTTGTCTTCATAAACTGAATTTGAAGACCATGAGAACCCAGAAAAATATTACCTAGTTTAGCGTGCCTATTCATTTACTTTCTTGATATTTTTATACCCCTAATTTTCTCAGGTTGGCTGGTTATCTAAGCTTATTTACACCTTCTAGCATTTTCTCCTTTTCATTTTGTATAGCTAGAATGATTTTATTTTTCTTTTATATGGTAATGTATAAACTATTCTTTAGTGAGATATTCAATTGTAATTCTATTTAAATTATTCTACGTTTCTTTTTAGTTGAGGAAATTCGCCAATTAAAAGTTTAAAAAGATACCTACTTGTTTCTTTCACTTCCTTGCTTAAAAGTTCTACAAGTGTTGCACTTCAGCATTCAATGTAGAAGTTGTTTTTACAAATGTGTGAAGTTGTTAAGTCAGTTCGATAAATGTATGTACAAATTACTTTTGTAATCTTTCTTCTTACAATTAGTAATTTTATACGAAAGATTATAAATTGTGAAATAAATATATGTATACAGGGTTGCACATTAGTGTGTCAAAGTCCAATATAGTCTTTAAAAAATAAAACTGAAAAAATTTATTTTATGAAAGGTGGTACAGTAACCAAAAACATTTTAAAAATAATTTAAAGTATACAGGGTGATGCACAAACAAAAACAAATAAACGACAAAAGGTATCAAACTGCAATTTCGTTAAAAGTAATATTTACAATAAATTCTCAAAGTGACCTCCATTTTGATTAGAACACATTTGCAACCTTGACAGAAAGGATCTATTTACGTGTTGTAACATCTCAATTAAAACTGTTTCAAAAGCATTTATTATACGTTGCCTCATATTGTCTGCTGTAGTTGGAAGTGTCTGGTACACAATATCTTTTATGTATCTCTATAGAAAAAAAAAACAAGTTTTGTTAAATCTGACGATCTAGGTGGCCAACTAAAAGGACCACCGCGGCCGATCCATTTATCTTAGAATACTTGATTCAAGTGTTGTCGGACATCTAGTGCAAAATGTGCTGGAGCACCGTCGTAACCACACATGTACCCTTAGAACTGCAGGGACGTTTTGTAGAAGCTGAGGCAAGTCATGTGCAAGAAATTCAAATATTGTGCACCATTCAGATGTCCATTAAAGAAATGTGATCCAATTATAAAACTACCCATAATACTCCCCCAAACGTTTACAGTCCATCGCCTCTGGTTATCAACCGCTCTTAATATTCTTGGGTTTTCTATTACATAAGTATGAAGATTATGGCGGTTTGGGCTATCACTCTGAGTAAAGGTGGATTCGTCAGTAAACAATACTTTTTGAAAGAAGTCGGGTGTTACCCTTTCAATTTCTAATCCCCATTCGCAAAATGTCCTTCTAGTACCTAAATCAGGCGCCAACAGTTCTTGATGAAAAGATATACTGTAGTCATGATATTTATGATTTTTTAAAATCTTGCTAACAGTAGATCGTGGTACATTAGTTTCTGTTGCTATTTAAGTCGAACTAGTAGAGGGTTTCTCAATTACTGATAACAAGACATTCAGTTTACCTTCGTTTCTTGTCCTCTATCTCCTTTCACACTTTTCATAACTCACATTTCCTGTTCTAACGAATCTTTCCTTAAGTCTTTCCAAACTTGTAACTGAAGGTTGCCTTCTGTCAGGATATGTTTGCGCATAAATTCGCTGAGTTAATAAACAATTTTTTTGGGCAGATCTCATAATAAAAATCATGTCAACGAGTTCGTTTCTTTCAAACTGCATATTGACTTAACTAAAAATCGTAATAATAATATGTGACAAATAACAAATGTGCAAGAAAACTAAGTACCAACTAATCCAATTAATAAATAATACAATGACAATATTAAAGGCAGAAACTTAAGAAATCACTAAAGCAATAATTAAGATTTGAGACATTTGCCACTTTTTGTTTTTGTTTGTCAAAGCGTTCGCCCGATAGGTAAGTACACTAGATCGAATCGAAAACAAATAATTCGCGGCAATTAAGCGCAATTAACGGGCCATTCCAAAAATTTAATAATATACGGAGTGTTCTATTTGAAAAAATTCAGGAAACGCTCCTTGACAATCGTCAAAGTAACTGCATCGTAACAAATACCCTGTATAATAAAATTAATGTTTAATCATTTTGTACGTTCAACACACCCCTTGGCTGCACACTTACTAAATAATTTTGTCTGAGCTAATCGTAATACTGTCGCATGGAATTAATAATTAATAAACCTTGTCACGACCATTTTTTTTTTATTTCGTTAATAACTCAACAATGCGTCATTCAAAACCAAAAACCAGGGGATCGTTGAAAACACAATTTAAGACAGATAAGAAAACACAAAAGATATACAGGGCGTTTCGTTTAAAATTTTGTTTTTTGAATGTGCCCCGCTTTAGGGCATCACCCTGTATACTTCAAATTGTTTTTAAAATGTGCGTTTTTGATTACTGTACCACTTTTCATAAAATAAATTCCTTCAGTTTTATTTTTTAAAGACTATATTGGACTTTTCCGCACTAATGAGCAAGCCTGTATATATTATAGTGGTTATAGTGTACCTACTTAAAAAAAACTGTAGACTATATTATACCGGAAACCTCAAAGAATATCTTATTATTAAATCCATTAAGAAAGATAAAGAGACAGGTGATGCTAATATGACGAATGATTGTGAAGGCTAAATGAAAATTACGGTAGTAAATAGTAAAATGAGGTCATATTTTAAATTGGTAAAATTTATGTAAACCTAAATAAAGTTTTATTTATCAATTATTTCTTTTCCTGATAAGTCACGTGTTTCTCATTTAATTCCTATTTGTTCTTTCTCAGAACAAGATAGATATGAATAGGTACTTATTAGGAATAGGCTACTTTGTGCAAGTTTTGAAGTATTTTTGATCCTAGACGCTGTGTTTATAATCGAATGGAATTGAAAAAAATCAAGGGTAGCAATACAGGTCATGCTCATAACCTGCCACAAAATGGGTTTTTTACGATAAACCGTTTTCGAGGAAAAAATAACGAATTGGGTGCCAAAGTAGCCCCGCGTTTGGGGTTATATTGGCACCCAAACTAAAAGGTGAAAAAAAATAAATGTAGATCCATCGTGGGATTAATTTGGCACCCATTTAAGATTTTTTCAAAGATTTTAAGTGAAATATTCAATATTTTTTTACTAACATTCCACATTCGTCTTCATTTGTGCTTCTTGAAGATAATGGTTAATTGTTGTCTTCTGTTCTCGATTTTTTTTAGAATTTTATTCTTCCCTTTGCCTTTTCCTTCAATTATTATATTTTCCTCGTCTTGCCTGTTTTTCTTTTTTTCACAATCAACTTCTATGCCGGGTATAATTTTTTTGCAGCGTTTCGAGAAACTCTAACCGTATCATTCAGGACAAAACTCGTATATGCGTCACTTAGAATGTCTGGCAGTTTGGATAAAGATTATTCCGGATCATACGAAAAAATACCGGTGGCACGACATCCGGACTTTGCCCACTGTTTTCCGGGCAGATCTCCACAAGCGATCTACAAAATTCGGAAAGTGTTCCTTGGGAAGAATCGTCCGACCATATAATAATATACAGTATGTCACATTTGAAAAATCGAAATTTTTCAACTTTAAAAATAATGTAATTCGTCATCAAATTTTGGACAGCCTGAATGCGATAAATCAAATGTCAATGCGGATTTCCAAAGAACCATTCTTGTGCTTCCGTCTACTCCAGATACACCACCAGTCGAAAATAGGTAAAAGGCGCAGTATTGAAAATAATAACATATTTCAATATTTTCAAAATAATCAAAATATCTAAGAAGCAAATGAAAATAGGTATAGGGAAACCAGAGGGAACACAACATGAAACTTTCTCAGGAATCTAAAAATGAGGGCATATATCGGGTGTTCCTTTTAAAAAAAGGAAGTTAATGGCGACTTCCAGGATAACTAGAAGTATAACTGACTATTCTAAGTTTCTTCTAACCACGGCAACTCTAACGAATGGCTACAGTAAGATTCCCTGTATATTTAAATGTGTTTTGTGGGTTTTCTTACCTTGTCATTAAATCTCTACATCAATTTATTTTGTTGTTTTAATTTTTCGAGTCGTCGAATTTATTTATGTAGATGAGTAAGTATTTGGTTTATAGTATTGCTCGTTTTTGGTTTTTGACTGATTATATTATCAATGTAATATCTCTGAAACAATAGATGATTATTATTGAGGTTGATTTTTGAAGTATACTTAATGTACATAATTTTGTATGCTTTTGTTTCAAATTGTAACTACGTGAAGAAGAGGTTTAGTACACATTCCGGAAATAAAAAGTGTTGGTATTGGAATTTTTTCTCACGCAATAAAAGCGAACGCAATTAAAACGATAGTACACTTCATTGGGCGTTACAGAGTGCGCCAGCAGGGACCTAAAACTTCCAAACAGTGTAAAAGTTAATGAATCTTTTCTCTTTTGTTAATTGTCAACGTGGGAAATAGGGCAATAAAACTGTCTTTGTTATTTTTTTCTTCTCTCCAGTTAAACTTTTTCTTTCCTTCGGCGTTGACTAGCGAACAGGTCAAAGTCGTTTAATTTAAGAAACGTACGTAAACAAAATGACTCTACAGTGAAAGAAACACCCGGAAAACTTTTCAAAGTTCCTTTTATAATACGGAGGACAACTAATTGTATCTTAATGAATTAGGGCACTTTGCGCTTTTTATGTTCTTATATATGATGCGCACTTTATTTTGTCCGACAGAGTTTTCGTAGGATGTCGCCTAATGTGTCTACAAAAGATGTTCGTTTGTCTGAACCGCTCCGACATGGGATTCCGAATTTATTTTGTTTTAGAACAGCCAACGTTGGTAAAGGCAGACGCTTAAGAACCCAAAGGTTTTTTTTTTTATTTAGCTTGCCTGCTATTTGTTTATTATGAAAGTGTAGTTTCTTGTTGTAATAAATGCATTAGCTGCATATTATATTAATGATTGATTATGTAGGTTACATACGTTTAATTGAAAGAGATTACAGAAAATCCTGTTTGTACATCCGATGATATATTTGCACACTTTAGGTTAGAACAACTACAACTTGTTCTCGCACAACGGCTTTCCATATTACATATTAAGATGTTACATATTCGGTTTAGTAAAATGCCAGTAAGTATACTTATTGGGAAACTAGTAAGGTAGTGTTGCTTCCATCATTTCACTTCACTGATAATAAACTCGTTCGACTGAAGTGGTATACGGGAGTTAATTTATATGTTAGCACTAACTTCAACAAGTGCGTAACTAATTGGTGATTGCTTAACAATTATTAATTAGCGATACCACGTGGATGATCTTATCGAAACAAGGTGGCAGCCTCGTATTATTAGTTATACACGTATTCTGAACTTCATTAATTACGACGGAGTAAACCTTCAGGAAATATTTTTACCTCTTAATTAACTCAAGATGAGGCACAT
Source organism: Cetonia aurata (assembly GCA_949128085.1). NCBI lineage: Eukaryota > Metazoa > Arthropoda > Insecta > Coleoptera > Scarabaeidae > Cetonia > Cetonia aurata. Next base: position 47,125,225 of record OX421883.1, on the reverse strand, counting down.
TATATGAAAGATTAAAAACTAAGTAGGACAGTATCAAAATACTGCATCGATGAAATATACAGTTAAAATTAGAATAGATTATATATTCCTTCGTTTCACTTTCATTGGAGCTGTGTGTACTATTATTATTATTTTCGGTATTTAAAAATGAACCGTAGTCTAGAAAATAACAAGTATTGTTCTGAGTATAACAAGCTGGAACATATCACTACGCCAGTATACTTATATTATATTTTATATTGAGGAAAATGTATCATCGTCTATATTTCCGTTCACTTAAAGATATATAACGATGTTGTTTAAAATTATTTGTATGCTAGTAGCAGTTGTCGCAACGCACATTGCTCTTCTTACAAGTAGGTGTTCAGGTGTGAAGGTCTACAAAAATACAGGTCAGTTTTCGAGAAGCACCTGGCCTCCAGCTCTTGGAGAGTCTCTGGTGCATTGGCACGGCGCCTAATGCGTCTATCCAGCATATCCCACAAGTGTTCGATAGGATTGAGGTCTGAGCTCATCCCAGGCCATTCCATTACATCAATGTTGTTCTCCCGTAGAAACTCAGTAGTAATGTTGGCGGTATGAGGGCGAGCATTATCGTGCATAAGAACGAAATTAGGACGCATATCATTCGCAAAAGGCACCACATATCCTCGAGAATTGTGTTTATATAGGCTCTGGCATTTAAAGGCCAAGGGACTATTACAAGATCAGCACGCCCGTTTACAGTTATCCCACCCCAACACATGATCGAGCCATCTCCAAAACGACTCACTTCCTGTAGCGTAGCATTGTACGCGGCGTTCTCCGATACGTCTCCAGACACGAACTCGTCCATCGCATCGAGTCAGGCGAAACCTGGACTCGTCCGTGAAGAGAACAGAACTCCAGTGACGAAGTTGCCAGTTTACGTGGTCTGTGGCAAACCTTAATCGCGTTTGCTTGTGTTCCCCGGTCAGACGAGGTGCTTTGACTGAACGCCTTGATCGTAAACCGTTCTCCCTGAGCCTTCTTCTAATGGTTTCGCCGCATACTTCAACCCTATGTCCGGAGTAGAGCGGTACATGTGCGTCGACGGGTAGCGCAATTGACTAACTTCTGGCCTTGTCCAGCTCACCTCTTGTAAAGGCCCGTCTCTTGAAAGCGTTTCCAGAAACGGTGAACGGCAGATTTCGAAGTGTTGAGATCTTCGGCTACAGATCTCACTAACCGTCCTTCTTGTAGGAGGATTTAGACTTTATGAATGACTTAATGACAGGACTAGCCGTTATTTTCAGTTGCCAAAGTGACAATTTTGTCAAAATTGAAAAATTGATTTCCTAGTTTTCGTGTTTTATACTTTGGTTTTGGTAGTTATGCTGAATTTTGCACATCGCCGATGTGATAAAGCAACTTCTTCTTAAACTCCTCTATTCCCACAATAAATAAAGACCTATACTATTTATGTTTGGCAAAATTTGTGCTAATTCTCAGCTATGTGGAAAATTACGGCTATTTAATCTACTGTCCCTCTAATTAAGTGGAGCAGGTTATATTTGCAACGCCCTGTATGTGTTGAAATTAGACTATTTTTAATTATAAAAGCGTTTTCTGAGGATTTAAATTAACGAACTTCCGTTTTGAATAGGAACACACAGACCGGGAAAGATTTAATTAAAATTATTCCTCCCTTTGAAAACGGCAATTCCAATTTATATCTTGCAGACTATCTAAAATTTAAATTAAATTCGATTAAATCGTACCTTATGCAATCGCTTCTCTTAATTTTCCGATTCTCACAATTCAATCGTCATGTGCAGAAAAAGAATCCTTTCTTCTGTCTCTCTTCGCTGAAATCGGAAAAAGGACATCAGCGCTGAAACGAACTTCGCCTTTAATACCTACAAATGTAATTCTCCTAATTTACAATTAAGTATGCCCACAGATAGAAGGCGCAGATTCACAGTAGGGCATATAACACGGATAATATGGAATGATTTGTACCCGCATCTCTCGCCCTCGTCCTTTTCTGCTTGGTTATAGACTATTTTATCTGGTAGGTAAAAAGGATCGCGGGAGATGATTGACCCGCATCTCCTCAATTGTCATACACTTTATTAAAATGCAAATCTAATCCGTTTAGGTCCTCTCTTTAGAGAAGAAAAGTGTTCCCTGATGAACTGCAAATCCTGGTCCTCTTTGTGATTTTCCAGTCTTTTATCTTTTGTAAAAAGTTGCGTTTAATAATATTAAGCGCGCGATTCTCTACATTAGAAGGTTAATATACGTGGTATATCGCGCTTTTTCCCGTCGAAGATTCTGAGGTGAATCTTTACAGAATTTTTATTTCGTCGCTAGCGAGTGAGTGAGTGAGGCGCAGTATCGAGATGCGGAAGAAAAAGGTTTAACTCAATATACTTTTAATCGCCATAAAAGGGAGCCAGCCTTTTACATAATTTCGAAAAGAAGATAGCGATTTGATAAATATTTTATGTACTGTACGGTGGGCAAATTATTCTGAATCTTTAGTTCACTCGTTACTTTTTACGGAACACAAATAAATATTAAGAAATTGATTAAGAAAAAAAGGATATCAAAAAAGCAGTTTATTTTACCCAGTAAAATATGCATTAGTAAGATTCGATTAAAAAAAATCGTGTGCAGTTGTTTTGTTGTCGTTTATTACAGAATTGCTAAGCATTAGCTTGTAATGTGCCGTTATGTGGGAAAATCTATTTCAGTATGCAATAATAATTTTAGTTTGAATTAGTCATTAATACCGATTATTTTTGATCGATTTTCCCATGGGCGGTAGCGTTGCTACCGCATGTTATTTTATTTCAAGTTTTTACTCCGTGAATTTTGTTTACCGCGTGAATGTCGTCCCCCGCCGACGGTGCGCGATTCACACAAGCCCGACTCCCACCATCGCGACCGCGTGGGGGAAACCGCAAGCATACTTAAGCCGCGCGCTTACCAGCCAAGAGGAGTCCGGTCCCCGAGTTCCTCCCAGTCCGCTTCAATTGGCGTGTCGGCATAGTATCTGACACCCGTTGAATTCCGAAATCCCGGTCTGTCGTGACGTTGGCACAGTTTACTGACGAAACACAGACATTTTTCCCGTCTAATTCAATTGGCGAGTCGGCATAGTATCTGACACCCGTTGAATTCCGAAATCCCGGTCTGTCGTAACGCTGGCAAAGCTTACTGGCGACGCAGACACTTCACCGTTTCGTTTTCCCACTCTAGCCGTTGAGTAGGCACCGTTCTGGCGCTCCCAGAGTGTTAAAATACCGTCATTCACCGTACCGCCGAACTTAGCACCGTTACCGTAAATTTATAACCCCGAATACCGATAGCGTACTTTTGGTCGACCCTGTATATAGATTTCCGCATTAATTAAAACGTTGTTATCATTTACCGTGTTAAGATTACATACCGAAGCCCCGTAAATGTTATATTTTAAAAGTATTCCACTGTACATATTTACATGCATTTGAGTGTACATGTTTGTTTGTATTTTACTTAAATTTTTTTGCTGTATATATTCCTTGCCTGTTACACTTGATATTTAGAAATAAACGTTTGATTTTCGATGCACTTTTACCGTTTTGTTGCGTAGACTGAACCCTGAAGTTTTTCTCCAACTCGTTGCTACCTCAGGGTTTACACACATTATTGTAACGACACTATTATTACGCAACATTGTTCAAACCGGCACGAGGTTGTAATGTACCATTTGACAACTGACATCAGCGCCACCAAACGAAGTTAAGGTGAACCTCCTTTTTCAATCTACGAGGAGCGACAAATAAGTCTTAAGCATAAATGACAAGTAAGTAACCGAAAGCCCATAAGCAAGGCTTGAATGAACAAAAGGTAAAAAGCAACCAACCAAAATAAATAACCAACAACACCGAAGAAACAGTCGTTACAAGCTAGAATTCTATATTTCTTGGTATGATGATCTGATATACCTATTCTATTCTATACTTTTGCATACAATTGCCTAAAAACGGTAAAATCGTGGTATGGTTATAATGGTAGGTTTATAGTGTACCACAAATTATTTACACGTACAAAAATCTGTAAGTTATTCGTTATTCTCTTATCTTTTTTTGTAATTAAAACAAAAATATGGCTTTATACACAAATACAAAGCGTGACCCCACAATGGGCGCCAAATATGTAAAGTCAGTAATCATTAAAGATAAAGACACTGTCATACATAAGCAAAATAAAATGGTTAAATGGTCAAATAAATTAAAACAATGATGCCAAATTTTAGCATAACGTAGCCTTGGTTTTATTTTTCAGTTCACTATTTTAAAGCAAGACCAACTAATTTTTTTTCTTAAATAGCATGTATTTTTTTTGACATATTTGAAAGACATTTTTTTCGTGAATGTGAATATATTTACATGCAAATTATAGGAGGCTGTAGAAGAAATTTTTCAAGAAAATGGTCAACAACTTTCATGATTAATCGACATCCGCTCAGGATACTTATTTTTAGATAAATCACATATGTACCTCAGCTTGCGTATGATTTGATTTCTTCCTACCTGACTGATAGGAAGCAATGTGTGGCAGGTAGTGAGAAGTCGGGGACTCAGATCATGTCACCTTGGCGATGTAATGCGTCCGGTATTCCGCAAGGGTCGGTACTTGTGCCGTTACTGTTTCTCCTGTATGTCAACGATCTACTAGATGTGATAAATAGCTTATTAATATTATATGCGGACGACACTTCGTGCGTAGCACATGGGCTAACGTCAGGAGTACTGCAGCGTAGAGTGGAACTTGACATCAGTTCTATGGATGAATTGTTTCAAGCTAATGATCTGACACTTAACTCCAAAAAAGCACATATTCTACCGTTTAATGTCCATCCAGATGAACTAACATTACATTATAATAATGAAGCACTTACCTGCGTTTACCATTCCAATTTTCTGGGTGTTACGCTTGATTCAGACCTGTCCTGGGGCCCGCATGGGTCTTGGAAAAACGTTGAGTGGTCTGTCTTATGGTCTTAGAGTTCTGTCCCAGAAGGTGGATGTTGAAACATCGCTCACTGTGTATTACGCGTGTGTCCAATCTCGACTGCGATATGGAGTGATCTTTTGGGGAAACGCCGTGAATGTTCATAAGATTTTTGTGTTGCAGAAGAGTTGTTTACGATTAGTGTTTAGATTAAGGCTTAGAGACTCATGTAAGCCACTATTTAGAGATTATAATATACTTACCTTCCCATGCCTATATATATTGGAAGTTGCAGTTTTTGTTAATAACTATTACGATAATATATTCAGAAAATATGAACTAGTACACGCACACGAGACTAGAGGTATGGCTAGATCTCAGCTACTTCCACACTACCACGCACCACAGACTTCTCTTTCTAAAATACAACGGCAAACTTTATGGCAGTGCATCAAAATATAAATTTAAAAAAATCTTAATGCAATATCTTATTGAAAATGCATTCTATGATGTTAGTAGCTTCTTGAATAAACATTTCAAATTCTAGTCAAACGCGTTTTCTCCTGGTAATGTTCTGGTACGTGTTAGTATGTGTTTGTGTTATTTACTTTATGTAGATTTTTGAAGAAAAGAGAATATTTCTCATCATAAACTTTTATTATTATTATTACGGCAATAATAGAAACATTATTTATTTGTTTGACTATTATATCTATGAATGTTCTACGCTATGGCATTATTATGAACAATAATCTAAATATCTATCTATCTATCTATCACCGTAACGAATCATAATCAAAACTTCAATTCGTTCTTTATATCATAATTTTTTAAATTTTTACATAAATTTACCTTTCACAACCGAATAAATGTAAAAATTTGATCAAATGACGCATGATCATCAGTTTTTTTAATTTGACGTTACGTTGACATTTACGAAAAGAACAACAAATTAAATCAAGACAGTGGAGGTGGCACTCGGAATCATAAAGGACGGTTTTCTTATACAATTCTAACTATACATTGCTATACAATTCTAACTATACATTGCATATCAATATTTACAAAAAAATGCTTCAAATATGTCAAAAAAGTATATGATGCTAAGAAAAATAATTACTTGGCTTTGGTAGTAGGAAATAAAAAAGGAAAAATATCTAAAACTTAATCTAATCTAATCTAATCTAAAACTTTATGCGATATGGAATGTCAGAGGAAGTAAGAAATAAATGGGGAAACAATTAAAGACATACTGTAAAAAGTGCAGAAAATTTAAAAACTGTGAGGAATACGATTATTCCTAACTCATACTGTATTACGTCCTTAGCGTATTCGAAAATCCGAAGATACCCAATGAAAACCAAAGTGGTTTTCCATTCCACAATTTGATCCTTTGCTAAAGCGCATTTTTTATATGCAACCCCATTTTTATGGAGGATAAATGATCGTTGACAACATTTTTTGGAATAGGAATTAATTTTTTTGGCAAAATGGAGATTCCTAGTACATAATCAAGGTAACAGTTTAAAGAAAAGTGCAGGTGTTGCTTGTTTTAAACGAATCCTTTGCAGAAATATGTTCGCGTAGTAAAAATAACAATTAGCGGAATAAGAAGTACTTCTTTCCTATTAAATATAAATACAAAAAATATCAATCCTTTAACCATTTCTAATAGCATATAATCCTTGCCTCGCTAGCCGATTAAAATGTTATCTGACACAATATTTTATGTGGAGTGTTCTCTTATTAAAGAGTGGATAATTCTTTCGTTAGATATTCTCCTTGTAAAATTTAATTTATAATGGAAGTTAGCTGTGCAAAATTGAGTGATAATCTAGTAACTTTTCGCCACATCTAATGGAAGGCTTTTCGTAAACTGGAGATTTAATTTTCATCTCAATCCTTTTAGACGTTCACTTGAAGGGACGTTTTAAGTGTATCCGCCAAAGACTTTCGCTGTAATCTAAAAATTGCTAGTGGCGTTTTGCTAATGAGGGCGCGTAGGGTATATAGTAACCCAATTTTTTGGCCTTTTTATATTATTTATGTCGAGTTAAGCTGCAGAATAGTAATTTTGTGTTTTATTTTAGTCGAAATAAAGTTTATTAGTAATATTCTGATAAATTTCTATACTTTATTTTTCGGCATACTTTCCCCAATTGAACATCTTTCGCTAATGAGATGGTTAGTGTCAGCGGCGGCTGGTGGTTGCGTCACTGGGTGGCTATTACAATGAGCGAACTTCTTCGTATAACTTCGTAACATACGTAACATAGAAACATATCTACCGAGACCATACGAAGAATTTCGACCTTTGTAATAGCCGTCTCTGTGGCGCATGCACGGACCCTCGCTGGACGGTCTATAATTTAAAGAAATGAAAGGAGAAGATACGTGTTTGCGGCAAATCATTAATTTCAGCTTTTTTTTGTTCTGAGAGCCAAGATAGATCTTAAAATTATTGTCCTTGATAATTCATTTTCCTTAATGGATAATCTTCATAATTTAAGATCAAATATAGTGAAGTTACCTTACTGAATACATGCTCAGTAATTATTGGTTAAAAATGGCCAATAATAGAAGGCAGCAAATGTACACTCATGGATACCTAAAATGTCCGGACTAAGTCACATCAGAGTTGCACGCCGCGTTTAGACTACGCATTGCAGGTTTTCCAACTGTACACTCACGGATACCCCAAATGTCCAGGCTAAGGTTGAGATCTCTGATTGAAGGTCTGCTGTTCATTTCGGAAAAAGTCATTTCTATAAGAGTTTCATAATATTGAATGTTACATAATCTAGAAACATGATTAGCAGGTACTAAAATCAATTTACTTCGTCGATACTTTAATTTGGTTTATACTTATTGTACTTTACCGTCCATGAACGGTAAAATAACGGAAATTACGCATTTATAGTTCAATTCGTAGCAAGTCTTAGTTCTTTTCGGTAAAGTGGCGCTTTCTGTCTAGGATTGGTTGTACTTTCGGATGCGATAGTCGAAAAATAACTATTACATGCCTACCTATGTGAGACGTTGCAGCAAAATTACATTTGTTTGAAATTGAACCGTAAAATTTTAGCAAAAGGAAAAGGCGACAGCAATTAACTTAAATTAATTGAGAACTTATAGAGAATGGGCAACAAGTTTGGAAAACACTACTGAATTGGACACCAGCCGTGAAAACCCATGGAAATGTTTATGAATTGGTCATATACAGATTCGTCGCGCTCTCGGCTAGGAAGCTTGCGTTCCCAATGCGTACGAGCAAGTAACGTAGATATGTATGGGCACGTGTTAGACCAGAGGCTCCCAAACTTTTTTTTCTCATAGACCACTTTGAAAGTTTTGCTGGTTCCGGTGGACCCCCTGCAGCTACATTTCTACCATATTCCCAAAACTCGACAAAAAATGTGAAGATTAGATCTAACTATGGAAATTTGCGTTGCGGCTGAGTTATTGGTTAATTAATTAATTGATTGTGCTGTGAGTGGATGTCAAAAAAGTAAAGTTAGCCAATCAAAAAAGTGATTCCATCCAACTTTACTCCTTTGACATCTACTCACAGCACAAGAAACCAATCAATTCTCACATATTTTATTTAGAAAACTCCCCATTCGGAGTGGTAAAAATAAAAAGAAAAATAGTATATTTCCTTGTGTTGTATTTATTCAAATATGTAATCATTCCACTATTAATTATTATTGTTATCATATTACATTGTTATCATATTACATTGTTATTATATTACATTGTAATATGATAACAGTGTTAATATAATTAAAATTAAATATTATTAACGTAACATAACTTTTACAATGACAATCACAAAATAGTCATAATTTTAGTGGGAGGGATGTACTTGATGGATTAACAGCAAATTATCAATATTTGGCTTCAGTTTTGTTAGGAATAACCGCAAATCTCCCCGTTCTGTGATATTCAATCTGCTCCTGTTTTTTGTTAAAAGGTTTGTAACGATACTAAAACTTTTCTCGACAAGATATTACGAGGGAAACGCTATCAAAAGCTTTCTCTCAATTCCCCACAGTCCAGGATATTTTTCGAGTATTTCTGCCTGCAGCCAAAATGTTTGATACCCTCTCTTAAATTTCACCTTCAGTTCCTTATTAGTGCTAAGCTCGAGTATCTCCTCTTGTAATATCACATTCTCCACTTCCGTTTCATCAAGTGGATTTATGATCCATGGTGGTATTTCCATCGTCAGAATATGTTCAAATCTGATTTTAAAGTCATCATGCAGGGCAATTAAATGTTGAACATATGTGTGAATATCCTCATCAAGGCATTCTACATGTGACAAGTTTGGAAACTGGGAAAATTTACTGAATATGGAATATGCAAGTTTTTACAAAAAGCTCAGGGTCTTAAAATATTATCTGCCTACATTGATAGGTGAACTCAAGCCAACATTTTAGTTCTTCACTATCGGAACCAGATAAATTTTCGTGGACCCCCGCTTACGAATTGTGAACCCCCATTTTTTTTGTCACGCCAACGTAGACTCCCGTCGAGTCTCCCGGGGAGGGGCGAGGTGGGGGTCCACCTGGACCACTTTGGGAATCACTGTGTCATTTCCACAGTACCTATGCATTAGGAATGGTAGCTTCCCAGCTGAGTGTTCCCCCAATGTGCATATTACCTAGTCCTAGTCAATAATATGGCTTTATACGTAAGACTCGGCGATTTGTTTCAGAACCTGTATTTAGCATTAGATAAGAAAATGTTTCTAAGTGTGTCGCCAACTATGACCTATTAGATATTTTGAAACCGTTTCTAGGGTTCTATGTTTCAGCTTTTGACGAAAAATTTCGTAAGTTGCAGGCATGCTAACAGTGCACTGACACTCTTATGCATTTTATGCATACAATTATGTAATAGAACAGAATACTCGAATCGCATTTTTATATACTCAATATTACCATTGTCGCATTCACGGCACCGTGTTTGCCCGAAACGTTAGATACCACGTCGTTCACAAGCTTAATAATTTGTTGTAGAAAAGAGTTAATGTTTGTATTGCAACCAAAATTAATCACTGGAGGATTTGAAACATCAAGCAAACAAGGTTGACTAAATAATGTATTAAGAATAAGCTATGTCATGTAAGTGTTGCTTTTCTTTTCTGTTAAGCATAACCCAGAAAAAGCGGAAGACATATTTCATTACCATTATAAAAAAAACTGTCATCTTTATAATAAGTAAGTGTGTTACGCCAACAAAAAAAAGTTATTGTGCCTGAAATATACTGCCAACACTTGCCCTTGTTTGTCGAGAGAAATATTGCTTATAAAAAATGCCACAATACAATTTATAATTAGATTGCTAGGCGGTTCAAACGTAACGCGGCAGAATTTATGGCATCCCGAGAAAATTAAAATCTGCTCACCCTTTTTACGTATAAATTGAGTAGAGATTTACATTGTCAGCTTGCTTCCTAAAATTTATACATTTTGGGGTTTATGGGGAATACGTTATCAATCATTATCAAATGATTAAATTAAAATTGAACGTAGGAAAATTTTGAGGTTTCTGAATTAAATTATTTAACTTATTTGGTAAAGGTTGACGATGCAAGAATCTATGATATAATATAGTAAAATCCGTCCATTAAATCTTCTTTTTTCCTCATAATTTCATATTATTTACTATAGGAGTAGTTTCAGCTACATTCAGCTAGAATCTACCAAGTTAGAAATTTGATCTTAAAATTAGTTGAGGTATTTTAAATAATAGTGAATAATTATAAACAAAAATGACGAATTGATATAAATATTTAATTTGTTTTGCTATTTTTTGTGTGTACATAATAATCGTAATATATTGAAAGTGTAATTACCTATAATTATTTCCTAAAATATTCATACACGTGATATTGGTTAAGGAAAAAATGCACACGTAGGTATATAGCATAATTTGTCAAATCGAACACTTTGTATTTGACAAATCACCATACAGCTTCTTGAAAAATTATTTGCGTATGAGGTAAGAGTGTTGTAATGGTTGTATTTTCTCAAATAAATAACACATTCTGTAAGTATTGAAAGCTTTTATTCTACTGGATTGTTTTTGAAACGAGGTGTACTACAAGGACGTGTTGTTAGACTATTATTGTATATATGTTATATAGTATGATATAGGTATATTATGATTATTGTTTGACGAAAGCACTTTTCGTTGATGATATGTCAGGTCCTAATAAATGAGTTAACTGATAAATGTTAATAAAACTTTATTCATTGAATTCAAGCTTATGTCAGATATACATCTAACTTAACAGAATATAACGGCAAATAAATTGGTCAGATAGATAGTATAAGCTTTTCAGAAGTTATTATTAACTAGAAAAGAGTGAACAAATAGAAAACCTGCGTAAAAAACTTCAACTTATTGAGTAATGAGGAGACACAAAGCTGATGTTCGTACCGATGTAGTATTGAGGTATCGTATGCAACTAAGGCATGAGGTTTGTTACATGATTTATATGCATACGACAGTATTAAAGAGATAAAGAAGATATGCAACTAGAAACTCGGAAACACAAATTATTATTTTACGAAAGAGTCTGCAGTTTCTGTGCATAAGTAATAAACAGAATACGTTATCAGCGACATTAAACAATATATAATGTAACCTCTATAAGCATTTAAAAACAAAATAAAGTGTGACTACCCCTTAAATTTTTGAACAATCAATTGGTATGCCCAGTAGCATACCAATTGATTGTTCAAAAATTTAAATGTATATTTAATTATTTCTGAGCATAAATGTTTTACTTCTATACTTATATCGGTAACAAGCTCATGTTGCGTCCCTATTCTGTCGCATATTCTAGTATATTACGAATTACACTCCCATACCGGCCCACATGGCGCGCACGGAAAGTGGTCTGCTCTATTTATAAGTTTGTGGTTTGATCAATGCATACAAGTTAACAAAAATGCAGGTTAAGTGTAGGTTTATTTCCAATTATAAACAATTTCTTTCATATAATTTACCTAGGACTCAATTGATGGTTTAGTTATTTAAAAATCATGTTTAAATTAGCTGCGAATATACCTAACTGATGCTCTCTATCTTAAAACAGATTATTAAGTTACAAGGAGAGCTTGCCAGATGTTAATCTCAGTTTCGATCCCGGCTTTGTCAATTGGTGGTGGGGAACCCATGCAGTGCCTCTATAAAATATTAGCCATAGCTGGCTAAGCGTTTTGTGTGATTTTTTATACTGGTTGGTAGTCTGGCTTAAGCACACTCGAATTCAAGATAGGTTTGCAAGCTACATGCGGTGGGACGATGGTTCGAATCGGGACGAAGCCGATGTTTTAGTTTTTAATTTATTTTTTTTTTGTATGAATTGTTATAATTATCTTTCTAATATTTAACTTGAAACAATTAAAACAAAAAAAAAAAAATTAAAAAGTAAACAAAAAATAAAAAACATCGTCTCTAGTAGCTTGCAAACTTATTTCGTATTCGAGTGTGCATAGCGATAATATCAACCACTCTGAACCTCGTAAAAAAATCCCAGGCCGTTTATTGCTAATATTTTACAGAAATATTCCAAGGGGTTCCCACTACCAACTCGCAAAGCCGTGGTCGAAACTGAGGTTCATATCCGAAAAGCTTTTCCTGTTTGACCACCAACATTCAACCGATAAAATCACCAAAATTCAAAATTTATTATGCTAACCATAGCAAATCAAAATACCAACTAATTTTTCATTGACATGTGAACTTCTTGTCGGTCACCAACAGATGGCCGTAAAAATGAAACTGACTTTATTCAAAACACCTCAACAAGGTCCACAGACGATAGTGTCCCCAAATTGAATCTCATACAGTGCTTTCCAATAGTAGCTTCGCATAAATTTGATTAGCAGGAACTAAGCCGTAAGCCACGTCTAATGCAATTGATGAATTCAATCAATACTTAGAATCAAAAAATTTAAATTATGGACGTTATCTTGTCGGAGCGGGTACCAATCGGACTGTCACACTTATAACATTAATTATAATTATTTGCCAGTAAAGCTGTGCACTAGTTGTGCATTATGGTACACAGATTGAATATTTTAATCAATTTAAATTATGTTTAAATAATGATAGAAACATATAAGATTGCTAAGAAAATAATATAGCATTATCTATCTATCTATCCATCTAAGAACTTTAGACATTCACAGAATTAACTTGATACGTATCGGATAAAGTGATACATAGGTATAACAACATACGATAACGTTTCCGCTGCCGACCCTTTGTGTCAGATTCCGCGTTCATGCGTATTCATTTAACTAAATAGATACCTACTGTTGACAAGATTTTAATTTTGAAATTCTATGTGGCAGTAGCAATCGTTATTAAAGCATACAGGCGCGCGGTTAGCGAACTGAACTTCCGTTCAGTGCTTTTGATATATTAAAGTGAGCAAATAATTGCAACTGCAAATAATTGCAAACGCAGCAACTTTATCATAGTGAATTGGAATAGCTTCCCGATAATTTTTGTTATATGCATATATGAATGCGTATCTACGGAATGGAATCCTTTGACGTGTATTATGAAAGCGGATATATTAATTTAGACCTTTAAGTGAACTTTCAACGAACGTACCACTGAAATTCTAACCGGTAATGCACGGTATTCTCAAGTAGATAATAAGAACAGATAAATAGCAAAGGTATGTCAGAATTGTTCCAGTCACAGTGGAATCAATTGATTCCCCATACCTGGTCGTTTGCTGGCGTACAGTACCTACTCCAAATACGTATTACAACAAAAACAGAATTTCGTATTTTGAACTAATAGCGAACATGAGATATGTTCTTACGTGTAAGTAACATTTCTCGATATTTCTTCGGGTGTGTCTCATTTCATTGAGCACGCCCTCTTGCTATCGCGCATTCGCCAGTACAAATGGAACTGAATGTATTTCATTTCACTTTAAGAATCAAACTATTTCAACACTTAAACACCGCTTTTAGATTTTCTTGAAACTCTGTAGATGTCTTTCGTTTGTTCTGTATTTATTCATGCAGAATTTATTACATATTGTATAAATAAATGAGTAATGCAAAGCATAATTCTGCTAGCGTATATGTAATAGCCCTTGGTCATTTATAAATCCCGAAAGGATATGCCAATAAATTGTCAAGACACTACATTTGATAAAACATCAGATTTCTAGTTTCCGCTTTCAAATGACGGAATCATTTTTCCTACATAATAGTTTTATTTTTTCATAGGGAATTTAATATCCCATTCTCTCGTGAATCGATACTTTTACATTTTATTTTCAATATAAAATATATATAGAAAATTTGATTGAAATTGAAAATCCGTTGCATTTTTTTTTTTAATTAATTTAGAGGATTTAATTTTGATCCAGTGATAACTTTTTATACTATCCATTCTTTCGTTTAAGCGTTCGAATTCTGAAACACGTTAATTAACAACTCAGCAAGTTTAATTATTTTAGCTTAATTAAATTTCATTCGTATTTCCATTTTCGCTAAAATTTTAAATTAAACCGAATCCTGGGTTACAATTATATTAAATTGCATGTCACCGCGAACTCTTGGTTATGTATGTATACCTATGTAGGTACGCACTTATACGTATACAATGGACATTTTATATTATAGCTATGTTTGATGCCATTTATATTAAGTTGTTATTAATTATGGGGGAACTTTTTTTGTAATCACCGTATGTCACCTCGATTGGTGCTTATATAATTGTACCACAATATAGTAATTAGCAGTTATCAAGCGGCTTATTATTAATAATAGATTTATTTATTACCCCCTATATTTTGTCAGGGATAGTACAATTTCTACTTCAATCTTTTATTAGTTACCTTGCTGATGTTTGCAGTTAGTCATAAAAATATCGTTTACTTAAATAGGTTGTAACGAGTCGTTCCATGGGGAAATCTATTTCAGTAATCAGTTTTGATTTAGGTTTGCGCAAGCCCAACTCCCACCATCGCGACCGCGTGGGGGCAACCGCAAGTGTATTCAACCCACGCGCTTAACACAGGCAGTAGAATCCAGTCCAGTCCGGTTCCCAAGCACCTCCCAATCCGTTCCGATCTACGTGCCGGCTTCTGACATCCGGCGTGCTTTGCAATCCCGCTCTGATCGTAGCGTTGGCAAAGCTTACTGACGCAATACAGACATCCTTCCCGTCCATTCGATTGGCGCGTCGGCGTAGCTTCCGATACCCTATCGAGCCTCTTATTCGCGGCCTGGCTGTAGCGCTGGCAGAGCCCACTGGCGCAATGCAAGCATTTCACCGACCTTTCTCCGCTCTGGTTGTTTCGCCGGCATTGTTTCTGGCGCTCCCAGTGTGTTAATTACAGCCATTACCGTAGCGCCGAACTTAGCACCGTCACCGATATCCAACCGTCGTAGCCCGTGAAAACCGATCACGTTCTTATTAACCGACCCCCGTACATAGATTTTCGCCTTACGTTATCAACCGAAACATAGCTATTAGATTCCGCATTTAGTCTTCGAAAGCGGTACCGAAGCCCCCGTAAATATTTTAAAGTTCAGTACGGTACATATTTTTACATGCATACATATATGTTTTGTTACTTACCTTTTTTTGCTATATATTCACACTGCTGTCACTGCAGAGTCAATAATATATTACATTTGTATTATTTATCTATATACTTTGCTTCCTCTAGTCCTTCTGCTTTTCAGCTAGGATCTCATTCTTTGTGCGATGTTCATTGTTCCGATTTTTGATAGTGGCCGTGATCAGTTTGCAGAGAGTAGGTAGAGATGTGATGGGCCTGTATTTGTTTGGTGTTGGTTATGGAAAGTCTGTCTTTACCAGAAGATAAATGGTCAATTTCAATAGAAAGTGCAGCATCGTATTTGTTTCCTGAATTGTTTCTGTGAACAAATGGGCCAATGGCCTCACAGTGGTTTCACTGGAAGTTGTGAATTTCATCCGGTCCGTTTATTATTTATTATTATTATTAGTAATAAAAATAATAATAAAAAAATTACCAGTACTTCCTTATAGATTTAGATTAAATTTCTGGTTAGAGACCTTTGTTATATGGAAGTAAAACAATTTTGGCGTTACGCATGATCGTTTATCAGTTTGAGCTAAACCTGTCGTGAATCTACTAATGGAACCATTAAATCTCAATTAACAATTAGCAACGGTTCATTCTACGCCTATGACTTACACGTGGGAATGAATCGAGTTTCATATATGGTCATACAATACCCTACAGGCTGCATAAATGTAGCTCATTTCCCATTAATTGCTCGTTCCGATCTTACAAAAACGCTGCAACTGCACTCCCAGACAATTGCTGCCCGCTCAATCGCCCGGCCCCGGAGCGTAGCCCGCATTTACCGAGCGCACGGACCCGGACCTCGTTTTCCACTTTCCGGGTTCGCGCCCTCGTCGTCCTCCCTTAATTAACTCACGTTGCTAATGAACTGGCAATGTGAGTGACAATCCGACTATGGTAGAGGGGTGGAGTGCAAAATCTTTCGTAACGTCATGTGAAACCTATGCTATTATTCGTACGATCAGTGTGGCTGTGCCAATGTCTCCCCCTATTCCACTTCATTGCTACGTTGTTGAATTCTTTCAAAAGATATCGGATTTCGTTGTGTGATATTTTCTCTGTGGCATGTCTGTTCGCTCTAATACCAAAAACAATCAATAAATGCAAGGTAACTGTTATGGGCTGCGATCTTAATTAAGATTACGTTAAGAATCGTTGATGTTACTTTTAAGTAGATAAGTATAAAGGCCCATACACTTCTGTGTTTTCATCGGCTGTTACCGTCGTGTAAAACTGACAGTTAAAAGTGATGACCAGTGTGCCAATGCACTTTGTGTTATAATTGATCGGTTTTAGCTAATTGTGGGAGGTGATGGAACGGCTGCTTTATAATCAATGACAGCACCCCGATAACTGTTAGGGAAACTAAAGAAAAATATTTAATTGCAATAAATAATGGTATTTTGTTACGGTCAGTCGCAGGTTCGCACAATTGTATTCTAAATATAAGAAGAACAGGACCAAACTAATTACAAAATTGTTACGTAGAGCAAAAGTTTGGTCTTTTTCTTTTCTTTGGTTTGATAGGCTTTGATATATAAAGTTGTTAAAAGCAATAGTAGTGCTACACTCTGTATTGTTATTAGGAGTTACGAATATTAAACAGTAAGAAAAATTGCATTGTTGAATGAAAATTTGTTAGAGTTACGAATTTTTTTATGTTGAAGGAAGATAGAATTATGGTTGATTTAATAAACTGTACCACGAGCGACGTTTTTTATGTGGAATTTTGTTAATACAGGTAACATCCTTGTCAATTTAGCAGAATCATTCAAAAAGTTAGCAATATAGGTATACAATGTTCTTATTAATGCCACAAATAGCACTATTGTATACCTACTCTGATTTAAACATTTGCCTAACGAAATATGTACCTTTCTTATGAACCAACAGTACTTTAATTGTTTGGTGTCAATTTGTGTGGAAACTTACAACTTGCAATAATACAGCTGGTATTCGTGGACGCAATTGGCGATTAACAGGTAAATAGTAATAGCATACTGGGTGGTGAATATGTAATATTTTCTCAATAAAAAAAAAAAAAACAAGAAAAAGGCTTTATAAATTACAACACATATACTTTCTACAGGAGGAACTTCAGGTAAGTAAGCAGTGTTCTAATATAGTTAAGAGGGATTTGACGTATATTAACGTATTTCGGCCACCTGAGTGCCCCCTTTTTAATTACTAATATTTGGTTATATTATATCTGCTTTGAATGATTTTTTGATTTAAAGTTGTTTGTATGTATGTATGTGTGATATTAGGGTGATAGTACACTGCGACCTAAAAGATCTATTGTGTCCCCTTTTCTCGCTGTATTTACAGCTGGCCGTCCAGTCTGATTCCTTTTAAAAAGTGCAGAATGTCCGAAGGCCCCAGATTAGGTAGCTCTCTCTCTTCGATTTCACATGCTCCCAGGTGCAGCGCCCTTGTGTTGCACAGTGCAGCGCAGTTTGTGAGTAGATGGATGGACGTTTCATCCTGTTCCCCACAAAATCTACATTCGGCTTCCTTCGCTATTCCAAGCCTGCTTAGATGTCCGTTCAGTTTACAATGGCCTGTAAGGATCCCTGTCAATATGCGAATATTATTTTTACTCAGGTTGATGTATTCTGCAGATCTATTCTGGTTATAGGTTCCCAGAAGAGTTTTAGTGTGCCTCATTCCCTGGAGATTCTCCCAGTATTTGGATTTTCTCTGCTCTACTTCATTTTTCAGTTTCTCCAGTGTTATGCTGCTACTTATCCCGCAAAAAGGTTCTGGCCCTACAAAAGGTGTTCTAGCCCCTCTCTTGTCGAGATTATCCATTATTTCGTTTCCTTCCACTCCCCTGTGTCCCGGAACCCACAATAAGGTTACCTTGTTCGTTTTGCCTAGCTCGTTTAGTTTTTGTAGACACTCCCAAACCATTTTGGAGCTGATTATGTTTGACCTCAGCGCCCTAATGGCTGCTTGACTATCAGATATTATGATAATCTCCTGCTTTTCATAGCTTCTGTCAATGTTGACCTAGACACATCTTTCAATAGCGTGTATTTCCGCCTGGAAGATACTTGGGTACATCCCCAAGCTTTCGAAATATTCGGTTCTAGGCCCATATATCCCTATTCCAGTTCCCTCTGCCGTTTTGGAGCCATCTGTGTACCATTTAATGGCGTTTTTATTGAGTTTCGAAATGGTATCGCTATCCCATTCGCTCTTGGTGCTAAGCTTTGTGGTAAATTCTTTCACAAAGTTGAACTTCCTTGGCATGTCATCTCGGGGCACGTCCCAGATTTGGTCATCTGCAGGAGGCTGAGGCCTATGCCTAGCCATTCCTTCCCTGATCATCCTACGTGTGGTCCTTTTAGCTATGCTCTCCACAAAAATATGAAGAGGAGTAAGATTTAGTACCACTTCAATAGCTGCTGTTGGGCAGGTTCTCATTAGCCCAGTTATACATTCACATGCTAATCTTTGCACTTTAGAGAGATTAGCTGTCGCAATGGCCAGATCAGTTCTCTTGCTCCAAGCCACTGCCCCATAAGTGATCATTGGTCTCACGATTGCTGTGTACATCCAGAGCAGTATTTTTTGGTTGCAACCCCAGTTGTTGCCTACAAAGTTTCTACAATCCATTAGGGCCTTCTTTGCCTTGTTAGTTACTTCCAGCTCATGCTTATTCCACAGAAGTCTATTATCCAGGAGTCCTAGATATTTCACGTCCTTCTTCGAGTCTATGTCTTGCCCATCTATGAAGTTGTTTAATAGTATTATGAAAAAGGATTTTTGAAGAAGTGTAAAGTTAATGGTTAGGATAATTAATTTGTAGGTTAGATTTACACTTGATAGTAGTTGACAGTAATGGTTCAATTATGATAAATTTAACATTCACTATATATGAATTTGTGAAGTGCTTAGGCGGCGCATCATTTACAATTTCTGTATACACGTGGCTATATGCTGGCACATTTCTTTATAAAAAATGTTTTGGTGGTTTCTTTCAGCAATGTGGAAATGTCTTTCACAGAATTATTGAGTAAAATGTAATATATGAAACTGTTCAACGTGTCTTGGAGTTGCAGGATAAAGCACATATCTGTTTGGTAAAGCTACATTATGAAAAATAAGTGACACCTGCTTTCCGCTATTCCATTTGAGAAACAAAGTATAAATACTGTAGCCAATGCAGTGCAATAGTCGTACATCCTCGAAACACGTTCTTCATAAAGTGTGCGTCCCATTGTTAAGATTCTTTAATATCAAAGCGATCAATGCCAAGAGATATGCATTATATATCATTGTAAATATGTAAGGCAGGAGATGCGGAGTTTATTAAAATGCTCAGGTGGCTATGTGCATATGATCCATTCAACATAGATGATTAATATTAACTCTAGAACTGTAATAATACTCTTCACAAGAGCTTCGTAATATTTTTGCTTTTTCTGAAAATATATACATAGATAGAACTCTGCATCTAATTATCTTCAGGTTGTGTGAAGCGTGTTTCTTGGGCGAAGAACGATTTAAAAGAGATATATAGCAACGCATTAAATATTAATTTTATTGTATTTATGTTAATCTGGGTTCCATATTTTCCATTTTTATATGGTTCATCGCGCTTACCTCAGGCTATGTGTAGGTGTTTCTCTTCTGAATTCATTTTTATTACTTTTAAGTGGACATAAATGGCCACAAAAAACATTGTAAGAGTTATAAAACACAGACGTATAAACTTTTGGGGAGAAGAAATTGCTTTATAACGGGACAGAAGTGCCTACTAGGGCTATTGATTTTATTTTAGTCCTGCGAGTGACGTTTATAATTCTGAATCCATATTACTTTAGGAACGTTGCTTTTACGGTAAACTTGTCGCAAGTCCTTACTTCTTTGCGGTTGACTTGTCTCGCTTCGGAAGCGCTGGAATCATAATTTTTTGTTACAGCTGTGTGCGACTGCGAAATTGGAAGGACGTAGACGAAAGCTTACACAAGTTAAAAGAAGCAAATTTAATTGAAATACGTTTGCAAGTAGAAAAGCTTTACAGTTAACAATGTTCAACTGCAAGATAGACAAAGAATTGTTTTTAATAACTTGCTTTGTTTGTAATCGTTGTAAATTCACGATTGTTAGTTGCAGAAACATAAGTAATTTGTTTATAAGTACGTATAGTCATGTGGCAGTTGGCCAGACAAACGATATACACAGAGATGGGTTTTTTCCACTGCTATGGTCATTACGATTTGCACGTGTGTACTACTATCTTTTGGCTATTACAGAGGCGTTTGAAGCCAAAGTGTAAGCAATACTATCAAGAGAATCGGAAGGAAATTTTTGCGACCTTCCAACAGGCGATTAATATATGTCGTCAGCACAGTAGAAAGAACCTGAGTATTAACTCGAGCAGAATCATAATAGTACCGCTCACATGAGGAAGAGAAAAGCAGATCGCGTAGTACCACCAAAAATAAATAGATGACCTACTTGTTAAACACTAACATAGAATCTCCATTTGAGAAAAATTGCCGACATGGCAGGGGTATCTTTATGGACCTGCTAAATCTGAGAAACTTTGGGGGTTATTTCCAACTCCACTAACAAAATATAGCATGAACTGCAACGTATAAAACGTCAAAGCAATGATTATAGCCACGAAAAAGAGAAACCATTCGATTAAAATAGAAAAGCGTAAAATCGAAGTGGAAAATATCAAATATCTTGGAACAATTATATCGCAGGATGAAAAATTAAATAATGTAATCCTAGAAAAGACATCAAATACCAGAAAACTCTTTAGCAGCATAAAAACAACCTTCTTAGGAACCAAGCAGATACAAAAAAATAACAATGCAAATATACAGTAATTCAGAGAAAAAGATTACGAGCAACAGAAATGAGATCCCTCACATAGATAAAGAAGAAAACACGACTACATCATGTCAGAAACGGAACGTACCCACACAAGAACTGGATAGTAAGCCCATAGATCAGCATATATAAGAAAACTAATTAAGATTATTCGAACATATGAAAGGGATGAGGGACAGAGAAATAATTAGGAGACTGTTTGAAGCAAGGTTAATAAAAGAAAGGAATATGCTGAATATTGGGAAATGATACCAAACGAGATTAAGAAACTTCTTTTAACCGAATCTAAAGGTTTGGAAATATTTTATTTCTTCATCAGTAGTTACAGCTGTGTGAATATGATGGATGGCGTATTAAATATACAATAAAGTTGCGAATATAAAATTGTATTTTAAACATTTTAAAACAAAAACTAAAGTAAAATGACTCTACAATGGATCACTGACGACGTAAGTCATTTTGTTAGCAACTTAAATCGTATGGAACTGTTCAGACTACCGTCAAAATCATTTACCGCTATCATAAATAGACTTGGACTCGAAACGACGTGCGAAATTGAATTTAATTTAATTTATTGCGATTTTTTAGATAGGAGAAGAATAACTCCTCAGATCCTATGCGTGGTATTACGGAGTGATTGAGGATGTCAAACGGCTTTGGCAAATCAAAGAAGATTCCTGCACAACGTTAACCTTCTTGAATTCATCTAAAATAGATATTAATCACTTTTTTTTTTAATATTTTTGTAAGTATAGGTGATACTGCTGCGGGCAGTAATCATCTGCCTGTTGCTCGTTATCCTTTTTATGCACTGGTATTTTTTTATCTTATTTATAATTTATCGATAAATATCTAGAAGCAAAGTATTGATTTACTATGATATTTCATATTTAACATATTTTAATATATCTGTTCATTAAGTTTATAAGACATTTAATCAAAACAATCTAGATTATAGAGTGAATTTTACTAATATAATAGTTTACTAACAGACGTATGTTTAATATTTAAATATAAGGTGAAAGTTGCAAAAAATAGTTTTTGTTTCATAAAAATGTCCTACAATTTTTTTTCTTACTCATTAAAATAATAAATAATAATAATTTTTCGACTGAGCATCTGACAGTCACATACCAATTGTCCGCCTGCGTTCGCATTATAGCGATCCTGTAGTGTAAGCGAGATACACAGAGGTATCCGCGCATTAGAACGGTAAAGAAGTATACGGAATATTCGACTGGATTACATTAGCATATTGCTATGATGCACTCGTATTTGCCAAGAAATCCACATTTCTACGCTGTCGCCGCACAGGCGCTGGAGCCGTCGCACACGTGCGTGTCAGATGCATTTTATATTTCGTCGGGAGAACTACTCGCTCGTACTATTTAATAAAACGCGTTGTTGGTAGGTATATAACGGTTATTTTAAAAATGGAGTACTATACGCCGGAGCAAAAACCCTTCATGATTAAACACTTTTACGGTGGTAATTCCGCGAAAGTAACTCGGGATTTATTTGCAGCTAATTTCCCCGAAAGTCAAATTCCCAATGCAAGCACCATTCGTAGGACCGTTAATCGATTTGAAACTACATTTTCTTTAGTAAATAATAAAAATAAAGTTGTTCCGGATAAGAATGTAAGCGATATAGAAATTCGAGTATGTGCTTTAGTTGAAGTAAATCCCACTATGTCATCTCGACAAATTGCTCGCGAATTAGGTATCTCTAAAACAACGGTTCATAAGATTTTACGTACTAATAAATATCGTTTATACAAATTTACAAGTTCACAAGTACTTCTTCCCGATGATTATTATCGCCGAATGGAATTTTGCGAAAGAATGATAAATAAATATCACGATAACCAATTTTTTTTTAACAACGTATTGTTCACAGATGAAAAAACATTTTACCTACACGGGCATCATAACCGCGCAGTTTGTCGTTACTGGTCGCGTAAAAATCTACATTTAAATATACCAACGCGAATGCAGTATCCACAGAAGCTAAATGTAATGTAATGTAATGTAATGTAATGTTTATTTATTTACCATCGATCACAATCGGTTTCGTCAAAAATAAAAAAAAAAATAGCAGAATTTCAGTTGAGATTAGCAACCTCATTGTCAACACTTTACACAGCATTTACAACATATAATACTATAAACATATATGTACGTCTGTATGGGCAGGTATCATTGGAAATCATATAATTGGGCCTTTTTTCATTGACGGTAATTTAAACGGAAATAGATACCTACAGTTACTTGAAAATAATATTATTCCGGCAATGCGGGAGCGATTTAATATAAATGAAGTTTGGTTTCAGCAAGATGGTTGCCCAGCACACAATATACGCATTGTAACAAACTTTATAAACGCGGTTTTTGAAAAACGAAGGATCGGTAACTCGGGCCCTATTAAATGGCCAGCGCGGTCCCCTGATCTAGCTCCAATCGATTTCTTTTTATGGCCCTTTTTACATAATACAATATACGGATACGGTGATCAACGGCCATCAAACCTAGAGGAACTGCGCGCGAGAATTATTGAAATCAGTAATACTGTCACAGCAGATATGTTAACAAATGTTCGTCGGAATATTTATGATCGGTTGGGTTACTGTTCTTATTAAGAGGGAGGTTTATTTGAACACTTAATAAATTAATTTACTTCAAATTTTATTATTGTTTAAGAATAATATTCTCTTTTAGCTAATTGCAGGTTTATTGCAATGTTGAATACAATTCTGTTTTAAGAATTAAATATTTTATTTTCCATTATTTTATTATAGTTGCATTTTTAGATTTTATACTTGTTGAACAATATTATTTTAGTTTTTATTTTAAAGTTTAGGAGTTCTGATTATTTATTTTTGATTTTTTATGTTGTTTATGAGGCTGTGATGAATTACTTCACTGACATGTTATCAGTGATTATCTGATGCTTCAAACAACTAAAAATATTTACTTATATCGGGAACACACTACCTCTAACAGTGCTTTTTATTTTTCAGGAATAGTATTTTCTACCACATGTAATGTTGTTAATCACTTATACTATAACATAGAACTCTAAAAGACTTTGATTTGCCTATATGCCCCAATACATTTATACGTGTAACTTATAATACGTCCGCTATCGTTTGTAAATGCCAGCCGCGTGCCGCTAAGTAGGCGTGGCAATTCAAGGTGACTATAAATGGGCGTTTATAGTCGACCAGTAGTTACTAATACATGCATCGTGCTATGAACGGTTGCCACACTGTATATATAAGAATTGATAAATGTTGTTCACAAGGAAGTAAGAAAATCTCTGAGCGCATACTAACGGAAAAGTTAAGACAATTTGTTTCAATTGATCTCTGCAAGAATGATCATAAAATTAAAGTACCAATCAGCAAATTTATTCGGTTAAAATAAAGTCGTTTCTTTTAAAAATAATATACCTACCTGTGAAAATTTAAAAATCCGACTATCAGAAGCTTACTGTATAAATATTATATTCAGTATTATTTACACTTTCTTCTTTGTTTTATTGTTTCGAAAATATTTCTTTAAAATATTGTTCGTTGTAGCTTTCAATAAATATGCATTCGTACATTCGAAACTTTAAATACCTTCCATTGGTCTTAAAAATAGCATACTGCAATGGCGATTTTTGCTGCTGTAATCGGCTTTGTTTTATCGTAAAGGGGATTTAGCAAATAAATATAAAACATATTCATAAACGGTAAATGTAAACGCAGTGCTATTACTAAATATGTTTCCTATTTTACTTACACGATGCTGTTGATTTCCCGTCCGAGTTCCGAGAAAACCTAACTAAAGTGTAGTCGCCGAGTGTATAGAGTGAGCTAGTGCATATAGGATTTGTCAACTCTCCATGTGTTATGAATGTAAAGCCGGATCCAAGTCGTGCGCTTGCTAGTGCGTATATAAAAAAATGTCAGCAAATAATTCCTAGTCCGCGCTTACGACTCAAATCAACTAAGCGATCGGTGCGAATATGTACTGAGAGGGAAAAGTTTCGTTTTATTTACGAACAGTGTGCTCTAAATTAATATCTTCATCTTCATACTCATTTATTGACTCAATTATATATAAGAACATATAATAAATATTAAACAGTTGTTAACATTTTATTGCTACATTATTATTCGATATTAAAAAATATTGTAATAAAAATAAAATATATTTCAAATCCTTTTCCCCATCAAAAAACTTATTTTTGAAAAAATTTATAGTACAATTCTTAAAAATACGTGCGTTCTATACCCAAACCAATTCTTTTCTCTATTTAATTTTCTAAACAACTGTTCTTTTATTTTTTCATAGACTTCTTCGAATCTACATATCCTGTCGAAGGCGTTGTTTGGAACGAGTTACCAAGAACATCAAACGATGCTGAATTCGCTTGAGTTATCCAGAAAATATCACATTGCAACGTAACACTTTTTAATTGATTATTACACTCAATAATGATTCTTATTCACTAATGTTGGTTATTTTGTTTTGATAACACAATAAATCTTATTAAATTCTCAATTTGAAACATAATTAAAATTGACAATTGATTTACAGATATCTGTCAAACTTAGTTTTTCTGTTTCTGTTATTTTCCTTGTTTGTATTTTGAATTCTGTGTTTGTATGTGTTATTTGTTGTGTGTGATATGTTTTTATATCACAATATGTAGCTGACATTCATTGTTTCAATAGTGCTTACCTTTGTAAAGTATTTTTGTTGTAGTTGATCTGATTATTAAAGATTCAAAGCCATGGAAAGGTTATAGCGTAATAATAGGCACACAAGACATCCGATTACTCCGCGTTCCACGATTTTATTAATTCGATACAATTGTTTCCGAAATTCGTAGATTTTCATGGGTCATTCAGTCGTCTTCGATTGAGAATGGAAATCCAAGAATTTTTGTAGGAGTTATTCGAAATTAATAAAATCTTTTAGTGCGGAGTGATCGGATATCTTGTGTATGTATTATTAAAGATATTATTATTATTGAACATCTTTGAACTACACTGGAAATTAACTAAAAAATAGATATATTTATTCCACTTATTTTAAATGAAATTTTTCTTTATAGTGATTAATCCCACCGCAGCAGCAGATCCTCGAAACCAACAAATGTAGAAATATTGCAAAACTTCATTTAAACATATATCGAAATTGCAATATAATGAAGAAGCAATCTAATTCTAAAAGCTTATAAAGTATCAACTTGGGATTATCTCACTTTTGATGTATTGCCAAAGCGTTGGTTTCCAAATGCGGTATCCCATTTATTACCAGTCAAAGTCAAACTACATTTCTAATTCTAGATTTATGAGAAATAAAAGCATCATATCTATAATTAGTGCAATTATATACAGCTACTAATGTATTAAACAACCTATATTTTCTACAAATAATCAAAGTAAACTGAGTAAAAGTTAAAGCTTTTAGTTTAAATACATTTATTAAAGAATGCTTTTGAAACAGCTGTAATACTAAGTTGGAAATATTGACACCTCAGAAATATGATTACATAAACACTTAAAATATTTGCCGCAGAGATAATATCATTAAATTAATGATAAACCGAAGGCTTATTTTAAACGAATACATTTTGCATCCATATCATATTGCTAAAGTTCAATCTTTTTACGAAAGCAATTATATACTCCTAGTAATTTTCTGCAATACGATTACAGATCAAATTCGAGATTATAACGGTTTTTCTGGGACATATTCTTTGAAACGACGAATGCATATTTAATAGACATGAAGAATCTTTAACACCCATAACTTTCATTACTGAGTACAGGAGAATTCGCATCTACTTCGTGACTGTGGTCACCAAAGGAGGTTTTCTCTTAAAGTTTTGTTAGGAACAGTAAATCATACTGTTGTTGCCTTGAAGGGTATCGAAGAGTGGTGTTTGGATCTTACGGCTAATCCAAATAAGACACAAATGGTACTGTTTACCAGAAAACGTAAAATGGGATTGCTACAGGTACCCAAACTCATAAATGTACCGCTGACCTTTAGCCCGGAGGTTAAACACCTCGGTGTTACCTTTGACAAAAGCCTCACGTGGAACTCACATATTCATCAAAGAATAAACAAAGCTGAAATCGCGTTTTCTCCTTCTCCTTCTTTCTCCTGGTGGTCTAGTGCCAGCAAGATCACAATTTCTAAGAAGCTTACGCAAATTCAACAAACCGCATGTCTAAGTATTACCGGTGCACTAAGAACAACACCGACAGCTGCCATGGAAGACATGTTGCGCCGACCGCCACTAGGACTTTATGGCCGCAAGGTGGCGTTGGGGTCTGGTATGTACTCCAGGGAACTCCCCCTATCATCCATTAGGAAAACCATACTTGGGGACGTTCGGCTTGACATCGCCAGCATCAGGAAAGCTCCCCTGAGAAATGTCCTGGCGTTTGTGATGACAATAGGCTGGTAGACAACCTAGGTGGGGGAACGTAAACGGAGGAAGCATAATGGGCCTAATGAGGCCTAAATGCAGTGGCAGTAGCCACCCTCCAAGTAATTCAGAATCCAGGATCATACTGTTGTTGGAACAGTGTACCTTCCGAACCTTAGATTCTGTTAAATACTTCAATGCTTTGGAAGAAGTTATAGATTACATGTCTCCGGCTCATTAAGCTCTTCACGTTAAAGAGTGGCTAGACGAACATTTTCCAAGCAGATGGATTGGTCGTGGGGCTTAACAGTAATTGCCCGCTAGGTTAGCCGATCTTACTATGTTAGAGTTTCTAGTTTGGGACTTTATCAAAGGAAAAGTATACCCTACGCCTCTCTTAAATGCTAGCGAAGTGAGGGAACAAATAAATTAAACTTGGCAACCACATTAGAAATACCGTAGCGAGTAATTCAAATTATACCCGAAGATTGCAACCACGTATTGAAACCGACGGTGTCCAATTTCAAGATTTAAAGACAATAAAATAAACTTCAATATTACTACATGTAATTCTTTAATAAAATAATTTTATCAAAAGTAATTTTACTTTTAAAAATAAGTATCGAATTATTACACCAAAACTATCAGCCTACACTGCAAAAAATTACAGTAATTTTACTATAGTAAATCGGAAATATTACATGAAATAACGTTGTGAATTTACTACGATAAATCATGTAAACCTTATTTTACCTGTTTTTTCCAGGATATTTGAGATGGAAAGAGAAGTTTCGGTAAAATTTACAGTTATTTCATGTACTTTTAAGATGTAATAAAAATGAAAAGAAAAAATACTGTAAAAAACATGTAATATTTTGCGATTGCTACTAAAATTTACTGGAATATTTGGGTAAAATTACCTTCAAATGCACAAAATTCATACGCCGCAATGTGATTGGTTATTGGGTTATTTGCCTGTGCGCGTAGGTAATTCTAGGCAGTTATGGTGACGCATAAACAATCGCAAGTTGGGGTGATTGTTCCTGTTTGTGTGCTGCCTCAAGCATTGCAAAAGAATTAGGTAAGATGCTTTTATAAAAATACTCATTTTAATATATTTTCATATGTGGTTAATACAGCAATTCTTTCTTGCTTTAAATATTTCACCGATTTTACTTATTGTTAATACTTTGGAGGGTATTCTGATTCATGATGGAACACACGCCAATATTAAACATAACCTAATGTTTTCATAAATTATTTATTGCTCCATGAATATAAACACAAATTGATTAAAAATTTCACTATTATTCACGATTCACTGTTAAAATTAAAACGAATGCTAAACTGTTACAGCTTATTTACTTAAAACAAAACCTTTAATACATTACTTTTGTAAAGAAATAATGCATTTATATTTACAGTAATTGCATCTCAGGATCTTGCTCCCGGTGTAGAGAACTGTGAAAACCTATGATGCAATTTGTATTCGTTTTTGTATAATGTATAAGAGACTTTTTAAAGATAACTTGGCTGTAATAATTCAGTAGTCGTTTTTAATGATTATTCATCAATTGGGTGTTGCGATAAGTAAAAATTATATTTATCTTTTCCTTCTTGTAGGTAGTGGAATATTTATTCGTGCACAAGCTGTAGGTACCTATTTACATTAATTTCATTTGATCTATTTACTGATATATACATATAATAATATAATGGAAGTAACATTTGTTTCTCTTTTTTTGTTTCAGAGCAAAATTCAATGAATTTGATAGCATTTGGTTCGGAAATAGCCATTAAATGTCAGATAAAGGAAATTTATATTTTTTATTCTACTGAAGATTAATAAAATATGTATTTGCTTATTCTTATAGCGTTTTCGACTTACTGCACTTTTATCCACTGATTGTATTTCCATCTTATTTTAATACATAATATTAGTAAGGGAGATAGATAAAGTAAAGCGCGTAAAGTGCAATAAGTCGAAAACACTATTAGTTTTATTCCTATAACTCAACAACATTGACGTTTTGCAAGTTCTGAAGCTGCAACAAAATTGTCTAATAACTAAGAATTTTATTGTTTTAGTACTTATTATGTTTTATAATCCTATAGTAATGATACTTTGCCTTTAATTAAATTACTATTTATACTAGCCTGTGATATCCATATGTGTATTTGATAACATTACGGAATATTAATGGTGATGTCTAAGTAAAATTATACAATTTATATTCCTCAATGTTATCAGATTTATATTGGAATCATCGGCACTCTAAACAGGAATTTAATTCAAGTTACAGTATGCTGTAAAAAGTAATAAGGTTGTAATCAGAATCACACATGCAAGGGAATTTTCTGTGCAATGTATATTTACACCTGTAATATTCACCTTCTTAGTATTTTTACCTGCCTTCGTTATAAAATTACATGCCAAAATTACTTGACTGTTCGGTAAATATACAATTTATATAAATATTACATATGAATTTTACAGAACAACTGAAAAATACATCAGTGTATGAAATTTACTGGTAGATAGCCATTTTACTGGATGAAGTAAATTTACCTGTAATATCGTAGGCAACTTTGTTACCAACGATTTTACATGTAATTTTACTAGAAATTTTTTTACAGTGTATATAGTAGCAAATACGTTAAATATATTGTATTACAGAAACAACAGAACAAAACTAGAGCTATCTGGAGTATAATAAACAAGAAGTCCTCAAAAATGAAGAAAACAATGAAACAGCCTGTATTGATAGTAAACAGTTTGACATCTACTCTGCTTTAATTTAACAGCAGCAACACTGAGGGAACAACAAATCAAGATTATACATGTTAGTTACTCTAAAAAGGATAACAGCAAGTAAAAGGCTTAATATTTATAATGCCCATGAAATCCAAACCACAATTGAGAGGCTACATAACAACAACGCAAACAATATCTATTGTATGTCTTTGGAACCCCTTTTCACATCTGTTTAACCGCTGCCTAGAGGAGGGATAGGATCAATCGAAAAATACCAAGAATTGATCCAATATTTAAAAGTGGTGATAAAAATGTTATAAACAATTATAGATCGATATCAATACTCCCTGCGATAGGGAAAATAGTCGTGAGGTTTCTTAACAAATTTTAAGTAGGTACTGCACCTAAGTGTACATGGCTTTTGAATTGGAAGATCCACCACAACACCTATAATTATTCACCTGGAATACGTAGCTGACGCATTCGATAACGATAAAGAGGTTCTGCTATCCTGTTGTGATCTGACGAAACTTTTCGATTGTGTGGAGCATAATATTTTATTGTATAAACTGGAAGTATATGGAATTAGAGGGTTGAAAAACATCCTATTTCTAAGATCGTTGGCAAATGGTAATTGGAGGGGATACACATAGCAAAAGCACCGGTGCGTCGTGGAGTTTCCAGGGTTCCATTCTTGGACCATTGCTGTTCTTGGTGTATGTTAATGACATCACGTCCAACATATCGGAGGCAAAGGTGCTAATATACGTCGATGGTACATCGTACATTGTGCGTGAGAGACAACATGACAAGCGGATAGCGAATGCGAATTCTGCCATCGCAGAAGCTCAAGAGAGATTTGGTAGCAATGGGTTAAAACTAAGTAGCGGTAAAAGACAGCAATTATTACTTACCACAAAGAGAGAAGTCATTCCAATGCAACCAGTAAATTTTCTTCGCATAATTAAGATGGGAATGTCACATTGACGTATTGCGGAAGCACAACGGTGGCCTTCATAATTCGGCGTTTATTGCAGATAGCATAATACGAGAAAGTGACAGTGACTATAGGTACTAATTTCTAGTCTAGAGTGATATATTTCCTTAGACCGCGGAAGCTGTCTTCCGACTACAAAAAGTAGCTGTAAGAGCATTGAGTTGTGCTTTTGCTAGAGCATCCTGTAGAGCACTATTCAAAAGACGTGGACTCATTACTCTACTACAAGAATATTTTTATAAATCATATTTTTTACTCAATTTAACGTGCTGTTGATTGTCTTTATTTATGTCCTATATGTCTATACATTTTATATTTCTTATTATTTCTACCATTTGCACTGTGCGTGCTTTGACAATTATATATATGTGACATATACATATCTATCCATGTTCTGAATAGGTAAATAAAATTTAAGGTTACTAAATTTACGTTAATGATCTTAATACGTCAATTTTCAACTAGCTGAAGTAGCTTTACTACTATTTTAACCTAGATTTATTTGCAAATTCGTGATGTATCTATTTTTCTTTTGTCCCTATTTTCAGTATCACAAAACCGCTATAATTAAATTATAATCACCATGACCCTCAATATCATCTGTCTCGCTATCAATTGTTATCTAGAGAAGGGACGATTTGGTATTCGTTTTCAGCGATGAGATTTCTCGAGATTCTCGCCTCCTTTGTTCCGTTTTGATACCCCCGCCCACGGGCGACGGATACCAACCAACTCCGAGTCCCGGGCACGTCCAACGGTTTGGTACTCCCGTTTACCGGCTGCTACCAGCGAGCGTTAAGGATCGCGTTCAGGGTTTGGTGTAGTTCGAAAGTGCGTAAGATAAATTCCTAAACTGTAATCCTCATCAGGGCGTCGGCGGCGGCGTCGGGACGTCGAGGAGGAGACCTCTCTTTTTACAGTTCAGAGTTCTCAAGTCGTCGCCGGTGAGCCTATAAGATTTACAGTGGCAAAGGGTATTGTGAACGGCGTCGAGAGGTATAAATTCTATTCCTCGTAGACGATTTTGCGAGGCCCGTCACCGGCAGCACTGTTATTTAGTGCACATGATTGGACATTAACATATAACCTCTGATTTATAGTTCAAGGGGAGATACAATCATAATTCTTTAAGTGGAAATTTATGTTTCGCTTCTGCTATATTCTGTGGTGTTCGCGGTGGGCGATTTAATTCATTAGCAGCACCTGTCGAATCTTTATTACTATGTTGTCCTGTTACGACACATGAAGTTTTGTAAAAAGGACATACAAAACATATTTTTAAAAAATACGGAATGAAAATTTTTATGGAAAATAAATATCGTAAACTTTTTTATTTTCTATTTTTTTTTGCGACCCTCCTTAGAACATTCGGTTAATTTTATTGTCGAATAACAGAGGGAATAGTACCAGAGCTCAATGGCTATACTATTTTTTATATTTAAACTCTTACAGTAAAGCACAGTTCTATTCACCGGAATGTTCACATTTTAATAATTTTCAGGAAGTAATGAAAACATTTTATTCTAAGTCTATTTTCGATACAAGTGGATAGATTAGTAAACTATTTGCTACACGAAATTAGCATCCAAATATTATACAAAATTGTAGTAAAGTTCTTTGGTCCTTAAATAAGACCATCTCTTTGATATTTTACATATTAGATTTTTTGTCAAATAATTTTTTTTAGATTTTTTTTTGTCCATCTAAAGTGCTTTAGGGCTTTTGAAGTGCTGAGTTGTTTACAATATCTTTTTATACACATATTTATTGTGGACTACCCCGAAATTAGTATATTTTGAATAGTTTTACAAATTGTATAAGTTATTTCTTTTTTCTGTAACATGTTTTTTGATTATGGTTTTTATATCATCCACTATATTGTGAAAAATCTAAAAATAATTTCCATGTATGATTTGGTCTTGTTGCATACCAAAATGCAGTAGAACACTGCTTGATATTTTTAATTTGAATTTGTAAATTGATTTGAGGGCTGATGGGAAGTTTTCTTTAAACCAAAGAAATAAATTGTTAACCATATTTATTTGTTTGAAAGCTACATTATATTACAAACCATTATTTCAAACGAAACCTATCATCGTGTTGAAAAAAAAATAGTACTCTATTCTATCATTTGTTTAATATATGCAGCAGTGCCATTTCTTATTTCGCATAATGTATTTGAGGCGATCAAATCCTTATCCCAACGGCTGTTATAATGAAATTTGGCTCTAAAAAATGCAAAGTTTATTACTTCACTTTACTTATCCAACTGTCAATATTAGTTAAATGTTTGAAAATATTGACAGGTTTGAGTGGAATATTTGATAATTTAAGTTTAAACGAGGAGGACTTAGGCAAATACCCTTGCGTTCCCTTAATATTTTAAAAACCTATCTTTGTATTTTTCCTGAAAAGTGGAAATACATTAAGTTTTGACATTTTAAAATTACACAGAGCTTTCGCATTCACGCAGAAATGAATATCTAAATGTTTACCTTAATACGGACGCCTTCACCTAAAAATTATTTCAGACGCTCAAACGAGATTCGCATACCTATATATGAATTCAGGACGATGCTCGGTTTGAAAAAAGTAACATCAGGGAACGTTTCAGAAATCTCCTCTAATTGACTTCATTAGTGTGAGTGTTTCCACTAGTGAGCACGGGCAAAAAGAAAGATCCTGGTCTCTTTCTCGTTTTAACGGGGATATTTCAGGCGTTTGACTGTCGCGGAGATATTTTCGCTATGCTGAGCGTAGAAATAAAATATACAGCTCTGCTTTCTTCCTTTGAAACATCGGAGGTCAGATGGACGGTTTTTAAACTTCCGGTCCGTCTCAAAGGATAATTACTCATCTTTGGATATCACCGTTTAACATCTTTTCTTTTATCGGTTAGATTTTCCGCATAGATATGGCTCGGAATTACTGTTCATAATGAATACGACACCTACACCAGATTAATGACAGTATTGCTCTAATATTTATTGAATCGTTGTTCAACACCATCATTATAATGTTGTATCCATCGTATTTAATAACATATTATATTAGTTTTGATTTTAGCAACTATGTCAGCAGAAAATACAATGCAGTATGTTGTTCTCTACATGCACTCTTGTCATGGTATTCACTGTTTGTTTCTGTTACACATATATCTTACTACACTTATTATTTTTTGTATGTTCTTGTTAATATTATGGACAGCATTCTCTTTAGTTTAAACAAACAGAAATTTGTATAGCCTGCATAGCTTATGATTTGTCGAAAGCCTTCGATAAATTATCTGGTGACCGTATACGCGGTACAGAATTAAGTCTATTCAATTCCTATTTGCATCAACGGCTATAATATACAAGATAGGTCACATCCATGAAAATAGTATTCTAGAATGTCATCGCTCAATGTTATCCAATATCTTAATCAGAGTCCCATGGGGTTCGATTCTGGGCCCTCTCCTATTCATACTGTTCATAAATGATTTACCCGCTGACATAAAAGGTCAGGTAGCACTTTAGAAGAACTCTTATGCAACTTCAGCAAGTTCTTGCACAAATTTGACGAAAGGTTTTCACACAATAAATTAATTATTAACACTGATAAAACTAAATTATTAATTTCTGAATGTAAGAATAAAGCAAATTTGTCGAGAAGGGATTTCCAAATCGAAACTGTGGGCAGCTAGAAGTTGTTTAATAATCGATTTGTTTCTACACTAGAACTGGATATAAATAATGTTATTTCAAAATTAAGTTCTGCAGTTTGTGTATTAATCAATAAGAAAAAATAAGTGATCATCCTTCAACTTGAAAAAGTTTTATATCATGCCTACCTTGGTGCACATTTGAATTATGGTTTTGATTTTTTGGGGAGCCGATGTAAATCCTATTATTACAAAACGAGTACTGAATAAGTTATCGTATAGAGAAACTTGTAGAGAATATTTTAAAAAGTATGGGTATCGCAACGGTATATAACTTACAAATTTAAACCGTATGAATAAATATGCATAATAATAAAGTAAATTTCTTACGAATTCACAATCCCATAAATGTAATACAAGAAACCCACACTTCGTTCGCTGCGACTTGGCAAAGTCAAGTAAATTTGCTAAAGCACACCTAATTAATGCCATAAAAATCTATAACTCTTTGCCGGGTACTTTAAAAGAAACTTCCATCATTTGCTTCAAATAGCGGTTAAAGAAATTTCAAGCACACTCAGTTTTTATTCACTAGACGAATTTTGAAATAGCATTAATCAATATATAATTACCTTATGATCGCAGCATGCTAGTGTGTTTCGTGTTTTTAGTTCTGCTTGATGTTTTTTTTTTTAATTAATTATCCTGGCAATCCACTTTATGCCATATATTCATATATCATACTTACATTTTTTAATGTAAATCAATAGATGTTATATGATTCAACACCAATGGTATTTCGCAAGAAATACACTAAATACTAAATACTTATTTTAGTCTTGATTGCTTTAATAATTATTTATTACTTTCTATTGCTGAAAAATTCGTCAAATTACGTTGAAATTTAAGTTGTAACTGTTTCTTTGAAAAACGAACGAAAAATTTTCACTGATATCTGAGAAATTAAGTAAATCTTAAGGTACCTACTTATACAGCCTGTTAAAAAAAGGTTGTCGGATATTTTACCCAATTATAGTACTGGTGGAAATAAACAAAAAAGTCTAAGTCAACATGGGTCCGCAATTCAACTGTTTTTGACATATAGTCGATTGCATATTTTAAAATAAAAAAAAACATTTTTCGGTTTTGAGAATAGTTCCCTTTGTCAAACAACTGATTGTGACTTAAAATTAGTTCTGTCAGACATCTGTCATCAGATTATTTATCATTTGCGTCAATTTTTTTTTGTTCTCAAATTATGCATAAGTACACAAATGCAGAAATGGCCGATATGCATTTTAGGTACGGTCGTGCGAATGGTAATGCCACTGAAGCACGGCGTATGTATGCCGAAGAATTTCCAAATCGGTTGTTACCGAGTGATAAGATTTTCTCAAGACTTCATATCCGGCTGTCCGAAACTGGTTCATTTAAAATTAATGGTGGTTCTCGTAGACCTAGATCAGTTTCTTCTCCCGCAGTAGAATTAGATATTTTGAGACGGGTAGAAGACAACCCAAATATTAGCACCCGAAGACTTGCCGCAGAACTGAACGTCAGTCATCCTCTCATTTGGAGAATTCTGCGGGAACAGCAGCTCTACCCCTACCACATTCAACGCGTGCAAGTTCTTGCTCCTCTCGATTATGATGCACGTAGGGTTTTTTGTCATTGGGTTTTACGAAAGCTGGCAGAAACTCCTAATTTTGCGACTCAGATTTTATTTAGAGACGAGGCTGGGTTTACAAGAGACGGAATATTCAATTTTCATAACAATCACGTCTGGGCAGATGAAAATCCCCATGCTGTTATTGAACTGCATCACCAAAACCGTTTTTCGCCAAATGTTTGGCTTGCTATTTTTGGAGACTGTTTAATTGGTCCAGTATTTCTCCCTAATCGTTTAACGGGACAAGTATACTTGGATTTTTTAAGAAATAAATTACCCGTTTTGTTGGAAGACGTGCCACTTTTTAACAGATTAAATATGTGATTTATGCACGATGGAGCTCCTGCGCATTTTTCCATCGTAGTTAGAAATTTCTTAAATCAAGATTACAACGAGAGATGGATAGGACGGGGTGGACCAACTGCATGGCCTCCTAGGTCTCCTGACCTGACACCTCTAGACTTCTATGTTTGGGGGCATCTAAAACAATTAGTGTACGCACGATCCGTAAACAATTTGGAAGAACTCAGGCAACGAATCGTAAATTGTTGCGAGGAAATTCGGAGGACTCCAGGAATTTTCGAAAGATTGCGTCGATCTTTCATAAGAAGGTGTGAAGCGTGCTTAGAAATGAACGGTGGACATGTAGAACAATTTCTTTAGTTTTACTTTAAAAAAACATTTGTTTAATTTACATTGCGATCAGAATTTCTTTGAAAATTTTTATCCTACTAAAACAATATGCAATCGACTATATGTCAAAAACAGTTGAATTGCGGACCCATGTTGACTAAGACTTTTTTGTTTATTTCCACCAGTACTACAATTGGGTAAAATATCCGACAACCTTTTTTTAACACACTGTATAATATCAAATAGCTTGTATAATATTGACTTTAGCAAATTATATCGTATTTCTTTTATAATTTTGGGAGCCTTCTGAAGAATGTTGTAATCTAATTATTCTATTGCTATATTTTAGTATTATTTATTTGTTTCAGGTAAGAAAGCGGAGTAACAGTTATTGACGCCACATATAGGTAAGGATGGTATATATAGATAATACTACAGACATAATTCCTGCAAAGTCAACGGTTATAACACGCATGTCCGTCTCCCGCGCATTCTTCTTATTGCAGTAGGTATTCCCCTACATTCAGTCATTCGTCATAGCCACTCATAGCCTTACAAAGAATACTGACTCGAGCGCAGCGGTTGCTCAGCTATTCAATCTACACGCAGAAATCTGTTAATTTTTAGTGACCGTGAAGCGTATTGTATTTTTACTATGCAAATGAATAAATTGCAATATGTATTGCTTTGGACACACGTATTTATAAACTCAAAAGGTGTAATGAAAGCATAAAACAGTAATTTATAGCATCTATTATGTACTGAACAATAGTCTTCGCTCATGACAAGAAAATTAAAGTAATTCTTAAATAAATCGTAATTTAAAAAATAGAAAACTAAAATAAGGCTTAATAATAAGATGAAATAAACGTTATTTTTTTAAAAATCATTGAATCTTCAAACAAAAGGTTCAAATATGCCCCCATCCGTGGCTAAACAATATCCTAATGTGTTGTAGAAATTCATTCTGACATTTTCCAACATTTCTGGGCTAATGTTGTTTAACGTTTGAATAATTTTATTGCGCAACTACTCTACATTAACTGGTCTAACGTCTTCATTGCCATAATTTATTTCTTTTAATAACCCCAGTAAAAGAAATCGAGGGGAGATAAATCTGGTGAACGTAGTGGCCATTTGATATTTTCAGAATGAGTTCCCATCCACCGGTTAGGAAACTGTTGGCTTAAATAGTTTCGGACAGCCACTGCATTATGTGCACGGCAACCATCGTGCTGAAAGTAGATGTTTTGCATATTTATGTCGGGAATTTGCTGTACAGTAGGTGGAATGTGAGTGTTCAGTAATTCTAAATAGGCATTTGCGTTCAAATTGCCATTGATAAAAAAAGGGCCAATAATATGGTTGTTTAACAAACCTGCCCAAACATTTACTTTTTGCTGTTGCTGACTAGATGAACTTAAATATTTGTGCTCGTTTTGCTTGGCCCAGTATGTTGTCACAGGTGAATTGTGACTTCTAACCAAAGGAAAAGAAGATTCATCGGTAAAGATAATATTGTTTACTAAATTAGCATCTCGGTTAATTAAATCACTTAAAATTTTGGTTTATCTTACGAGCCAAAATGTGGGCTTATTCCTCTCGTAATCCAAATATTAAAGACACTCTAATTTTACATAAAACAAAAGGACTCGTTCGAACGGTTGTTTAACACTTAACACAAAATCACTTTGCGAGGGAAAGCTTTTGCTTCCTGCTCGAGTTTTTTGAAATTTTGGGGAATTTTACAGAACTATAAAGAAAATAAAAGAATTATTAAATTTAATTTAAAATTTAAGATTCGCCCGGTAACGAAGGGGAACGCGAGCTTTTCAAAAGCTGATTCGGACTCCACGAACTCAAAACTAACTGACTCCAACAACAATGCCAGAGTTTTTATATACTAATTTCCGCCCGCACCCAACTTAGCGGTGACTCGTTCTACTTCTCTCTACAACAGGGCGCAACAATGCTGTATTTTGTTATTCTTTTGAACTTCAAATAATCCTTTTGTGTAATATCGTGGGATCCGCTGTTCAGCAAATTTGGCTCGAGCTAGTCGAGGTGACGATAAGGATAATACAGAGACTACAATACCATGTATTAGCGAAATTTGAACAACGTAGAACGTCTTTCCCGTGGAAAGAAACTGTTACCGCAAATCCCAGGGTACTTATCAACAGCTAGTTTCAAGAAATGAAATTAAATCTTTTTAATCGTACTTAATGAATTTCGAATTCTTATACAAGTAACCTTAGTGTCAAAAATAACATCAGCATATTTTTGACTTCTTTTGGACAGCTTTAGTTATTTTTTTGGGAATAGATGCAAGTATTCTCAAATTCTGGCCGATGTCCATGAACGTATACAAAAATAACCCCTTAATTGTTGTTTAATAGAATTTAGAACAAAGTCAAATAGGAATATGAAGAATTTCGCATATGTTGATTACATGTCACTAGGAATTAGTTTTAATTTAACAAATGTATGGATCTGGATAAGATACTGTTTTAGCTTTAGGAATTACATGTTTGTATTGATTCTCCCCATCACTTTCATTCGTACTTCCTTGATATCCAACTTATATCATTCTAATTTGACGTTATTGAATACAAGGAGAAGGTAAAGGATCTTCTTGTCCGTCGAGTTCGTCCGCAGAGACTAGCTGCGGTATTACCGCATGTCTCACTCGGAAAGAATTTAGCTTTCGCGTCTTCCTATCCAGTGGTATTCGTGTTACGATAGATTTGCGTGTCGTGTACAATTTCGTTGTAAATTTTTCAGGCTCTACGTTACAAAAAGGACGCGTTACCGCAGAAACTAAAGATCCAGGAATTGCTGCCAGTCTTTCGCCTTCAACACGTACTGGGCAAATAGGAAGGAAAAAAAAAAAAGAAACAGAATTCCTACGCCTAGTTTCGCATAAAATCGGTAGCATGTGCGTGTCAAAACAAAATATATCAGTGCCGGGTCACATTTCGCGACTAACTTATCGACACGTTGTTTACCCTGTCAAAAGCAAACACTGCCACCGTGTAAAATACACGGACACGTTCTTGTTAAAATATCGTCACGGTAATTCGTTATTTATCGCTTAATGCAATTGCGAACGACGCAACCGGTTGTTTCGATTTGTTTTTAATTCGTGCGGCAGGCGTGGCGTTCCTGAAGCGCGTGGGACGAGCGTTTCCGTGTTAAATCAATTATGTGAATATCTGCGAATAAATGGAGGCCGGACGATCTCTTCGGCTATTTGGTTGCACTTATTGCAATCGACACTTTTAC
This sequence comes from Cetonia aurata, assembly GCA_949128085.1. Taxonomy (NCBI): domain Eukaryota; kingdom Metazoa; phylum Arthropoda; class Insecta; order Coleoptera; family Scarabaeidae; genus Cetonia; species Cetonia aurata. Next base: position 47,084,369 of record OX421883.1, on the reverse strand, counting down.
ACGTACTCACAATCTGTGTTATGTATACGACGTGGGCGTGTTTTCATGTCGATACAATTATGATTAAAAAAGTGGTTAAATTATGTTTAGCTTTAAAAGCGTGTTTAAATCAACTACTGCCTAATATAATTTCTATTTTACTATTGTGATGACATCGTTAACGCGCCTTCTCGGTACCATGTAAAACTTCCAAGTCTTCGGTGTTTGCCTCTCAAATTAGATTGGATTAAGGGTGCCTATACTAATCTATTTCACCGCGACCTTTTCAGATCCATTACGATCCTTTTGGCCCTAGAAGGCGCTCTCTAACTTTGCTTTCTCAATTGGACCTATCATCTTTCAGAGCGGCTCCTTTATATAGCTGAGGCGAAGGCATTTGATCGCCTAGATCATGCAGTTCTTCTTTACAAAATGGATAGATTTGGATTTTCCTCTAAACTTTTGTCCTGTATTAGAACATATTTGTTTGACAGAGACTGCTTTGTAGCCTGTTTAAATTATCACTCTGACTATTTCTCACCGATATCTGGATTGCGGCAGGGCAGCAATTTGGGTCCGCTGCTTTTCCTCATGCTTATCAACGATTTGTGTGATATATTATCTTGTTCCAAGCTATTATTCGTTGACGATTTAAAAATATATGCAGCAGTACACACTGTTCAGCATTGCGAATTCCTTCAGAACCAGCTTCGCGTGTTTCATACTTGGTGTAGTGCTAATAGGCTCAGTGTTAATGTCGATAAGTGCAGAGTGGTGACCTACAGTCAGAAGCCTACCCCAATTATATATGACTATTACTTTGACGGCCCAGCGTTGCCTCGGGACAATTCGATTAAAGACTTAGGGGCTGTGTTTGACGCTAAATTGACATTTACGGAGCACATCTCCAATGCGAGCGAGTCTGCATTACAGATTTATTTCGCGTTTATGCGATCTAGGTTAGAATACGCTTCTCTCGTCTGGTCTCCATTTTACCGGTGCCATGTGTGTTCATTGGAGCAGGTTCAACGTCGGTGTTTAAAGTACCTCTACTTAAAAAAAGTTCAGCGTCTATCCAGTGCGTGGTTTCAGCCACAGGATGTTGTTGGATTTGTTCGACGTGGATTTTTTGGACTTGCGCCGCAGACAGACTGAAATTACATTTGTAGTTAATCTTACAAACAACCGTTTGGATGTCCATTGTTTATTAATGCAGATCAATTATTTAGTTAATAATATAATCGTAATAATTGTAGACAATCTAATGTATTCTACTGCCCGACAGCTAGAACTAATAGTTTATTGAGATCGCCTTTATACAGAATGTGCTCTAATTATAATGCTATTAGTAATTCTAATGTAGACATTCATTCTAGTAACTTGTTTGAGCTATTAAAGTTGTGCACGGAGACTTATCCAAATATTTACATTTAGTGTTTCTTGCATTGTCAATGTTTGCTTTCTCACTTCTGTTTGGTTTGTTTTTGCTTTTCTTTGCCTTCTGTTCTAGTAATTTAAGTTTTGTAGTTTAAGTTGTAGTATAATGATATTTTTTATTTTTCTATATTTGTGTTTACATATGTTTAATTTTTATACTTGTCCTGTCACTGGATCATTTTGTATCTGTTGGGCAATAAACCATCTATCTATCTATCTATCCATCTATCTATAGCTGTTAGCTGTACGTTTATTCAGTATACAATGACCCATCAATAGACCTACTATCATTTCGCAGTCTTCCTATCTTTACTCAGTACGTCTTTAGTGAATTCAGGCCTGTGTTCCCTTTAAAACCCCTTTGACTGTCTTTGTCCTGATGGTTTTTACCACCATTCATTGGACTTAATATGTGTCCGTTCATATGGACTTCTTAATTTCTGATTTGGTATTGCTACAATGTATGCAATGTATGTAAATTTGTAACGGTTTCAGGTTTAAGATTACCTCCATTGTGCCGGTAGAGGTCCATCTCATCGTCCCCGTAGCATACAGACAAGCCAGACTTTGTATGTCACCCAGCGTTTTGACCGTCACGCCTGTCAAACTTTTGGCCACCATCCTACTGCTTCGTATGCTATCATGGGTCTAACTACCTTTATATATAACCACGGAGTCATTTCGTGGCTACGGCCCCAATTTCTTCCGCACAACCTCTTGCACCTGCCCAGAGTAACACTAGTGGTTTGCAGCCTTCTAACAGCCTCTTTTCATGAACGTCACGACTTGCGTTTTCTAAACATTGTCAGATAATCGCTCTTGTTTACACCACTTATCTACTGCATATAGAGCGGTTTGCATGCGTTCTACCAGAACCTTTAGATATCGGTCTCTAACAACTATTGTAAGATCGTCAGCATACCACAGGCAATGAAATACTTTTCTAGGCAATTTCCGAATTTGGTTTTTCACTGAGGTTCCTCACAATAAGGGAGACTGTTACCTCTTGCCGATACTACCACGTCCATACGAACCATTACGTCGAACTAACATAAGGGATATCATGGAAAAGGGAAAATTATTTATCAGGCAGAAAGCAGGTTATTGCGGTTAGCAGACTACCCATGCGTTTTGTCCTTGCTGCTCAAATTATTTTATTAACTATGTCCCACTTACATGTACTGCTAACAAATGTATGATGCACGTTCATGACAATAGCTATATGAAAGCTAATATGGACTAGGAACAACTGGATTGTGATGTGCAATGCATGTTATATAGATTTGCTCATTGGTTCGAAAACAATAACTTACACTTGAATGTTGAAGAAGTAAAAATTGTTACTTATTCAACTCTATGAAGAAAAAACTTTGATGTCAGTAATCTATTAAGAATGGAGGGCGGATCGATCGAGGGGGCACGGGGCGCAAATTTTTTTGGATTACATTTTACGCTCTCTACAGGCCTTCAGTTGTCGCTAGTTTCAAAGTAACCGAAAGCTATTATTACGCATGTTTTGAACCGCGATTTAGACTTATTTTTTGGAGAGGTGTAAGCACTCACATCATTCGTTTTTTTCTTAAGGGAATGAGCCTTATTCGCACTATGTTAAAAACGCTGCAAATGTACAACAACAAATAATAATAATGTATTTAACAATCCAACAGATACAAAATCCAATAAGAGGACAAAATTAGGAAATATGTTCACTTAAATTGAGTAATACATTGCAACACAGTATATCATAACATAGAACATATTATGTATATTAAAGAAAAATGTCATCGAGTGAAGTATTTGCGTTCATAACGATGTGTACCAAAGTAGCATTGCATTCATTCAACTAGTTTTTGTTTAAATCAACACATTTTTATTCGAAAACAGTAACCTCGTTGGAAGAAAATGCATATTTTAGTTGAATTATATATGTTAATTTAAACAATTATTTGCTTTAAACGTTAGTGAAACTATAAAATTAGTTAACTGAATGCCTATGTGTCGATTTGAAAGAACATTTATTTTCATTTTCGAACAACCTTTGATGTTGTTTCACATAAAACTAAGAATTCGAAGAGAAATATAATGATTATTAGCTCAAACAGTAGTAGTACTTAGAATAAAGTTACCCTTAAATTTTCGTTGACTAGTCAAAACGTGCTATTGTCATTGGTTAAATCTATATTTTCAAATTTGAACCAAAATGGTTCAGGCAACGTTCAGGTTATTAGATAAGCCACCATTGTAGGTTGTTTCAACAACATTAGTGCAACTAATTCTGCGTAATTGATTTAAACATTCTGGTGGTTTGAGCACATTTAAATCCAAAAATTTATCGAGTGAACCAATTATTCGTTGAATCGACTTCTCTTTTTCTTGGTGCACTATTATTGCTTTATGCGCGTTACTTTTTCTTGATTAGTTATTAATTAGTATTAAGAGCAATAGCTACCTTGTTTAATTTATTGAGAGTGAAGTATTTGCGTTCATAACGATGTGTACCAAAGTAGCATTGCATTCATTCAACTAGTTTTTGTTTAAATCAACACATTTTTATTCGAAAACAGTAACCTCGTTGGAAGAAAATGCATATTTTAGTTGAATTATATATGTTAATTTAAACAATTATTTGCTTTAAACGTTAGTGAAACTATAAAATTAGTTAACTGAATGCCTATGTGTCGATTTGAAAGAACATTTATTTTCATTTTCGAACAACCTTTGATGTTGTTTCACATAAAACTAAGAATTCGAAGAGAAATATAATGATTATTAGCTCAAACAGTAGTAGTACTTAGAATAAAGTTACCCTTAAATTTTCGTTGACTAGTCAAAACGTGCTATTGTCATTGGTTAAATCTATATTTTCAAATTTGAACCAAAATGGTTCAGGCAACGTTCAGGTTATTAGATAAGCCACCATTGTAGGTTGTTTCAACAACATTAGTGCAACTAATTCTGCGTAATTGATTTAAACATTCTGGTGGTTTGAGCACATTTAAATCCAAAAATTTGTCGAGTGAACCAATTATTCGTTGAATCGACTTCTCTTTTTCTTGGTGCACTATTATTGCTTTATGCGCGTTACTTTTTCTTGATTAGTTATTAATTAGTATTAAGAGCAATAGCTACCTTGTTTAATTTATTGAGAGTCTTGCTTTATTTTAATAAGTTATTTTACACTTTTGAGGGTTGTTTTCGATAAATACTCTTTCTGCATTATTGCGAGTCATAGTTTTCCTTATGTGAACCTACAGTTGTATTGTTTGTTTTGTTGTGTAAGTTTTCTTGTGGAATATTTCTTCCTGTTTAATTTTAAAAGTGCTATTATAAGTTAATTTTTGATAATATGATATTATTATTATTATTCATAGGATGGAATGGTACTATGTGACAATGGCTTCCACTTATTTTGCGCCTTATTGTGTCATATGCCGAACTTTAATGATAAAAGATGAATTTATATTTGCTTTATTAAATTTTTAATTTCAAAGTAGGATTTTTCCTGTTTAATTTTAAAAGTGCTGTTATAATTTAATTTTCGACAATATCATATTATTTTCAACAGGAATATTCCTAAGCTAGGCTCATATATCTGTATATTCAAAAACCAAGACTTGTTGCAACTGCTAATCAAATGTATTTTTTGAAGTTTTCGACATAATTTAACTATATCTTTCTATTATTTACCGGTTTGCAGTATCTCTTCTGACAGCTTTGAGTATAATTCTTCAAATGAAGCTATAATACAAAAGTCTTATATATTTTTGGAATATAATTGATCAGTGGCGGCTTCTCAATAAGTGCACATGTGCACGTGTACCCCCAACTAATATCTTCATCTAAAGGACTCCCAAAATAAAAGTCCACGCGCCGCCACTATAATTGATGTATATTTATAAACCGTATAAAAGAAATCACGTGGACACTAATTTTTTCGAATTTGTAACTTCGGTATAAACTATTACGACTATAATATATGTCCTAACCATATCTATTGCAATAATATACTCACACAGCACAAATTTCAATTACTGCTTTAAACCTGCAAAATCGGCGCATGATTTCGACATTATATGGTTTAATGAGATCGTTACAGTAACTACTGGCGTTGACAGGCTTTCTATAACCGCCTCAAAGGCGACCACAGTTACTGTGTTAAAGGACATATTTACAACAATAAGCTTCTACGCTTGCAGTCAATGGATTTACAGTTCATTTTCACAATTGGCAATTTAATTACTCCTACTTGATTGTTAATCTGTCGTCATATTGTCCATTTTATTTTTATTAATTTGTATTTCTTTTTTAAATATATTCTATAGCAGTTCATTACCAATTGACATTTCAAACAACGGTTAATTAGACGTAGATTTCCCTGATTCGTGAATACTCCGAGACGGAGCATCATTTCATTTCCTCCGTTTCAATCAGGAATTCCGTGGCCGCCAATGGCGCTCCATTTTCTTCGAGCGGCGTCGTAAATCGCTTGAAATTTAATTTTATTTTCCGGACGAAATAAATTTCATGCAGCTGCGAAATACGAGTCTCCAATCAGTCAATTATAATGGAGTTTTTCAATTAAATCGTTTCCGTTCATAGGGCGAGGCAGTGGGAAGGAGCAAGAACCAGTAGTGGTAATTGAACTATTTGTGGGAATGCGGAGGGCCATTTTTAACTGCCGCGACGTAAATTTTTATTGATAGACGTTGGTATAAAAGGCGCTTCTATCGAAAAATCGAGCGCTGTATTCAGTCCCAGCATAATATCCAAACTGTTCATTATCTATTAACAGATGTAACTATGTTTTTCTCTTTTTCAATTGAATTTAGTACCTTATCATTTGTTTTATTCAATTGTTCTCAAACTATTGTGAAGATATGATTGTAACTCTATTGGAGTTAAACACCCTAACCTTAAGTGATTATAAAATATGATGTAACCACTTAGGGTTGGGTTAGTTTAACTAACAAGAAGTTTAAATGTTGAAATCATAGCTAACTTGATAACCCATCCTTACGGAAGCTTCTGGAGTAAGATGGTACTTATTTATTTCAAAGAAAAACGCCTAATTACGCCTAATTAGAAACGAACGAATACCACCATGGTGGAGCTCATAGTCTATTTTTGAAATAAACATACCAGCAAAAGCAATGAAATTGGACGTTATCATCGTCACTCCCACATTCGTCGCTAACGCATCTTAAGCTTTATGCACCATCGCTTGTTAGGAAATCTAGAGTTTAGATGTGCGCTCCCTAGGGGACAGAAACCAAACTCTCAACCCACAGGTCTGGTTCAAATTGATGTGCTAGCTCAGTGTTGATCAGTTTTCAATAGTATTCATAGGGATGCACTTATGTAGCAAAAGTTTTTGACCAATAAAATATTAATTGTGCAAGTGTATCAATCGAAGAATGATTCAGGATTGAAAGTCCGAACAAATCACATGTCGATGGTTCTGCAGAATTAGAAATTCATGAATTTCCGAAATAATTGAATAAATCACCCTCATGCAGTGAGACGCCTTACGGAATACCCATGTCTTCTAAGATCATTTGCTTTTACTGGTCCACAGTACCAAATTTTGAATGTCACTGTCTTCCCCTTCCTTTTTTTTTTAAAGACTTTGTCTAATATTTACGATTTATTTTTCAATGTTACCTTACCACCTCATATTTAACTTGTGCTGTTGACGTATCGCTCACCATTTATTCCAATACACAATGTTAGATTAATTTTTAAATCTTTGGATCTTGACCATGTATATGTTTAATTTCTTTTTTTTCCTGGTTTTTAGGTCCCAAATAATAAAAGTATGAATGACTAACGACGTTTCGCTTTATTTAAAAGCTTTTTCAAGTTGTAAAGATTTTTTTTACTAGTTGTAAAGATTTTTTTTACAACTTGAAAAAGCTTTTAAATAAAGCGAAACGTCGTTAGTCATTCATACTTTTATTATTTGGGACCTAAAAACCAAGAAAAAAAAGAAATTAAATGTTAGATTAAAGGCCGTGTGATTTTGACACGGCTTAATCGACTTTCATCGGAGAATTTTCATCATAACCGTCTGAATAAAGCGATTTATAAGAAAATTTTATGTAGTAAACAGCGAGACGAACGCACCACATAAGCTGATGAAGGTGGAATACGTAATATCCGTTTGACTTGCGGTTTGGTAGTCATTTCCAAACGGATCGTGTTTTGGTTATTATTTGTTTGATCGATAGGGCGCTTTTCGCAAAACGTTTTAATTAGCTTTCGAACACAAAAGCCGTCTATATCACGGTATGAAACTAGATGTGTCGAAGCAACGTCTAACCACATTTTCATTAGCCGAATGGTTATGAAACGACGGAGAAGACAATTGAATGAACTACATAAACTATTAAATTGCGAAAATACATTTGCGGTACAGCATCACTGACTGACAATGAGTTTTGATACAATTTTATTGTTCATGAAGGCACGAGTCGCCTTTGTCAAATTCACCATTAAGAATAATAAAATAGAGATCTCATTTATAAATTTAATTTTAAATACATTGAACATACAAAGTCAAAAAACATATAATTAGTCCCCATTACTATTACCTGCTTAAAGCAATATATACCTCACGACGAAAAACATTTAGTTAAAAACACAAATAGTAAATTTTATTTAGTATTATGATTATTATGTTAATGTATTTAAAAAAATCAATAACTTTGAAAATATCCAGTTTCAATCTGCTACTTACTTGTTTTCAAAAGAAAATAATAGTGTTAGGGTGAGGGAGATTTTACTTTACTCGAAGAAAAGAGATATTTTACTCGAAATTCATCAACCTTGAAAAAATATTTTCAATGAAGAGAATGTCATTTTTAAATGGAAAATATTATTAAATGTATCAAATAATTGCTTATTATGTTAGTTAAGGATTTCCTTTTACTGTGGGTGCCACTTTGCTGCTCGCAGTATTCCATACGTTAGACAAATATCAATTTGACATTTAGTCTTCAGTTATACAGAGTAATGATAAAGTGCCACTATATAGTTATAATTTAAATGTAAAAATTTCATTATTATAAAAAACATTATGGTTGGCAAAAAGAAATTGAATAACTTCCGTCTACTACCTACTACCTCATAAAAATAAATTCTTACCGTAGCTAGTCAAAGCGCATACGTGCCAGAGTGCGTTACTGTGACAGTTAAAAAGGCAAATATTATTATAAAAAAAAGTTATAAACATAATCTTTAGAAAAACGAACTAACCCCACCAAATAGTCGAAAAGAGGAAAATAAATACTTTGGTGGGGCTTATAGTAAAGACCCGATGCTTCGAAAATATACAAAGAACAATTATAGTTCGTATTTTCGCAGCCATTTCGTAAATAATAACTCCAATGCTAGTGGACAATGAAGGCTTTATTACATAATGTCAAGTTTATTTAAAACGTTTCGGCAATTTTTTTTGCCTTCTTCAGTTAAAATTCTATAAAGAATATAGTTTTAATAACATAATTTATAATAAAATAGTTCAATGATAAATATATACCTCAATCTCAATTTTGAAAATTGTCAACAAAAGTGACAGTTACTTGAAAACTTTATCAAAAAAAAATAAATAAATTTGAGTGTAGTCAGTATAAAATGAAAAAATTGATTTTGGAAGCACTTTTAAGATTTAGAAGGAAATTAAACGATTAGTGTATTACACAATTAGAACTAATAATAATAAAAAAACATGAAATGTTGAAAAATACAAAAGAAAATTACAAATTATATATTATTTTTTTTTTAATTTAATATGGAATTCTTTGCTTAACTTGAGTGTGCAGGCCAGCGTAGACTAAAAGGTACAACTAACAAAGGTAAAGGGTATAACTCACTTAAAACTAAAATTTTGCATGAACATTTGTTTTCTCTTTTATCTTTAATTTGATAGTTTGTACAAGAACAATAAGTACAAGTAGTAAGTCTTAGGGCATGTTTCATAACTACTTAGCTTCTTTATTGAACAAACTTACTTGTTAGTATATACCCGATAAAGACATTATTTATGGATACTAGAGACGTTTCCATCCGTATAGTCATTTTTTACGGGAAATATTATGGAATCTGATCTTTAATGTTTCTTTTATCCATCCGAAAGTACTAATAATGTATTATTTGGTTTGAAGATGAAAATAAACTGAAAACCTCGTACCTATTTACTTTTTTATATTGATTTGATTTAAATGCAAATGGACTTATATTTATTCATTCGCCGTTATTTATTTCCCAGGAAATCCAATATTTACAAGTACTGTTCGTTAAACTATGCGGTACGTACATACATAGGTATGTACGTACAGGGAGCGGCAAGAAGATCTGACGGTTTTTAAATAAAAACAATTCAAATGTTTAAAAAGATACAATGTGTTTTATTGCATATTACAGATTGGTATTTATGTAAATTAACAAAAATACTTCAAGAAGACCCAATTTCATCCGTTTAAGACTTGAAGATGACGTCTTTTAAATGATGTCCTTCTTGGGCCATGCATTCTTCCAATCTTGCGGTGAAATTTTCGAACACCTTCCCTAGCATTGCGGGAGACAGGTTGGCGATTTCTTGCCGTATGGCTTCCTTAAGGTCACCCAATGTGCGGGGTTTGTTTGCGTAAACTCTTGCTTTAAGGTGTCCCCACAAGAAAAAATCACAAATAGTGAGATCAGGGGAGCGAGCTGGCCACGCAATGTCCCCGAAACGCGAGATGACTCGTCCACGAAACTTACTTCTTAGGAATTCCATCACCTCATTGGCTGTATGGGCACTTGCCCCGTCCTGCTGGAACCAAATTCTGTTGCGGACTAAGTGATTTCTGCGAAGTTCAGGGATCAGGAAGTTTTCCAACATCGACAGATAACGTTGCGAATTGACAGTAATGGTTCGACCATCCTCTTCAAAAAAGTATGGACCAATGGCACAAGCTTTGGTTACACCACATCACTTCGCATAGTCACTAGGCTTCAACTGCTGCACAATAGCCATTTTGTAAGGATGAAAGTGCAGGTCGAACCGGAAAATTCTTCTTACTGAGCGGTCAGACATGTGCAGAGCTGCAGCTTGTTTACGAGCCGGCCGACGAGGACTGCCTTCCACAGCTTCTCTTACTCTCTCGACGTTCTCCGGCGTCCGGGCTGACCTTGGGCGGCCTGTCGACTTCCGTTTCAATGTTGAACCGGTAGCTCTGAAATTCCTCACCCACAGCAAAATGGTGTTTCGAGTTGGGACTTCTCCTCTTGGACCCACATTGAAACGCCTACGGAATTGCCGCTGAACAGCAACACAGGAATCGCCACTTTTAAAAAACGCTTCGACAACAAACGCGCGGTGCTCACCCGACCACTGCTCCATGGCTACTAAAAATGTCCACGTGTCGGCCTTTGAACGTCGCTATCCCAACCACCCCCCACCACTAACTTGCTCGACAGCGCGGCAGCGAAAGCCGTCAGATCATTTTGCCGCACCCTGTACATAAACGAGTTAATAGGTTTTTGAAACGCAAACCGTATTTTATCGCATTCTTTATATTATACATTTTTCGAAAAAAAAAACAAAATTAGGCGACCTATAAATTATAATGTCGCAATTCAATAGTAAGGGCAGATATTAATTGAGATAGCGATGTTTTTGTCTGTTACAAATTGATTGTAATTATCGTAAAAGGACCGTTTTTGCTGGTAAATATTTTCGCTTGAAAAAATTAAATTGCTTCACTTCAAGAGGTAGACGGGATCACTCTATATAAACCCTTTTATTTCAATCCATTTATTTAGCAATATTTCGTTTTATGTATGAAAACACTATATCTATATATATATATATGTTGGACATGGATGAAATAAAATTCAAACCTTCAGTCCGATGTACCTGAATGATGATGTTACGTATATGTATATTGTATATATAGAAATGTGCATTTGCATATGAAATTATTTCATATTCTGACGTTCGCAGACTTGATTTATGTACTTTCAGGTTGCGCAGCATACATCATATCTGTGCATGTAAAAGTATTACATTACGTATTTGGAAGATAGTGCGTTTGAGTCAAGACCTATTCTAGTATTTTTCCAGGAGACGAGACCTAGAAGCAATAACTGTTGTGTCATACCAAATCCTGATGTAGACAGGAAGACACTTAAACTCAGAATCACCAAAGATGAATCCTACGTCACAATATTCTCTGTCTGGTAAAGACAAATATTTCTGGAATTACTAGCTAAGTCTTAATGGTAGATAGCGACATGGAAACAACGTAAACATGTCCTACATTTGTATTATGTCAGTATTTCAAGACGGTCGTAGTAAGAACTAGGGTATTAAATATCAAAGATGAAAATATCATGAGAATTGGTACTGTAACCGTATGCTAGGCACGATTCGACATTCTAACATTATTTTGCTTGTATTTGTATTTTCTTATCATGTGTCAGGTGGTATGTAGTATTAAGGATGTAGTATTAAGGAAAGGCACGTTTAAGTTTAGTTCTGCAGTTTTACTGGGGCTTTGCCGTAAATTTGTATTTAGCAGATATCGAAGATCTAAAAATTTCATTTAAATTTGACCGTCCGCGTTTCCTTTTTTAATCTAGGTATGTATTAATAAAAGGATCATTGGTCTATTTTTAAATAATTCAGATAGCTATAAACTATCATTGTTTGATACTTGACATCGTGGAAGAGCTTTTCCGTTACTACAAGTTTTCAAGTCGATTTCGTTGCGACACCGGCATCTCAAAAGCCTGAATTGATAAAAAAGATATTATTTTAAAGAATCATTTTCTTATAGAATTGAAATCCCATAAGCCAAAATTAATACTGAAGAAATGTCAATATACATATATTTTATTACTTTATTGAAAAACTACCAAAATAATTTAATTATGAAAAGATACACTATTGGGAGTATAAGGCTCACAATTTAGTTGATTTTTTGTTAACGTCCATAAAAGAAAAAGACCCAAGATATTATTCGAGGAAATGAAGACAGAACGTAAAATTTAAGAAATTAGAATTTAATTTTTTATAATTGCTTAGTAGTTAACTTTATGTTAGTTTCCTTAACTATATACTACAGGACTACTATAATAACTAAAAATATTTAATATTCACTATAATGTTGATACTATTGGTTTCTAAATATGAACTTTTTGTTAACATGATTTGAATACTTATTTTTGTACCCAACGCTGTTTTACAGTTAAAAATGCATAAATTTGATAATATAATAATAATTTAGAACTGCTGGGATTTGATTTGTCTAGCTTATGCTTATTTTAATAAACAAGTAGCATCTACTCTCTATACAATCTACAATAATGAATTTATTTACTGTGCTGACGAATGACTTTCTTTAATATGATAAGCAAGTTACATTAAAAAAAAAACAATTTATTATAGTGATAATCTTCAATATTAGTATGACCAACAAAATTATCACGTATTAATCATATTTATTCAGCATAACAGTAACATGTTTTATTACATACGTACATTAACGTATTTATTTGTTTGTATAATAAACTGTGTTTTATTATAAGAATAAATGTGTATATTGGACCAATTTTAATGAAAACTTTATTACGTTAACGTACATTAAGTATTGTACTTCATCTTTTACAAACAATTCCCAGTTACCTACAATTAATAATAATATTGTAACTTTATTTAACGGCCAAAGTATAAAATGCGTCACAAAGGGATAGATACAAAATAATATATAAACGGGTGTACATTCAACCCGCGACACAATGAAAGTTGCCGACCTGAAGTGAAAACTCGGCGAATGCTTCTGCTTTCGTTAGTACCAACACATAGCTGCGAGCAAATCGGAATGCTTAAGATTGTAAACAAAAACTTCAAAGAAAATATGTATTACATAAACATAAGTTGTTTCAAGGTCAAGGTAACATCCAAATTAGTTGCTTTGCTTAACTTAAATATATCATAGCTGCAGACGATAGGTTCTTACATAAATTTCTAACATGTGTTTCCCAGTTTGAACTATTTTCTAATAGTTCAAACGAATGTATGCCTAAAAATTTAACATTTTGTACCTGCTGGATGGGACATGAATTGATTCTTATAAGGTTGGATTCGTGTATATTGCTAATACCAGGACTAACGTGCATAAATACTAAATTTTGTGTATTATCACTAGAGACTAAGAAACTAGTATCATCCGCATACATAATTGTATTCTCCCTTCCCACTGTCGTCGAGAGGTCGTTAACATAATATCACATAAATAGCAAATAGTAAGGGACCAAGCAATGAGCCTTGCGGCACACCTCTGTCGTTTACCTTGCTTTCTGATTTCTGTCCACAAACTTCTACAATCTTTCAAATAAAAAGTAAGCCAGGCGTGTGCTTTTCTACGTATAACCGTAGTTATTCAGTTTCTGCAATAGTATCTGGTGGTTAACTAAATCAAAAGCTTTGCTTAGGTCCATGAAAACACCAATACATTTTTTCCAGTTATTCAGTTCATTATACAACAATTTATAAACTCAATCATTGCTGTACCCGTTGATTTATTTTTTTATGAAACCATGTTGACGTACGCTCAAAAAATTAGAATTATTTAAAAATGATGTTAATCTTTCACATATTTTTTTTCCATTATTTTAGGTATTACTGACAATAAAGAAACCGGCCTGTAATTTTTTAAGTCGTTCAACTCTCTTATACTATGGTAGCACTTTTGCAATTTTTAAACAATTGGGGAAAAGACCATCAGTGAAAGATCTGTTTGTTAATGCTGTAAGAGCTTGGATCAGCAAATGAATATTTTGTTTCAAGATGTTATTCGTGATTAAATCTATACGGCAAGCGTTCGAGGATTTCAATTGAGACACAGTATAAAGAACTTCTGTTTCAGACACATTATCTAAGTAAATACTGCAATCATTGTATTGCGTGTTGTCTAGTTAGCATTTCGATGTCAAAATATGGGTGCAAGTACATAATTCATCTAGTGGATATTGTTTATTGTTTGATGAGGACTGTTTTTTGCTGTAAGAGAATTGTTTGCTAATATTCATTAAAAGTATTGGCAAGTACCGTAGGAGACTCTATAATCTCATCACCAAGTTTCATTATCAAATTGCATAAAACCAAAGCTGTTGAGCATTTCATTTAAAAATGCTCGACAGCTTTAGTTTTATGTTCTACAGGTGTATGCAATTCTTACTTCGCATATACTTTTTCTTCTGTCACTTAATATTCTTTTCTTGAAATTAATTTTCGTAATTGTATTGCCTGAATGTTGTACAACCTCCTGAATAATTTAGTTTTTGCAAAGACATTGCCGTAAAGTGGATTGTTGCGAAACCCTATAAAATTTCTAGCTCCCAGGGTCTTTAGGAGCGTGAGAAATTTCGAGAAACTTAAAGTACACATTTCGCGGTGGGAGGCTGTTTACGAAGAGTCCCCACGTTACATATTTCATTTCGCGGCCTTAATTAAAACCGCATCCCGGTGGTGTGGTAACACTTAAACGTTTTAATTGCGCGGCGACCCGAATACGGGATTGGGCTTCCGCAATCAATTCCCTTGTCAATCAATATTCCGCGGGTGCGAAGTGATTTTCAAATTTACATTTAAATTATGACGAGTTCGCGTACCTCCGCGCATTTCCCTGGAATGCGCGGAAAGAGAGAATAAAACACTTAATCAACGCCGCTGTCGCTCGCGGTTTTCTCGGCCGGATGTCGGGGTATAAGAACCGAAAGGAACGATAGCTTTATATATAGGTATATCCATTATGGTTCAAGTTATATACAATGGATCGCAAAAATGTTGGTAAATTTTAAATTACCGGAAAATTGGTGCTTTCCTATAAAGAGAGGCGAAAGATACCTTGGTACACGTACTTTCTGTTTGTGAAATATGAAACGGTAGGAATTTATTATTGTGAGATGAAATTGCTGCTTGGGAAGGTAACTGAAGAGAATACATAGACCAGAAGCTTTGTTTTCCTATTTTTGGTGTAGTCATCATTGTTGTATTTGTTAGACTGTTATTTCTGGGTTTAATAAGGAAATATTGTAAAAAACCGCTTGTTAAAAGTTTCTGTCGTGTAGCGTTGAGAAAATGTAGTCTGACGAAAACGCAACTTCTCCTATTACGTTGGATATCGAAGCTAAATCAATAATAATATTGTATTTGCCCAACAGAACAAATATTCCAATTACAAAACAAAATAGCAAAAAATAATTAAAATAACAGATGCAAAAAATGTCGAAAGTAAAAATGCATAGCTGAAGAGAAAAAAAAGAAGAAAAAGACAACAGTTATGGTAAATAATGATTGAGTGCGTCAGACACGCAATGGTTGAGTTTAGCAGCGGTACGAGTATAGATGTTACAGATTCCAGAGAGCTTATTGAACCTGTTGGCCAAAACATACGAAGGAGAATGCGGCAGTATATTACTTCTGGTGGCAGGCAAGTACGTAGAAGATAACTTCTTGACCGTTGTCGAGTTGCGGCAAATGCAAATCAAGCAGCCCAAAAAGAGATAGGCAATCCACAAATCCTCTGACAACTTTATATACAAAGCTGGTGCTTGTTCAGATCCTTCGGTAATGAAACGATATGTTGTATGTTAAAACGGGTTAACAGTAAGAATTGGTCCGCATTCATTGGAAGGTATGTGTGATCTATTCTGAATCTTAGAAATTCAAGAAATCTACGTTGTATCCTCTTCAACTGACGTATGTGATTTGCGTTCTAAGGTGACCAAATGAGCCAAAAGTGCTGACCCAAATACTGTAAAATGTTTCTCCGCCTAGTTTTTCGACCAAGTATAACATATCGGATCTTGCAGCTCATATCTATGCGCAGCAAAATGCATAACAATTGATCTGTTGGGGATAATACTCAAAAATTTCTTTTTATTGGCGTTCGCCTTAGATATCCCTTTGCATCCATATCGTCCTTTTGTAATATTCCCCATATTGAGGGCTTTTGGATCAAAATACTTCTGCATACAGGAAGCGTGTTGCTGCATGGCAGGAAATGATAATATAGAAGCAATCTTTTAGCCTTTACATGTTTTTTTTTTTTGTTAGTGTTTTCCCGTGATGTCCTACATTGTGGTGGGCAAACAAATGTATGTATTTCTAAAACAGGGTTGGGGGATAGAAGCCACTACTCACCGCGACCGAAGCGATCTATTGTGAAAGGTCCTGGATATGGATTTATCAATCCAACCCTCGTGCTTACCACAAATCTGAGGGTTTTCTTTGGTGCTGCCGTTTTTATCGTACCAGGAGATTTTGTCTTCTGGTCGTAATGTAGCAGCCTTTGCGGTACCAGACCTTTCCAAGAGCAAACTCCGCAGTCTCGACTTCGCATTCGCAAAACTAATATATCAGTATCAACTTTACCCATTTTTTTCTTGCCCCTTTTGAGATGGTATCTCAAAGGGTAATGTCCGCTAAGCAGGCCAGTAAGTAGCCTTACTTCCGATTTGCTGAAGCTGAATAAGTTTTTGTTGATGTTTAGCATAGGGTTGAGCAATCTTTAACTACGTGTTTTCCAGAGGTTTGACTCCAGAAAGATACCTTGTGTTCCTATCGTAGGAGCTCACCTCTAATCTAGGTTTCCGAAACATCCAGAGCTGGTTCTGGCCCATAGAAATAGCTATTGATCCTTTGTTTGGTAAGTTGATCAGCCACCAACCTTTAGTTTGAGAATGTCCTGGCACCCATTGTAGCGTGACTTTATTTGTCATAGCCAGCTAGATTATCTAAACACTCCCACACCAGTCTAGACTCAAAGCTATTTGCTTTTGAAGCACTCAGTCTGGCTTGGTTATGAGTGCATATATAGATATTAGCTCATTTCATCCTTTTGTTGAGGTTTTCCTGGACAAAAGCACCTACGGCAAACATTTCTGCCTGAAAGATGATTGCGGTTTCCCCTAAAGCTATTGAGAAATGGCAGTTCAGCCCAAAATCCCCGACTCCCACGGGCAAACAGATGTTGTTTGGAACTTCGTAGAATTTTCTCTTAGTATGTAAAATGTTCTTCTTAAGGATGGTACTGCATTGAAAGTTCTTCTGATGGTGGCTGCATATTCACTTGTATTTTTTCAAATGTGAACCAGCTACGGAATATTTGTATAAATAATACAAAAATAACTTTTGCTTATATCAGTTTCAGTTTTTCAATGGACACATTGTTTAGATTTTACGTACTATTTCTTTCAACCCAACGGAAGTACCACACGTTTGCTTCGTTCTCGAGCATAGGTTTATTTCATAAGTGCGCCGGTAAAATGCAATGATTCTGAAGGAGATTCTGGAATTTTAGACACTATCTAAGGACATATACAACCATGTGTTAAGTAGAAGTTTAACTATATATAATGCCAGCTGAAAGAAACTTTCATAGTTAAACATGTCCTGCTTTGATGTGATACAAACCTTTCTGGTACAAAATAATCAAGGGCATGTCTTATTTTAGATGGACAAACTGTTTCATTTGGGAACACCGTACTTGTCCAGTTTTGCTTGATCATCCAACATTTTTTACGGCTTTATAATGGGGTATAATGAGCTTTGAATTATTATAACCTAGAATTTATGTTGCAACCAATAAAATCTTTTAGAAACCAGATCAAATTAATTTTTCACCAGAAAGATAACAATCTTGTCAAAAACATTAAGTATTAAATTTTCCTAATTTTCACCACTAACTAGCAACTTTAGCAGCCATTAATCTATCATTAGCAGACTTTTCCCTTGTTGAGGTGTTCATTGTTGGAGAATCCTAAATTTGACATGCACATATATTTATGCTATATCTTAGAGTTCATAAATGGAGAAGAGAAAGAAGAAATCAAATGCTATCCCACTTCTGTTTTCGTATTTTCTCCTTTTATTCGAATTTCTTATCTAGCAAAATAAAAAAATATTAAAAAAGGACACGTATAAATAGAAAAATTAAAGAGAAAGTAACGAACCGAGAATAGGTGACCTCCATTTTCGACAAGAACGTTGGAGAAATATATTACCCCGTAAATATTTCTGTGAAAATCTGAAAGCACACTGAGAAGGCTAACGTTTAACTCGGCTTTTATGACTCCTATTAATTCAGGTATCTTTAACAGTATTCTTTACGTTCCCGAAACGATGTGCCCAAGGATGGATATTTATTACCTTTTCGCTTGCGCTTATGTTTCATTCCATACATATTTATGTTACGTAATATGTTTACGTAGAATTTTATACCAAAAATATATTTCTTTTTAAATAAAAAATATTTATAATTAATAACGTTATTTAAGTGACTTCATCTGACTATATCGTATTTAAGCACACTTAAAACGAACACTGAACTATTACAGACAAATTATAAAAGCCCTATTTTGATATTTTCAAAAGTGTTTGCGCGATGCGCCAAGACATGTGGCGAGTTGCAATTTTATTTATACAGAAAATAGATATATTCATTTAGAAGTGAACTTAATCTTAGTTTTCTTTCAAAAGCTTTAGATCATATAAAGCTTCTTTTAGACCTATAGCCTGTTGATATATGTTAATACAAGAAATCGGTTGCATTAATAAAGGTAATTTTGTGAAGTAAGACTATTTCTTCTTCAGGGTTCTAGGTCTAGATTAGATTGGGATTAAAGTAGGGACTACGAAAATAAGACAATGACTCTAGTAAGTAGGTAGCTGCTCTGATGTTTCATGAGCTCAATATTTGAAACATTGTCCTTACCAGGCGATTACTATGACAAAGAATATAGCCAGGAGCTTCCTCTCCATAATGGCAGAATCAGCTAATGGCAGCGTGTGCCTGGTCAAATCAATGGTGTACTTTCCCTATTTAGTCTGTAGCATCGCGTTTGTAGCGCCAGTATCATTTTAACAGGTACCTGTTTTTGACTAGCGTGATTCTGAAACCGGTTTCCGGTAATACTAGACTCCTGGAGCCAACAGGTTAAGCACCTAGAAATCCTCTTCGGCAGACATCTTGCCTGGACGAAATATTATACCAAGCTGAGGACTAAGTTTCTTGATGCCCGCAACATGTTGCTCTCCATACCAAGGCGCCGGAATCCCCTCAGCATAGCTGAAAAGTAATTCCGAAAGTATGTGCTGACTTATGGCGTTTTAGAATGGGAGTTGAAGTTCCGCACAGAGCGAAGACCATTTCAGAACAGGATGTTACGGATCTTGATACGTAGATTCCGAGAATTTCATAAGCATATTCTCACCTCTGCTTGATCTTGAACCCAGAATAGCAAAAACCTAGTTTCTATGAGTAACATATTATGCCTAGTGCTGTAATAACCAACTTCTTCCCATCACAATGACGATAATTTCAAGTTTTAATTGGCCTGTTTCACCAGTCGTAAAAATGGCGATTATCCAAATCCTCCTAGAGTAATCTATATTACTTTGATCGTGCCGCTTGTTCATCATAACTGAAAAGGTAAACGACCTCATTAGATCTTCTCTTTTTCTTAAGAATTCTATCATGTGTTTGGTCTCTCGCGCTTTCCACCATTCTTTGTGCTTATTATGTATTTACTCGTTAATGCACTTTGTTATTTTAGATATTGGTAAAGAAACCAGTTCGCCATCAGGATTTCGATCTGGCTGGTTAATATATTTTCTTTCGCATGATTGGGTGTTCAGGTTCATAATATTTTTCGTTTATTATTAGTGTTAGTTTGTCGCAAACTCGAATGATTCAAAAAATACTCGCAGCAACGATTTTATTTAAATCGGTACGTATCTCCACTTCTCTGACACAATAATGTATTGCAGTAACCTACACCTTCCTGTCTTTGCTGAAGCTAACCGAGATACCCGATATATTCCTGTTTCTACCCCGTTATCTGTTCTCTAGCTATAGATATACCAATTCAAGTTCGCTTATTATTGATGAATCTTCGTCGCACATTTCTGGTATCATAACCTAATATTTTTCTGTTATCTAGGTTATATTTTTGAACCATGGCAACGCTTGACATTCCTCTAAGAGGAATCTTCATCAGTTTATTCTAACAACTTTCGATAGCACAAACTGCGCTATTTGCTTATCAGTGCTTGAATGCGCATAAGTTAGTAACTTTTAGACCTAGCCATTGCTTGTATATGAATATGTAGTAGTAGTAGGTTTAGAATTACTTAGAGGTCGGGCTTATAGTACATTTGGCAAACAAGCACGCAAACTTTTATACCCGGTTTTAACAGGACAACTTTCTTACATACATACATTTTTAATGAATGTATATTTCTACGTCTTTTACTTACAGAAAACGGTTTGTTAACAAGATCTAGTAGAATCTAAAGTTGATGGTACGATATAAACTTTAAATTATAAAGATGATTATAGAACCTAATAATAAAGTAAAAGTATTTGTATGGTGTACAAGAGGAAATATAATTAGATACAATTTAAAAGAAATCTACAATGTGTTCGATTAGCAGTTATCAAGTCCCGGATCAAATACGTTGTATCGTGCTTTTTGATGTGAAAAGAAAGTTTGAGGGAGTTTTAATGATTTACGAAAGAGGATTTTCATTGTCTGTTAAGTGTATAATAATAGCACCGCTTTTTTTTTGAGATTTATTGGAGAATTTGTGCCCCTCATTAATTTCCAATTTCAAAAGTTCACTGCTCGCAGCTAATGATAAAGGGGAACGAATGATTTCGAGGAAAGGGTAATTTTCCTTTCCTTCTTTGCATTTTTCTTTGACTCGGGATACTGCATCGTCTTCACATAATATCGATTTTAGCATATTATTTTGTTAACGTAATTTTGGAAGATGCTCCTTCCTCTTTATTTCCCGCCGTCGGGCTGATCATATACTTGCATACGTGTGCACATATGCATTATATAAATGTAAATAGGAACTCGATAGGCGGTATCAAGTCGCAAATTCCGACGTCGCCGCATAGACAGGCGAAGATAACAAGTTTCAGGAGGAATGATAACACTCGTTTAATATAGTGGGGCAATTGCTCTAGACTTCAAGATGGAAAAACCTGCGTCGGTGGCTGATATATTGGAATCGGGGAGCACTTTGTGAGAGATACCTTATGAATTATGCATAAGCGAAATTGAAAGACAATTACGTCGATGAGAACATTCTTATACGTCATGGTAGCTGTCATCTATAGCAATCTCTTGATAAATATGGAAAACAGGTAATTTATTTGTGTTTTTTTGATAAAGTAAGGTATGAAATAAATGTAAATTATATAAAAAAATCTTAAGGCAAGTTAGACAAGGAATTCTACAGAGATACTTCTTTATGTCCTGGACAAATTTGTTTACAACTTGGAAGCCTCTAACATGACAACCAATGATAATTATTATAAACGACATGTGACTTCTGTTCACGAATCAATCAGTTCTTCACGCATATTCACAAATCTTTGACAAAAAGGAAGCTGTCTTACCATTTTTTTGACATTTATGTACTTTCTGCGACTAATGTGCCGGGCAAAACAAGAATTTTTCAAGTAAAATTCATGCACTATTTGATGTGTTCAGGGATAAACTATCGTAACCGACAATTTGGTCAAAAATAAGATTGTCCATGCAAATCATAGTAAATGTTGTGGCGAAGCAGATTTCACTTCGAATTTTGAACAATTGTTAGTAGATGGCACTGTAGCAAGCAATGCAATAGATTGTAAGTGCCTCCCTTAAAACGTAAAATATGATATGTGTATAAGAGGGCTGCTTCTTCCACAGTTGGTTTTGTTGCTAGGGAACGTTCTGAAAACAATTGCAACTCTACATATCAAAAATCGCCACTATACGACCCTTACTTAAACGACGAAGACAATGATTACATCACAAACGACGAAGACGACCGCTATAAGTTCCAACAAACTTTCAGTATTAGAAATGCCAAAAAAAAAAATGAAATTTTCTGCTGGGGACTTGTCCACATGGATTGTGTATTACACGATGGGTGAAGTGAGCAAGAGAGTTATGGAATACATCGATGTCATCCAAGGAATTAATAGCCTAACATTCGATTCGAACGGTTATTTTGCCCATAAAGCGTTTTATTTAAGGAATTTGAAAAGTGGTTTGGGTGTGGGAATTAAAAGTTGGATCTAGTAAGTTAATTTTATATGTTAATTATAGAAAATCTATGGGATTATGCAGCAAACGATAAGCAAATTTTAATCTTAGTAAGTGTCGGAGAAACTCAAGGGAGCTGATCCCTAAAATTTTAAGCTTATCTGGTATACTGACATCTTTATTACATTTTCTATTCTGTTGATATATGGTTAATAGTAAGGTGACCAACTTAGACTCCAAGATAGATCTGGCTGACGAGTTCAAACGTGCAATTATCGCCATGGCGTTTGTGAAGTCTGCGCATTTTCTTTTAATAAAACCACATAACCGCAGAGACCGATTAATTATTGTATCGATATGTGGTGTAAAACTAAGCTAGCTATCAAATAATACGCATAGACTAGCGGCCAAATTCAATTTTACTGACTTTTTAATACAGCTAAAAATGTTTAGTGAAGTTTTTTCAAAAACACTTTTTTTTCCTGATTTTTATTTCAAATCAACTACAATTTATAAAATTAGTCCTTAATATACACTTGTTGGTTTCCTGGTTGAAACCGCGTCTTAGTACTTTCTCTAGGCGACCTTTTGTCTACGGGGCATCTCCAGGGTTGCTTCATTCGTCGCTGTTGACCTGAAACTGCAGAACTGACTTATTGGACTGCGCTTACAGCACCAGTTCTTGACACAAATCGTTAATATGATTATACCACATCAAACCATTATCGATTTGTAGACCCAGGAACTTAGTACATCTTACTTGTTGTATAGATCTACTTCTGCTTTTATTACTAATGAGTTTACTGTAGTCCGTGGTTGGGTGCAAAATTTCATGAACACGGTTTTCTTCTTATTTAGGCATAATCGATTTTTACGGAACCAAGACGTTAATGCATTCAACATGTATTGCGCAGCTCTCCGTACCATCTCCACGTCAGTATTATCATCACCATATATTGTGATATATCCGTCTGACACAATGTTTAGCAATTTATTCACAAAGAGAAGAAAGAGAAGAAAAAAGAATGGAACCCTGTGGTACACCAACCTGAATCGGGTGCTTCCTAAATCGTGCACCCTCCACCTCAGCGACCAAGTCCCTATCTGATAAATACAACTTGATCCATCTGTTAATGCTACCACGCAAGACATATGATTCCAACTTCTGTAACCGAAGTGTATGATCAACCACATCAAACGCTTGACTCAAGTTAATAAAGATACCCACCCAGAACAAAACTCTGTAATCTTCCCAGTCATGATTTTCTCTAAAATTTTTGAAATTACTGATAACAATGATATGAGCCGATAGTTAGCTATCAGTGACCTTTCGCCATTTTGGTATTATCTTGTAGTATGGAATAGTTTCTAATTTCTATCTGTGCTCTTCTATAATAGGCACAAATTTCTTTTCTTTCACCATCAAAGCAATCGGTGTTATTAAGAGTTATTTCTCAAACAGATGGTTTCTCTTCTTTGAGCCGTTGATATTTTGTTCTTATAGCTCTGTTTACCCAACGCCTTCGCCTGAAACTTACTCCTGTAGGGTAAATTGGACCGATTGCAGACATAAACCACCTCCGTTTGAATGAAGATCGTCCGCTAATAATTGTCAACAATTTGCGTTGCTTTGTTAGTCACAAAGTGTATATGTTGCCGAAAAGTCATCGTATTGTCTAGACGAATTCTTACGTATTTCACTGCTAGTGATGTAGCCATTGTTTTATTACCTATATACCTTTATGTTGATTTGTAGTACAATCCTCCGTCCATTCACTTGAATTAGTTCTGATTTATGCATCGCTAATTTCAATATATGTTTATTTTTGTGTTATGGGTACTTCTAGAACACGAAACCGGTTGTTTTTTCAATCATTAAAGCAGGTGTTTATCATTTTTATATGTGTATCCGGCTTTAAGTACTTAGTCTTACATTATAATTCGTATTAGTGAATTTGAGACTTGTTATCGCATTCTCCCTTGAGTAAACGCGGCAAACCGCAGAGGAAAATGCTAGTGGGAACCCACACGTACAACGCGTTGGAAAATGTAATTATCCCTTTATATGTAGTGTGTATGTGCATCATACGAAGTTATTGTTAGTGTCACATTTATACTGTCATGTCAACAACTTGATATAATCTCCTGTATACCGTATATTGCATAACTTATACTCACTTCCTCGCTAATAGTGACAGGGATAGAAACCCCACCATAATTGAAACGACAACTAACTTGCTGACATGATAGCTTTGGGACGTATATTCACTTTATGTGAATCACGAGGCAACAATGGGAATAAAAGCATGGATTCTACCTTGGTGTTATTTTAGTGAAATACCTCTGCGGCAAAAATATTCCTCTAATATTAATTTAAAAACATAAACTGCAAATTGTAGATATTCAATAGCTATATATTGAAATGTATCATAGATTCAATAGATATATGTATCTATATAAATTTCATTGGAGTGCATTGGTTGCAAATACATATAATGAAATCCGGTATAGAATGTGCAGTTTGTCCAAATTTCGTGCAGGGAAGTCGAACATACCATTAAATGTCATGATAAATATTCCAAGTTTACTAAAAGATGCTCTAAATCAGCTGAAGTACATATATGGACATGATATTTCAGGAACTTGATTTATTCTTACTATTTTTATGAAAGTTAGTCCTACTACCTGGAAAATAATTTTTTATTTGTATTTTTATTTGAAGGTTAATAGAAATAGGTACAGACACTGCATTAATTACAGCCATATTCCTATAACAATAAATTAAACTAACCATTGAGTTTCAAGTAATTTCATTTTTAAATCCACAATATTCGTTTGGCACAATATTTCATCTTGCATCGAAACGTTTCGGCGTCGAAATGTTCTCGCGTCGAAACGGCCGCGTCGAAACGTCTTAAGCCGATAGAGGATGTGCAAAGAAATGGTTAAAACTTTTATTAAATAAGCGCAAAGTGATAAAAATCTATTTGTTCATTTAGAGCTAACCCTAAATTTCTGAATATATTAATTTCCATATGTTCTAAAGTGCTAAGCTATTTGCTTTTATCTTGTATATGTTATAATACATCAAAAGTGCTATTGACACTATAACTACGCAGAGAAAAAAATTACAGAGCAAGTTTTCTGCGTGGCAATTTTTTTATTAAAACAACAGTAATAAAAACTTGTTTTAGAAAGTAGGCACATTTACTGGAATCATATCAATTATGATATGATTCCATATGTTCACTTTTAAGTGGTATATATGCTATTAAACATTCCCTAATGAATTAACACTGATTTTGGTATACATATAACTACAACACTAATATAGAGAAGTTTATCTTGATTGAGTTTGTTAAATCTAACGTTAAGCTAAGTGCAAAGTTACATTTCTGTAGATATCTATTTCAGAAAATGATATTGTTAATTGTAAAGAAGAACAAATATTTCATAATTTTAGGGCGAGTTAAATACTTTTCCACACCTTTTGTAGCTGAAAAAAATGACTTGGAAAACGGAGTGGTTGCCAGGGAGCAACAGCTGGAGCAAGCACATCAAAACAAAAACTGAAAAAGCATGTATGGCTTCTTGACAGTGTCGCCGCATTTTGGGCAAGACTTGGGACTTTCCCCGAGAATTACCTTGTGGCTGTACACTGCCATAACAAGGCCCATGCTAACCTATGGCGCTCTCGTCTGGTGGCCAAGGGTGAGACGAGTGGTTGCCAGGAACGAGCTGTCACATGTGCAGTGCATCGCATGTTTCAGTGTAACAGGAGCAATGCGCACAACGCCAACGGCTGCAATGGAAGCACTCCTATGTGTCCCCCCTCTGGACTTGTTTGTGGAGGAGGCGGCACTTAAGGCGGCTATAAGACTGGGATCCCGGGGTCTTCTAGACGTGGCGGGGGGAGGACGCAACCATGCGAGCATCGTTTATGAGGCCGCCGCCAAGGTGCTTTTCAACAGACACTGTCATGTTCTTATTGACCCTGAGGTCGAACTACAATCCTCGATCGCCATTTTTACAGATGGATCGAAAACGAAAATGGGGACGGGGACAGGAGTTTTCTCCTCGGACCTTGACCTCAACCTAGAACTGGCGCTGGGCAGGTTTGCCACGGTTTTTCAAGCCGAGGTATTGGCGATCCTGCACGGCGCCGAAGAAATTTTAGCAAGGGGCATTAGGGGACGGCGTATTGTCCTTTTTAGCGACAGTCAGGCTGCTCTTAAGGCTCTTAATAATCATAGGATCACTTCGGGCTTAGTACTTCACTGTCACAATGCGCTAGAAGCGGTCGCTATCGATAATGCCTCGACACTCAAGTGGGTTAAAGGTCATAAAGGAAACCTAGGTAATGAGGCTGCTGATGGGTTGGCGGGGCAGGGCTCGCGCTCCCACTTCGTGGGGCCGGGACCAGCTCTTCCTATTTCGTCGGCTACACTCAACACCATGATAACGCAATGGACTGCCACTCTTCATGAGAATAGATGGAAATCCATAACCACCTGCCGTCAAGCGCGCGAGGCCATCTCCAGGCCGTCACCGAAGATACCAAAATATTGCCTGCAGCTTTCTCGCAATAACCTACGTCAACTTGTGGGGCTTTTGACCGGCCACTGTAAGCTAAACAAACACATGCACTGCATGGGTTTGGCTATTAGCCCACTGTGGCCGGCATGATACCAAGAAGACGAGACCCCGGAACACATTTTATGTGATTGCCTGAGGCTTGTCCAACTTAGAGGTTGCATTCTGGGGGAGTACTGGCCCAGTATGGCTGATTTTGGTGGCTGGCTCGGGTAGGCTGTGGGCGAGCGACGCCACCTAGGGGAGGTAGCACAATGGGCCCGGTAAGAGTGGCCTAAGTGCACGTGTTAACCACCTTCCCCGACCTAGAATCCAGAATCCAGGGAGTAACAATTTTTCTCTCTGTCTATAGTATAAACAATGATTTGCAAAGATGGAGTCAGTGTTTTCAAGTGTGAAACTTTCTTCATGTCCAGTTATCTC
Organism: Cetonia aurata; assembly: GCA_949128085.1. NCBI lineage: Eukaryota > Metazoa > Arthropoda > Insecta > Coleoptera > Scarabaeidae > Cetonia > Cetonia aurata. The sequence continues at coordinate 47,056,841 of OX421883.1, read as the reverse complement.
GAATTCAAAGCTTCCGGTTTGACTTACGTATATGGGGTGCCCACTAAGTATGGGAACTGGTGATGATATCTATAGTGAAGGCAAGAGCAAGTGATAACTAAAGCAACTTAAATGACAAAGACAAATTTAATGAAATAGGTGGTGGAGCGGGGCAGTTGCTATGCCCAACAGTTAATTCCATTTTCAGATAACAACAAAAACAGCTCATCAACAATAATAATTTCTCTCTCGAATACAAATACTAAATAATAACGAGCTAGGGGGCATGAATTGGATAAGCTATGGAAACGATTATTCATTTGACAATTGTCAATTATTTTTATGAAAGACACTATTAGTAGACGAAAAAAATATTCCTTCTTTATTTCGTTTTTATTTCTAGCTAGAACGTTATTGCACGCGTTTGACACATTAATCATCTACACATTGTCATTTATTAATATGCCTAAAACCACATTATCTCGAAGTATAATGCACGATAAAGCTTTAGGACACATAAATAAACACCACGAATAAAAACAGTGTAGTTACTCATTGTAACATCAATTTCCTCATCGTTTTGCTCTCTGCACTGTAATTCTGTTAATGGTACCATCGTTCGGCTTACAAAATTCTTAAACCTCCGGGGTGTATTGGCCCGCAGCAGTAAGTGTTTCGGACCTAATGAAGCTACTTGAACTCTCAACTGCTAGTTCAAACTAAAACAATACTTCAGGAAAATCAATACTTATATCTGGGCGAAAATAATAAATTGTCACCCGCCACTCGATTCTGCAGACTTCGCTGGCAAGTGCATTGCTTCGCTGGAGGCCCTGTTAAACTTAATAACCTCGTCGTTGCCTTTTGTATGTAAGTATATACTGGTAGTTTGTTCTTTTCATGGTTACCGGGATGAATTATTATGTTGTTCCATTTCCCAGTACTTTGTAAAATTATATGTATTGGACGTTTCTGGATCATACAAATTGATAATCTTTTACCTATGTATCGTGTAAAATTATACATCACCGACTTGCTATACTCAAACAATATTGCGCATCCACACTTTGATGTGTAATCTGTTATTCGTTGTTAGGTATTTTTCAATTATAATTTTGTTACATTAAGTTAACCAAGTTTCCAACTCGTTCAAAGAAAATACTTGGGAGTTGCACTTTATTCCATTTCATTTTGTGTATTTGTAATTCGTAATTTATGTATTACTTTGATATGCAGGTTTGCATACGGCACATCATCTATTTAACATACACTAGGTTAACGTTATAATATACAGAAAATACACTCATAAATACACAAAAGAAGTTCGAATTCTAAAAACTATGATTTTTTTCCAAATAAATAAAATATCTTCTATTTAAAATCTTCTTTTCTTTACCTTGAACTATTTTGGTATTTTCTCATGGTAAAAGCACTTCATACATACAATCTTTCAGTCATATTTTAACCTGCATCATGTACATGTATAAAAATTATAATAAACGGTCTTTCAAATTGAACGCCTTCTTAAAAAATAAATAAAATCCATTTCAAATACTTTTATTGGTAATTAAATATCAGTTGTGATATTTATACACGAAAAATAATATCTGACCAGTGAGTGAGTGACCAGCTCTTGCTGCTTCATACATGTTCACTCTTTTGCTAACATTTTCAATGACATTTTGACATAATTGAGGCTCTATTTCATTAATGACACGAATAATTTCAACCTTTAGATCAGGCATCGATTTCCTCTTATAAGCCTGCCTCTTTACATAACCCCAACGAAAATAACCCAAAGGTATTACATCACCATTTCTTGCAAGAATTCTTCCAGGATATTTTTGTCTCAATAAAGCAATTGTTTCATTAGCAAAATGAGGCGTTGCACCGTCCTGTTGAAACCATATATCCTCTAGATCAAGCCATAAAACTTCAGTCAACATCTCTGGATATCGAACACCATTCACTATTATAGCATCAATAGCAGCATTTTGAAAGAAATATGATCCAATTACATCACCTGACCGTAATACACACCAAACAGTGATTCGTTGAGGATGTAAAGGCTAAATCACTCGTGGATTTTTCTCACCCTAAATATGAGCACTTTGTTTGTTAACAAAACCACCAACTTCAAAATATGCTTCATCAGAAAAGATAATTTTTTGTGAGAAATTATCTGGGTGTTCTTTAAACTAATTTATGAATGCACGACGTTTTGCATGTTCCAATTGCTTTGGTTCCTGTGTTATTTGAACCTTAAATGCCTTTAAAGCTAATTCCTTGCGTAAAATGCGTCATGTTCATCATCATGTCATGTGATTCGCTGAGTGCAACAAATATCTTTTGTTTTTTTAGCATTTTTAAGTACCTCCAGATATTATGATTTCATTGTAGTCTCTATTTTCCTAATGAGATATTAATAGAAATTTATTTATAATTTGACCTTTTCAGTAATTGGGTTTTGGCACCTTTGGTGTAACAATAACTATCACACTGACAAAAGTCAATGCTAGGTTTTCCACTATCACCAAACAACAATATTTGTTGTTGATAGTGGAAAACCTAGCATTGACTTTTGTCAGTGTGATAGTTATTTGACCTTTTGATTAGTAAATGAACTTTGGCAATTTTTTGCATTTTGGTTTTTAGATCGTCAAATAAAACTTCAGAATGATTTTTTGTCCATCTTTGGTTATATTTTGCGTACAATAAAACGTATGTGCGTAGAAAAATAGTTGCCTTGTACGTTTTATTAAAACTAGGTATTAAGGAGTACTCACGTGCGGTTTATTCCTTACAGTTTATATTCAAAGTGAAAACGTTGCTGATAAAATTCGCTACTTTTTTATTATAAAGTTTCAGAGATTTTATTTGGCATGTTATCTACATTATGTTATAGTAAGATTCCAAATACAAATCTGATGGTTTTCTGTTGGTTTTAGCTTCTAAGCGTTTTAAACTATAGTAACATTTTCTAATTTGTTTACATGGGCTGCATAATAACTTATTGCACAGTCGTATAACTTTGTTCTAAAAACATATTGACATTTCTCACAACAGAACATGAAGGCCCGTGCATATATTTTGCAGAATTAAACATGCACAGTTTATTGATTACATTTAAAGTTTATTGTTGGACTTGTGTAATATAAGAGCTTAGTTTAAGCGGATGTTAACAATACACATGCATCGTAGTTGCAATCTGTAATATATTAGAACAAATAGTTTAAAAGAACACATTTATTATTACTGACGAGAGTTACGGAAGTGAATAAACACTTTGATGGTAGTTACGATGAAATCCTTTAGTCGCTATTACGTATTTATATAATCAGTTCGGCTGAACAAGTTTGGAGAGCTCACGTTGCATTTCATTAAGGGTATGTTGCCTACATTTGCAAATAGTATTTGCACTTGGCAGTGCTCATACCTAAAACCAACAGAATAAAATAAATCGCCTACGACTATATCTATACAAATTTCATTATATATGCGGTGCTGTTTGAGCCAATTCTCAAAGAACTCACTTTAGCTGTGAGAATTATGTTGAAGATACCATACATAAACTTAGTCTAGTTAGAGCAATATCTTGATGTAACATTTCATGTGCATTTCGTTTCTTTACGTCGGGAAAATATCCCTGCAGTATGGAAGGTGGAATTTACAAAAGATGTGTGTGTTATAAATGAAACAATATTAATTAAGGATTTCAAGGAATTAATTAATTAATTATAATTCAACTTAAACGCTTTGGTTATCTTTAAATATATGTATACAAGCACATTTTTAGTCACTGTTATTGGATTTATGCAATATATTATCAATATACATATATATGAACCGAGAACGTAATCTCAAGACTCAAAAACCAATCTAAAATCTGTGAAGTTTATATTTTATCGAAGAAGTCATATACAGTATCAAACATTACGGAAGGAATTGACGAATCAATACTTCCAGCAAACAAATAAAGAAATAGAACTTCACACTTGCATTTTATCTGATTTATTTATTGCTTCAGATGTGTCAACAAAGTTGTTGTAATTTTTACGCTAAACTATGCAACACTTTGTAATATGCACTCGTAAGGTGTGCTCCAAAGTATAACACTAAGTAAAAGAATATTTGAGAAACTCTGCGACCGAAAATGGCGATTCGCACTACATTTATTCAGAACGCTTCTACTTGTATGGCTGTTGCGCAGTAAACAATGAAAACTATAAGTTACTAGAAATTATAGTAATGATTATCACTATAGTATCTAACGCTTTTCACGAAATATATTATTATTTAGTAAGGAAGTGTTGTAAAAATTATTATATTCGATTCATTAATACAAGAAAGTTTGGCATACTATTGTGAACAAAGTGTTTATACATTGTAATAGATTCTTTAATAATTTGTAGTATTTCATGCTACAGTACTTTAAAACAAAAATATATTACAAATTCATATCGTTGTACTGTTAAAATATACTACACAATGTTAGACACAATAATGTTAAGTAAGCTGTACGAGAACGGATTAGGACTGGCTTTTACAATTGTAGTAACTATAACTACATTTTTTATACATTATAGTAATAATTCCCTATGTACTTTTTTGAGTGTATAGTTTTCTTCAGCAGCTTGTTTGCTGAACGTTTGTCTCCAAATTTGTATCAATTTTACGCACTGTATGCTTAGTATCAATACCGCAGTGAACGATATAAAGAACACTCACTCAAATCGTTCGACGATAAAATTCCGGGAGTTCCGGAAAAACATTCGCAAGCGAGTCAACCGCACAACTATTGTTTCAGGAATAAGCTGTGAAAAGATCGGCCTCATAGATACCGCAGAAATAGAATGAAAACACGCCGCAGGATGAAATTTTAAATTCAGAACATGCATTGTCATATCACTCTATCGGACTATCTGCCGCCGGCTCACTATGTTCCTCTGCGTCCGTATTCGCGACCTAGGCGAGTTCGCGTGTTGTCCCGCAGGAAACACATTTCATTAAAAAAATTGTGTAAATCACGGGTGCGAGAAAAATCCGCGTATTCGAAATTCGCCGCCTCGGTTGTAATCGTATTGTCCAGGCGGGCACTCCAATATTAGCATATATTGTGCGCGAAATAATACGGCATGTCCGGGGGAGGGTTGGGAGTTTGGGGCGCGACATTGGAAAATGCAAACAGTAGTTAATGTTCCACTTTACCAACCTAACGGTGACGCGTCCCGCTGGCTAGATTTACAATACTATTCGTACTTTCAGTTCTAGAGATATTTTCCCCTTTCATATAAATAATGAATGGAAAGCTGTAGTTGGCGACAATCCGTAATCACGTGAAGGGTTTTCAATGCGAAAATGGGAAAAGCTGTCGGTGCTAATGAAACATCTATGGACGTGTACAACGTGCTCCGGTACGTAAATAATTTACTCGTTGAATAGTGGACGGAATAAATGTTCACCATTACGGTTTCCATTTCAAAGACGTACGGACTACATTTTGGCAATTAAAACTTTCAGACGATTTTCTAAATGAAATTCGAACACCATATTAGAGCCTTTGCAGACTCTCCCGTTGCTCTAATTCAATTATATATAGGTTTTTATAAATGTAGGAGTAGCATTAAAGGTAATATCTGCTTTCAGAACTAAATTGTTATTCATACTTTTTACTGCAATAAATATTAATGAAAATGATTGACGAAAGTAATTATTAGAGTATCAAAGCGCAAGATAAACTTGAGTTTAATTGCATTTAAAAAATTGTTTTTCGTATCTCTCAGTAAATAAAAAAAATTGGCTTCTACCAATTATGTATGACGAATGAGTTTTTCAGTGAATATGTTTCTTAAAATGATGAATTTTTCACATCTCTACTTCCTTTGTTTTCATACAATTTCTGTTAATAACTAAAAATAATCGACGGATGTTATAATATTTCATTTACTTGGATGTAAATGCTATAGATTTTCGACTTTTCACCTAAGAGTATCTTCTTCAAATGCAATAGTGCACGACAATGACTCTTAATATGGCTTAGACCTTTAATTGGGGAAAACCTGATTCTGCTTGGACCACTTCCCTATATTATTTTTCTCCTCTTTGGGAAATCCCTTATTTTGTTATTATTTATTTGAAGACGGCCCTTAATATTAGAAGTAACAAAGGGGGGGGGGGACCAAAGTAACGCATTTGTTTAGACAATCCCAGGTATGAAATTATGGTTAAAGGCATACAAATAGTGGTTTGATAACAAAAATCTTTATAATTCAAATTATATGCCCTAAACATAAAAGTAAAGAAAAAGAAAATTGTCGAGGGCTACAGCAGACGAGAAATTGAAAGAGGTGTGTTAAAATACAACAATATATGAATTAATAATACTATAAATTTTAATATTACCTGAATAAGCTAAACCTGAGCAGTGTTGAGTACTAAGAAGATCATTGATGTAGGCAACAAAAAGCAGGGGTCCCAGGTTAGACACCTGAGGAATTCCCAACCGAGAAGCAAATTCTTCAGGCCTAAAGCCATTCCAGTATACGTTATAAAAAGCTAAATGCGATAATACTAATTGTAAGTGACTGAAAGTAGGACTGATTCCAAATGAAGTTAATTTGTGCAACAGCAACCGGTGATCAATTGTGTCGAAAGCACTAGATAGGTTAGTGTATATTACGTTCATTTGCTTATGCCTATCAAGCTAATCCGCTAAAATTTGCGTAATAGTGACAAGAATAGTCACTGCAAGCCTCCTAGGCAAGAAGCCGTACTGACTTGGAGAAAGCTGTTGCTTAATGTTGCGCAAGATCCTTTTGTAGACAAAATGTTGTCATTTTGGCGAAGTTAGAAATGAGTGATGTGGGACGACGGTAGTTATTTAACTGAGACTTGTCACCCTTCTTGAAGACAGGAATCACTCTTGCCGGCTTTCATAATTCCATTAGTTTCGGAACTATCAAGAGCAACTGAGGAGAAGTCACGAAGCCGTTTATAAAACCTTATCTCAAATCCAATTCGCAACTTTTTCATCCTTGCTGCTTATATTTGTAAAACACAAATATAAATTCGCATCCTGCACCACCTTTAGAATATCTCTCTTCAGATACTCGTCATTCCTGTCTCTTTTCTCCTTTTTCCATTGCCTTAGAGTGCATACTTTTACCTTGATACCTTCTCCATCTTCCATCTATTCCTTTTCTGGAGACCATTGTGTCTCCACGCATTCGTCAACCACTAGCCAACGTTTTCTTTTTGCCTTGTCTTCGGATATCGATTTACTTTCTCTGGAATCACATAATGATCCGGCAGCACAAATATGGAAGAAATTGGTGCAGAGAATTGACTTATAGAAATTGAAAAATTGGTGGAACGTTTTTGGAGGAGATGTAGCAGGAGAATGCAAAATAGTAGTGACCCGGCAACTTCTTCTGGCAAGGGTTTATGTTTGGGAAAAATACGTTGTCAAGAGGGACCAAGGGAAGATCTGAGCGGTTTGAGGTAGCAGACCAAGAAATATAGTAATTATGTCGAATGGTTGTACCGCATTTCAGAAATCCGGGTATCACGTTGCCAGAAAATACCATTTGATTGGAGACTCTACATAGTACAGCTCCTAAAGCACATGGATAGAAATAGTTCTATTTAGATGATCTGTTGGTGTTCTCTAATAGCCCACCTTAAATGTATGAAAAGCGATAAGTTCATATAATTAAAATGCCTATTGTGCAGAAAACTCTTATGTTTTTACCATGGAAAGCTTAGGGGGCACATCTTTTCATAGGCTGGTTTCTCACAGCTTTAATGATGCTAATAATAATTGCAATAGAAATCATATTGAGACAGAAATTTGTAACCATCTGGAAGTTTTCTAATTGGAATGATTCTAGGTACCTTCTTAGTATAAATCCCATTTACATTACTCCCATTAAAAAGGATCGTGGACGTCTAAGAACTACTGTTACCTATCCACAAGCGCAAACACTATCTCTAACCAATGACTTTACTAACCGATCGGTGGCTATCTAGCTTGCGATTCTGATTAGCCTGAAGTTCTCTTGGTTTTGCAACCAAAATACATTCGCTAGTTGAATTTTGATCCCGCGAATATAACATTCCTTCTTAGGGCAAAATAGTTTGCAAAGCACTGTACCCTTTCTACATATATTTTTGGTGGTGTAGTACATTGTATTAAAACATCTTCGGATTCCTCTCTCATCACATACACTAACATGTTAATTGTTTCTGCGTCCGACCTTGTATTTTAACCGAAGGTAGACAGACACTTTTCGAACCTTTTACGTCATTGCGGCTATGCGCTTCCGGTACCACAAGGTCTCATTTTTCTGGAGGATTTACCTGCAATAGAGAGTTTATTACCTGTTGCTGGTGCACTTTCTTCTTGTTTTTGTTAGCTTATATACTTTTTACACCAATACCAACATTCTCCGAGCTTTATTCTATACTTTTCTCTAATACCTCCTACAGTCTCATTATCGCTGACATCACGTTTTGTTATACAGTTTTCCTTTTAATAATAAAAAAATAATACCATAAGATTTTATGTACTTCGATGTGCAATAGCTTTCAAGACAAGTTAATGATTATCAATACAGCTTAAATCTATCCTTATCAATCTAAACTTGTATAAGAAGCTAACATAACTATTTAAGGAGCAGAGGAAAATGTCTGTATATGAGACACCTTTTGTTTCGCCCTAATCTTCAAGGTTTTTGCAGTTAAACTTCTCAAAAAATTAACACAATATCGCTACTACAAAGAATACATCAGAAATATAAGTTAGTAGTATAACTACTTCTATCTTAATTTTGAAAATTGTTCAACGTGAGGGGTCGATACAAAGGAAATTAAAGTGTGGCAAACGCAAATAACCGTAGTAAACAACAAGTGGGTATTAAGGATTTCAATATTTTTACTGTTTGTATTTTACTTTATAAAACATTCCGTAACAGTACGTACAAGAGCAGCCAGTATACAATTTGAACGTACTATGAAACGCGTTTAAAATCCGAAACAGAAAAATCACACAAAACTCATTACTTTCCTTTAGTTCCACTGAGTTCTGCACAAACCTGATAACACCAACGGAAATAGGAATTGCACTGTGTATACTACTATATCTTACGACTACGAAAAATTTGTTGTGGCAAAGCAAACATTGCGCATCTGGTAATTACTCGATCGGTACAGCAGTGATTAATAATCATCCGATTTAAATCTGTCCTCTAATTATTTTCTCTTAGCTCTTCCCAATTTTTTAGAGTTAAATATAAAGATATTTTAAGCTCTTTAACCGAATTTTCTTTTTCTTCAATTGACTCTTCCAAGTATTATTATACGAAGATGATATTATCAAAGATTCTGAGCCTTCGAAGTGAGCAACAATGGACAACAATGAACATGGTTTCTGCAGATACCAAAACTAAGATAGAAGGCACTGTGCTTCTAGACCCGTCCAATTCCTGAAACCTGGTTAAATAAAGGTCAGTTTTTTTTTTAATGCATTTACAGATGTTTACGTAGTAACCGTATCGCAAGGTATTCACATCGTGTTGCCTCAAGAAGGCCTTTAAATAATTCTTTCAGTTTTTTTCCTATTGAAAGGACGTGCCAAAACACAGATTTGTGATAGACTAAAATTCATATCAAATCCATGCAGTATCTTTAATTGTGCGAATTTCTAGTCGAAAATAGACTGTTTCTCATGATATATCACAGTAGATAATTTACGCATCCACCCACGTATAACTTTGTTTCTGCTAGAGACAAATGCCGATAGTCTGGGGCTCCTGTTTTCGGATAAGCCCCGTCCTTCCCTCAGTATTATATTTCTGCCTGAGGTTGAAGCCGACGTAACAAATTTATCAGATAGAAAGGTAAAAGAAATGTTTTAGAGGAATGGGAACAAGATCTGACGACGACAAAACTGAGATATAAGTATGGGCAATCAATTCAACTTGGTTGGTTAATTTCCCAATAAATCCAGTGATATAAACTTATGGGTTTGTGATAAGTTGGGTGCAGTAATGAACTCAACATTCAGGATTTATACATACGCAGTATTTTTAATCAATGATACTTTGAAAATAAGTGTTGTAGTTGCAGGTAATTGTGTGGTTATTGTGAGTTACATAAATAGTGGCAAAGGTTGATAAGTTTGTCAATACACATACACGTCTTGCATACTACCCACAGTATTTAAACTCTTCAAGATATATACATATGTAGAGGTATTTACCGATACTTAACTTTGGCGGACTATCAGCAATCAGCAAAGTGGTTCAAATATCGTTTTAATGTTGTGAATTTTTAAATTAGCTGTATCCCCCGACTGTAAAAAATAATTAGATGTTGCTAGGATATTGACCTTACACTTAACGGTAGAAAGGTTTTAAAGGAATAAAAAAAAACATATTTAGGATATGCCAGTGTAGTTATATATAAAATAAATCAACAAAAAGAGAGCGTTACAAGCTCTAATGCTATGCATAACAGATCAATTAGAAAAGGAAAATTAAAATACATGTTCGTTTGTTACGAGTTATGTAAGAAACAGTTATCAAACTATTGACATTAAAGGCACAAAATTACAATTCACCTTCAATCTTTCTGAATATCTGAAGTTTTCCACAAAGTATCATTTAACTTTTTATCCGTTAATTTATGATTAGCATTTAATAACCTCCTAGGTATTATATGTTGTTGAAAGTTTGCGAAAGTTTAGGGATTCCGTGTAAACATTCCCGTAAATGTTGCTTGTATATTGTCGGGGTTTGCTATATTGATTTTGCCGATGAATCTTTAAAGCGAATATCTGTTATACCCGTAATACGTTCATTAAATCGAATTCCTTGGCAAGGATTAATAATTTATCGATAATACCTACTATACAAAAATTATTTTTCCTAATAAATATAGGCTAATGGTGCATCAATTATTCTTCAATATATTATTATGAAAATGAAAACAAAATCGAAGAGTAGACATAGGCGCAATCCACACTGGAGCGATGCGATAGGCGACGCAACATGAACAATCTTTCATCGACAGATACTGGCTGGAAAGGAAGTGCATGTTGTGCAACCGGTCAAGAGCATGCTTTCCTGAATGCAATGTAAACGACACAAGATGTAGCTTCTAAAAGAAAATAAGAAAAACATCAGTAGGAAACGCAACCAAATGAAGAAAGGAAACAAAAAAGTCTAGAAAACATAAAGCGTGAAAGCAAAGCTAAAGCAAGCAAGAAAAGTTTTGCCTTTGTTGGGAAAAGTTGAATCGATAGAATCAGGAAGAAGATAGAATCAAGAAGAAGAAATATTCTCTAGTCCCTAGAGAATATTTGAAGCAATAAGTAAAATACCTCTAGCTTAGAGGGTGACGCTTCTAGAGTAAATAAAAGAAGGGGGAACTCATTCGTTGGAGGTAAAAGAAAATTTTACCAAAGCGAAAACTACAGTTTAAGGAAACCCATCAACGAGAAAAGAAAATCTACGTATTCGATACTGAAGGTGATCCAGAAATAAAAGATCAATAACGGTTTGGAAAAATAAGAAAATAAGAAATCAGATGTCAAGGGTGCTATAAAGACGCCTAATTGCTTTAGGAGTGACCTCAAGTACAACCAGCGCTCCTGCAAGGTGGAAGATTCTACAAAAATGAGACTAAAACCATCCGTATTTGCGAATGAAATAATCAGATTAAAGGATATTTGTATTCTCTATTTTTATATTCATAATAAGTAGCAATGTTGACTGTAATAAAATCCACAATGACAATAAATAAAATGGGTAAATTACCAACTGACATGCCAAAAGCTTTCAATGTTATGAGAATTGCAATATTAAGTTTAGTGGACGTACTATGTATCTTAATTAGTTATATTTCGGAAATCTGTATGTTGTAATGCAGTTAAAATAATATAATTATTTTCGAGTAAATTGATTAAACAATAACATTATTAAAAACGATATTAATTTTTTTGGTACAGACCATGCGGCTTTAGTCATCGAGCGATATTTTTTTTTCTAATTGCTTAAAAACAGCAAAAGTTTCGCCTTCACACACAAAAAAAAAGATGATATAAATTGAATAACTACAGGCCTATTGTCCGTTTTATCTAGACTAATAGAAAAGATGGAAAAACTAATAGAGAGAGGATCAAAAATCACCCAGATATATCGCCGGAGAAATTCTAAATCTATGGCGTTCTCGCAAAGGTATTACAACGGTTTACTACCTATGCGGTGAACAGATCCCTGGTTGTTAAGGTTCGTAGATTAGATCAGTCATGTATCACAAGAGATGTTCCAAAGGGTCTTGCTCTCGCGCCCTTATTATTTGTAATTTACATGAAGATGATGCTGAACTACACACCATTCTTGATAGTTGACTCTAACAAGACTCAGCGGCGGTCGGTGCTCACGTCACTCGGAGGCTATGACAATGATCGCAGTTCTTCGTATGTGCGCGTCAAATGCGTTTCTATATGTTTCTATGTTATGAAGTTATACGAAGAAGTACGATCATTGTAATATCCTTTGAGTGACGTAGGCAAGAGCCGAGCAGAAAAGCATTTATTTAATGATTTCACACTGTAGGAAGTGCACTAATTGTATATTTACCGTCGGTTTTCTAACATCTGTATTGGAGACAATCCAAATTGTGACGTGTGTAAGCGTCCGTTCGGCAAGCGGAAGGTGTCGAGTTAAAATCCTACACTAGGTAAAATTTTTAATAAAAAAAAATGCCTCATATTAAATTACAGTGACATCAGAAAAGCATTTATTAAAGTGTAATGTCCTTAGATGCTGAAATAAATAGTGGTTTAAACTGAATAGTACATATTAACGATTTATATACACTTCGCCAAAAAAGTATCGCATAATTTAGTTTTGAATCATAAAAGTATCGCATAATCTTTGTTTGTAGCATAAAGTTGTAAATATACTTTAATGCGCTCTAAGATATAATTTCTATGATTGTTTAAATAAAATACAGGCCAAATAAAAACAAGAACTCATACTTGAGATTTTTATTAAAACAAGAAATTATAATTTTGGAAAGAAAAATGTCATAACAGTAGCTTTTAATACTGAGTATTGCCACCTCTGGCTCTTATGACCGCTCGCATACGGTTTGGCAGAGATTCGATTAACCTCCGTATATAAGCCTGATCCAAATTCTCCCACTCGTCACGGAGAGCATTTGCTAGTCCATGCAGGTCCGCTGGGGCAACATTTTGGGTTCGTATCCGTCTGTGAAGGAGGTCCCACACGTGCTCAATAGGGTTCATGTCCGGACTTACCGCAGGCCAATCTAAAACTGGAATACCAACATCGTTAAGGTATTCCTGGACGATTATTGCAACATGCGGTCGTGCATTATCGTGCATTAACATGAATTCGTTTCCTATAATTGGCGCATATGGTACTACATATTCTTCTAAAATGTCCGTTATATACCTGTGAGCAGTCAGTGTACCTCTGTCTACTGGTACTAACTCTGTACGACCTGTTAAACAGATGCCTCCCCAAGCCATAATAGAGCCACCAGCGAAATTAGGTCTAGGTCTGATATTACACTGCGAATAGCGCTCACCGTCTCGTCTGTACACTGAGATACGCCTATCTGAGGTGTAAAGACCAAATCTTGACTCATCTGTGAAGAGTATATTGGCCCAGTTATTAATGTTCCAATTTACATGTTCTCTGGCAAACCTTAAGCGAGCCACTCGGTGGTTCCTAGTGAGACGAGGGGCTGTTACAGCTACTCTAGCTCTTAATCCACTCTGTCGTAACCTATTCCGAATAGTTTGAGTACTCACACTAGTATTTCTGACTCTAGCCAAGTCGTTCTGCAATTGTCTCGCAGTTACATGTCTTCGACGTAATGCTTGTAGTAGTAAATAGCGGTCATCTTGGCGAGTAGAACATCTTGGACGACCTGGTACAGGTCTTCTACTGTAAATGCCTGTTTCCCTATATCTGGCTACGGCTTTAGAAACACTTGACTGATTGATGTTCATCAAATTAGCAACGTATGCTTGAGATCGTCCATCTTCGATTAAAGCAACTATAGCAGCCACTTGTTCTGAAGTTAAATTGCTCATTTTAGTTTTAAAAGCGTTGGTACAGTACTCTGACTTCGCACTTTAAAATTTGTCCGTATAGGAAGACTTTCAATAAACAACTGAGCAAACCTTACACATATGCATTTTTCTAAATGTGTTCTTTTAGGAAAAAAAATAAAGTAAAAACGCTAAGTTCCATTATTTTGTTAGTGTTTTTATAGTTCACATACACGAGGCAAACTTTTTGTGAACGTATAAAAATATCTTGGTTCATAAATGCCCTTTTTTAGTTTATGCGATACTTTTTTGGCGGAGTGTAGTATCCACAGCTTGCTGCTTCATATTACTATGCCATGTTTTATTCTAGGCTAAGGTATAAGGTTCTTTATTGCGAAGGTTCTTATAGTATGAAAGTTTTTAGTGTAAAAAGTTTAACTATCAGAGATATTGCAAGGCTTTCAAAGCATAGTTCCTGGTGTGTTTATTCTATTACATAGAAAGCAAATTTTCTCCAGAATAATATCTTTTACAAAATCAAACATTTATTGCTGTTTTGATCTTGTTTATATAGTGTTAGTTAGGGCTGTACCTAATTACACGTATAGCATACATATCTGTAATTTATAATGTTTATGTATACTATTATGTTATTTCTTAGTCACAGAAGTAATTATTTTTCATTTATTTATGTTTATTGCTTCAATTTGGTCTTTTGACCTTATCTCACATTTGTATGGTGTACTGTCAATAAATTCTTATTACTATTATTATTAAAATTGAAATAATTGTAAACAGTTTTCTATCTCAATGATCATGTATCAATCATTGCGTTGAAGTGCGGGAATTGACTGAAAGCGTCGATAGTATCAATACCCCGTAGTTCATTCATCCATAAGCAACTGTTACCATTATTGACTTTAGATACGTATCGTCGGTTCAAAAAGTTTCGATCGCAAACATCAGATAGAACTGGCGAAAGCTGAACGAAAGCGGACAAAATATTTGGTTTTACAAATACCGGAAATTGCAACCGACTGATCGGAATAACTCGAACACAACGATTCGACTCCATGAAGTCAAGTTAGATACGTATTTCGCCGGAGAGCGGAAACCCCGAAAAAATGCAAGCTCGAAAATGTAACATCGGACGAATATCGTTGATGTGCTCTACATATCGCGCACGTGTTCGATGTGCGGTATATAGATATATATATATATTATTGAATATCTGACGTATATATGTGGTAATAGCTCCAAATCAATCAGTACCCAAACAATGCTCTCGTCATATGGACTGCCATCGACTTCAAGAGCACACTGATATTGAGATCGATTAACATACATACATCCATAACGTTCATAGGCACCTATAAACATAAATAGATGTGTGGTAAAAAGCTTTTGAACTATAGGCGTTCGTTGTAGTTGATTGATTATGCAATTATAATTATATATTAGCAACGGAATTATTCCACCCTATTTTTTCTAACTCAAAGTTCAATACTAAATGATTTCGTGACGTACCGTTGTATTGCAATATTATCACTTAAGAGAAGCGCATATTTTGTTGGTGTTCTATAGTATGTATTACAGCAACCTCGAGTGAGATCTGCAGCTTTTACTGTATCTAAGCTTCGAGGGGAGTTTAAAGTTTCCTTTCGTAACCAAAGTATAGTCAGTATTTCTTGGAGGCTTCTTTAAAAATACTACACTGTGCAGAAATGAATGATCAGTTAGGAGATACCCTAGTTTGGCTTATTCGCGAAAGAATGTGTAGACGGCGCCCTGAAACAAGTAAGCAAGAAGATAATTTGCTATTCACCTCATTTATATGCTCATGTCACACCGCCGCACAGTGGATCGAAGCTGGTTAAAAATCTGACATAGCGTAAAACAGACAATGTTCCAGAATCATAATAGAATGTGTATAAGTGTATAGTAAAATAAGCATTAGATATGGAAATCACAGTACAAACAAGTAGATTGACGGAATATCGAACAGAAGCAAGTCTGAAAGTACATGTTCGGAGATATTACGCTAAGAGTGTATTTCGACCGTCCTCTTCAACTACTAACATCTTCGGAATTAGAAACGATACGAAACTGCAATTTGCTCAAAATATACACTAACTATGTGTAATTCAACTGGCAAAATATTAGCAATCATATTTGTAACTGTCTATACAATTACCATTTCTTGAAGACGGTGTTCTATGACTCTAAATTTTAACTTCTATTAGCTTTTTAAAAAAATGCCCAAATTCGCCCAAAAAAAGGAAAACTGTTTTGTCATCTAAGATCCCTCTAGTACTTGTTCCGGCGATTTCAGGTGCTACTTCGCGCAACTTTTTGAAAAAAGAGGTTTTGTTTATCGCATTACCGTTTCTAGCATTCTCATAAATGCATGTTAATTAATATATCTACCAAAAAATGCCATTTCAGTGACTAACATTCGATGTATTATTTCATAATCTCTTAGTTCTCGGATTAAAAAGGGTATAAACCAATTAGCATAATTATGAATATCGGTCATATACCTACATTATAAGATCGAATATGCTACTTCTTTAATATTCGCTGCACTTATTGTATCGTTGACATTGTATTATAATATTAAGTTAGAATTGTGAAATGTGCTGTGTTGGCTTATAATAATCGATTAGTAGAAGATAAACAAAATGGGGTATCTTTCCTTATATACTTGATATGTTTGACTTCTTTGGTTCGCCTACACATTCTAAGAGTTATGCTCCTTCTAGTTGGATTGTGGCTAATATGAATACAATTTATGTTTTACTATAGGTGCACATAAACAGGGAGATTACCTATATCATTATCATAAATGTATTAATGTAACTACTGGTTAAAGGTAATAAACAATCACAGAAAATTAACACATCTACTCGCATAGTAAAAATATGTGGGGGAACAATACAAAATATCCTAAGTGAATTGGCATATGTCTCAAAATGGTGATTCGACGGTAGTTCTCGGCTAAATCTATATAAACAAACATTTAAAAATACGTACTGTGGCAAACGATACAAGCATGTTTATATCCAGCTATAACAGCTTCAATAACCATCCTAGATGCAAATGTAATCAGAAGATTCGCGTTAATCTTACAAGTGATTACTATAGGGAATGAAATTTATTGCGAGAAGGAATAGCTGAACGATTTATAAATGTATATGGTTTGTACTGTATGCTAGGCCTCATACATAAAATTCTATTGCATGGCGCAGATATCATTCAACATGTTACTTCCTATAGGCAAACTTTCAGAAGAAGCTGCTGAAGCTCGAAATAAATACCTCAAAAGCTTCAGGGAAAAATAGCAGAAAATGTAGCTGTTCAGCTACAAACAAAGATATTTTGAAAAGACTAGTTATCACATTCGATCCATATATTTCCCAATCAAGACGAAAATTAAACGAACGTACAAGAAGTGAGTTATTACCAGAAGCTGTAGAATTATTAATTCTTCACCGGCAAAATTGAAAATTGTGTTAAGTGAAAAGTAGATACTGCCACTGTTTATCAACCACCTGTTATCAGGAGAGATAAGCGAATTGTTTTACTATACACAAAAACGTTCACAACACTGTTTAGAAGAAATTTCTATTAAAAACAGAGATACATAGTTTTACATTATATGTGCTCTTTATCTCTGCTTTAATAGTGTCGACACATTTAATATATTAAGATACCAAAGCCCATGCTTCTATCTTAAATGTATTTAGTGATCACAATATCTTCCTGTAGCATAATATTGTAGTCTACATTATAAGTTCCATCATACAGAAACGGCTACAAAACTTATATCTATATCAACAAATACGCTATTTCTTCGATTTATGCAGTCTCAAATACTATATACTTTTAGCTACATTTTTATAAACAAGTAGTGACGGTACAACAATATTTTTTTACTCTGTGTAATATACAACCTTACCTATTCGGCAAAATTTTCTTTCGTTGATCAACATTAATTTTTAAGCAAGTTATTACCATTTCAGTCAATGTCCGCTTTTTACCGCCTTTCGATCCACTGTGCGCCGGCTGTGCGGTGCTACTTTAAACTAGAGTAATGCCTAGATGTTTCGGTAATGACGATACATATTTGAGGCAAAAATCCATGTTTTATGCGAAACTAGTAGTTGCCCGCGACTTCGTCACTTTTGTACCTTTGATCACTCCAATATAGAAAGCCAATAATAATTGTTCTAATTTGATAATAGGAGAAACTGGTGTAGGTTGGCAGACATATGTCAAAATTCTTTTCAAACAACGAAAAGAAAAAGCAAATTTGCGCGAATCCCTACTTAGTACCTTTGTTCACACTTTGGTAATTTTCAACTTTTCTCATATCATAATTGAAAACAATAATAAATTTTATATTAGAGCAAAGTGTACCAACTTCCTTCGATGTCGCGTCGGGGTAAGTTGGCTTATAGGAGATTGCGTGTATAAAATACTTTCTTAGGTTTTACGTCAGTAAATCAAACAACAACTGAAACTTTTCATAAAGTATAATCTTAAAAAAAAAACAAGAAGAAAAGCTATTATCCTTGATCATAACTATTATAGGAATTACAGTTATAGCATACATAATTAAAGTCCTCGTGGATGCATTGCTTATGCGCCCACATTTTGCATTTCATACAGTAAATTTAGTTTTCGCCAGATGGATCATTTGAATATTTATACACACAAACGAAAGAAAAAGTTTTGTGATCTTCCTCTGAATTGCTTTTGCTGAAGTATAAATTTCTGCTGTACATTTCTTTGTTGGTGTTTGCTTTTACTTTCTGTATAAACTTTATTTAAACTTTTTGTGATTTTTACTGGCCAGAACTTTTTGACCGTCTGAGTATGGCGGTTTTTTTTTTCTGGCAGCGGCTTCTGCCTTATATCTCTTTTATCTCTTATCTCCATTCAGCTACTGCGTGTGTGTCGCGGGTTTGCGGTGTTTCTACAAAAGAATCCAATTCGTGTGATAATTAGTATCTCACCTAGAACCAGTTGTCGACAATTATTTCAGGATCTCAAAATGATAACGCTGCCTGGAATGTGCATACTACATCTACTTCTGTTTGCAAAAGAAAATTGTAATTCTATTCCGAGATTCGAATCAACCTCACTCCTATAATACTAGGAATTCGAATGTGGTGGAAATCCCATTATATAGGTTAAGCTTTACTGAACGGATTCATTACTACTTAACAATCAAAGCTTTTGAGAAGTTACCCAAATAACCTCAAACAATTGCCATCACAGCAATTAAAACCCTTAAATTGAAATATATGCTGCTCGACAAGAACTGCTATTCACTAAATTAATATATGGATGATTCTTTATCTTAATTATATTTATGTTAGCTGCTAGATTAATTATAGACGTATCCCATGCGGTAGCGGCAGACAAAAGGATGAAATAAATACATTACAATACATAAGAAGGCATAACTATCTATTTAAAAATTGAGAAAAGGAATTAACAAAAGAAGAAAAAATTAATTTTAACATAGATTGTGGTAAGTTACTTCTAAAATATATTCTCGAAATATTTACAGGTGCTAGATCTTCACGTCCTTTTGAATAAATGATTGGTGGGAAATTTTATGTTTTCTCTCTGCTTGGCAATCGCCCATTTACTTCTTTGACACATGATTTCCACAGAAAAAATTCAATAAATAAAACATCCCGTGTATCAAAGACGCGGCGGAAAATTTCAGATTCTCCGTCCGTAATGGCGGGAGGCGGCGAGTGTCCTCGTTCTCAAAGAAATATATGCAAAATGATTGAAAGAATAAATCAAATGTTTAAGTGTCAACGGGAACTGGTCGTGCGGAATACCAAGTGGTGCTGGCTGCATCGATCGCGGTCGTATTGATCACATCCTCCCAGCAGTAACATGTTTATCTTACCGAATATTCTGCGACGTCTTAAATAAGCATTAGCGCGTAGATGACTGACGTTCTGAATTAGAAAGAATTGATCAAAGCGTTCTTGAGGTTATACAGGGTTAGGCAGAATGAGGGAGTGTTTCTTAAAACGTTAGAAAATTGATACCGATTGCTTAAGGAAAAAGTTATTGACCGGTTTGGGGTTCGTATTGTCATAACATTTGGCAAGTGTGAAAAGCAACATCATCCATGTGATGTTTGTTGTCATTAAAATGCATTTCTGGAGGCGTTCAATGAAATTTGCAAACACTCTTTCCGACATTGCTCTGTCGATTATGACGACTTCCACTCGAATGGGTTCTTTCAGTTCTTCCAATGTGCGCGGTTTATGTTCGTATGTATGTACATACATACCTTGAGGTGACCCCATAAGAGAAAATCGCATATGGACAAATCAGGGTACCGAGGAATGTCAGCAAATCCGTTAATGAGGCGATCTGAACAAAGGGAGAATCCCTTGATGCCTCCATTGATGCTATGGCTATGTGGGCTGTCACGTCATTTGTAGATTCACCATACTGTCGAGATGAAAATGAGCTTCACCCCTCTTGAACGAAATAGAGCTGTTATTTTGCTCAACAATAGTTTCTATTTGACCTGCGAAATTCAATCGTTGTGTGCAAACTCCTGGTTGCACAATCGCCAATTTGTAGAGGCGCGAATGTAGCTCTAAATGCAAAACACGCCTTACAAAACGATCACTACTGAGGTTCTTTCAGCAGAATGCTTTTTAGCGGATCGACTGGATCTGCGCAACAAGCTTTGTTTGTCTCTTTCCGCATCCTCTGGGATATATGCCTTACGTGGAAACCTCTGCAATTTTTTGTTCAGTAGAGTAACTGATCTACCAAGTGGCTTAACCCACCATAGAATGGTGTTATGAGTGGAAACAGCCCGATTTCTGTGCACGTTGAAGTGGCGACGTAATTCACACTGAATTGCTATAATATATCTTTATTGTCGTAGATTCTTAGAATATAGACATTGTCAAGAAAGAAAATATATAAAAGTCAAATTAAAATATAAATATAACAAAAGACTTACAAAAGACAAACAAGCATTCAAGTGTATATAACGAAAAATTCGTTTATGGTGTAGAAGCACTTCTCGAGTAACAGCCTCCTAAGTTCAGATTTGAAAATGCTAACATTCCTCGAAAGTTGCAAATTCAAAGGCAGTCTATTATATATATATAAACCTAAATGACTTCGAGCCTTAGCGCCTACTTTATACTTTACTATAGGAAGATGAAATTTGTTTCTATTTATGGTGTTAATATTATGTATATCCGAGTTCAAAGGAATTTCATTTTTGTGTTTGTAAATATAGACGCATAATTCCAGTATATATAAACAGGTAAGAGGTAACATTTTGTATTCTCTAAACAATAATCTGCAAGAGTGCGCATCACTAACTCCAGCCATTCTTCTAAGTATTCGTTTCTGAGAAATAAAGACGCTCCTAGCAAGTGTAGAGTTGCCCCACAAGCAAATGCCATAGCGCAGATGCGACTCAACATGCGCATAGTAGACAGCAAGTAGTTGATACTTTTCTAAATTATGTCTCAAATTCATAATCAAGTAAGTTACGGAGCAAAGTTTGGAAACTAATTTGTTACAGTGAAGTTTCCAATTTAAGTTGTTATCAAAATGAATACCCAAAAAGTTACAGTCATCATTACTATTCAGGACATCAGCGCCCACAGACAATGACATAGGCTTAACATCATTTTGCCAATTATGAAATTGCAGAATACTTGTTTTGGCAGTATTAAAAGATAAATCGTGACAACTGAAAAAATTAATGGTCTCAATTATTGCGTCTCTACAAACCTTCTCAGCATTATCCTTATTACTATTGACTATTAATGAAAAATCATCAGCGTAAGCAATATGCTGAATACTATCAGAACACAGATCAAAATCAGCAACAGCAAAGTAAAAAGAGTACAAAAGCTGTGAGAAATTCGTTGTTCTTTAGGAAACTGTCGTACTATAGAATGATCATCCACGACACCATGGCCTCAATTTATATTTGTTTACACGAAATGCTAAAACATGACGACTCGAGCGCCATCTACCGCAGATCTGTCTCCCCGTGTATATTTGCATTGTTTTCTCTTTCCAGAAAATGAGACCTGAATATTATTACTTTCTTTTCACACTTCTAATATATTTTTTGATTTCTTGCTGTGTATATTATGTGCACAGCTAATGTCGCAAATACAGAACAGCAATGGTCCTGTTCTGTATACACCGAGAAAAAAATATGGTTTACTTAACCATTTATCAGTTAACTAAATCATATTTCTTTTTAAATACGAGCAATGCGTTTTAATGTTAAATTTATACCTAAAATGTTATTTTAATCTTAAAATTGTTTGGTGTAACATAACAACTGCTAATTTTACGTTTTTAATTGTGTTCGAAGTACTTTTTTTTCTTGATCTTCTTCTAAATTCTTCTTTTCTTCTTTCTTTATTTTCTTTTCTCTGCTTTTATTAAAATCTTTTTCGAGCATTTCCCTCGAAAGAACAAGAAATGTTTGTCCGCGTTCCTGTTATTTTTTGTGGTAGCAACTGAAATTGCTTTCTTTTTGATTTCTTCTGATTATGAGTGTTTTGGTTCAGGTCAGAAAATATTTTCTTTTTAGTTTATTCTGTTTGAAGGTGATGTTTGGCTGAACACGTTTTAATGTAGGGAGGCCACGCCTCTAATCTTTCATTGGTTAACATACAGTCCGTGCATTTTTTTCCTCACACTCACGCGCATCGTACGTCACCAGCTCGAAAAGGCGGGCGGAGCCCAGTCGATGGTTCGCATACAGAACTGTAGATATATATTACAGTAAAAGCTTAAAATATATTTTCGCGAAGATAGGGTATGTTGTCACGTGCGATTTATAACGTTTCTTCATATTTTTCGATTGTGGCTCACTTCATTGAGCACGCCCTCTTGCTATAGCGCATCTGATAGCTGAAAATGCATTGAGTGTAGCTAAAAATACTGCTTATGTAATGCCATATAATATCAATTGAACTATATTTCGTGTAGATCGTTTGTTAAAACTATTTCCAGTCTTATATTGCTACGAGGTAGGCGTGTGAGGGGGAACTCATGAGTAACACTGGTTGGGCAAGGTACCCAGGATAATTATATATTGTTATTATAGTAATAACAATAATAACTGTACCTACCTTCTAGCCGTGGGTCACGCCACAATAGTGAACAGGTCTCGAAAAAAAGGCACAAAGTTAAATTTAACAATGTTTATTGATAAGGCTTGTAGAGGCTCTTAGGGGGAGTCCCCTTGCATGCCTTTGTACACTGATTATATAGCGATATCTCCACTCCTGAAGTTCGATTTGTG
Source organism: Cetonia aurata (assembly GCA_949128085.1). Lineage (NCBI taxonomy): Eukaryota > Metazoa > Arthropoda > Insecta > Coleoptera > Scarabaeidae > Cetonia > Cetonia aurata. The sequence goes on along the minus strand of OX421883.1, from coordinate 47,033,436 downwards.
GCAATATATCGTATCGTACTATACACTAATATGCTTATCAGTGTGGTCCTAGATAACTTAGGAGTAAGCTGCTTGTAGTTTTTACATTACGGCATCAAAGCTAATAGATGACAGTCAATAGGAAAATAAAATGATTTTTACGCTTGTACTTTTCGTATTTTTTATAATGTAGGTTAAAATGTTACTAAAAAGAGAATACATTTTTTGCGAACAATAAATATGGAGAAGAGAAAGAAATTCCACTAGCAATATAAAAAAGAAAATTTGGTGGAATATGCTAAGGAAAATATCTTTACTTAGCAAATGGATTTTAGTAAAGTATGTACTTAAATTTAAATATGTTGACTACTGGATTATTGTTAAACACCGATTCTATTACATCAAGCCTTTAATTAAAATTAGACAATTTTGTTCCAGCTATTTTGTTCTCTTCTTTTTAAAAGGAAATCATCATTTAAATATTTCGACACAAATTTGACACCATCTCTATCAAATTAAGCCGCGTTTGGCCCTAAATAGGGCACAAATATTAAATAAACTGCCTAAGTGACTACTATAAAAACGGAGCCCTGTTATTAACGTCGGAAAATTGCGGAAGCCGACCGAAGCTATATCCAATAAATTCAACTTTATTCTGCCATTAAATATCATCATACTGGAAACGTACATATACATAATTCGTTATTTGTTACGATGCAGAAGTACGGAAGGGTGCGCGACACGCGGGTTGTATCACACTCATATGCGCGAATAAAGTTGATCGCTGGAAATGGTTCGCGTTATGATCATAAATTTCGACGTTAATCAAAGAAAGCAAAAATGTCAGCGCTCGAATCTAATTACCCGGTTATAATACGGGGACATTTCAATAAAATCCGCATAACATTAAATAGCCCGTTACCAATTTATGTAATGGAATTAACAATGTAGAGACGTAGAATAACCCGAATAATGAAAACATATCTGATGGTTTATGCAACAATATAGGCGGTAGTTTAATAAATTAAAACCGAAATGGTAGAGTAACTGAAATAGCTGGGATCAATGGATCAATGGGGTATCATGATGGAAATACATAAATATAATAATAATGGGTAGGCTCATCAACAAATAAAATAATCATATATTGATATGGTAAATGTGGGAAAATGCCGTAGAGTGCATCGTTTCTGACAAAATTACGTATGACAATATTAGCACGAACAATTAGTGCGTGTGTAGTGTTAATTGCGTTTACATTTCATTGTTTATATGATGTTTAGGTTACTAAGAGGTATTCCTGTTGCTACTGCATTACCTACAGTTGCTTTACACCAACTTTGTGCCAAATTGCCAATCTGCACAGTATTGAAGAAGCCTATATTCTACACTCTAACAAAGATTTGGTAAAATTCCTGTACGGTTTCGGGGCAATTACTGTATATTACCCCAAAACCGTAGAGGTATTTTACTTGTGCGAGTAAAATTACTGTGATGTAAAAATTCACCAAGGAAATTTACTATTAGTGTATGAAAAATACTAAATAAAATGAAATTTACTGGGTAAATATCTTACGATAAAAAAAGGTCCCTAGTAGAAATCGTTTAGCATGGAAATTTCACATGGAGCTTTACTATGTACATAAAGGAATGTTGTAGGAATATTCCTAAAATTTGTAATTTACCGATGAAGTTTACTACGGGTAGGTATTTTTCCGATACTACTGAAGTTTATAGTAGGAAAATCCATACCTATGAGAATAGTTTGCCAAGATCATTTCTTTATAACAGATAGAATTTCTTTCACAAGTTTTCCGTTAATGTTACACTTCGTATATTACAAATTCTATTTGTCCTAAATGTGAAAATATTTGTAAGTCCATCCCTTACTTTCCTATTTGCAAATCCCAGTACTACGGAAATCGGAGTAAAATCGAGTACCTAAGTATCTGATTTCAACCAAGGAATAGGATTAACATAGACACTGCAATACCATTATAAATATATATTACAGTTAATTTAACAAATATAAAAAACAATGCTCATAATAATAATAATAACAATAATACATTTAGAGGGTACTCAACTGTTTCATTAAACTTATAACTTTCTTTTTCGAGTGTGAAAAAAGGCTGCTTTTGGTGTCGGCATCAGGTTGCGTCTTCATGATGTAGCGTTGGAGGAACTCCAACAAACAATTGATCTTCTTTCATTATTGATATACTTACAAGATCGTAAGCTTTGCTGAAAAATGAATGCCTAGATATCAATTAGTATCTTAGTATGCAATATGTAATGTGTGTAAAATATAGGTTTTAAATTACCTATTTGAAGAGAATATAAAAAATAAAGTATGAAGAAGGCTAACTGTATTATATATATTGTGCATTCGAAATTTGGTAGAAGAAATCATTAATATTATACTTAGCGTATAATAGTTATGTGCTTGTTTAGTTGTTATACCTAAACGCTTTCTTAACCATAAAAACAAGTTCTAAGTATAAATAATACATTCATAACCTCTACTTCAGCGTAGCAATATGACAATATCTATAACCATTTACTTTAACATTACGGTAATACACAAACTACAAATATATTTTATATACCCTGTCGAGGCATATTAATGTGTTTTTTTGGAACACAATTGTACTGTGTGTTTGTATATGCACGAACCTATATGTTTCAATGTTTGTAAATTATGAAAATGCAGCTGCAGGTCACCGTCAGTAGTAAGAATGTATTATTTAATTACTAGATTTATTTTAAATAAAAGCATAAAAAAATTTAGTAATATTACGTTTTCACGTAGCACTTTTACCTACAATTGAAAAATACTGGTCGATATGTGGGAAATTTCCAAAAGTATAGTTAATTTTGTTAAAAAACGTAATATTACCCAGTTTTTTTTTATTTTCCCCCAAATGTTACTGGAATTTTTAGCAGGAATCCTGGTAAATTTACTAAAATTTCATAGTGTGTATTGATCACTGACGCATCTGGTTGATTTCGGGTCCATTTTCTACTTGCTTGATAGTAAAAAGTTTTCAGTGATTTAAAAACAGTTCAGCCAAGCTGCTGTAAACAATGGCTGGCATGAGAAGGTAAACATAGCAGAACTGCGCTTGATTTATCTTAGCAGGTGCAAGGAATTTCACTAAGAAGCAAAGGGAACCATCTCTGTCTAATATCAAAAATACCTCTGCTTTCTGTTGTCGCAAAAAAAATGCATACATTACAACTAGCCTGCACTACTTGTTACTGCGGTGAAAGACATTCGCACAACACTATCTGTTGATAGTTTATCAACATTTTGTGTCATCGCTATCGATTTTTGTTGCCCCTCTACACCCAGTTTAGTCTATAATAAGAACATAATATACAGGAACAAACAAAAACATAACATAGCATACAAATAAATATATAAATAATATTTGTGCTCTAACACTTGTTATTTGGAAAGTTCGTAGTTTTCACGCACAAACAACGCGCATTCGTATACGTATACACATTGGAAGCGGTAGAAGTGACCAGGTATCCGCAAAACCTGGCACATAACCTCTCTTAAAAGCGGATGGGATCAGACATAAAGGCCAAAAAAAAAGGTAAATTTTCCACAGGTAGATAAGTGCATAAAGCGCCCTAGAATATATCATACACGTCGGCCGCTTTGCAGTTTTATGATTTGTTTGGTCGCCACTTTAAATATGTTTTCTTTTATGTATGTCTTTATAAGAATGAAATACTTTAGTTCAAAGCTGTGGCATAAACAAAATTTATATAGTTTCAGCGTTCTGCTAGTTTCTATAGAAAGAAAAAAACACAAAGCATTTCATAAAAGAATATCTCGAATAAAAATTAATTGACTTCAAGAGGATTTGAACATCAACTTATTTCTTTTTTAAATGGAAACCAATATTTATCTTACCGCGTGCGGAGAAATGAGTAGCTTTTATAGGAGCTCGCCAATATTGAGCGCACTTTTCCATATTCTCTATGTATTTTTGTAAATTTCCTTTTACATTTACTTTTTATTTATTCGTTATGAAGCGAGTATATATTGGCGTCTCAAGCGGCTCCAGGAATCCATATGTAATTTATATATATAAGTCAAAAAGCCAACAAAGTACCTCCTAATTTAGTATTATCTAATTATGGAGTCACATGATATAATTATATATTATATTATATGTATTTACTTGTTTGTCATTTTATTAAAGCTAAACATAAAATAAAAAAAATAATGAAAATAAATGTATCTAAAGCCTTAAGAATTTTAAATAACTTGCTATAATTATTAAATAAATGCTTTTCTGCTATAACTGTAATTTTAATATGAGGAAATTTTTATATTAAAATTTTATCTCGTGTCGGATTTGAACCAGGCACCTTCCGCTTGCCGGGCGGGCACTCTACCAATTGAGCTAACGAGGTGTCTGGTTTTTACAATTTGAAATGTCTCAAATACAGATCTTAGGAAGCCGACAGGGCGGCAAGAAAATTGCACTATTGCTATAGTTAGTCTTTACCGAGAGAATATATGGGTAATTGAGTACAAATAAAAACTTATCTTGCCAAAGTTTTTATTATTTTCATGTTAAGTTATAGTCAAGTGGTAGTTAAAACATTTTCTCATAAAATGCTTTGTTTATGACTCTGTTTATTATAAATTAATCCAATTTTAGTGAAATATGAAATAATAAGAAATGATAAGCTTTGGGATCATGATATTACCAATATATCATTATCGGCCTAATCGCCTGCTGTAAAACCTATAGCCACGTGTGCATGAGTTTGCGAACTTTATATCCAATAGCCATCCGAACAATTGTAACTATAGATACCAAATCTAGCCCTTTCATCTGCGAGAAAGGATTAAACAAATTTTGCATTTGCAGGAGAGTTTTATTTCATCACTTAACAAGAACGGACAACCAACAAATTTTGGTTGTGTGTTACGCATTTTATAATTACCTCGTATACTTTATCTGAATTGATATTCCGAACAATCATAATCTAATTAGTACAACGCGAACAATATATTAATTATTTTCAGTAAGTCCATAATTAGGTGTACGTTTAAGTAAATAAAGAACTGCATGAATATCCTTATTTATTTGTATTGTATTTATACTTACTATAAATTGGAACATGTGCTACCAGTTTCGGTTTCTTAATAAATCTTTATCAGACTCCTTAGTTTAATTACTGCGATTCACTGGATGAGTCGTGTATAGTAATGGTGTTAGGGTGAGGTTCCAGCAGAATTCCTGCCTGCGGTATTCCTATGGTCTTCGTAAATTTGAGCGTATATCATACACCTACGTTGGGGGAGTGTGGGTGGCTTTAACATGTTGAACTGCTGTAAGCTCCATTCTAAAATCATAGCTACAAAGCAACCTACATATTTCTACAACAAAATAACATATCGCACAGACATTCATGATATCAATATTCGACATAAAAATTAACTGCTACATTTCACACACCGCGTCGCCTCATTTTCGAACAACTTCTCTACTTATTTTAAGTCACGTAGGGTAGCAATTTACAAATATAAATATAAACAATACCTACACCAGTATCAGTAGTGTAAAAACTAACATTTTATTATTAAATCTTGTTTAAATTCCTGACCTTAATATAATATATCAAATTACTACTGTGCAAAGTACAAGCTGGGCCTTTGTAAACAATTTTAAATGTTTGTATGACAGCGTACACTACGATCGAACAACAAACCCAACTTTAAGGTGGGTCCAAACTAATGCAGCGAACATGATCGCACTCACTCCGTTTTGAGCAACGCAAAATGTTTTCCAATCGGTGTCGGTCCATCAAAAGAAAACAGTTGTAACGACGTTTTCTTTCGGTTCTGGTTCGGTGTACGAATATTTACTGCTTACTCTTCAATGCCTCGCTTACAGGCATTGGATTACTTACCTACTTTTAAAATGCTTATTACTTATGTGTTGGTCCTCGTAAGTCGAACGAGGAAGTTCGTCCCAAGTTCGTTCGGTGGCGCTGATCGACGACTAGTTGTCAAACGGTGAATTACAACTCCGCGGCGGTTTAAACGGTGTTACGTCTTAATCACGTCGTTACAATAAAGTTTTAACCCCAAAGTGGTAGCTATTAGTCTAAGTGCGAGAGATGTTCAGAGTTCTAGATTGATTGCGCAACGAAAGAGTGAAAGTGTATTATAAATCAAACATTTATTTCTATACAACAGGTGTAAAAGACATCGAATATATATAGCAAAAAAGGTAAGTTTACAATGGTGAGCATACATAAACACGTACACTGGCGAACATTAAAACATTCGCGGGGCTTCGGTAACGCTTTTGAAATCTAAACACGGAATCTAATGGCTTTGTTTCGGTTAACAACATAAAACGACAATCTGTATACGGGGGTCGGTCGAGAAGTACGCGGACGGTTTTCATTGGCTATGAATAGAATATGAATTAGATATCGGTGACGGCACTAAACTCTGCGGTACGGGAATGATTGTAGTAAAGCCCCGGGAGCGTCAGAAGCTGTGCCAACGCAACGGTCAGAGTGCAGGCAATTGGAAAAATGCCTGCGCTGGCAAAGCTTTATAGTGTAAAGCTTTGCCAGCGCTTCAATTAGGCCAGGACTACGAAGCTCGGCGTGTATCAGAAGTTTTACCGACACAGCAGCCAGAGCGGCCGGGGAGAATACCTGTGTTGCAGTAGAAAGCTATTCCAGCGCTGCAATCATACCGGAAATAGGAAGCTCCGCGTGTATCGGAAGCTTTGCCGACACATCAGCCAAAGCGGACTCAGAGGTACCTAGGGACTCTCTCTATACTTGTGCTAAGCGCGCGGTTTAAATACACTTGCGGTTATCCCCCACGCGGTTGCGATAGTGGGAGTTAAGCGTGTGTGAATCGGGCACCGTCTGCGGGGATGACACTCGCTTCGTAAACAATATCAACAAATAAAAACTTCAAGAAATAAAATAACATACGGTGGAAACGCTACCGCGCATGGGAAAATCAAACAAAAAAACGGAATTAATGAATAATTCGAAATAAACTTAATTCTTGACACTGAAATAGATTTTCCCATGGAACGGTACGTTACAGAGTTTATTCCGAATTAGTTGCGAAGCTGGTAGTTGTTCAGATTTCTACATGTCATTAATAGAGCTGGCCGTAAGTGCCCAATGGAATCGTGAAAATTATGTTGATCAAAATCTCATAGTTCACAGAGGACATTCAGTAAAAAGAAATTGTATTGACCTGTATTTTCAATCTTTAAACAAATTTGAGGTTCTAGAAGAACCCCTGCTTCTAAAAACTCTTGCCATCCAGTAACGATGGGCTCTTTTCTTTTTCTTCGATTTCAATGCGTCACACGTCACACATCACAATAAATGCCGCACATGCAATCTCAATGTTGTCGTTGTCACCCATTTTTGATAGAAAGCGGACTAGATTTACGAGTTTTGGAATATACACCACGCATTTATTGCATTGTTTTGGACCCTCCTTAAGTGCAACAACGTATAGGTACTACCCGCGAGCGATAACCGAACGGCTATAAATTTGTGACATAACACTGATCCGCAGATATTAAAATCTAACCTACAAGAGTCGTATATACATGAAAATTGTGCGTTTAGGGGACGTAGCTGCTCCCAAACGGTTTGAGAATCACTGACAATTCATCTCAAAATAACGCTACATGAAAAATTTGTTACAGAGTGGTCGCCATTTTGTATACGAGAAACAATAGGTAACTGACATGTTTCGCCTTACCGAGGCTCATAGGTGTCACTTAGGGACAGGTAACTACAATGTATCTTTTTCTAAGAATATTTTGGTTCTACCGAAAACTTCTGTACATATATGTATATATAATATTAAAAGTTCTTATTTATGTGCACATCGGCTTTCCTAAAATATTTCTTCTTTTGTAATTTAAATAAAATTAAATTATGATTCTCATATTGATAAATACAACATTTTCGTATTCTTCTTTTTAAACAACTGATAGACATTCTTAAAAAAAAAAAATATTTTAATTCTATGGAATAATGAAATTAAATCTCCAGGTAAATAAAAGTAAAAAAGTTGATTTTTGTTTTATCTTCTCTTTAGATTTGTGTAACATTTTAAATTGTTTATACTTTTGAATGTATATGTATATGTTTATACTAGAATGTGTATTTCAAACTTAGATAAAAGGGTGGTTTGTTATAGGGCGCGAACAAACATTACAAGCCTTGCCGAAGGCGAGGTTTGTAATTGCCTCAGGTCTGCTGAAAGCACTTTTTGACAAGTTACACAATTGTTTTCGCAGCCAGTACCGCATTTTAATATAACTTGTGTATAAAAATAACAACGAAAAATATCAGTTAAAAGGTGACAGTTACGAACTGAGTGCACTTTATTTGGTAGGTATTGGTTGAAGTAAGACAGTGGAAGGTCCTCAGCCAACAGCTGGACAGAAGGTTGAAAATTTTATATCTCATTTATGGGAGGAGGGTTGTATTGTGAGAAGTACGTAAATATTTATTGTGATATCTATAAGTCTGTGTGAATAGAATAGATAGTATTCTTTTTCATAATGATAGATGGCCTATGTACATCTGATATATTGATTTAGATCTAATTTTTTTTTTAATTCGCTCGTTTTGGAATATTTTATTATTAGTTCTTTCTCTCTTTCAAAGCTTCAAAATCGTATAGAATGCTTTGATAATTCGATTTTATGAAAGTATTTAGGTACTTTGATATATGTGTGAAAGTAAAAGTAGTAACTAACACATAATAATAATGAATTTAACCCCACGTCAAAACTTTATATCAATTAATTTTCCAGAGTTTTGTTTTCAAAACTCCGGTTCTCTATACCCTTGGATCCAGCGGAATGTATCGCCGAAGGTTGAGGGATTAAACCTTTGTAAATAAATCCATTTTTCGTGATTCACTCGCGATCGACACGGAAACGCGAGGGTTTTGAGTTTACCTATTTCCGTGCGCTGCGATGTTTTATTGCTGTGAGACCAAATAATCCGTTTTTTAGCCGTTTTATCCCTTAAATGTAAACTTACGTGCGTTGTATGTGCTTTCAGTTGTGGATGTGCACATTGGTTAAAAGTTACGTTTGTTACTTTTTGGAACATGTGATTAGAAGGCAGATCAAAACGAAAACAGACGTTTCACTAGTTGATTCGGTAAAACTAAATAAATGAAAACGAAAATAGCTGCATGTATATACACCTACTTTGTAGGTGCCCATACACATCAGGCGATTATTGTGAAAAAAGGGGAAAAGGAAAAAGAGAGATTGCCATCTGAAGGTATTGCACGTTTGGCAAAACGTGCGCGTAAAGTTATAATAGCTTCGACCCCGATTGGGGTGCGTATATTTTAACAAGGAGGTGGTCTCAAATCTGACGTTTTTGCTGGAGTTAAAAAACAAAGGCTAAGCCCAAAATTTATCAAACATCGTGCGGGCGCAGCCGACACGGGTACATTTGCATAAAAGATTACTGAGTTAATAAAAACTTTCTGATAAACATCCACCGCCGACGGGCCCTCTTGTCTAAATATATTCACCACGTGTGGGTTAACTTTTATAGTAGTGTCCCGCCCTCACATGTTAATATAGCGAGATGGAAATTCTAAACACATTTCGCGCCAGTGCAGGCAGAAATTCTTATCTGCACAAAGTCCGTTAGAACAGATAGGTTCAACTGATGTGTAAATTTAAGAATTATCTACGTAGACAAACACATAACGAAAATTCATTTTTAAATGGATAAGAAATTGTTTGCCATGTAAAAATATTGATAATTTGATTATGATATGCAACTAACTGAGTACTACATAACTACATATGTGAAATCCCAAATGTCTGGAACAAAGAACCGCTAACAATACGTTGGAAGAAATAAATATTTGTAGGATTTAAAAGAAGTTGTGTGTTTCAGATGCCAATATAAAACTTGTTTTATACATGTTTCTAGTAAAATTCAGATGAAAATTGAATTTGCCAGGTTTAATCTACACACAGCAAAACGATTACTTGAACAAGTGGTTATCACTCCAGTCGAGTAAACGGCAGGGAATAATAATAAATTCTTGAAAAATAATGATAATGTAATACTAAATTGAAGTATTTAAAATACCTGGATTAAGGAAATTACTGTTTGGTTTCAGTAATTTATCAAAAAAATAGAATATTTTAGACGAATAGTTCCAATTACTTAAACCTATAACTTTCCCTTGAATAAAGTAAATATTTACTTGAGTTGAGCAAATATAGTCGAGAAGAAAATTTATTTCGATCAAGAAATTGCTTTTCTATGTGTAGTAGTACCGATCCCTTTTGCCAGAACCGGTATTTACGGTATTGAAGTTTTATGAATACCAGAATATCGGTATTTTTGGTATTTCCGATATTTACTACAAGTATGCAGAAAAAAAAATTATGGTGCCCCTTTGTTTTGATTAAAATGATGTGTTAATCAATTAAATAAAAACATTCAGATAAAAACACAACGTTTTACTGTAACGTGTATATGAGGCTTTCAGAAATAGATTCAACCTACGTGACCACTTTTATGAGGTGCAAATTTGGATGGCAACGAATTAAATATTCCTGTTAACACTGAAGTTGCATATGTATTAATGGCCATCGTCATATTACGCGCCGACAATTTGGTTTTTAAAATGGATTTCAGCCGTTGGAGGTACTTACTGAATGCTTCCTCCTTTGCGATCTTGTCATTGATCCCTCTTGCCTGTAAGTACACTAAATATCTATACAGTTCCATTTCTTCCATCGCAGTCACAATTCCCTGACCAGCTCCGACATTATAGCCAGAATGCTCCGCCCAACGACCCCCTTCCGTACAATTTATCCTGCACTTTCCTAATCCAAAATTCATTTTTATGTCTTGGCTAAACCGACCAACACAATCTAATAAGTCATGTAGATGATTCTTTCGATGAGCATACAATTTTAAATCATCCATGTACCATAAATGACAAATGTCAACGGGTGGGTTTCCCATATTATAGCCCTTCTGCTGTTTCCTCAATAGCGACGTGAGCGGTCTTAATGCCATACAGAACCACAGCGGACTGAGGGCATCTCCTTGAAATATACCTCTTCGGATACTAATCTTTCCTGCCTGTATATTGATAGATGGTTATTTTGTGTCTTTAGAGTATTGTAATTTGGTTATTATGTCCTATAATTAGGTTCGTTCTGTTGGGCATTAAAGCTTATTATATATATACATTAAATTATTCATAGATTTGAAGATAGATAATCGCGCAGACAACAATGCTCTTGTTTGCTTTAAATACGACATAGAAACTAAGTCAAACAATTTATACATTTTCAAATATAAAAAATGTCGAAAATTCCGGTTTTGATGAATCCAATCTCGGTGTTTTGAAGCATTCATTTTAGTCCGGTATCACGTAGTTTTGCATAATTTTTTGTGACGTTGATTACTCTAAATAAATGGCTTAAATTAAATATCCCTTTTCCAAGCAAAAGATGTCTTATATTAAACTACTACAACGTAGTTTTTGCGGAGCCCAGTTGGGATGGCCTACTGTAATACTGCAATACATACTGTATTACGATTTTTGAATCACTAAGATAATGGGGGTGAGTATGTTCTCACATGCGAGTTTTAACTTTTCTGCATATTTCTGCGGATGTGTCTCACTCCATTGAGCAGGCCTTCCTGCTATCGCGCATCCGGCAGATGATAATGGACGGTTTGTATTAAATTGTGTATAAACGGAAATAGTTCAGTGTTACCAGTATTTTTACTTGAAAGATCAATACCGAAAACCCATAAGACAAATTTTTATTTAATTTATTTATGAGTTTCTTGCTGCTCAAAACTATGTACGTGTTTAATCGGTAATTAAGTACTTCAGCTAACATTTCTCGAGTTTTTGTTAATTGTGGGTATTTTTAGATTATTTCTTGTATTGTTTCGTATCCTGTCTTTCTTCCTTGTTCTCGGGAGTCCTCTAAGATACTTCTTCTCAATTGTTCGTTTAAAACACTTATATAAAAGATCTATATATTATTTTAATTCTGATGAAATTGGTAGAGCTGTTCTGAAACTGGCATCTGAGCATTATTTATAGTGTTGCCATCCACAGATACATTTTATAATATTAGGTGCCTAGGTAACATTAAGTAAAGGATGCGATGTTACCGTAGTGGATACCAGACACAAACAGAAACAATTAGATGTGAGTGAGATGAAGATCCTTTATTATACTGTGTTTAATAACCTTAAGTTACTTAATCAATTTTATATTATTGCAAATGTATACATTTTGCCATACGGAAGGTGTAAATATAAAATCAAAATCAAATTATCTTTAGTACTGTTATATAGGCACGTATATTTTTGATATTACCGTCATAAATTTTATGTTTCACGAAAAAAATATTTGACACATTAGTGGTATCTGAATAACATCGATAGCCTCTTCTGAAAGGCAAGAGACGTCAACTTTATAAAAGAAAAAAAATGGAACGTTCCCTATATATCTACCGTTTATAGCCGAAAGAAAATAAGATTATATGCAGAGTAAAAAGCATTTTCTTGCTCTGTATAAAAGCGGGATGGTCTCGAACGTAACTAATGAAATATCTTGCAAAAGTTCAAGTGTATACACACATGGCCTTATAAAGCACTCGAGGCCCTGCCCTAGAGTATATATAAACTTGTCTGTTTCTTTTTGCACTATCCGCCTGTTTAAAATTTGTTCAATTTGAACAGTGATTAAACAAACTTGTGTATATGCTCAGGTAAAATATTCACCGTAAATATTCGCTGAAAAATATTTTTTTTGGAGTATTCTTAAGTAATAACAAAACTAATCCACTAACAATAAATAAGAAAATGCTGTTAAAAGTCGATGGTGCAACGCTTTTAATTTATAGTGCAGTATACGTAATGAATATGTTACTTCAATTTTAATTCGAGGCACTGCGAAAAGTACGGCGCAATGTAACTGATTTATGTGCTGATGTATTTTTTTTTTACTAGTATTTACAGTAACGAATAGAGAATGTTGGATTACCTTTTGCGGAATATAAAATCGGATTAACCAAGTTACAATTCTCTATTCGAAAACGGAGTTCGTTATCTACCTTTGCTGTTCCATTATACAAATTACGTGTGCCTATTAGGTAACGAGCCTCTCACAGATGGCCTAAAAACACCTCAAATAACAAAACTATATAAAGACATCAAATTTATATTCTCTATTTGTACTACAAAAATAGAACGATTCCATCTTGACTAGAACAGCTTCTTCTCTTACCTTTTCATATATAGTGAAACCCGGAATAATATCTACCATATTCTTAGACACCATAGAAGAACAACACATATTAAATAAAAATAATTCCTTTTTTCAATGCATACAATTATAGCTAAGATTCGTAGACATATTTATTTTGCTTAAGGGATGGAAATATAAATGACATTTATGAATTTTTATTATACTTAAATAATAAAAATTAAAATTTACATTAGAAATTGAAAATAACAAAACATAACTTTTTTTTAGAATACATACATATCATAGAAAATTTACAAAACTGCATTTTTTTGACGTAAGTCGTTGTTTTCGCGTTACACTAAATGTAGTTACGTAAAACATCATCTCTTGAAAACATATCTTTGGTATTGTGAGCCACCCTCGACATCACTTTAGGAATCCTTGGATACCCTTAAAATCACTCGGAGAATCGTCACATTCGAAACCAGTTAAGGTATGAATGAATATCTTTGGAATACTTCGGATACGAGCGGGGATCTTCGGAATCGCTTCAGGTATCATTTAGAGCCTGAACACATGATTTAGTTAGTTTTTCTAATCGATATTTTGTCGGTTTCCAAACTTCTCTTCGGAACTTCACACAAATTATTTCTTGCGAATTTCGGCGCTATCTATAAAGCATAAAAAACGTTTCAGGCAAACTTTCGTGTTTTGTATGCAGAACCCGAATCTGCAAGAGAGAATAGGAGTGTCCATTTTTCGTGTTTGGTGTCCCCGAATAGGTTCTTGAAAATGATTAAAGGCGTGCTTTTTTGTTTTTCGTTACGATGTGTATTTCTCGAGATATTTTACAGTCCCAGAACTTTTGAGACACTCGGTATAACATTACGCTTTGTACAATTCTGACTTAATAATGTGGTTTTGAGTAAATGATCGTATTATATTTTTATGAGTTTCTAGTATGTTGTGGTAGTTACTGGTGCTGACTATGTATATATTTTTAGTGGCTCTGACAGTGCTCTGAACAAAACCAAAAATAATTAAATATTTTAATTAGGATTGGGGGCGTTTTTTTTTTTGTGAAATAAGTATATATATATATATAAGTAACGGAGATGTATATGCATTGGTCGGGCACTCTGCTAGGGCTCACTAGATAAAGTGTCTTTTTGTAATCAAATTACAAATCTTCAGAGAAGAGTGCCCAAAGGTAAAAATGTTATTAACGACGTTACTAGTCTATTTGTCATTTTCTAGTACAGCTTTCGCATACACTGTTACATGGTAAATATCGTATAAAAAGTACCGTGAATGACAATCGCTCACTGTACAAGTACGAGATGCTTCCACATCCACACCTGATACTCCGCAATCCGCGCCCAGGCACAGTGGTAACATCCTCGATAATTCCTTCGGAAGAGAAATGTTTTTTATATTGAACAAATTGCTAAGCCAACGTACCTTTAGCTAAATGACGTATTAATTTTATTTTCTACATCTATCAGCTTTATGTACACAAAGGTAAACCTGGACGACGTGTAGTGTATTTATACGGCGATCGTTCAAGTTTACCTTTGTGCCATGGTACATAGGTAGAAAAAATATATATTCTCGATGTACCAAGAACTAATATGAAGGTACTCTACTCGTAGCAGAATCGAGTAAACTAATAAGAAAGTTAAGTACATACAAGAAAAAAGAAAATTGTAGCAAACAAGCCAAATGCTTGTATTAGTGAAAAAATAACTAATGGACCAGGGAAAGCACCGACACAAGTTCTGGCCGATAAATCAATTCATGCAATCTGATTCGGTCCGTAGAACAACTGCTGCGTGACCTATTGTAGTCCGTTATAACCGAGAAACGTGACCGAATTAGCCGTTAATTTGATCTTGATACTAAGTGCTTTTAAATTAATAATTCTTATATAAACATCGGCATACTTTTACGTATTTTAGAAGCAGTATTTACTTTTGGCAAGAACTGTATGATTCATAATTAGCTGAAGTTTTAAGCTAACTAAATAAGCAAATTCGCCGGCAAAAACAAAACTAAAATGCGAGTAGACAATATACTCAAACTTATTACAGGGAGCGGTTAAGAGGCAACCTTTGTAAAAGTATTTTCTATTAAGTTTAGACTTTACCACTTTGGTCTAGTGTGATGATGTTAGAATAAACTTTGGAAGAATTATTGATGTTAATATTGTTTCTCTAGATAACTTCGTGATTTAAAAATATAGAGATGCAAGATTCTTATTAAGTATCGAGCGTTGTATAGGACAACGGTTAATTTAATACAGTTTATCAGAAAAGGTTCAAAATGTAAAATTTCTTGTAAGCGTACACACAAACTAAATATTAAATTTTGGACTACATTAGTGTTGTCTCTTTGGTCAATCTAGTCAACCATAATTTTATTAAAAATTCCCTAGGCTTATAGCCGTATTTCTATTAGTGCAGATCATTTCTTACATTTCAGTTTTTCTATATTCACATGTACCCTTTCATTCCTTATATTACTATTATGTAAACTCTGTGTCAATGCAATCTATAATCAATATCTGGTTTGTTATTAACCGAGAATATTACGTTAGTATTTACAAAGGACGATCTACGTTATTGTAGTTTATTTTTTATTGATGCAAAATATTATATACCTCTTGCTTCTGCAAAAACGTATATTGTAATTGGTTGTTCTTTGCAACACATATTCTGTATTTTTATTATTCATAAAACCTCTAAATCCAGTAAATTATTATTTTTAAAGATATATATTACAAAAAATAAGTCATCAAATTAATATAAATGAAGTTTGTTGTATGTAAGTAACTATTATTATTATATTAAATAGAATTTATTTTCAGTTAGACTTTTGGTGGAGGCGCTAGGTTTATTAGCTTTATTCAATCTCTGATTGCTATACCATGTAAATAAATACAAATCAGTTTCTGTCATTGTGAATTCCCCTCGTATAGTGCTAATCCACTGTTCTAATCTCTTTGGAAAATCTAGATAACACCCCCTTAGATCTAGTGGTACATGTCGTAATATCTAGTGTTGAAGTTATAGGTTTAACCCCACAATGGCTATTGTCGTATTGTCCTTTTTTTCGCAATTTGCTCGTTATTGCCAACTGCGTAATTCCATGCCGCGTACAGATATACGACTTCCGCGTTACTGGTCCCGTGACTGTATATCCCTATCGCCATCAGCGACCTCTCCAACCAACTCACAGTAATTAACACGGTGAACTGCATCAGGTGTTGTTGAATTGACCGGCCGTAGCGAACGGTCCACGTACTATCCATTCGGCGCATTTGTTTGTGCATTTATTAATACCTTCGGTGTCGTTTCTGCATGATTTAGCTGCACATTCTGGCAGCGGCACCGATTCTGTACGAATGGGAATGATAAAAATGAAAACGCGTCGTCTATACAATCTGTGTTTGAACAATTTTAAGTTTGATATGTTACTTTTTGTTGATACGCAATTTGATGTAATTGACACGGTCTGTAAAACAGTAGTGAGGGAAGTAAAAATTCACGTAGAAACATCTGACAAGTTTGAGATGGGGAAAGGGTTGAAACACGAAAATATCCTAATTCCACTTTATTTTAAAAATATGAATGAATATATTTTTTATTTGGTTGATTTGGAGGTTTAAGCTGAGAAATAATTGAAACCACAGTTTGAAACATTTTGACAGTTTATTTTTTTTTTATTTAAAATTTGGACTAAGGAACAATTCTAACAATTGAAGCAAGGTTTTGGGAGCTTATAAAACTGTCTACCTTCCTAAGGCTGTAATTACAATTTAGAATTTACAATAATGTTGTTTAAAACAAAAACATAATTAATGTGCGTTATGTAATTTAATATAGAATTAATAAATCAATAAAATAAATGGGTTTATATTAAACACAAAGGTGATACTGACTGAAGTTAAAAGTTAATCAAATTCCCGTTTCAAACTGTTTTATATATCGGTTCTGACTAAAACAGTGATGAGAATTGAAATAATGCCAAAACAGTTATTATTATAACGATTCTGACCTGGCCATGACAACAAAATAACTTCAGTAGAAATAAAACATTTAGGAAAATCACTGGAAAGACAAGAGAGCGAGATATTAGAAGAAAGAAATCAGAGAATCAATAAAAAGTGGGTTAGTCAAACAACAGAAAAACTGGGAAGACCAGGAAAAAAGGAAGGACAGACTAAACGCAAGAGCACAAAATGAGGAGAAACCATTCAAAAATATATAGGTAGACACATAATAGAAAATATTGCAAAAACATGGGTAAAGAATTCAAATCTGCCGATGCTAGCATAAGGTAAAATATAAAGGAAAAGAAGGAGAACATAATCACCAACCAGCAAGAGCATTCAATGAATAGTATTCAAGATTTTTGGCAACATATAAATCTCGCTAATTATTTTTTTGTTTAATTTACCAACATCCAACGCTGCAATGAAAATTGATTTATCGATCTCTTTAACAAATAACTAATAATAGAGTAATAATGCTTAGTAAATCTCAAATTGAAATACTAGAAGTACGAGTTTTATTTATTGTAAATTAATACATGTTTAAAATAGTTGAACGGAACAGTTGATTATATTTAATTTAATATTTACTTTAAAGCATTGTCTCCTTGATTATGACTGTGATTATATGACAAAGTATTTCACTTGAAATACCGGCCGTCCGTTTTGTTGGAAGAAAGTAACATTTTTGCAGTTATTACAACATATACAGAATATTGAAAAATACAGGTTGATTATTGAACTTCATCCTAAAGATCTTGTTTGTTTTTAGTTGTACACAGTAAATTCAAATTTAAAATGATAAGTTTTGTATTTGGCATGAATCTGGAAAGGAAACAGATCAGTGACAAATGGCTTTTGAATTTTTTTAACAAAACGCCCTACTGTTCTTTTACCTCCAGCGTCTTTCTCTGATCCAGTCGGGAAAAGCTAAAAGCACATTCTCAAAACCACTTTCAATATTCTATCTAATGGTGTTGTGTACCTACTCGAAAATTGTATTTGACATTTATGTTTTTTCTGCTCATCATTAACTTTCTCATTCCTTTTGACCCCTTGTGGCACATTTATATCGTCAGAGAAAGTTTCTTCTTCTGTCTTCACTCTTGTATAACATGTTGATAAAATCGATATTGTGCTTTTATTTACAACTCTTACTAAATAAGGGAGTGATGAATCTTCAAACTGTTTAAGCAAGTAACTTAATGTTTTACTGGTCAAACGTAACAGTAGTAATAATGAAAAATGAAGCAATAGCACAACAGTTACAGTAAACATCAAATAGCTGGCTATTTTGACTGATACAAAAATTACCACGATTTTCTGGACTTTGCAGTGTCCCTATGTGATTTTTTTTTAATTGTGTTGAGGGCATTCCGGAGTCTTTCAGAGGTTCTTAAATCTATTAAATATTTGCAGTCTGTACAGGTTACACAATCTTTTGGGAGAAACACCCTTAAACTGTCGTTTAAGCAATATTTCAATTTAAACGATGAAAGCTAGCAGTGATAAGGATTTTCCTCTTTTTATTTACGAAAATAAAACATTTACTCTACCTGGATTCGGCCATCTGTTCCTCCAGACAATTATTTCATGTAGGTGTGCTTCCGCCCTGCTTTTAGCGACAACCAGAAACTAAATGCAGCAATTTAATTTTGTTTAGGTAAAGTGAAATTTCTCCGTGGAACTTCGTAAGTGTGGAATGGCTCCGTGATAATTATATGCAAAATATGTTACGTTAATTTATTTCCTGTAGAATATTTCCAGCAATTTACATTGCTATTAGGTAGTGTGCATTGTGTGTAATTTATGTATGTTGCCAAATATTCGCGGTATAGCGACAATTAAGCGCGAGTATGGTTTCCTAGGGAAAGTATAGTCTTAATGTGGGAGTTTGAATTAAATTATTTGAAACGTACTCGCAATAATGCGCTTTACCACACCTCCTTCATTCGCATAATAATTAGCTATGTATTTCTCCTATAATCACCTTATACTATGTTTAATTTCAAGAGTGTCTAGTATAAAATGATTAACCATTGCGTCCACGTTTCCTGTTAGTTGTTGTTGTGCGATGCAGGGCACGAAGAGAAAAGCTAATCAAGAGAAATGCAGCTCTACAATTGTAGGCATTTATAATTGAGAAAGCAAATACATACGACTATGCTGCGTTTGGTAACATATATAGAAAGGTTGATAGCCTTTGTTACATATTTAATAGCATAACTGTTGACGCTAATATACAGTAATAAACATTTTGTTACAATTAATAAATTCTGTGGTTCCAGAAAGGCCAAAAAGAAAAAATATTAATGCAACAACTATCCAAAGTTGTTACAGAAACACTTTATATTTTGTTAAATTAACAAATTTTTTAGATAAAAGAGCAACATTAAATTATATATATTTTTGGCGTCGTCAACTATAAACATAGCATTTACCTGTCAACCAACTTAGAGGCATTTTTTTCATTTTGCAGTTACTTCCTATGTAAAATACGCCTAATTTCCTTTAATTTAGTTAAAAAAAAGCACATCTGCCGCTATTTTTATTGCTGTTTTAATTGTTATTATCGAAAAATCATCATAACTAATATCCACTTTTACATAGAGTAGAGTTGTGAAAATGCGTAATAATCCACATCCACAGACACCGACATACGCTTTCAAATAAAATTTTCCAAATATTTTTTCAGCCAAAGTATTTATTACAAATGTCGTGCGTTAGGTGATTTACGGCGCTCTAACTCTTTCATTCAGTTGTCGCGCTGTAAATGACACCTACCGCACTCTAATGTAAATAGTAATTTTCTAAGTAATTGTGATAATTAACAAGGGTATTGCGTAACTAACAAACTTTCCCTTAACAACGACATCTTTCTTACTGTGCAACATCACTATTTACTGAAAGTTCCGTAACTAGTCCCCTAGGATTTTTCAAACTTTTGCCAGAGTATTTCTTGATAATAAATGGTTTACTGATTTATAAATCAACAGCATTATAAAACACATGAATTAGCGGTTAAATAGTTGCCAAGTTTTATGGTTTTTATAATTGTATTGGAAACGGCAAATCTAAATAAGAAACTATTTGTATTTTGGAAAGTAAGTATTGTGAATTTCTATAAAATAAAAATAGGGAAAAAAATCAGGCAACCTTTCCTACGATTGTGGTGTAGAATGCAAGACATATTTTTATTTTACGAGGTATACTCATTATTTCATAATCGATGTAGGAATTGCTTCCTTTATATTTAACATGCAGAAGAATATATAAGAGTAGTAGTATAGCAATCCATCTTGGAGAGATCGCTAGTTGCTTCTACAATACTATAATAATTTACTCTACATGCTGTGAAGGCTAATAAAGCACTATAACTTTTCTGCAGTGCTCTATGGACTATGTTTCGCCACTTTCCTCCCAACCCCTCCAATTTCTTATTTCCATTTTTTTTAGATCTTCTGCTTTATTCATTCGTCTCTCCCTTGGCCTCTCCCCTTTCTCCTTTTCCCTATTAGTTTTCTGGTAAGAGCTTTCAAAGTGCCCCAGCCATCTTATCCTTTGAGCGTTGGCAAACGCTACAATATTAAGGCTTTCATATGCTTCTTCTACTTGTAGGTTTGGTTGTGTTCTTCATCTTTTCTCGGTTTGTACTCCTCCATGCATAGCACGTAGCATTCGTCTTCTCCATTTTTAACTGTTCCTCTTCACCTTATTCAGCATCCAGGTTTTACAGGCATATGTGGCGGTAGGTCTTATTAATGTTTTGTAAATCCTCTCCTATGTTTCTTGTCGACATTTTGTTTTATTTCATTATTCCTTCACGCTTACGTATTTTCGATTTTTTTGCAATTCCTGTCTGAATTTCTGAACGTGAAAATTTTCTTCGATATTAACTCCTAGGAAGATAAATTTGCTTACTCGCTCGACGACATATTTTCTGTTGTTTTTGCGCCACTTTATCGAATCTAATTATGAATTGAACGGTCAACATATCACTTCCTTTACTTTAGATGGGCGGTAGAATATAATAAGCATTTACCGAATTGAATTACCAATGCTTCACTTCCGTTACTTTACCGTACTCTTGTGTGAAGATTCAGAAGTTTTTTTGGGTTCGGTTGTTAAAATAGCTGTCAAACAACCTGTCACTCAAATATGGGTGATCTTTATCCAGAATACTGCAAATGCAAGTAAATTGATTTTAGGAAGTGGTAATCATGTGGTTGTCGAAAAAATGTACCCACAATGGTTAGAAAGTTTCTTATCGAACTCGTTTGGTTGCTCGTCTCGGCTCGCAATCTTCATTCGACAAAATGTCACTTTCCGGCCTTGATATCGTCTTACTGTGAACGTCACCAGCTGCAGATTAACGCACTAAAAACTCAGATGATAGTATTTGGACCTACAAATGCCCGCCGGTCGATACAACACCTTCTAGATATTAACGTAAATGCTAATAAAATTCACCCAGTAGAGTGTGTTAAGGATCTTGGTATGTTGGTGGATGCGCAACTCCGTTTTCGACAAAACACCTCGCTTTTGATTAAGAAAGCCATTATAGCTCTCAAATCTATTTTTATACATAGACAGCTTTTTGACACTCGGACCAGATCTATGCTATGCGAGACTCTTGTCCTGTCTCATTTTAACTATGGTGACTCCGTTTATTCTTTTTGTATAACGAGGGAGGATAGTCAAAGAATACAGCGAGTGCAAAATAGCTGTTTGCGATTTATTTTCGGTATGCGTGGTCGAAGAGGAATTTCACGTAAACTTAGGGACACAAACACTTTGAATATGTATCAAAGGAGAATTATTCGTAACGCAGTATTCTTCTCTAATATAGTTAAATTTAAACAACCACCGTATCTATACAATAAAGTCAAGTTTAGACACCAAACGCTCTCGAGAAACATAAGATACTCACATTTGTTGACTATTCCTATGCATAAACGGGAAATTTTTAAGCGTAGTTTTACATACAACATTGCCCGTACACTGAACACGTATGTACTGCAGTCGATGAGTATGATGATGAGCACATGCGCCTTGAAATCTCGTTTGAGACAGTCCCTTTTGGAGGTTCAGCTTTAAAAGTTTTCTTTTTTTTATTTAGTACATTTATATTGTAAGGATACTCTAGTGTTTATTTAATTATGATTGCGGGCCCTTCTACTTTTTTTTTGGTTTGTCTTGTTAACCTATGCACCGTAAACCCCAATTTTGTTATTTTGTTATTTATTTTTCATTTATTTATTTTTCATTTTCTTTATGTTTATTATAATTTATGTTATTAAATTGATATAGGCTAAAGGAAGAACGCCGTACACTATCCATTTGCGATAGCTTAGGCGATTTAGTCTTTTTGGCATCGCTTTTGTTTCTATGTGTTATCTACGATTAGGTCTTATTATATATATTGTATATTAGAGAATGCCAATAAATATTATATTATTATTATTATTATATGTAAAAAAACTATTCCACCGTATCCGAAAGTACAACCTTACTACACTCATTAGAGGACAGAAAGCGCCACTTTATCAAATTCAATGGTCAACATATCACTTCCTTTACTTTACCGCCCATAGGCGGTAGAATACAATAAGTACATACCGAATTCAAGTCCCAAAGCGTCATTTCTGTTATTTTGTCGTTCTCTTCTGTGAAGATTCTGGAGTTTTTCTGGGCTTATACGGAGAGCTTCTTTTCGTTAGAATTAGCATTTTATACTATCTAAAAAAATTTCAAACATAAAAGACGTTTCAAAACAAATTGACTAGGTATCTCTTCTGAAATAGCTGAAGACTAATTAAAGTGTTTTCAATATTTCAAAAAGAAAATTAATAAAAAAGAATGGACAGTAACACACTTCAAAATGTCAAAACTAAATGAAAAAGCGTACATACATAGTGGCATTAATTAAGCATTATCAGAAGAAAATGTAACTTTTTCTTTACGAAAGCACGAAATAA